>JALAZF010000699.1:1297500-1897500 GCA_022829125.1 Lathyrus tuberosus | reverse complement strand
AGGATTATTGGTGGCCTGGGATGAAAAAGGATATAGCGGGATATGTGTCAGAATGTGCGGTGTGCCAACAGGTGAAGATTGAACATCAAAGACCGGGCGGTTTGTTACAACCTTTGGATATTCCAGTTTGGAAGTGGGATAGTATTTCTATGGATTTTGCAGTGGGTTTACCCCGTACCCAAGGAGGGTATGATTCTATTTGGGTGATTGTAGATCGACTAACAAAATCTGCACACTTCTTAGCCGTAAAGACTACTTATAAGGCAAGTCATCTTGCAAGGTTGTTTATTGCTGAGATTGTGAGATTGCATGGTATTCCTTCTAGTATTGTGTCCGATAGAGATCCGAAGTTTACTTCGAGATTTTGGAAAGTGTTCCAACAAGCGATGGGTACGAATTTGTGTTTGAGCACGTCGAATCATCCTCAAACGGATGGTCAGACTGAACGAACAATACAAACGATGGAGGATATGTTAAGAGCTTGTGCGCTAGAGAGTAGAGGGAATTGGAAAGAACTTTTACCGTTAATCGAGTTTTCATATAACAATAGTTACCATGCGAGCATCGGTATGGCTCCTTATGAAGCATTGTATGGGAGAAAGTGTAGGACACCTTTGTGTTGGGCTGAAATTGGCGAAGATAGAATTTTGGGACCAGAGATTATTCAAGAGACTACGGAAAAGATTCGAATGATCCGCGAGAAGGTTAAACAAGCACAAGATCGTCAAAAGAGTTATGCGGACAATCGTAGGAGACCGTTGGAATTTGAGGAGGGTGACCATGTATTTCTGAAAGTTACTCCGAGATTGAGATTGAAAGGACCGTTTAAGTCGCGAAAGTTAAGTCCGAGATACGTGGGACCGTATCAGATTTTAGAAAGGATTGGTGAAGTTGCTTATAGATTAGCCTTACCACCCTCTCTATCGGAGATGCATGACGTTTTTCACGTATCTCAGCTCCGTAAGTTTATTCCTGATCCTCTTCAGCCAATTCTACCTGAGTCAGTGGAAATTGAAGCGGATTTGACTTTTGAACCACAACCGAGTTGTATTGTGGGAAGGGAAACAAAAGTGTTAAGGAACAAAGATATTCCACTTGTTAAGGTGCAATGGGATATGACGCATCCGGGCGATGCTACTTGGGAACTGGAATCGGAAATGCGAGATTCTTATCCACATCTATTCAGGTAATATTCTAAATTCGAGGACGAATTTCTATTTAAGGGGGGGAGGATGTAATACCCCGTAAATTTATAAACGCTCTGGTTAATATTATTATGATCAACTGGGTTCCGGAGTACTCTGAGTAATTATTTGATAAAATAATTGGAGTAAACTGACGAACTCAGAGTCGATTAAATTAATAGTATTTAACGTTGAGTTTTTATAATTTGATGTATTTGAGCTAATTTTGGACATTTAGTAGTGTTACTAAAAATGATAGTTTCTATACTATCTATTTTCTTTTCTTTTTCCTTGGAAAACCAAACAAAGCTAAAAGAGAAAGATAGAAAGAAAGAAAAGGAAAAAGGGAAGGAAGGAAAGGAAAAGAAAGAGGAAGAAGAGAAATTTTCCAAAAGCTCAAGAATCATCATCAATTCATCTGTTCTTCGTCTAATCGTCTCAGTATCAACCTCCTCGTCTAGTAATCCAGGTGGGTTCTAGTTAGACTCCTTAGAGTAGGGTTTTGTTGAGTTTAGAGTTAGGTTGAAATTGTGGAAATTGAATCTTTTTGCACAAAATTCGTGAATCTAACTGATAAATGAAATGTTTGATTATATGTTATACTGGTTGTGATGTTATAACATGTTTTGATGCATTTCAATTGATGAAAATGGGATTTGGGGTTGATTTTGGATCAACCCGTAGCAGGAAAATTCTGCAGGAACTTCTGCATTTTTTCTCTGCCCATACGCGTATGGAGCTTGTCAATACGCGTATGGGGCTTGTCAATACGCGTACGGCAAGGGCAATACGCGTATGGATGGCCGGGGATTTTGGGCAATACGCGTATCACGTGGGGAAATACGCGTATGGCTGGGCGAGAATTTGGGCAATACGCGTACGGAGAATGCCAATACGCGTACGGCCAGGAGAGTTACAGAATCCTGCTGTTGTGATTTATTTTTCCGATCGATTGTTTACAATGCCGTAACTTTTTGTACGTAACTCGGATTGGAACAATTTTGATATCGTTGGAAAGATAATAAAATGTACTTTCTTATTATAAGGGTTTTAAGATCGTCGGCCGATTTAATTAAGTCGGGATTTCTGAAATTGTGTCGTTTTATCGACTTTTATCTGTTAATTGTGTGTAATTATTATTGACAATATATGCATGTTAAAATATGGACTAGGCAGGGTGAGGATTATTACCAAACCAGTGTTGGAATGTGGAGTCTTACGTGTGGCAACGCTCGTGCATGAGAGGCCGAGGCGTGTGCATTCTGTTTATCAATAACCACAGAGTTGTGTTAGTGCGTTTCATGGGTCTCGAGCTCCTCTGAAACAGATGCACCACTACTTGGCAGGTTTGAGTCCCATGTTAGTACGATTGGAGCCTACGGGTAAAGAGACTTGAGACGGCGTACGGTCCGTGAGAAGTGACGGATCACGGTGTACGGCCCGTGATCCCGAATCCAATCGTATGCCAAGTAGCTACAAGGATCCATGACTCGGATCGCCTTCTAGACGTAGAAGGGTACGGGAAAAGGGGATACCTTGGTATTGGTTATTGATATGTGAGTTCTTGAGTGTACGGACTCAGAACGTACTTCGGCACTTTGTGAATCCTTGAGTTTACAGGCTCAAGAGGTACTTCGGTACTAGTGTGAGTTTACAGGCTCACCGTGGCGGTTACTTGTGTGTGTGTACTCATGGTCTTTCCCCTTTCCTCTTGGACATGAGTTAGGATTTTGTTAGAACCTTGTAAAGCCGAGAGGACTTTAAGATAGGGAACTCACTGAGATTTGATGTATCTCACCCCACTGTTGTTGTTTACATCACAGGTTCTGCAGGTTTGGCGAAGGGTAAGGACAAGGTTACTTGACTTTCCTTACGGATCGTGGTTTTGTGATGGCATGGCTTCCGCTATGGCGTTATGTTTTGAGATCATTGTATTGGTCTAGTTCTTAGTTTTATCATTTTGGAACATCTTGTATATGTAATGCCTTAGACTTTTAGTTCTTTTGTATTAGAGGCATTTATATATATAATGTGTTAACTAGGAACTTATTATGTTTCAGTACCAAAAGTGAAACTCATGTATAATATATGATTTGAGGCATGTATTGTATATGGTCTTTACATTGAGACTGAAAATTATGGTCCCAAAATATCAGTCGCTAATTCGGTGACTAATTTTTTTTAGTGACCGATTTAGTGACTTTTAAAATTTTACTAACATAATGTTTAATTTTGGTGGCTAATTCGGTCACTAGAGTGACCGAAATTTTTCGGTCACTAAAAGCGAATTTTCTAGTAGTGACAAGTCCGCCACAACCCGCTGCAACTCCCTCAATACAAGCCCCATACACATTAAGTTTCACCCATCCAACTCTCGGGGGATTCCACTTAATAAGCCTCATCTCCGTGGTTCTTCCAACAACCTTATTATTCATAATCAACGCTTCACAATAATCTTTCACTCGAGCCGATACCACCATACTAATATTGCACGGTCTAAAAAAATCCTCTATATGCTTTTCTTTATTATGCCAGTACCAAAGGGAGTGACAAGTTGTTGCCCAATAAGAGCTCCATCTTTCATTCTTCTTCTCGCTCCAATTAACATTTAATCTAATCCACTCATCCAACTCCGTATTAAAAAATTCATTGTGCATCTCCATTGTCACTTTATTTACCCAAACATCCATTGCACGAGGGCACTCACGAAACATATTGAACAAAGTTTCATAACTATTCCCACATAATTTATAATCTGCCGCACCAAGACCTTTCCTACTCTTACTTTGATTAGTTAATAGTCTATCATGCTTCATTATCCAAACAAATTATTTTATTCTCTCAGTAGCTTTTAATTTCCAAAACGCTCTTTCAATCGTAAACAACATTATTATCTTCATGTGGCATTATTAGCTTGTAAAAATGGCTCACTGTTCCACAGTTAACATACGCGCCATGAATAATAAAAGAATCCGCGTCTTCATCACCATTAGGTGGCTAGAAATTACTAATTTTATCTATGATCTCTTGAGGCATCCAATGCTGCAAAACATTCAGCCTCCACTCACCGCCTTCAGTTACAAGATCTCGCATTGTAACTTCGTGAAACTCATATGGAATTTCCTGCACGTAATCCTTGATGCAAAAATCGTCTTCAAGGCAACTATTATACCAAGCACTGATTCTACGACCATCACCCATTCTCCAATTCCCAACATTCATCAAAATAGGAATATGTCACCCTAATTTTTTACCCTAAGATTCCTGCTTTGCCCTTTTCATAGCATATTAGGTCGATCATTCGTGCATAACTAACCGCAACTGCTGTAATGACTGTGCCACCGCCCGTGGTAAATGCCTCTCCTTTCCACCTAGAAGAACCTCTGTTCCATGCTGCTCCTAGTGAAAGTATTGGGATGGAAGAACGAATGGATGAGTTCCAGGACAAGTTTTTAGAAATACAGAAAGAAATCAAGGCCCTTCGCGGGAAAGAGCTATTCGGAAAGAGTGCTTCTGAGCTGTGTTTGGTTCCTAATGTTAAGGTTCCCCCAATGTTCAAAGTCCCTGAGTTTGAGAAGTATAAGGGAAACTCTTGCCCACATAGTCATATGGTTATGTATGCACGGAAGATGTCTACTCAGAAGGATAATGACCAACTGCTGATACACTATTTGCAGAATAGTTTGACTGGTGCAGCCCTCAAGTGGTACATGGGGCTAGATAGTTCAAAGATCCACAACTTTAATGATCTCTGTGATTCTTTTATTAAGCAATACAAATATAATGTCGACATGGCACCAGATAGAGACCAGCTGAGAGCCATGGCCCAGAAAGAAAAAGAGAACTTTAGAGAGTACGCCCAGCGTTAGCGTGAACTAGCTGCTCAAGTTACTCCACCTCTGGAGGAGAAAGAGATGACCATAATTTTTCTGAAAACACTGAGCCCATTTTTCTATGAGAGAATGGTAGCAAGCGTCCCTAGCGATTTTACTAAGATGGTAAACATGGGGATGCGATTGGAAGAAGGTGTCCGCGAAGGAAGATTGGTTAAAGAAGGAAGTGTTTCCCACAATGCCAAGAAATATGGAAGTAACTTCGGGAAAAAGAAGGAACAAGAATTAAATGTTGTGCGTCAAGGACGACCAAAAAGAAGAAGGTATCAGCGACCTCAACATATCGCTGTTATATCTCCCGTCACCAACACTACTGCTTATCAACCACAGACTCGTCTTTCATTCAATAATCAAAACTGTGTTCAAAGACAGTTTGATCCGATTTCGATGACCTATGCGAAATTGTATCCATTTTTTATACAAAGGAATATGGTGCAGACACGAGCTCCGCCAGCCATCCCGAAGGATCTCCCGTGGTGGTATAAACCCAAGGCTCGTTGTGTTTTCCATTAAGGTGCGCCCGGACACGACATCGAAGACTGTTTTCCTTTGAAATATGAAGTACAAAGGCTAATGCGACGTGGTGTCTTGTCTTTTGAAAACTTTGGACCTAATGTAAAAGCCATAAGCTCAGACTGAGACAGTCTCCTCAAAGCTTTAGTTAATTTACTGCTTTTCGCATGTAATGCTTTCTATTTGTTAATGCATTTGTTATTTGCGTGTAAGAACTTGTTATTTTGAATAATTGGTGGAATGAATAATGTTTGTCTTGAAGAAATCCATTTGTTTCACTCTTTTAAAATGTTCTTTCTATTTTATAATGCCAATGTTGCCCAATCTCTTGCCTCGGCAGAGAATTGAATGAAGGATGACGAAATCAAATGCGAGATCTATTGTTGTATGCTTTTGAATAAAACCCTGTTGATGATATAAGACATTGTTTCAAATCCCCAAACACCGGAGATATAAGGGAGATAGACTCTTGTTAGCCCTTTTGAGCCTTTGAAGTAGGAGTTTTCTTCTCTAAAAAAAAAACTCTCATTCTTAACCTGGGGCAGGGAAATTTCCAGTTAACAAAAAATGGAGTGAACATTACGAAGATTGGGTGGGTACAAATAACTTTGAGCCTTATATCCTTTGTTTTTTAAACCGTGAACCAATCCATGATACAACCCTCAAAAGTCTTAATTGGAGCAGGGTTTATTTTCAAAAGCATACTCATTAAGATGGCGTTTCCTGACTCCTATGAGCTACGCTCAAAATTCACGTTGGCTTTATAAAATTGGTAATTCAACCATAAAAATTCTTTTCAAAATAAAAACTTCAAGACAAATATATGTTGCATTAGCAGTTTCAGAATTAACATTTTTCTGCTTGCTAACATTGTTTGACATCATAAGAAGCTAGCATACGAGCATCAACGATGAGCTAAATCTTTTTAGATTTGAAACTCTGATGAGTAAATGGCGGATCATTTCAAAAGGATAACCATATCTAGGGGCACGTCGCCTAAAGACTTTGGTGAGCAGGGGCGAGTTGTTTCCCAGTCATTTCACAGTCTGACCCCAAGGGGCAGGTTTGAAGACTCCGAATACCGTCAGTCTGGGGCAGTTATGTCGAGATTTGACAAATCTCTCCAAGAGTTTGAAGACATTGGAACAGCTGAATGCCGTGTTTTCTGTAAAATCCTCTTGGGATCACTTCTTCTCATAAACCATATACTCTGGGGCATTTAAGAATTGAAGATTATCGTTCATTCATAACAACTGTTAATCAAAATAGCGACTACCATGCAGGTCATCAATGCAGAGCTACATCAGTCTCACGACATTATTCACCCATGACCTCAAAGAGTTTCTATCCCGGGTAATGTGACGACCCCCTAGTAAGTCTTTTCTCCAGGTAGTCACGACTATTCCCTGGTAAATCTTTACTTCATGAAGTTATAACACGTTTGACGCAAGATTTCTCCAGTCGGCAACCTAAGAATCCTCAATGAATCTCTTTAGTTTCAACCTTCACCGGCGAAGCGAGTGTTTATTTCATTCCCCATTGGATTTTCTCTCTATCACAATCTTCTCCAGTGAAGGCGGATGTTTATTTCATCCCCTCGAAGTTTTATCCCCGACATTTTTCTCCAATGAAGTGGATATTTATTTTATCCAGTTACAACTCTCATCCAGACTACTTCAGTTCGCAGTGGATACTTATTTTATCCCCCATGAAGTCTTTTCGACCATTGAGTTTGATTCGTTCCTAGTGAATCTTTCTCATCCCCAACAGAATCACAAGGTTCTTCTTAACAAACCCAAGTGAAGTCATGATGTTCATCCCCAAGTGGAGTACTCTCTTTTCCCCAGAGGAAGATTGAAGCCTTTAAATGGGATTTGTTTCCATATATGGCTCTCCTTTCATCCCCAGTGATGCTTCTACCTTGCGAAGATTGGCCGAGTATCCGTATCGGGATGCTTGTTTTCATCTCCAGTTTGCTTCTTGCCGTTGTTTTGTCAGCATAAGCATAAGCATATCATGGCATTCTTTCATGTAGATTCATGGCATGTGTGCATTTTTGCATCTTGCATTTCTTTGTGTTTGTTTGTTTGTTCTTTCACTTTGGTTGCGCTTATCTCCAAGTGACGGGGTTTTGTCCGCTCCCTCCAAGTAGAATTGTCAGCCCTAGGCAGAAAAAGCACATACTTTCTAAACTCCCCACTGAGTTCGATCCTCGTGGAAGATGGTTGCTTCAAATTTCTTTTCCATATGTGGATAAAGATAAACCCGTTGAGTTCAATCCTCATTAGATGGAGTCTTGTTTGACCGTTTCTTTCCAGTTATTTCCTGGATTGAACTTTGGTCCTTGGCAATCACGAATTTCGGATATTTCTGGACTTTTGAACCCAGATTGAGCGTGCATTTATTTTGCACTTTGTCTCCCCAAGAAGATTTTATTTGAAGATCTCTATGGAAGACATAAATTATTTCTCCGACGGTTATTACAACATTTTCTTGGAGTTCATACCAGACAACAAGTGGCGGCCTCTTTATTTGAGCAACTTGTTTTGTTCTCGAGTTTTTATTGGGACAACAAATGGCAGTCTCCTCAAAATAGTTTATCTATCCCCAGCAGATAATATTTTCTCTGTAGACTACCCAGTAAATCGGTAGCAGATGATCTTTTCTTTGTGGACTCCCCATTAAATCGGTAGCAAGTAATATTTTTTTCCAACCCAATAAATATGTAGCAGGTAACATTTTACTAGCCAATAAATTGGTAGCAGTAATCTTTTCTTTGCTGACTACCCAGTAAATCGATAGCAGACAATATTTCCTTCATGGACTACCCAGTAAACCGGTAGCAAAATTACCTTTTGCAGACTACCCAGCAATCGGTAGCAGGTAACATTTTACTACCCAATAAATCGGTAGCAGTAATCTTTTCTTTGCTGACTACCTAGTAAATAGGTAGCAGACAATATTTCCTTTATGGACTACCTAGTAAACCGGTAGCAAAATTACCCTTTGTGGACTACCGAGCAATCGGTAGCAGGTAATATTTTCTTGGAGGACTACCTAGTAAACCGGTAATAGATATTATATCCTCAAAGAAGAAACTGAGACCAGTCCGTGGCTTATCACCCGAGACTATGTGAGGTTTATTTTTACCCTTTTCAAGTGAAATACTTGATTAAAGAAGAAACTGAGACCAGCCAGTGGCTTATGACCCGAGACTAGGGGAGGTTTATTTTTACCCTTTTCAAGTGAAATATTTGATTAAAGAAGAAACTGAGACCAGTCTGTGGCTTATGACCCGGAATGAGGGGAAGTTTATTTTTACCCTTTTCAAGTGGATTTTGGCCCGAGGAAGACAACCTCGTAGCATTTTATTTCGAGACGTTGCAACATGTAGTTAAATAAGAAACTGAATCATATTTTGACCATCGGAAGCTTATTTTGGTTCATCACCCCACTTAGGACACCCTGTGATTGTCAGTTGGTAGTCTCATTCCCCAGTGGAGTTGGATCTTTCCCTGTGGAGTCTTACTTTGCTGAGTTATTCCTCGTCGGGTCTTCCTTTCTTCGGCTGTTGTTTTAGCGTTTCAACCGTAGTTATCCCCTGTGGCATTAGTCCTCACAGGATCTTTGTCCTGCATTTAATATCATATCATGTGCATTTGGCGGCATCTTTGGGCCAAAAAATTTGTGCATGTTTGTATTTAAGTCTCTCTTATCCTGTCGAGACAAAGATTTCAATCTCCATATCTCCGGATAGAAGAAACTTAAATAGAGGCATCTGTCACACCCTAATTTTTGACCCTAAGATCCCTGCTTTGCCCTTTGCATAACATATTAGGTCGATCATTAGTGCATAACTAACCACTTTACCTAGTCGTTGTCTGTTTGTTTCTTTCTAAGGACAGGTGTTGCTGCAGAAGGCTTAAAGAACTTGAAGGTTGTGCTATGTGTGTGTTTGTGGAGGATCTCTGGTCTCTGCAGGCTTGTGTTAGGTTCCTGTGTGATTGGTTCCTTATCCTTTCGGTCCCTAATCCACCACCCAAGCCTCCTTTCCCTCAAGATTCCTCAGAAATTTACTCACAGAAGATTAAGTCCTTATACCCAATGGATATGATGATTGGTCCCTAAAGACTGGTCATTGGTTGGATGGCAGCTACAATATAAGATGGCATCTCCCCCTGTAAGCTCTTCAAGGTTAAGAGATATTTTGTTTGCTCTTTGTTCTTAAGCATGGGTTTGTCAGGGAAGTTCACTTTGGAAGGAAGTAAGAAAGTTGGAATTCAAAGTTTGAATTCAGGCCCGCTGTTGTCACGAGTTTATAAGATCAGCTTAAAGCCCCTACATTTTTCCTATGATTCAAATCCATGTGTGGTACACGTATGAAGCGCATGCATTTTGTTTCAAGAAGAATTTTTTTTTATTCTCGAAGCTGTCAAGTTTCTTCAAACAAGTTTGAAGATCTTTGAAATTAAATTGTTAAAGATGTTTTGTCCATTGATGAAAATCGAGAATCCTTACAAATCCTTAAGTTTTGCTTATTACTATTGCTAACGAGGAAGTAGAATGCTTTAGTCTGGTTTGGTTAGGGAATTTTAGCCCACCAAGATATTACAAGGCCCATTTCTTGTACTGTCCGAAGCTCTTGGAAATACACAATGTGTTGTTTACAAATAAATTCAAGTTGAATCCCATATTTAAAACAAGATTTGTTTACAAGACATTCCTCATTGAAGTTTCAATTTGGTTCAAGGCCTCGATTTAGATTAAATTCACAAGATTTGTTTGATCCCATTTCAAGTTATTAAATCATGTTTAGTTAAATGAAGTTCATAACAAAGTTGGACTCTTTTGTTTAAATGTGATTTCAAGATTGCTTTAAAGTACTTCAGGTCCGCCACCAACCAAAGTTTGATTTGAAGCTCAAATTAATTCATTTGTTTTCGCAAAGACTTGACGGAATTTTCACAAAATACAAAATTCAAGAGTTTTGGATCACATAAAGGGGAAGTTTCCAAGTTGAAGGTCATTTTGAATTGACGAGATGGTACCATCAAACATTTCCGTGTCTGAATTAAGTTCTATAACATACTCACCATATTCAATTCACAAACACAAAGAAAGGGCTTAGCATAACAATAATTTTGTGATGAGTTCCAATAGATTCAAAACCTCACGTTAATACCAAAATCCTCTTTTATTATCATCACAAGTTTAAGCATAATTTAGACTTTAGTTTCAAAATTCCATCATAATGTATAAGGTGGGCTCATGCCAAGGATACAAGCTTAAGAGTGATAACTAATTCATGATTAGTCACATTACATTTTTTTTAAAGAAACATTCTCAAGATACACAATAATCAAGCCAATCTCACACTTTGAAAAAGAGGACCTCTTCGTACTGCTGCTACAGGGAGGTTGGAAGCCCTTGTCCTAATTTGGTTTCATATACCTTTGAGCAACTTGGAATCCTTAAGTACGCAACTGTCAGAAAAGAAAGGTTGCCATTTATTATGCTAGTTACTAAAAGAACTCTTGGGCGACTTTGGTGTACACGCTGAAATGGTTCATATCAGTCCTTGTGACAACTGCAGAAAAAGCAAACAACAAACCATCAATTCAAATCTTTAAAACTAATGTTTTTCTTTCCAGGGTTCCATCACGAATCAGAATTTAGGCCAAGCATTAAAAGATCATCATCAGGGTTTCAAACAAGGTCACACTACTACGAAAAACCCATTTAACGACGCCAGGTTTACCACGGATTCGTATCCCAATGTTGTAATACGTTAAAAAATTTATAACGCCATATTTAACGAAGGTTGCACTAAAGAACCGTTGTAATACAAGCTGTGTAACAAGCTTCGATTCCCAGCTACTACATTTTTTTTCCATATTTTTACATTTTAAACACGGTTGTATTAAAACACCGTTGTAATACATGTAACAAGCTTCGATTCCCAACAACTATATTTTTTGTCATGTTTTTGTATTTTAAACATATATTTTATTTCTTTTGTTAGTGTTTTTAAGTGCAAGAGAATAATATATATATCTTTAAAAATAAAACTGTAAGAGATGAGCATATATAAAATAAAATTTTATTAAGATTCCATTAAGAAGAGTGCATTGATAATCATATTACATATATTTATCAATGTCAGAGCCCATTGCTGCAAATGCATCTTCATAATCCAGACATCTCTCCTCACTCCCCTCATCAGAATCATAATAAACTGTTCTCCTTTTCTTCTTTATCTTTTTCTTCTTCTTCTTCTTCTTCTTCTTCTTCTTCTTATTCTTCTTCTTCTTCTTCTTCTTATCCTTCCTCACCCTTAAGGCATCCCTGGCCGCTGGTTGAACCTCCTCTATTGGCGCCTGACGTTCCTCATTGGTGATTCTAGCATTCTCATTTGTAGAACTACTCATTGTTACGAAGAATATATTATGAAGAAATGTAAAGTTTTCTATTTATAGATGAGGTTGAAGATGAAAAGTCTGATAGTTTAATGCTTGCAATGATGATAACTTGTAAATGGTTGATATTCTGGAACGATATTTTTTGAAAAATGGAGAAAATTTTAAATCATTATGGCAGTGTTCTTTACTCCAGGAAGAGCAAGGGTTAATAATATTACAACGGTTAGTAATAATAACCATAGCGATACCCCTTATACTAGGCAATAACATTTTTCTATTTTACGTAATTATAGAAAAATGTTGTTGCCTAGACTCGAACCTTGTACCAATTAGAAGGGTTATCACTATGGCTAATATAACTAACCGTTGTGATATTATTAAAATAATATATATACTTATCATTACGGTTATTTTAGAAAACCGTTGTGAAATATTTACCTATATAAGGGAATTAACTTTCTATTATTGACAGTAGCGCCGTTTCCTTCACAGTGAAACCCTAGCACCCATTTTTGGCAGCAAACTTCATCTTTTTATAGAATCCGCGAGAAGAAATACAAGAAGTATGAAGCTTTTGATTTAAGCTTCTTCCTCCTTGTTGTTCTTCTTGCAGAATCTAAAACTAGATGAACATGGTGATGATGCTGGCGGTAGCAAGCGTAATGTACATATTGTTTATGGAAAATAAGGAAGTCTTCTACTTCAATCTTTTTGTTAGATAGTTCCCATTATCTCGTTTGCTTCATGTTGTTTTTGTTGATTATTCTCATTTTGTGCAGATTCGACTTCAATGCTTCACAAGAAAGGTGAACTTCATTGTAATGGTACAGTCCCACTTCTTAGGGTTTTGTTTCAACTTTTGGTTGTTTTGTTTTGAATACTAACTAATTTTCTTCATTGCTTCCCACTTCTTAGGGTTTGTTTCACATGGTGATGATGATGGTGGTATATATATATATGAATTCATTCTGATAAGGTACATATATATGAATTCATTCTTATATTGTATATGAAATTTAGTTTATTATATACTATGTATATTGTTTGTTTCACTATCCTTTTATTGAAAATGAAATCAGTTAAATTGATATAGAACATTAGTTTATTATATATATACTATGTATATTGTATATAGTTAAATTTAATACCAACTAATTTTCTTCATTGCTTCCCACTTCTTAGGGTTTGTTTCACATGGTGATGATGATGGTGGTACATACATATGAATTCATTCTGATAAGGTACATATATATGAATTCATTCTTATATTGTATATGAAATTTAGTTTATTATATACTATGTATATTGTTTGTTTCACTATCCTTTTATTGAAAATGCAATTAGTTAAATTGATATAGAAACTTATAATCTGAAAATTAGGATGTATTTGAAAACCAACCTTTATCATGTCAATGTTTTCCAAATTGCATCCATTTCATTCAGCACATTTAATGTTCCTTAACATAAAATTTATGGTCCAATGGTCCGTTTGCTTCAATTCATCGATATCTTTTCTTATAGTTTACCTCATCGTCGTCACTAATCATCGTGGTTGTTAAGATCATGATTATTATGATGATAAAATCGCGATGATTTTTGGCGACGATGAGGTAAACTATAATAAAAGATATCGATGGATTGAAGGAAACCGACCATTGAATCATAAATTTTATATTAAGGAACATAAAATGTGCCGAATGAAATGAATACAATTCGGAAAACAGTGGTGTGTTTAAGTTGGTTTTCAAGAACAGTTTAATTTTCAGATTATATAGTTCTTTACCAATTTTAATGGTTGTATTTCTTTAATTAGGTGGATGGTAAAACAAGCAATATACATTTGTATTTAATAAACTATGGGTACATTCCACAACGGTTGAAATACAAAACCATTGTGATAGTTAATATATATGACAACGGTTCATACTGATAACCGTTGTGATAGTTAATTTATATTACAACGGTTAAAATACCTAACCGTTGCAATATATCACGCGCTTCCAGAATGCAACAACGGTTTCCAGACCGTTGTAGAAATGGCGAACTTACAACAACAATCTACATAACAACGCCTTCGCCCGCGTCATTATATGTCATTCCCAACCGTTGCTAAATGGGTTTTTCGTAGTAGTGTCACCATCATTAATCTTCATTCATCAAGCTTTACTAATAACCACAAAATGAAAAAACAAAATTTTTGCGACAAAATTAGTTGGAAACAATAGCTTTCATCATGACAATCATACATTTAGAAGACAAGGAACCACTACCTTTGCTTTCCAAAACATTATACGACAGTTGGTGAGGTGAGAAAGGAAAGAAGTTGAACATGTTTAGACATTTTCAACTAAAAAACGGGATGTTTATACGTGAAGTAAATCAGGACATGTCTCAACAAAATCAATAACGCATTCAAAGCATCTCTGAACGATCCCACAAACTTCAAACATTTTATAACAGTTTCAGACAAGGATTGGTATTTCCTAAGTCACCACTAACAGATCGTAAAAAAGGTCAAGATGATAGAATCAGAAATAAAGATCTCATCATTTTCAAATTTGGAATTTTGGGCAATATCATTAAGATACCACCAACAATTTTCCAAAACCAGCAGGGGACAAGAATTTCAGACATAATAGAACAATTCAGACAAGTTTCGATCGATTTGGAAACCAATTCAAGGTGACACTATCTTGATTCAAACATGTGTCAAACTATTTCCAAAACAACACCAAACCTGTCTCAGACCAAAATAGTAAATCATTAAGTCTGTCTCCAAAGCAATTCAAAATGTTTCAAATCCACGTGTGGTACACGTATGAAGCGCATGCATTCTGTTTCAAGAAGATTTTTTTTTATATTCTCGAAGCTGTCAAGTTTCTTCAAACAAGTTTGAAGATCTTTGAAATTAAATTGTTAAAGATGTTTTGTCCATTGATGAAAATCGAGAATCCTTACAAATCCTTAATTTTTGCTTATTACTATTGCTAACGAGGAAGTAGAATGCTTTAGTCTGGTTTGGTTAGGGAATTTTAGCCCACCAAGATATTACAAGGCCCATTTCTCGTACTGTCCGAAGCTCTTGGAAATACACAATGTGTTGTTTACAAATAAATTCAAGTTGAATCCCATATTTAAAATAAGAGTTGTTTACAAGACATTCCTCATTGAAGTTTCAATTTGGTTCAAGGCCTCGATTTAGATTAAATTCACAAGATTCGTTTGATCCCATTTCAAGTTATTAAATCATGTTTAGTCAACTGAAGTTCATAGCAAAGTTGGACTCTTTTGTTTAGATGTGATTTCAAGATTGCTTTAAAGTACTTCAGGTCCGCCACCAACCAAAGTTTGATTGGAAGCTCAAATTAATTCATTTGTTTTCGCAAAGGCTTGACGGAGTTTGCCCAAAATACAAAATTCAAGAGTTTTGGATCACATAAAGGGGAAGTTTCCAAGTTGAAGGTCATTTTGAATTGACGAGATGGTACCATCAAACATTTCCGTGTCTGGATTAAGTTCTATAACATACTCACCATATTCAATTCACAAACACAAAGAAAGGGGTAAGCATAACAACAATTTTGTGATGAGTTCTAATAGATTCAAAACCTCACGTTAATACCAAAATCTTATTTTATTATCATCACAAGTTTATGCATAATTTAGACTTTAGTTTCAAAATTCCATCATAATGTATAAGGTGGGCTCATGCCAAGGATACAAGCTTAAGAGTGATAACTAATTCATGATTAGTCACATTACATTTTTTTTAAAGAAACATTCTCAAGATACACAATAATCAAGCCACTCTCACACTTTGAAAAAGAGGACCTGTTCGTACTGCTGCTACAAGGAGGTTGGAAGCCCTTATCCTAATTTGGTTTCATATACCTTTGAGCAACTTGGAATCCTTAAGTACACAACTGTCAGAAAAGAAAGGTTGCCATTTATTATGCTAGTTGCTAAAATAACTCTTGGGCGACTTTGGTGTACACGCTGAAATGGTTCATATCAGTCCTTGTGACAACTGCAGAAAAAGCAAACAGCAAGCCATCAATTCAAATCTTTAAAACTAATGTTTTTCTTTCCAAGGTACAATCACGAATCAGAATTTAGGGCCAAGCATTAAAAGATCATCATCAGGGTTTGAAACAAGGTCACCATCATTAATCTTCAATCATCAAGCTTTACTAATAACCACAAAATGAAAAAACGAAAGTTTTGCGACAAAATTAATTGGAAACAATAGCTTTCATCATGACAATCATACATTCATAAGACAAGGAACCACTACCTTTCTTTCTAAAACATTATACGACAGTTGGTGAGGTGAGAGAGGAAAGAAGTTGAACATGTTTAGACATGTTCAACTAAAAAACGAGATGTTTATACGTGAAGTAAATCAGGACATGTCTCAACAAAATCATTAACACATTCAAATCATCTCTGAATGATCCCATAAACTTCAAACATTCTATAACAGTTTCAGACAAGGTTTGTTATTACCTAAGTCACCACTAACAGATCGTAAAAAAGGTCAAGATCATAGAATCAGAAATAAAGATCTCATCATTTTCAAATTTGGAATTTTGGGCAATATCATTAAGATACCACCAACAATTTTCCAAAACCAGCATGGGACAAGAATTTCAGACATAATAGAACAATTCAGACAAGTTTCGATCGATTTGGAAACAGTTTCAAGGTGACACTATCTTGGTTCAAACATGTGTCAAACTATTTCCAAAACAACACCAAACCTGTCTCAGACCAAAATAGTAAATCATTAAGTCTGTCTCCAAAGCAATTCAAAATGTTTTTAAAACCATCTCCCAACATGTTCACATGCCACATCAGACAAGTTCAAAAGGAACTGTCATCATTAAGTGTCAATCGTATAGGATCCGACATGTCCCCAACATATTAACTTCTTTCTTAGACAAGTTCTTCACAGATTTAAACAACAATAATTTGTTTCCAAAACAAGCATTCAGACATAATTAATCAAGCAGTTATCACGGGTTTAATGAGTACAGTCTATAATAAGGGATCACATCAGAATGCACAGGGGGGGGGGGAGCCATCATCAAAATTCAAACAATAACCACCAAAAACTCACATCAATTCATACCCTCGTCATACCAGAAAACCAAGAAAACCATTCATCAAAAATCGGAAAAATTCACCAGCCAAACATCACGATTCCAAAACCCAGTCATAAAAAAAAATCATTCTCCAAATACCATATCCTGTACAACCAAAATTCCATCAGATCTCCAAACCAAAAATTGTCAAATCAGGTCGATATACAAAAACTTACAACATTCAATCACAACCAAACATTCACCATTTAGAACAAACCATAAAATTCCAAAGTTCCACAAGGATCACAGTAAAATACACAGGGCACACATATGCATCAGAGGAAGCAGAATTGCAAACACACATACGCAGAAGGGAGAAACTTATCTACGGACAGGGAATTTCGAGGTCGTGGCCGTGCTTCCTCGCTGCACTTTTTTTCTTTTCCATGCTCTAATCATCGTTGTAATTTGTAACCTCTGAGATCATATAGTGAAATTGGGGTATAGGGCTGTGTGGGGCTTGGGTTACTGTTTGTATGTTTGATCGCAGAAGATGAGAGTGGCGGCAGCGTTAAGGGTTTCTCAAACCCTAATTTATTTTGAGAGAAGAGAGAATGATGAGAGAGAAGAAACAAAGAGAGTGGGAGTCTGTCACGTTTTGGTTTTTGTTATTTTGTTTAATCCTGTACACACACATATATACTATCGTGCACCATTGGCGTGTTTACGTTAAATCGTAGCTTGGTTTGATCGTGTAGCTGCGATCTGATGGTATGCGATGGACCCTCTCTCCTTCGTTGCACCTGATCTCTCCGTTCAATTTTCTTTTTTTTCTAACTTTTTTTATTAAATAAATTCATCATATTTAGTTTTTATTAAATATAACTTTTATCTAAAAATAAAATTAGGAACCTTTTTTATTAAAAGAAAAACCTCTACTAAAAATCTTTAAAATATTAAGATTAAATTTCTTTTTAAGAGAGAACTTTATTAACTTTTTATACATAACTTTAAAATTAAGTGGCAATACAAACTTTTATTTATAAGAATATAAAAAGTAAAATCTTTTCTAAATTAGTTAAAACTCTTTTAATATCTTTTTTTTACATGACTTTAAAACTGGATAATAATAAAACTTTTAAAAATAATTAAACCCCTTTTTGATAAGAAAACTTTTTTTATTAACTTTGTTAATATAACATTAAAACTAAAAGATAATAAGACTTTAAAAATATTTAAAACTTTTTAGCAAAAGAAAACTAAGCAAAAATAATCTTTTATTAATCCCCCTTTAAATTATTAAACTCTTTTTCTTAATAGATCGTTCCCCATTAGGATCCCTCTCGCGCTTAGTTGTACACTTGTGTGACATAGATCTAGGACTTCTGATTGATATCATGCCTTACTTATGCGTTTGTGTGTTTTTCATTATATGTGATGTATACATGCTTTGATTGTTCAAAACCCTTTCAAAAATAGTAAAAATCTCGATCCAACGTTGAGCCATTTTCTACTCTTGTAAGTCGATTGCTTTTAAAGCGTCGCCATCAACCTTTTGGTCACTAGACACAAGACTAGCACCACTTTGCTAGTACTCTCTCTTAAAACTAATATAATTGATTGTATTAATATCCAAGGGAAAATCCCATGCATGATAATCAAATTATTGTGCATGGTGCATTTCATTTGCATCATATCTCCCTATAGTCTTAATACCCTTAAGATAAGTTTATTAGACAACTTTAGGATATATTTTCTTAAGTTAGTCCCCCTCAAGTTTGATTTTACAATTAAACTTTAGCTCACCTAATTCTCCACACAAGAGAGTTAGATGTGAATCATCTCAAAGAAGGGACATACAATCCCATACCCCACAAATACAAACAAATTTCAAAAAACTGTGGTGGTTTCTTAAGATGATGACTCATTTTCTCTCCTAAACCTTTAAATAACTTTAGTATCCTTCAAGAGGAACTACATGTGCTATGATTCCTTCCCGATAGGATATGTAGGCACAAGATACGATATCTTGTCGAGCACACTTAAGAATAGAATTTTAGGTCTTCCTACCCTTAAACCCTTAGCAAACAGATAACAATTAGTAGATAACATAATAAAACAAGAGGTTCCTGTAGAGTACTACAGATATCTAGGATGCTAACACCTTCCCTAGGTATAACCAACCCCCGAACCTTAGACTCTTAACTTTGCATTTGCATTGCATACTGTGGGACATTCGATCTTTCTCCCTTCCCTTGGATAAATCAAAGATCGGTGGTGAAATAAAAGAAATGTGATTCAAGTTAATATAATAGCTTGATATTTGATTCTCACAAGACAGGATACAACTGTTTATAGCCCTCCAAAGACTCGACCCTGTTATATTCTTATTAGGATATCTGCACAAATGCCACTCCTTGTAGATTCCCTTCAGCACTTTACACCATAAATCCTCAACATCATTTATAAGCTTCCAACTCAATTTCATGATACACGCTGCATTCATGGCACTAAGATCTTTAAGACCTAACCCACCATGATCCTTAGGAGAACTAATTGTATTCCAATTAACTACATGCAACTTCTTACTGCATGTGGTATCCCCCCAAATGAAATTCTGCTACATTTTCTGAATCTCTTCAATACAAGCTTTTAGAAGGAAATACGTCATCATTGGATAAATTGGAATAGCCTCAAGAACGCTTTTAGCAAGAGTAGTTCGGCCAGCAAACGACAAAACTACGACGCTTTCCAATTCGAAAGCTTCGCAACAACTTGATCAATTAAATATTGAAAATCAGCTCGACAAAATTATTAGTCTCTCTAAATTTTGAAAAGTGCAGGAGTTTTTGCCTTAAGTTCCTTGAAACATTTCTTGAAAAAAGAATACTCGACTTTTCCTCACTCACCTCCTGGCCTGATAAGCTACAAAATTTATTGAGAGTATCCATAACACAAACCATTTGATCCTCAGTGGCTTCACCGAACAAGAATAAATCGTCCGCAAACATTAGATGAGAAATTCTTTGACCATTCGTATCCATCTTGACAGTTTTACACTTCCCCTTTATAGCCTCTTGCTCAATAATATCGGAGAGTTTCTCCATGCACAACACAAACAGGTATGGTGACATAGGATCCCCTTGCAGGATTCCGCGTCGAAGATGAAAGTATTCACCTCTAGCTCCATGCCAATTTACGTTCATCTCAGTGCTAATAACCGCATGCATAATTATATTGATCAATTTAGCTGGAATATGAGCTTCCATTTGAACTTTCCAGATGCATTCCCAGCTAATCTTATCATAAGCTTTGGACAAATCTATTTTAACAGCAAACATGCCTTTTTTTTCCTTTCTTCTGGTGGATAATGCGCATCACTTCTTTGACAATAATAATGTTTTCATGAATGGATCTTCTGAGCATAAAACTTGTTTATTAGGCTGAAATTAACTTTGGAATGCAATCCTTTAACCTTTCTACTATAATCTTGCTTATGACCTTGTACAGAGAGTTATACAAAGATATGGGTATGAAGTGCGTCACAAGATTCAGATTATCAATCTTAGGAATCAAATAAATGTCTGTTTGATTAATGGAAGCAATCTCACCAGTATTCTTCCAAACTCCATGCAAATATTTACACACATTCTGGCCAACAACATTCCACGATTTCTGGAAAAAAACCCGCAGGAAAGCCGTCGGGGCCGGGGGACTTCCAAGGTTTCATGGCAAACATGGCTCGCTTTATCTCAGGATCTCTTATTGGCTCACTAAGCTTACTTAGATCCACCTAGTCTAGTTTAGGGAAAGATATCTCAGTGTGCTTCCATTCTCTCCACAAATGTCTGGCAGCAAAGAGATTTATGAAGTAATCTTTGATCAACGTTTGAAGCTGAATAGGATCCTCAATCCATTGATCACCATCATTTTTTAAGCATGTTGATTCTATTTCATCTTCTTCTATCGATAGTTTTCATGTGATAATATTTGGTATTTTGGTCTCCGTCCACTAACCATTTTGTTCTCGACATTTGATACCACATTATTTCTTCTTGCTTGAGGATGATATTTAATTCCGATTGAAGCTTCGTCTCCAAGGTTTTCATTCCAGCATGATTATCATTCCTCTGGATACAACCTTGAACCCCATTAATTCTAGCCAAATACTCTTTCTTCTTCCTTAGAAACTGATCAAAGGAATTTACTTTCCATCTGCTGATGTCCAACTTAGTTATGTTTAAATTCTCTCGCATGCCAACATCTTTCCTCAATGCTTTTCACATCATATCCAGATAAGAGTCATCCATTAACCATGCGCTTTCAAATTTAAACTGTCTAGGCGTTACATTGTGAGCTCTTGTAACACCCGAGGGCGAGGGAGTGGTTATCGGTGCACGAGGCATGACAATGAGACACTCATAGCAGCTTGGCAAGAGAGTGGTTGTCGGTGCATGAGGCATGACAATGAGACACTCCTAGAAGCTTCTAGGGAAAAATTGAATTCACATCGGAATGAGAGGGATCCTGAGGTTGTGCAGGTATGAGACTGCATGGTTGAAGGAATGTTTATAAGGATTAATTGGTACCACCTATACCAACAAGATGCATCTTCTTTTCGGTAGCTCGTTCCATAAGAACTACATAGTTAAGCGTGCTTGACTTGGAGCAATTTTAGGATGGGTGACCTTCTGGGAAGTTTCTCGAAAAGTGTGTGAGTGAGGCCAAAGCATGCTGAAAAGACCTGTGTTGGTTTGTGGGGTTAGTTGGAAATCCCAAAAGCAGTCTGGGGCGTTACAGCTCTCATGAAAGGCATGATAAAGATTGGATGGTGGTCTGAAAACTCAACTTTGGGTAGAACTTTAACATGAGCATCAGAAAACATCTCTCTCCAAGCATTATTACTTAAGGATCGATCCAACTTCTCGTAAATACGTTGATCTCCATGATAGATTGGACCTTTCCATGTAAACTTCAGACCAGAAGAGCCAAGATCCATAAGCTTACACACATCCACTCTATCCCTAAACAATCTACACTTTCTAGCTGAAGCAATGGCTCCACCCTTCTTTTCATCAGGTCGCATAATGTCATTAAAGTCACCTGCTATTAGCCACGTCTCCTTCATATTTTATGATATCCCTTTAAGATCTTCCTAAAGAGCACTTCTAAATCCATCATTAGGGCTAGCATATATGGCAATAAGAAACCAATTACTACCTAACTGGTTCAGAATGTGGAGATGCATATATTGCATGTCTTTTTTGCAAATATTGATAGTCAAGTGGTTCTTCTTCCAAGCTACTCCAATTCCTCCAGCATAACCTCTGTTCTCTACATTACTATACTCATCAAATCCTAGCATCATTATGCTCTTCTGAATTTTATTAGGATCACACCTTGTTTCCCGCACGATATAGACTGACGGCTTATAGATACCAATGTAGTTTTTACTATATCTATAAAAGGCATTGCTTACCCCTCCACGACAATTCCAAACTAATAATTTATCACTCATGTTTAACATCATAAACAAATAAAAAATATAGAGACCAATGACTCAATGAACCTCAAATATCTCGTTGAGTTTCCATAATCTCCTCAATGCCCATGTTGTGGTCCTCAGTTTTCCTTTGTTTATCTGCCTCCACGATACTACTTTCCTCCTCCCTTTTATCTCCTTTATTCTTATGCACATCTACATAGGGCTCCTTATGGTCTGGTAGTCTAATGAAGAAAAAGTTTCTATCAGTTTTGATATCGGCATGCAAAGGTGCCTTCCCATTATTTTTAACCACCGCTTTATTATCACTAAAATTCTCATTATTAACTACACCTGATGTTTTGCTCATAACTACCTTTTTTCTTTTCTTTTAATAATGACTTGATCTGATTGCATAAAATCCAACTCCCCTCCACTTCCAATACTACCCTCGAGACCTTTTCTACTGATTCCACTAATTTTTCCCTTAAAACCATCTATGCCACCTATTGCCAATTTATTCCCCCTCCTGGAATTTTAGAAATTTTATTTCCTAACTTTTTACTAGCCACATCATTATTATAATTATTGGAGATAATATTCTCCAACGTAACCTTTTCATTATGCTCTCCTTGTCCTCCATTTATGTTGAGAACGTCCAATGAATTTGCCAAATCTACCTTTTTTGTCGCCATTACTGCATTCTGATTATACTCAGCATTAATTGCATCCTTAATTGCCTTGGTATTGTTGGTCCCTGTTGTGCCACATGCTGTCTGATTCTCTTTAATGCTAATATCGTTATTACCTTTTTACAATCCCTTATTAAATGATTCTCCAACTTTCTCGGATCTGCCACTAAGAATATTTCCATAGTTAGCTATCGAATCCTTACCACTTATACCAATATCCTCACTTTTATTGCTGTTTAAGGTTGCAAATCTCGATCCAGACAAGGATATTTCCTCATTTATTTTCGCCGGAGTAATGTTCTTCCTCCCTTCCACATGCTTTTTTCCTTTCCTTTACTTCTGCACAACTTTCTAAGGGCCATCTTCAGCAGTATTACCGTTACTTTCCCCCATCTTAGATGTTCCTTCTGCAGCCTTTTTATTCTTTCCTCCATGATCAACCTGTTCAGGGAGCTTTTCTTGAATTTGAAATCTACATCCTTCTTTATAATGGTTGTACCTTCCACAACTTAAATATAGGAGATGCAGACCTTCATTTTCAATGCGATAATTTCGATCTTTTATGCTGAAAAGAGCAAGTAAGGATTTTGAGAGATTAACTTGAACACAGATTCTTGTATATTTCCCCCTTTCATGTTGCATGGTGTTCTTATCCACTTTAATCGCACGACCAACCCTATTACCAATAAAAGTCAGAACTCTAGTATCATAATATTCTATTGGTAATCCCGTAATTCTAATCCACACAACTATTTCATCTATGGATTCCTTCTCCGGTTGAAAATTCAGACTCCACTCATTCACCATCAAATAGTGATCATAGATGAACCAAGGGTCATTCTCCATAGTTGTCCTTTTATCATCCTCATGTGTGAAAGCAATTAGGTAATAGTCATTACTCAAATCTATGATTCTAATCACCCCATTCTTCACCCACATCTGCTTCAACCTTGTCTCAAGCGCCTTATAACCAATCTTCCTCCCCAAAAGCTTTACTATTACTCCTCTTCTCCAGGGACGGTGGATCCGTTTCTCTTCTACCTCTAAAAGAACAAAGGTTGGACATTCATAATCACCAACTTTGTCTTTTATGATCTTCAAGGCTTCCCCATCCTCCTGGTGATCCCCTTCTAAAATTTCCTCTTTCGTTTCCATACTAACGCCAGTATTGTTAGATTGACCCGTCACCATATCTCGATATGATTTGTTTAACCCAAGAGAGACGATGCATGTCTCCTTTGTCTCTTGCACCATTTTTTTCTTTCATCTTCTTCGTACTTCTCTCCTGTAAATCACTATCTGCCACGCTTTTTGTCATACTCTCTGGCGAGATAAACCTAGCAGAGGATTCATCGCGTTTTTGTTCCAATTGTTTTTATATTATTTTAATAATACCTTACATTCATTTCTTTTGAGCCTTATATTTCAATCACCTCTCAAATAGTATTTATATCATAAATTAATACATACTATATTTAGTAAACATTGAAGTAGCACGTTAATCACTTTAGCCAGATTGCACTAAGCTATTTAGAACTTTGAGTGGATTTTCATTTTGTTCCTCATAAAAACTATATAATTCAAATTAATTTTTTTATTTAATCATTTACAAAATTTAATCAGGTTATATTAATATTTTTTTAAAATTTTTTTTTTTTTTTTACTTTTAAAACTGGACTGTCATGTTTATTATTTATGCAACATGTATTTTTTAAATAAGTACGTGGATAGCCATGTTGAATTTTATTTTTTATTTTTTATTTTTAAATACTAAATTTATTTTTATTTTTAATTTCATTTTTCAATTTTAAACAATTTAGATTTAAAAAGAAAAACAAAATTTGTTTTTAGAAGAAATTGAACCTAGAGACCTTTAAGCCACATCCTATACCTTAACCACTAGGCCAATATAAATTGGTGATAGATCATTTCCATATTATATCGTAATATTAAACAATTCTGAATGTAAAACATTTTTAAAAATAAGCAAATATGTATTTGTGTGATATTTGATAAATGTAAATCCTATTTTAAATAATCCATAAATAAATATTTACTTATTTCAAAATAATTCAAATTAAATAATAACCCATTCATTTAATAGTAATTCAATTAATTATTAAAATAGTTTATTAAGTCAAATAATTGATTAAGTTATTTTATAATAACAAATCAGACCTTTATGTTTTTTTTCTACAATTTAGTCATTTATGTTAACTAATGTGTTTACCGTTTATCTTTTTCACAAATTTCGTTTTAAAAACGCTTATGTGGCACAAACGACACTGATGTGTTATTTAAGAGATGTGTCATTCAGAAAGATGGTGAAGAACATGTTGAAGATGCTAATCTATGTCATAATGTTGTTAATTTTAATTTTTGTAGTGCCGATGTGTATTTTGGTTCGAAAGTGGTGATTATTGTTAATTTTGATGTTAGTGTCGTAAGACATGACTTTTGGTACCTTCATGTAACACTTGTCGTAAGACATGATTTTTGGTACCTTCATGTAACACTTGTTGTAATTCTATATCAGTTTTGTTACAGTAAAGTCGTAACTTGTACAACAGACAAAACTTGAAGGACCTGATTGTTACAATTTAAAAACAAATGAGACTTGATTGTAGAAAAAAAACATAAAGGACTGACTTGTTATAAAAAAAAACTTAAAGGACTCAAACAATATTTTTGCCTTAATTTTTTAAAGTATTTAATTATTTCAAACTAAATAAAAATCAATTAATTTAGTAGTGATTCAATTAAATATTAATAAATTGGTTTCTATTTGATTAATTATATTTAGAATTTATATTTTATTAATTTATTTTTAAATTTGTGTATTATTCAAAATAAGTAAATATTTATTTGTGTGTTATTTGAAATAAGTAAATAAATAAATGTTGATCATGAATTATAAAATTTTATCATTAAAAATATTAACAATAGAAAGTGATTGGTGGTAAAGTAACTACCATTTAATTTGAAGGAATTTGGGTTCGAGACAAAGGCATAGGATGTGGCTTAAAAGGAATTTGTATTCTTTAAAAATAAATTGAAATTAAAAATAAAAACCAATTTAGTATTTAAAAAATAAAATCTATCGTGGTTGTCCATGTAATTATTAAAAAATGTGCAGTTCAATCATGGTGTAAAAGTAGAAAAAATTGATTTTTTTTTAAAAATTAACAGAAGGACTAAAATGACCTGGTTAAATTTTGCAAGGGATTAAATAGGGTCTTTTATTTTCTCGGGATTAATTCAGATTATTTAGTTTTTGTGATAGAGCAAAATGGGTCTTACTCTAAAACTTTTATGTGAGTGCAACTTTCCGTTAGATGTATTTTGTAAGATGTCAAAACTAGGATACTTTAGTGGTAATGTATATTGGAATGTATCCTTGGATTCTCAATGTGTTACTGGGGGAGTTTTTCATTAGGGAGCATTGGACATTGGGTCAAGAGTAACACAAGTGAGAGAGACACCACATATTCACCCAAAACCTTAAGCTGATAGGTGTATGGGTTCTCCCATTTATAAATGCTCAACTCTCCACATTTATAACCAATGTGGAACTCCAACTCACACTTGTTATATTATTCTCAACACTCCCCCTCAAGTGTGAGTCCATGATGCTCCCTCTCTAGTGGAAACTCTTGTCCACATACACTTGTACCGCCGTTGAGACCTATCTAGGCATTTCGATACACCTCTTCCATGACATTCAATTTCAACAGGACATCTCTTCCTGGACCTTTCGATACAAGTAAGCCGGTCTCTTTCTCGAACCAGGCTCTGATACCATTTGTTGGGGTAGTTTTTCATTAGGGAGCGTTGAAGATTGGGTTAATAGCAACACAAGTGAGATAGACACCACATATTCACCCAAAACCTTAAGGTGATAAGTGTATACGTTCTCCCACTTATAAATACTCAACTCTCCACATTTATAACCAATGTGAGACTCCAACTCACACTTGTTATATTATTCTCAACATGTTCATCTTAGCATTAGAAATCATAAAATCATTTGGAAACAACTTGGAAAAGGTCTCATGCATCAAAATGCATTAATATTAATTTTTTGTGAAAAATTGCATTATAGGTCAGCACATACGTCTACAGGTCGACTTATAGAAAAAATTTCTCATCTATAGGTTGACACATCCATTCCATAGGTCGACACCCATGCTACAATATTAAAGCATGCAGACTCTATTCCATGTGCCACCTCTTCAAGTTGACACATAGGCAGCGCATGACATTCACAGGTTGACACATGATCTTATACAGGCCGACTTATGCGTTGAACAGTTCGGCACATGACTTTCATAGGTCGACCTATGTAGCGAAAATTTCCAAAACTTCATAATTTTCTCAAATATTTTGCATTCCTTTTGCCTCCTAACATGCATGCATATATATACATGATACATGCATCATTTATTTTTCAATGATTTTGGTAAAATCATAAACGAAACCTAGAACATACTAAGAATCGTCATCATCTTCAACCTTGGTTTTATGCATACACACAAACAAATTACACATAATCATTCATTGTTTGGGTACCATATAGAATCAAGTTGATAAGGTCCAATTTAGCTTGTGGTAGTGTAAATTGGGTTGAGATCTTAGGGGGGATTTCAAATAATAAAACCAAGATGGGGTTTTCCTTCAAGATCAAAGTGGGGATTTGAAGGTTTTAGACAAGATTATTCAAGTTTGTATTCGATCAAGTGAAGGCTTTGAAGAGCTGCGGTTCTCGCAAAGGAGTGGCGTGAGACGGTGGATCATCTTTGTAAATCTTGGGTTACAACAATTTGCAATTTGGGTTTGCTCGAGTTAAGGCTTTGAAGAGTTACGTTTCTTGGAAAGGAGTAATGTGCGATGGTTGATCATATTGGTAATGTTGGGTGACAACAATTTACAATTTAGATTTTATCGAGTTAAAGCTTTGAAGAATGGAAGGTTTTTGCAAATGAGTAGCTTGTGTTGTGTTAAAATTGGTACTCATCCAAGTCCCACATCGAGTATTGTAAAGAAAAAATGAGTAAAAAATTATTATATATAGAGAGAGTTAGTTTGATTTTATTTACCACAAAAATTCTAGTCTTTTGGGTGTACTGGGGATTTGGGTAGTTATGTGTCTAGAGAGGGTTTACAATTTTTTCGTACAAAAATTATGGTGGAAAGGGTTTTCTATTTTTCCGTCCAAAAATAGTTGTTGAGAGGGTTTTCTATTTTTTCGTCCAAAAATAGTTGTTGAGAGGGTTTCCTATTTTTCCGTCCAAAAATAGTTGTTGAGAGGATTTTCTATTTTTCCGTCAAAAAATAGTTGTTGAGAGGGTTTTCTATTTTTGCGTCCAAAAATAGTTGTTGAGAGAGTTTTCTATTTTTCCGTTCAAAAATAGTTGTTGAGAGTATTTGCAATTTTTCCATTTAAAAGTTGCAAGTTAGTAATAATTTTTTTATTGGGAGTTTATTTTTATTTTATTTATATCAATTATTAAATCTGTGGTTATATTCCCAATAACTAGTATCAGAGCAAAGGTTTCGATCAAGG
Source organism: Lathyrus tuberosus (assembly GCA_022829125.1). Classification (NCBI taxonomy): domain Eukaryota; kingdom Viridiplantae; phylum Streptophyta; class Magnoliopsida; order Fabales; family Fabaceae; genus Lathyrus; species Lathyrus tuberosus. The sequence continues at coordinate 1,868,670 of JALAZF010000699.1, read as the reverse complement.
GAGGAAATCACAGGTTTACTATCATCTTATTTGATTGAAGTTTTATTTTCTTAAATAATATTATGGCTACATTGAAGTTGGACATTCCTTTGTTTGATGGGAGAATGGATTTTCCCTTATGGCAATGCACGATACAAGACTATTTGGTCCAACAAGATATTGATTGTGCTTTAGAAAAGGAAAACCAAGTGAGATGAAAGATTCATATTGGAATTAAATACAAGAAAAGGCAGTGAGTACAATTCGGTTGGCACTTGCTCCACAAATTAAGCTGACTATGTTGAAAGAAACCTCTCCATAGAAATTGTGGGATTTGTTAGAAAGCAATTTTACATCAACCCATTAACCAATCGATTGATGATGAAAATGAATTTATACTCATTGAAGATGGAAGATGAAGGTAATGTATTTGATCATATTAATAAATTTAATGAGTTGGTATCTAGAATCATGAATGCAGGGGAAGATATCAAAGATAAAGAGCAAACGCTATTTTTGTTGGCTTCACTACCCAAATCTTACAAATCATTACTGCAATCAATGTTAGCAGGGAAGAATGCACTACTGTTAGACGAAGTAGTGAAATCATTGAAGGAGAGTGAACAAATGATGGGTATTGATCAATCTCTCGAAGAAAATCAGGTACAAGTAGCCAAAGGAGGACACAGAAAGAACTATGGTGATCAATATGGTAGAAGTTTTCAACCAAGAGATATGAGTTCTGTCAAATGTCATTATTGTCAACAATTTGGTCACGTACAATTTAGATGTCTGGAATTTATAGAGGATGTGCAAATCATAAAGAAGAAGACAGAAGAATTGAAAACTGCTACTTCTGCAAATATGGTTAGTTGTGTAGACGATCTTTTAGATTGTAAGGATGAATGTGACTATGAAGTAAAAACATGTGAGACTTTGAATGAAGGGAGGATATGTTGTGTTAAATTAGGTACTCATCCAAGTCCTACATTGAGTAATGTGAAGAAAAAATGAGTAGAAGATTATTATAAATATAGAAGTTAGTTTAATTTTATTTACCACAACAATTCTAGTCTTTTGGGTCTATTGGGGATTTGGGTAGTTGGGTGTCTAGAGAGGGTTTACAATTTTTCTGTACAAAAATTATGGTGGAGAGGGTTTTCTATTTTTCTATCAAAAAATAGTTGTTGAGAGGGTTTTCTATTTTTCAGTCCAAAAATAGTTGTTGAGAGGGTTTTCTATTTTTGCGTCCAAAAATAGTTGTTGAAAGGGTTTTCTATTTTTCCGTTAAAAAATAGTTGTTGAGAGGTTTTGCAATTTTTCTGTTTAAAAATTGCAAGTTAGTAATAAATTTTTTATTATGAGTTTATTTTATTTTATTTGTATCAATTATTGGAGATTTACTCTGGTTATATTCCCAACAGCGTGAGACGGTGAATCAAATTGGCATTGTTGGGTTACTCGATCAAGTTTGATCAAGGGAAGAGAAAGTGTCAGAATTAGCATCAAACTTAGGGTTTGTATGGTTGGATTTCTACATTTGTCTTGTATATGCATTTTGCAAAGTAAGGTTAATTGCATTATCTCAATTTGAATTCAAATTGAGGGTAAACGTACCCATAGCGAGGCCGATTGGGGAACTGCTTAAACAAATCCTTGTGTACTCTCTCTCTTTCTTTCTCTCTCTCTCTCTCTCTCTCTCTCTCTCTCTCTCTCTATATCTATCTATCTCCATCTCTCTCTATCTATCTATCTATCTATCTATCTATCTATCGATCTATCTATCTATCTTTTTTACATCTCATTTGCAAATTGTTGAGTTCATCGATTGTGCGATCAATACGTTTGGTTAATTCTTTTGAAAATCATTTAAAAAATGTTTTGTTGAGTTGCTCACAATCCTTTAGATTGTGGTTGGTTTTTAAGATCAACAAAACTATATAAATTTCCAAAAAAAAAAAAAAAAATTGCTCACAAGGTGTTCGATAATTTGTCTCAATAGTATTTTTATGTGATTTATCATTGGAAATAGTCTCTACTTTTAGCATAGCATTCAATTAGGTGTGGTTGATATATTGCTGATCTAATTTGTGTTTATTATCATTGATTGGTTTTCATATACCCATATCTGAGCTTTTCGATAGTGGTTTGGTTTAAACGAATCAATCCAATTCACTTCTGCTAGCCATCGTTTTTTAAAAATAGTTTTTGAAATGAAAATTTTATTGGGGATCTATTCACCCCCCTCTAGATAAGTCTCCTTCATATAAAATTTTAAAGTGTAATAGTTTGTGCAAAATTACGATATTACTAAAATGTGATTTTAAAAAATGTGATTTTGTCAAATTTCAATTGGTACCTGTGCAAAGACAATAGAAGTAAGAAAGCGAATTTGAACCAGTGACATCTCATCTTTTATTTTTAAAAAATAAATTTCAACCATTAAAATAGCTGGAAAAAATGAATAAACAATAGTTGAGTTATTCAATTCATCCCAACTTCCAACTAAAAGGTATTGATACTTAACAAAATTTTAAGGTAGCTAATATTTTTTTTACTCAAATTTATGGTGTTAAATTTAATAAGTTCCTCAAACAAAAATATATAAAAACAAGTTGGGGAATATTCTATTGTCTTTTTTTTTTGGGGATAAAGAATATTCTATTGTCTTAGAGTTTAAATGGTATTCATCATTTCATGTAATGTTCTGTTATTTCTTTTATTATTTCATTTAAAATAAACTTAGATTTAAATTATAATTTATATGTTTTTAACATCTAAAGATTTAAGGTTGATTATTTATCATCATCGGAGTCAATTCCTTTATTTGTAATATCATTTATCTTTACTCTAAACTCTTTTGTTATAAATGTTTGTAACATTACTGATTAGTAAGCTTAGTGTATTTATTCATTGATGAATGAGTTGTTTGATCTCAAATTATGCATGATCATCAAGCTTATCTTACACAATTGTATTATGTTAGACGATAGACTTCGATCTAGAAGGGGTGATTAGATTAAAAATTTAAAACTTTAATTTTTGGCAAAAATGGTTTTCAAAAGTTTTATGGCACAGCGAAAACAACCCAAAATGAATCGTCTAACCGAACCTACTATCGAAAAGCTCGGATATGCGTAAAGTTGCACGATTGAATAATAATGAACACAAATTGTTCAACAAAGAATAATCACAACCCGATTAAATACTAAGCTACATGTAGAGCATATTTCCAATGATAAAAAATCAATTGAAAGTAATAGACACAATTTATCGAGTACCTTGTGTGCAATTGATAACATTTGGAAATTTAATGTGATTTGTTGGTGTTAAAGTCAATCACAATCAAAGTGATTATGATTATATCAACAAACCATAATTCAAAACGTAATCAAAAAGTTGATTTCCAAATGAATTGATCAAAACAACAAAGATTTGATGATTTGCAAAAATAAAAATTATATATATATATATATATATATATATATATAGAGAGAGAGAGAGAGAGAAAGACAAGGATTTGTTTAGGCAGTTTTCCAATCGGCTTCGCTATGGGTACGTCTGATCTCAATTCGAAATTGGATTAAGATAGTTGGAATTAACCTTACTTTACAAACAATGTATATACAAGAGATGAAGAACTCTAACCGTACAAACCCTATGGTTTGTTGTTTATTCTACCACTTCCAAACCCATGATCAAAGTTTGATCAAGTCACTAACAATGCTGCTTCAATCTACCAGTTCTTGTTACTAAATTGCAAGACCTCTCATCTCAAGTTTCTCGCTCGGTCAGATTAATCCCAAGCACGCACTTGTTGAACCCAAGATACACGAACACAATCCACCGTCCCATGCTACTCCTTTGCAAGGTACCATCTACGTTGTCCCAAGGCCTTCACTCGATCGAATCCGTATTTGCGTGATCTTGTCCATAACCTTCAAATCCTCAATGATCTTGAAGGAAATCCCCAACTTGGTTTTCTTATTTGAAACACACAAAGAACCCAACCCAATATTCTCTGTTACACCAACCTAATTGGACGTTATAAACCCTAATCTAGATGGTTACCCAATCAAAAAATGAATATGTGTCGTTTGATTGTGTGTATGCATAGAGAAAGATTGAAGATGAAGAATTTATTTTGTAAATCAAGTTTTGTTTAGGTTTTACACTATTACCTTGCTAGAAAATGATGCATGTATGAATATATATATATATATATATATATATATATATATATATATAAGAGATATGAAGCAAATGAAATGCAAATGAATGGAGGAAAAATAAAATTTTGAGAAAGGGCATCGTGTGTGTCGGCCTATTAAAGCAATAGGTCAGTCTATTAAGGTACTCAGGTAGGTCTGTGAAGGTCTCAGGTCAACCTGTGAAGGTCTTGTGTCGACCTTGTTTCGACCTAAGTGAGGCGACCTAAAGGCAGTGGCTACATGCTTTATTATTGATGCATGGGTGTCGACCTAGACTGAATTTCAAACTTCTATAGGTCGACTTAAACACGTATGTGTCGACCTAAGATGTATTGTTTAGCTAAAAACTTGTTTTTCAATGCTTTTTCACAAAAACCTTGTTTTCAATGCATGTATGTTGTAAAATCATTTTCCAAACCATTTTAATGTTTTCTAATACTAAGATGCTCATCTAGAATGGGAGGATATTGCCCAATATACATTAACGTTACAATATCCTAGTTTTGACATCATTCAAAATACACCTAACGGAAAGTAGCACTCACATATTCGACTTTGTTATTCAACCTCTAATATTGCAAACATAGGGTATTAGTTGTTGTCATATACTCCCTCCGTCTCACAATAGGTGTCCTCTTTGAGATTTTCACACTTTTTAAGATAATGATTAATTGTGCTGACTTCAATGATAAAACGAGTGTCATTTACTAAAATAACCTTATTAATAATAGATAGTGGAGTAGTTAAATGAATTAAAATACAATAAATAAGGGTAAGTTAGTGGAAAGAAATAATAAATGTTACATTGGTATTCTAAAGGGACAAATAATTTGAGACAAATAAAAAAATGAAAGAGGACACCTATAGTGAGACGGAGGGAATAATAATTAAGGTTTAAGTATATTTTATTTCGTACAATGTGAGTGAGTTTTGGTTTACCCTATAATAGTCTTTTATATTTCCTCCTTATAATATGAAGATTATTTTGTTTTGTCCCTTTAGGTGACAACTTAGATACTAAATCTTCAATTTTGCTGAGATCTGTCTAAGTGGCTTTTTTTCTTTATTTAATTAGCGACATGTCAATATTTAATGGGTTTTAATATACTTTACTCCTGCAGTATTAACGATTTTTGGTTTACCCTCGGGTAATATCTTTTTAATATTAATTATTTAACATTATTTTATTTAATTTTAATATTAGTGACAATGTCAATATTTTTTTTTTAAATCATATTAACTAAGTAATATTTGTTTTATTTTTTTAATATTTTTTTAGAATAAATTATTATTTAGTAGTTTTAAATAATTTTTCTTAATAACAAAAATATTGGACTTATGGCCCATTCGTCATACAAATCCACTAATACAGAAGTTCAAGTGTGTTTGAAACTTATAAATGTAACATTTTAACTTTAGTTAATTATTATTTTTATTTAAATTATTTAATTTATTCTGTTTTAATAAGTGATTCACGTGTTTTGTGGAAATTAAGGGTGTTTTGGAAATTTAATTAATGGTAGAATTTAGTGGTATATTAGAGTTGAGTTGAATAATTAAGTTTATTTAAACAATTAAATAATATTGATATTTTTATTTAAAATTAGGGAATTATTGAGTTGAAATAAAATAAATATTCTATAGAATTATTATTTGATTAAAATAATAGAATATTAGATTTTTAAATAAAATAAGTGAATTAGGGTAATATAAATAGATAAGATCGACGAGACTTCTGGAAGAACGTGGAATTGTGAAAAAGAGAAAGCGACAGAGAAACTTAAGAAGAGCGATCGTAGGAATGAGAGTGAGGTAGAATCCCAACGGAATGAAAACTCAATGATCATCACTTTCGAGATAAGGAGGGAGGGGGAATTCTATACATGTTGGGTGTTTAGGTAGTTGGATGGCGAGGGATTCTTGCCCTCATGTCTTCTTATTCCCATTCTATTTAGTGTTTTGTGTGATCGTATATTTTTGAATTAACAATTTGATTATGTTACATCGAGTTGAATTATTTTGAATCCATACTGATATTGTTGATATTACTGATATTGTTGTTATCGATTTGTGGTTGTGCCCCTTTGGCGATTCTTGTTGATAATTTGGTTATGATCTTTTGTGTTTTCTAATTGTAAGTATCCAACGCCTTTGGCATTGGAAAATCATATTTGTTTCTTCTTACCTTTTGTAAGTGCCTTCATCATCGACTTCAACCCTTTACTGCCTTTTGTATAAGGGATTACGTGTACTATTCACACGCCTTTCACGGATCTTCCCAACCCTTTTGTTGAGGATCCTCCTTGCCTTTTGCAAGAGTGAACCAATTCAATTAATCTTCCTCCTAACTTTTTGTTCAGGAGTTCTCACTACCTTTTGTACGAGAAAACACGTCATATGTGTAGTGATGTTTTTCATGTTCCTTCTTAACCTTTTGTTAAGGAGCTCTCACTACCTTTTGTATGAGAGATCACATCCCTTTTTCCTCTTAACCTTTTGTTCAGGAGTTATCGCTACCTTTTGTACGAGAAAACAAGTCATATGTGGAGTGATTTTCTTCATGTTCCTTCTTAACCATTTGTTAAGGAACTCTTACTACCTTTTGTATAAGAGAACACATCCCCTTTTTCCTCCTAACCTTTTGCTCAGGAGTTCTCGCTACCTTTTGTACGAGATAACAAGTTATCTGTGAAGTGATGGTCTTCATGTTCCTTCTTAACCTTTTGTTAAGGAGCTCTCACTACCTTTTGTATGAGATCACATCCCTTTTTCCTCCTAACCTTTTGTTAAGGAGCTCTCATTTCCTTTTGCATGAGGAATTTATTCTCTTCCTTGCCTTTTGCAAGTATCCTCTACCTTTTGTAGCAGAAAATCCTATTATTACCTAGGTAAGTCATTCTTGCCTTTTGCAAGAAGCTTCTCTGCCTTTTACGAAAGGAAATTCAGATTACAGTTATACCATTGTATTTGCATCATCTTCCTACTCTCGGAATCCTGAAGGGTTGTCTCTACTACCAAGACTGGCAAAGTTCATCATTGGAAGAAGATATTCATTAAAGCATATCATGCATTGCATATCATGCATATCATGACATAACCCTCATAACTGACCTGTCCTCATAACAAAATACCTCGCTCAAATCCCCAACAGCTAAACCTACATCACCATCCCATAAATCCAAAGCCACAAGATACTTACACTTCTTCCATCCCTTTTCTATAAGGCCATAATTCTGGGTATTCTAGTATTTAATCCTCTTCTACCTCGAATGTTTGAAAACCGTTGCTTTTCATCCCTTCAAGTCCAAGAAGATTAAATAGGAGCAGCTGTTATACCTTAATTTTCACCCTAACCCTTTGCATCAAACATTCATCATATCATGTCATTATCGTATCATCTTTGGTTCCTTTGTGAATTATGGTTTGCGTTAATTTCACATCATCTAGGGTTTGTAAGGATCATTGCTTCAAGCCAAGTGTGTGGAGATTGATTTAGTGGCCATTCATTCATGATTAAAATCAAGTGGAAGTTTGACCTAATCCTGGTCAAACAAAATAAGGATTGTTTTCATTTACAAATCATCTTTGTTATAGGCCATTTTGAAGTTAAATGTGTATCAAAGTCCAAGTGTCTTGCATTGGGAGTCAATAAGTGATCAAGCGTTGATTCTTTTGAGGTTTTAGTTCAAAATCTAGTTCCTTATGATCCAACTGGCCCTATGTTCAAGTTTGGTTCATTTTTGGCTTCATTTATCAAGGATGACCCATAATCCTAAGGCATGAACATTTTGGTTCATACTTGAACACTTTTGATTAAGTGAAATATCTAGCTTCAAATCATGGTCCATGGTTGCTTAAATGGCAAGAAAGGCCTTAGTTCACCCGTCTCAAAATTGGCTCCTAGTGAAGAGTTCAAACATTGTGATTTTGAATGCAAGATTCATGTGTCAAGCGTTGTTCATTTACACATATGTCCATTTGAATTCAAAAGCATACAAGGCCATACAAGCTAACCATAAGTACAAGGGTCAAAGTTGGAAGTCATGAACAAATCAAGGTGGATATTGTCATACATGTTAATCATGTGAACATTTCGTTTATCCTAATCAAATAGAAGCCTAATGACCAAAGAATACACCATGAAAGTTTGAGCCAAAACAAGCAATTAAGGCAAGTATGTCACACGAGCTCATCATTTTCCATGAGTACACCATCATCTTGCATGATCCAAAATAAGAAGACTTCATGAGGCTGCAATAATTGAACAACAACAAGTAATCTTTTATCATGAAATCAAAATCAAGCAAGGTAAAAGTTTATCAAACACGGGCAGCTGTCCATCAAAGCATTATCCAAGCTATCATCCTGGTGCAAATAACACATAAGGTAAAACATCATCACGAGCCTAAGCCACACACCAACATCATGGCATACAAACCAAGACAAGAATGTAATGTTGTAGGCCCAAGTGAACAAAAGTGCAGCAAAATAAGAACAAGGTCCAATAACAAGAAAATGCAACCAAGACAATGCAAAATCAGGTACATGTGCAAAATTAAAACCAAGGAGCTTCTAGAACAAGTAGGGACCACCAATCATTGGAAAAAATATCCCTTTTCTACAGAGCACGAAATGAGAGGAGGATTGTGCAAAATGACGGCTCATCATTCTTGGTCACCAAGTCACAAATTTGGTTTTGGCTTCACACGATTTTTTGCGAAATTCACATGTACCACTTACCCTAGCTCATCCTCACTTACTCTATAAATAGAAGGTGTCTCTGCCTCATTCATTTTAAGCTCCACTACCATTAATACCCTGCAGAAATCACACCTCAAGTAGCTTCAAAACATAGCATTCCGTCCCACTCACACAAGCCTTTTCCCTATCAATTTTCCACCCAAACACCTTTACTAAGCATCACTGTAGTTAAAGGACAGAGAGACAAGCTTGAAACCACTTCACCTGAGCTCTGCAACTCCATCGGAATCCCTAACTAAGACCTTTTCCGACAAGGTAGAAACCACCACCATTTTGATTAAGACTTGTTACCATTGTGTTCACCATGCTTCACTGATTCTTTACCCCTTTGTTTGAGTTGTTATAACCTTGTATCCATCATTTAAGTTTATTATTAGGGTTTGCATTCATCATGGTTTAAGCCAAAATTCTCCATGCTCAAGTCGAATAAATGGATCTTGAGCGTGGAGGAAGCATTAGTGATTCGACTTGAGTGCAATGGTCTCTTGTTTATGCACTGAAGCTATGAGATGCGTGAGTTCTTTTTTCATTATTGGAGGAAGAAGATGGAGTTTCTTCTTCGTGAAGTAGACTCTCTCTCTCTCTCCCTCCATTTTTCTTTTTAGTTTAAATTGGTTTCAAACATTTTCCACTTGTCTTGTTTCCTTTGGCTGTTTGAAGTGACATGGTAGTCTGACAAAGGTGTTGCTTGGTTGACTCATGTGTATGTAGTCATCCCAGATTGTGGCCACACGTTGTGATTACTATTTTTATTAGTCAGATCTAATGGATGCCACAAGTTCTCTTGGCAGCGCATGAGAGCATTTAGATCAGATCCAACGGATCTGATCAAATGAGGGGTTTCCCTTGTTTTTTTTGTCTAACCTTGCCTTGGTGATGGGTCTCAGCACCCTTAGGCTTGGCATAAATGCTATTTGGGCCCTCTTGCTTCATTTTGCACCCCTTTTCAATTTCATTTATTTTCCTTTTTATTTTTAATTTGATTTTATTTCCCTTCTGATTTAGTTTTGTTCCTTATATATTTTCTAATATTTTTAGCCATCTTTTTTTATTTTATTTTGAGATTTTATTTTTATTTTTTTAATTTTTTTAATTTTACATTTTAAATCATTTTTAAAATCATATTATTTGATTTTAATTTTGATTGTTTTTACTTTTGTTCATATTTTTGAATAAGTTGATTTAGCTCTTGATGATTGTTTTGTAGACCATATTTTCAACATTTCAAATTCTTGAGGATTGGTTCTTTGGGTGATTCAACATTCTTTGATTCAAACATGTTGATAAGTGATCATCTGATCATTTTTATCACTTTGCATCAGAGATAGGTTATCCCTATTAGGTCATGCTTTGAGTCTTTGACTTGTTGATAGATGGTCCCAACATGATTGCTTTAGCTTTCTTCTTCATCCTCACCTATTTTCTCCTTTTTTTAACCTTTTGTGTTGTATGTTTTAGGAGGTTAACTTTGTGTTAGTTCTCTAACATGCCTAGCACATAAATTATTATTGACCGGCCTCAGATAGGTATGGCTTCTACATAAGCCTACTTACGATTGCTTAACATAGCGCTAAATTGCCCCCAATGCGATAAATCGGTCCTTAACCCTAATCACTAACGACTGACCTATTGACTCTGTTTTCTTGTCCTTTAATTTGTGTAATTTACTTTCTTGCAATTTATTTTATGCTCATCATCATCCATCTAACTCATGCATTCTTTACATTTATGTCATTTTATTTTTCTTTGTTTCATTATATCATATTATCAAAAAGAACAAAAATATGATAAAATGAAAAGACCAATAAAATGTTAATTTGTGACTTAAAGGGTAGACTCTTGTGGATTCTTATGAATGGACCTTAGCATCATGGAGTTTTGGACTTTATGTTTGACCCTAGCAAAAGGAGATTTGAACTTGAATTCCATTGCCTAGCTTAGGACACCTTGCACACATGTGGCTTTCTCTTGGGCTACCTTACAACGAGACCTTTTATTTCTTGCATACTTCCCATCACTACTACGAAAAACCCTTTAACAACGGTTGAAAAATACATATAATAACACAGATCAAGACGTTTTTATGTAGAGTGTTGTGGTAAATGCGCTACTTATAATCACGGCCCTGGGACCATTGTTGTATTCTGGAAAGTGCGCGATATATCACAACGGTTACATAAGGTGATGGGTTCGAAGCCCAACAACAGCAAATAAATTACATTAGATCACGATTAATGTAAAAACCGTCGTGGAAAGTACCCATAGTTTATTATATAACAATGTATATTGCTTGGTTTACCATACACCTATTTAAAGAAATACAACCATTAATATTGGCAAAGAAATATATAATCTAAAAATTAAACTATTCTTGAAAACCAACTTAAACACACCAATGTTTTTCGAATTGAATCCATCTCATTCTGCACATTTTATGTTCTTTAACACATATACGGTTCAATGGTCTGATTCCTTCAATGCATCGATATCTTTTATTATAGTTTACCTCATCATTGTCGCTTATCGACGCGATTGTAAATATCGATGAATTGAAGCAAACAGGCCATTGAACCATATATTATGTGTTAAGGAACATAAAATGTGCTGAATGAGACGGATGCGATTCGAAAAACATTGATTGATATAATTTTCAGAATATAAGTTTCTATGTCAATATAAATTATTGCATTTTCATTAAAAGGTTAGTGAAATAAACAATATACATAGTATATAATAAACTAAACTTGTCAACCTGTATAAGAACTTAAAGAACAAAATATTGATAAGTCACAAAAAGCCTCTATCTTGTGACTTAGAAATGTTTTGTTCTTGTTTTGAGAACATTTGTCAACAACAACATACAAAAAATCCATGCAACACAATAAAAAAACATACATTATTTAAGCAACAAAACCCCAAGTGGGACTGTAACAAATCAAGATACATTGAGTCAATAACGCACCTCTTATTGAAAATAATCGTGGAACTGTAACAAATCAAGATATAACAATTTCATCTAGTTTGTGATGCCATGAAGAAAAAATATAAGGTGGATGAATTTTATACAATAACTTCATACTTCTTATATTTTTCTTCATGGCAACAAAAACCATATGAAACATCATCATAGTATACACTTGCTACCACCATACGCTTGCTACCACCATCATCACCATGTATCTACAAGGAAACACAGCAAAAATCAAACTTAACCCTAAAACATCAATAACATAATGTTTTCCACAACATCCTAAAACCAAACCCTAAAACAATAATCTTAAATTCTAAACATCAACAACATCCAGAAGAAGAGTAGAAAGAAGAGAGCAGGAGAACATACCATCTTCGCCGCCGTAGGAGTTTGCGCCGGACGTTTCTCCCGTCAGATATCCTTTAAGCTTCTTTCTCTATTCACTTGTAACAATATTGGTTAAGATTCATGATAGGAGAGGGTCGTGTTAGGGTTTTCTTTAGAGAGAAACGGCTGTTATGAACTAGGCAACAGATAGTTTCGTTTATATATTAAAAAATATCACTTTTGTTACGGTTTAAAACTATAACCGTAATTATATTTTATATTTTAAAATAATAGCAAACTATATCACGATGAATACTCAATCGACTTCTATGCCCTTCCTCCAAAATACTCTTTTTGATTCCAGAAATATCCGAAATACATACTCTATCTCGAAATCTCAAAACTCCATCTTCACCAATTCGGAACTCGCCTCCATTACCTTGATTAATCTTCATTAATTGGTCCACTAACTTCAAATCAGATTTCTAACCTTCTCGAATTTCCTCCAAAATTCCATTGGTCAGCTTTAGCATGCCCAATTTCACACTATCAGCGGTCGTCTCACACAACAAATTCATGTCTCTGAATTGCTCAATCATTTCAAGTTCCCTCACCATAAGCATTGAAATACGCAATGACTTTCTACTCAAAGCATCAGCCACTACATTTGCTTTACCGGGGTGATAATTCAAATCGAACTCAAAATCCTTTAACAATTCTAGCCACCTCCTCTGCCTCATGTTTAACTCTTTCTGATCGAACAAGTATTTCAAACTTTTATGATCACTGAATACCTCAAATTTCGAACCAAAAAGATAATGCCTCCAAATCTTCAGCACGAATACTACAGCAGCCAACTCTAAGTTGTGTGTAGGGTAATTCCTCTCATGGACTCTTAACTGCCTAGAAGCATAAGCGACCACTTTACCATTTTGCAATCAGAACTCCACCCAGGCCCATCTTTGAAGCATCACAATAAACCACAAAGGACTTATTCGGGTCTGGCAAAACCAACACTGGAGTAGTTGTCAACTTTTTCTTTAGTTCCACAAAACTTCCTTCACAAGCGACATCCCATACATACGCTTGTCCTTTTCGAGTCAATTGCGTCAACGGCAAAGCCAACTTAGAAAAACCTTCAATGAATTTATGATAATAACCAGCCAATCCAAGAAAACTACGAATCTCCGTAGCAGACTTCGGAGTCTCCCACTGCAACACCGCATCAATCCTTGAGGGATCCACAGAAATTCCACCACTTGAAATCACATGGCCTAGGAAACTCACTTCCTTCAACCAAAACTCACACTTTGACAACTAGGCATACAATTTCTTTTCCCTCAACACTTGTAACACAATCTTCAAATGTTCCGTATGTTCTTCTTCTGATTTAGAATATACCAAGATGTCATCTATGAAAACCACCACAAACTTATCAAGATATTCATGAAAGATCCTGTTCATATACTCAATGAACACACCAGGCGCATTAGAAACTCCAAATGGCATCACCGTATATTCATAATGACCATACCTCGTTTTGAAAGCTGTTTTCGGAATATCATCAACCTTAACTCTAATCTGATGATAACCAGACCTCAGATCAATCTTACTGAACACACAAGCACCTACGAGTTGATCCATTAAATCGTCAATTCTCGGAAGCGGATACTTATTCTTGATGGTCACCTTATTCAACTGCCGATAATCGACACACAATCTCATACTACCATCTTTCTTCTTAACAAGCAACACTGGAGCACCCCACGGAGAAACACTAGGACGAATAAACTTCTTCTCTAACAATTCTTCTAGTTGTTTCTTCAACTCACTCAATTCTGAAGCAGACATCCGATAAGGAGCCATCGACACTGGACTCGTACCTGGTATTAAGTCCACAGCAAACTCAATTCCACGTTCCGGAGGTAAATCACTTATATCCTCAGGAAACACATCTTAAAACTCACAAACCACAGGTAACTCAGCACTGACGGCTTCACCATCAACTTGCAATGATGCAAACACTGTGAACATCAATGCTTCATCTAATAAAAGTTCATCCACTTGTTTAGCAGATAAGAACATCAGTTCACCATCCTCGCCTATCTCTGGAAACTCCACAGTCTTGCTATAGCAATTAATATGAACGTAGTTGAACTTCAACCAGTTCATACCAAGGATAACATCGATTTGGTGCAAAGGTAAGCACACCAAATCCATCACAAAATTCTTCTCAAAGATTGTCAAAGGACACTTCAAACAAACAAGCATGGTAGTCACCGAACCATTAGCCAGAGTCTCTATTATCATACTACCATTCATGTTAGACAAATTTAAACCCAATCTAGTAGCACACTCAAGAGAGATAAATGAATGTGTAGCTCCAGTATCAATAATAGCAATCAACTCAACATTGTTAATAAAACAAGTACCTCGAATCAAGTTGTCCTTCTTGGGAACTTCTGAGCCAGCCAAAGCAAACACTCTTCCCGTAGTCTGGGCAGCAGTAGCAGTCTTCTTTGGTTTCTGGCATTGAGTACTGATATGCCCCTATTCACCACAGTTGAAACAGGTCGGACCCTCATTCGGACAATCACTAATTCTATGCCCAGTCTTACCACAACGGTAACATCTTTGAACTTTGTTAGTACACACATCAGCTTTGTGACCTGCCTCTCCACACTTATAGCACTTAGTAGGTGCATTAACAGCTCCCCTACTTGACTTCTTCTCATCTGATACCTTCTGTTTCCCTTTATCACCTGGGGTCGCATAAGGTTTTCCTCTGAACTGACCCTTATCTTTCTTTTCACTTAGCGGTTTGTAGTGAGCAGATCGAGCTCGGCTATCTTCATCATAGATCCTACTCTTATCCACCAGTTCCGCATACCTGCGAACCTGTTGGCATCCAATCCCTTGCTTAATCTCTGGTCTCAGCCCATTTTCAAACTTGAGACACTTAGAAAGTTCAACATCTGCACGGTTGTAATGAGGACAAAACTTCACAAGCCTCTCAAATTTGGCAGCATACTCCGCCACAGTCATATTTCCTTGTTTCAATTCAATGAATTCCACTTCCATCTTACCACGAGCATCTTCAGGAAAATACTTGCCCAGAAATTCTTGCTTGAATACATTCCAAGTCACCACAGTGCCAACATCTTCCAGTCTCTGACGGGTGTTATCCCACCAGTCCTCGGCCTCTTCTTCCAGAATATGCGTTCCGAACTACACTTGCTGTGTATCAGAGCACCCCATCACTTTAAAAATCTTCTCAATCGCCTTGAGCCACTTTTGTGCGCTCGCCGGGTCATGAGTTCCTTCAAACTTCGGTGGGTTGTTCCTCTGAAACTTCTCCAATGCACGAAACTCATCAGGAGCATGGTTCCGAGTAAGAGCTGCAATAGCATCAGCAAGAGCGCGCGTGTTGTTTCCAACCATTCTGTACAACACTCACCACATTAGAAAACAAATAATCGTTAACAAGTAACGACTGACAACAGACTGACAACACAAAACTTGGCTGGATAGACCAACCTGCTCTGATACCACTAATGTAACACCCTTTTACCCCACAATCAATTTTAAAGAAATAAATCATATTATCAGAGTAAAATCCACAACCAAGGGTGTACATATTCAAAAACATCATATAATTCTCATAGTCCTGTCCTGTAACACGGGTTGTTCAAACATCGTCAAAAGAAATCATAATCTCGCAGCGAAATCAACTTGTCATTTTAAATTCAATTAAACATTTCATAAGAAACTTATCCAATCTAGAACAACATCATCAATATAAAATTCCAACATGAATCAAAAGAACACGAAGTTCGCAATTCATCCCAACCCGATGTTACATGACACAGAGCAGGACACCGCTAAACTTAAACAACATAGACGAGACACTCCAAAGCTACCTCCTTCGTCACCTCGAAGCTACTCTGGGTTATCTGCAAGTTACCCACATAAGAGGCAACATTTCCAAGCAGGCAGGGTGAGAAAACATAATTCGATATAGTAATAAAAGACACGGAAATTAAACAAATTAAGCAGCAATAACAACAGATCATTATCCGCCTTCATTCACATCATCATTAACTTAAAAATACATAATACGACTCATCACAACTACTTCATAAGAAAATGCAATGTCAACTTCAATGAAAATGCAACGTATGCAATGCGGTACCGACTTTTCTCCATGTGACGGACACTGGCCATCAACCCTCCCCAATGGGAGCACAACATAACAACATATCACTCCAATCCGCACTATGGGATTGAAGCTACCAATAGGCCGAAGCCCCAACATAAAATATGCCATGAAATGCAATGATGCTAAACTCCTCATTCAATTCAATTATTAACATGTGCATCATTCATTTCATCTCAACAATATTCATCATAAAATCATGTTTCATGAATTATGTATCATCAACACCTCGACTCCAAGTAAACAACACGAGAAAACATCGAGGAACTTCAAGAAAACAGCAAAATATAAAACAACCAGCAGTCTGACACGGCCGCCCGTGTCAGAAGACCTGAGACACGATTCCAAAACATCAAAAATAAAAGTAGCAAGTCAGCAGCCTGACACGGCCACTCGTGTCCTGTGACACGGCCCGTGTCAGAAGTCTGGGACCAATTTTCCAAAAAAATCAATTTTTATATAAGACCAGAAAGCTGACACGGCCGCCTGTGTCGTGTGACACGTCCCGTGTCAGAGTGCGACAAAACTCACTTTTCCAAAAATCTGATTTTTCTGCAATTTTGATCCCCATATCCCCCAAAACCAGCGTTCTACACGAAATTTGATCAAAATACTCATAAGACACACATATATCAACACATACCAGTGAAGTTCCTCATATTATCATCATATCATACAGTTCACATCAAAATCATCAAAATCAAACACAATTCCACACAATCCTAATCTATTCAATCCCTAATTTCATAACTACAAGGAATTAGGAATTCTCCCCATACCTTAGAGTAATCAGAAACCTTTCTTTTCCTGCCTCAAGATTCTTCTCGAAGCTCCTCAGCCCCTTAGGTTTCCTCTTCCTCTTCTCTGCTTCAGTTTCCTTCACCCAAAACGCGATCAGTTAGAATGATCGTTCCTTTTCTCTTTTAGTCATATATTCCAGTTTATGAACTTCCCATCCTATCCCTACTTATTCTCCAATAAGACCACCTCGCCCTTTCTCATTTTATTTTTAAATAATAATAATAATAATATAAATAACACATGCTCATTTATTTTATTAAATTATTCAAAAGTGCCTTCTTTCTCCAAAATTCTCCAAAATTATCAAAAATCTCTTAATTCCTTCTAAATTAATTAAATAAATAATTAAATAATTGATTTAGATTCTCGGGTCGTTACAAAGGTGGCCTTTGAAATTGTTCAGGGTGTACTTAGTCGGAACCACTCGCTTGGCACGTTTCTGGTTTTCTTGGCGAAGAATTTTCAGAGAATCCCCACAAATAAACCAATCTGGAAATGTAGGGCTAAGAGCCACGCCAAATTCAGCAGATGGTAGAGGGGGAAATTTTGGGCGATAAAGTTTAAAAGCTACCTCATAACCTTGTTCTGGTCGAACGTACGTAGCTAGTTTTAACTCATCAAGTTTTTCTATAAACTTTTGTTTCAAAGTAACTGCTGCTTCGCGTATGGTTCGACTAAGATCGTTAGGCCTGTAGGCAGTTTCAAAGTATTTCTGGAAAGCTTGGATTTCTTTGATGTGTCGAGAAGTACCTTTCTTGGTCTTGTCCTGCACAAGGGCAAAGGCTCTGGTCAGTTGAATGGTGAAAGAATCCACGTTAAACATTTGAGAATCATAGTAGGCCCTCCATCATTCGTCAAACTCTTGAGTGCAGAGGAAGCTAGGTCGAAAGACCACTGGTTGGATTTCGATCAGGTTAGAATACTTCGCCAACAACTCAGAGCATTCATCTTCAGTGTGAGTTATATTATAATGAATCAAAGAGCCTTTTTGGAAAAGAGAGGTTTTGGTATTATTTGTATCAACCCAAACTGTCGAGAAACCAGATTGGGCTGATAGTTGACAAGGGAAACTTTGAGTTTCGAAGGGCCAAGTTTGGAAACTAGAAGTCTTGGAGTAAGGAAAGATTCCCAGACGTTGAGGAATTCGTCTTCCAGAGATTTCGACTCCAGGGGAAGTTTTCTGGTAAACCATGAGGGTCCAACCTTCCTCTCAGTAAAAGGAGCCATGTTGGGTGTAAAACTATAACGCTTAGCAAACATCATGACGTAGCTGGTAAAGGTTTGTTGGAGACTCAGACCTTTATCATGGGGTGTTAGTTGCGCCAAACGAAGACCTTCGACTCTTCTGTCCCCTAGAGCAGCTGTATCCACAGTTGGTTTGTTGGGAAGGGAGGCTTCTAAAGTGGGATTGAGCCACAATTATAAGAGCCAAAAAGGCCCTGATAACAGTAAAGTTTTCTTTTCCTTGATGTTCTTCAAGATGGTAACTCCTTCGCCAAGGGATTCGTATAGATTCGCCAAAATCATCTCACTAAGGTATAGCCGGTGCCCAGCGTGAAGCTGATTTGCTATGGTGATATAATGCTTCGCCACTTGGAGAGATCTTGAGCAAAAAATGCATCTCGACAGCCAAAGGGCCAGGAAGGCTACATGCTCTTGATCAGATACTTTCTTGGTTTCCTTGTCATGATAGTTGGCAATATAGGCTGTAAAGGTGGCTTTGTTGGTGTCGAAGCCTATTGAATCATCAGCTAGCAAGTTTGGATCATAATCGATTCCTAGAGGGCTTAAGCCAGTAATGGCAGCTATGTCGAAAAGGGTAGGAGTAATCATCCCACAAGGAATGTGGAAGTTGTTGTAAGTGTTGTCCCAGAAATAAAGGGAAGCTAGAAGCATGGAAGGACAATATCCTGGCCCTACCTTCGACAGCTGAATAAGATCATAAATGCCCATAGTTTTCCAATCATTGCTTTTAACCTTTTCTATCTTTTCCAACCAAGTCAGGTAATCAGAGGGATCTTTCGACAGAGGGCAGGATCTAAAAATTCTGAAATTATTCATGTACTCCAGGTTTATGACTTCGTCAGAAGGGGTCCCTTGGCCATCTACTTGGGACTTTTCGTCTATAATTTTCTCCTTATCTGTTCTAGGTCTAATCCCATTCGCTATGGGTTTGTAACGATGATAGGTTGGGAAGAACTCTCGTACCTTAACGGGGTCTAATTTCAAATCAGGCAAAGGTCCTAACATGGCGTGGGATTTACCAGAAATTAAGATAGGAATGAGTACCTGAGATTGATAAATGCAGCGCTTTTCTTCTTCATTGGGAGGTTCTGGAACATACTCTTGATTTCCTACCACCTTGGGACCGAAGATTCTTTCCACTGGTGCTAATCTGTTGGACTTCCAAGAATCTTTACCGGTGACTTTTGGAGTAGCGGAAGACACCATTGTTGATTGCAAAAAAATAGAGAGGAAAAATGAAGAAGATGAAGTTTGAAGAGAGTTTTTGGAGAGAAGAAACGTAAAAGGTGAAAAAATGAAATCTTTAACTTATATATAAGTTAGAAGAGTCGAAGCGGTTGGTATTCAGAAATTGAAATGGGAAAAGTAGTGGAAAGATTGTGGGACACGTGGAGAGTATGAAGTGGATGATTCTGACGGTGGCAGTTAGGGTTTTTGACCCACGATGTGATAGGGGTTAGAGTAGGAATGATGAAGATCTCAAAAACGTGGGCTGAAAAGACGTTTTGGGAAAAGCGTAATGATGATTATGACATTTCTAACGTCTAAATCATATGAACAGTCACCAGTCGAATGATTCATGGCGTCGAATTGCACTGGCAAAAAATGTTTTTCTCCCTCGGTCGAAAATGCATTTTTTGGGGGGCAATTTGTAGGTGGCTAATTTCGACGCCAGGAAGATGGTCTAAAAGCAAATGAAAAATTTCGACAGGACATTGCAATTAGAAAGTTTTTTGACGAAAAGAGGCAAGTCGAAGGAACATGGTACTTAGGGGAAGCATTGGCAGATTTTTCTAAGGAAGGAAGATAATTTCGACGTAAGAAGAAATCGTTCTATTCGACGGGTGTTTGAATTTTAAATTTCAGGAGGGGGTTTCACTTTTGAAATTGGACGCGTGGAACGCATCTAGGACGCGAATACATGCAGAATGACATTTATTGCCATTAGGAGGAATAGTTGTTATGGGTAGTTATTTCGTTTGTATATAAATAGGGGGTCTTGGTGTTAGATTCAGGGTGTTCCAAATTCTGTACAAATTACCGTAAATACTCAAAGTAACCGTGTGAGAGAAACGAGTGTTCTGGAAAATGTATGTATGGGAAACACCAGTTTACATTTATGCATTTTAATAAAATTTCAAGATTTCCTTCGTTTCTTTATATTCAAGTCATCTTTTCACTTCAGAAATTTACTTTGTTTTTAGTTTAAATTTGTCTTCAATCACTTTTTCGCTATTATCGTGTCTCTGTTCTATCAGTCGAAACAATTGTTAAAAGAAACCTTAGAAACGCAGAACGAATACATTCTTTTCAAAATCAAAGACATTCTTAAAAGCACTTTGTCCTAGGATTTGTTTGGTTGGTCCTGTTAGTAAACTAGTTTTCAGAAATTAGGAAACCAGAGATTGTTCGCCAAATTCACCAGCGAACACTCGTTGTCAGGTAGCCCAAGAGAAAGTTATGTGTGCAAAGTGTCCTAAGCCATGCAAAGAGATTAGAGGTTACATATATCCCATCTGCTTTAGGGTAGTGCCATGAACTAAACCTTTGATGATTTAGACCCCAAATCCCTAAGGATGCTCCATGTCAAGCTAAGGTCAAAATACAAGGTCCAAAATTGTATGAAATACTCCATGTCATGCTAGGGTCAATCACACAGTCCACAATTCATTTATGTCTCAAAAGTTTTTTAGGTATTTTCCGTTTTATCATGTTTTTGTTCTTTTTAGGTTATGATAACAAGAGAAAAGGAATAAAATATCAAAGAAACTAAAAAAATACTTAAAGATAAAGTGCATGAATGATAAATGAGAAATAATAGTAAATTGCGAGAATGTAAAAGTTAGGAATTAGATAGATTAGAAGTTAGTAGTTAGTGATCGAATGATTAATTAATCGAATCGGGAAAAATTTAGCGCTATGTTAAGCAATCGTAAGTAGGCTTATGTAGAAGCCTTACCTATCTGAGGTCACTTAATAACACAAAGTTATTCTCCTAAAACATGTAACACAGTGGTTTAAAATCAAAGAAGAAAAGACATGAAGATGAAAAGGAAAGGTAGGGCAATCGTGTAGGGGTCATCTATCAACCATTCAAAGACTCAAAGCATGATCCAATTAGAGATAACATATCTCTGATGCAAAGTGCCAAGAATGATCAGATGATCATTCATTAACATGTTTGAATCAAAGAAGGTTGAATCACCTTAAGGACCAATCCTCAAGAATTTAAGAGGTTCAAAATATGGTCACCTAGACAATCATCAAAAGCCAAAAACCAAAAGTATTCAAAATTATGAATTAAAAAAAGATTGTAAAAATGATTTTTTTTAATGGAAATTGAAGGAAAAAAAGAATCAAAAGGATGAAAAATAATTCATCAAACAATAGAAATCTAATTGCAAAAATGAAAAATAATAGAAAAACCAAGACCAAGAAATAAAATTAACCACAAAAATCAAGAATGGATTTAAAAGACATTAAAGAAAATTAAAAGAGAAAGAAATTGAATAATATATATATATATATATAATAAAAAAAACCACCTAGGGAGGTGCAGACTGTGCATGGGAGTGTGAATAACATGCCTGGGGTATAAAGCCCAAAACCCTTGTTAGACCAAGACAGGGGTGTGGAATGCATAGGAGGGTGAAAAAAGAACATGTGAATGGGCTGAGCTCAATATGTACATGAGATGAGAGATTTAAAAAATTAAAAAAAACAAACATAAGACACCAAACTCACGTGCCTCTTGTTCATCTCGGGTTCTCTCTTTTTCTTCCTCAATTTCACGCCACTCTCTCTCGCCGTGTCACTCTCTCAATCCCATTTCTTACTTTTACGGCGGTGCGGTGGTGGTAATAAGGTGAGTTACAGATCCATGGAGGTTTATGGTGTCACAGTTGTGTTGTTTGTGAAACGACAGTGTCGAAGCTTTGTGGTTTGGTGGTCGGCTGGTGTTGAGTGTAAGAGGGAGAGAACGCGGATCTACTCGATGCATGGTTTGTGTTTATGTGAAATGGAGATCGGTTGTGTCACGGTTGTGTTTGTGGGTTTGAGAAGATTTCACTTTCTGTATGGTTGTTGTTTAGTGAGAGAGGGTTGAAGTTTGTTGCGAAACAGTGGCCGATGATGGTGTTTTTTGTGTTACATGGCAGCGGTAATGGATGCTCTTTGGTGGTTGGAGGCAGTTTTGTTATTGTTGTGTTATCACAGTAAGTGCTGGTAATGAGTGATGGCGATGAGGAAGGAGGAAAATGGTTGAGAGGACAATATGCATGGATGTTGTTAGGTTTGTGTAGTATTTATGGAAGACGTTGAGCGGAAGGAGAGGATTCAGTTTGGATCTTGAGGAAGAAGAAATGCAAAAGTGATGTTTAGGTTGAAGAGTTTGAAGATATTGAAGGCATGGTATTAAATTGCGGCTGCGGATGCGGTTGCGTATGTTGCGATTACTGTCATTGCGGGTGTTGCGATGCGTATTGCGGTCGTTGCGGTGTGAATTTTTATAAAGAGGTGTTTGAAATACAAAGTTGAAAAACACTTAAATGTTATGTTTTTCGTTACATAATAAGTAAATTGAGTTTTAAGATTCTAATATTTTGATTTTAGATGAAAATAGATGAAGAAACATGATTGAAATTATCTAATATGGTTCCAAACATGGCCGGAGGCTTAATTTTCAAATCACATCGCAATTGCGGTCCGGAGGCAACCGTATCCGCAATATTGCGAGTGCAATTGCGGTTGGGGACTGCAATTTAAAAGCATGGTTGAAGGTGTATGTGTATGTAGGTGAATGATGTATGTTAGGTTGTGAAGATGATTTGTAGAGTTGAATTGTTTTGTGGTAGTAAGAAGGCTATCATAGTGATGTTTTGAGCGAGATTTAATGGTGATTTTGGGGTAGTAATGAAGAAGGATGAGGACATTATGGAGTTAAGGTTGAAGATAGTGGAGAAAGGTCAGTAGTATATATGTTATCGATGGGAAGAAGGAGAGGAGAGTTCACATAGTTTTTTCTTTTTGTTTTTTGTTAGCAGAGAGGATCTTTTCCATGGTTTTTTATGAGTGTGTCTGTTTTTTTTTTCAATAGGCAAAGAATATTATAAAAGTGAGAACAAAGGGTTCTCTTATGAGTGTGTCTGTTTAAAACAAAAATAGAGAGAGGAATTTGTATTATGGGAGATAATTGTTGTGTGGTCCTTTTTTGAATTCCATGAGAGAAAATATCGATGAGATGGGCCGCCTGTCAGTTTTTCTCTCCCCTCCCTTGATCTAGCACAAAATTATATATATATATGTCTCACTTAGGGTTACCAAGTTTAAGAAGTGCCAAAAATACCCTTTTGTGTCTTTGAGGATAAGATCAAGTTATTTAAAATAAATAAATTCAAAGAAAATCAAATAGAAACAATAAAATTGAAATTAAAACGAATCTAATCTTAATTATTTTCTATGAACATGTTGAGAAAAAAAGAAAAAAAACAGACTTAAAATAAATAAAAGTCGGGAGCAAAAGTGCTCGAAAAAAATAAATTGAATGCACCAAAATTATCAGCGCGGAATAAACCTCTCAGAAAAATGCGTTGTTTGATCAATTTTTGAAATAAAATATGATCGGTTAAAAGGCTCAGACGAATCAAAATGTGACCGAAATAGTAGTCAAAATTAGAACGAGCGCGCCAGGTTGAACTACGCAAACGTAGATTAATATAACTGATATCTGTAATCTCAATTTGGAAACTTTTTGTCCACTGATTTTACGCACAGTTGCGATTTAGTCTGACCGATCTGTCTGTAAATCCGACAAATTTATTATGGCTAATATTTTAGGCATTATGCATGATGAAAGACATGTTATGTTATGCAGATGATGCAAAGGAAAAAAAGGTCGGGTGTATGAAAACCTTAAAAGGTCTGGTAAAAAATGTGGTATGACAGTTGCCCCTATTTAATCTTCATGGACCTGAAGGTATGAATAGTGGAGGCTTTCAGACATTCGAGGTAGAAGAGGATTAAATACTAGAATACCCATAATTTTTAGGCGTGTAGAAAAAGGATGGATGTAGTGTAAGTGTATTGTGGGAATTTTGTTCACTGGGATTCATGAAATGGTGATGTAGGTTTTTCTGTTGGGGATTGAGCAAGGTACTCTGTTATGGGAACATGTCAGTTATGAGGGTTATGTTATAATATGTATGATATGCAATGCATGGTATGCTAATGATGAGCCTTTGCCAGTCTTGGTAACGGGGAAGACATCCCTGCAGGATTCCCAGAGAAGAAATGGTGGTGTATTTGCAAACAGCAAAGCATATAACTGTAATTTGAAATTCCTTCTGTAACAGGCAGAGAGGCTTCTTGCAAAAGGCAAGTGTGACATGGTTGTGGAATGATAGGATTTTATGCTGCAAAAGGTAAAGGATATCTACAAAAAGCAAGGAAGAGAATAAATTTCTCATGCAAAAGGCAAGGAGAACTCCTTAACACAAGGTTAAGAAAAAGATAGGATGTGATCTCTCATACAAAAGGTAGTGAGGGCTCTTTAACAAAAGGTTAAGAAGGAACATGAAGAATATCACTCCAAAAATAATTTGATTTCCTCTTTCAAATGGAAAGGACGGCTCCTGAACAAAAGGTTAGGAGGAAAACAGGATGTGATTTCCTCTTGCAAAAGGCAAAGAGAACTCCTTAACAAAAGGTTAGGAAAAAATATGGATGTGATTTCTTCTTGCAAAAGGTAAGGAGGACTCCTTAACCAAAGGTTAGAAGAAATATGGGATATGATTTCCTCTTGCAAAAGGCAAAGATGACTCCTGAACAAAAGGTTATGAGAGATAGGGGATTGTGATTTCCTCTTGTAAAAGGCAAGGAGGACTCTTAAACAAAAGGTTAGGAGAGATATGGGATTGTGATTTCCTTCTGCAGAAGGCAAGGAGGACTCCTTAACAAAAGGTTAGGAGAAATATGGGATATGATTTCCTCTTGCAAAAGGAAAGGGGGACTCCTGAACAAAAGGTTAGGAGAAAATTTGTGAAGGGCGTGCAAAAGGCAGCAAAGGGTTGAACTCGATAATGAGGACACTTACAAAAGGTAAGCAGAAATAAATGTGTTTTTCATATGCAAAAGGCATATGATATTTACAAAAGGTAATTAAGGAGATCACACTTCGTGCAAAGCCAGCGAAAGGACTTACAAAAGGTAAGTGAAGAGACACTTCGTGCAAAAGGCAACGGAAGGACTTACAAAAGGTAAGTGAAAAGAGGAAACCTCTAAAAGAGTCCTACCAGGATGCCTAAAAGAACTTTATGCTTTCGAGAAACACTGGCTAAGCGTGTATGTAATGATGCTTAATGTATGCAAAATGCTGATGTACGCTTGGGTTGCTGGGGGTATGAGGATAAGTTAAGAATGTACCAAATATGATCTATGTGCTAAGTATGGTTGGTCTTTTGGTTTCGGAGGTGCCAAATACAACTAGGTTTTGGTTTGGGATGCCAAATATGATTGGGCTTTTGGTTTGGTGTGACAAGTATGATTGGGCTTTGGAGGGATGCCAAGCATGGTTGGGATTTTGGTTTGGTGAAGGATCATGTTAGACCTGATGGTGATTGGATTTTTTAGGGGTTTTATTCTTTGTTGCCAACGAAAGTGGACTTTGAAAGTGAACTTTCAGGCAAGAACTGGATTTGAAGGGTAGATTACCAGACGAGAACTGGTGGAAAAATATTAAATTGTCAGAAGGGAACTGACTTTCTGATTTATTTGTCAGACGCGAACTGACTTTTAAAATGGGCTACTAGACAAGAACTAGTTTTAAAGAGAAAAATTACTACCAGACGAGAACTAGAGTTAAAAATAGGCAAAAGAATATGTGGCCTGATGAGAACTGGTTTGAAAGCTGTCTACCAAACGAGAACTGGCATTTTGTAAATGATTTTCCAGACGTGAACTGGACTTTGAGATGCCAGATTCATGTTGTGGGGTTAGGCCCGATGAATGATATGATATGCATGGCTATATGCTAGAGTGAAGCGACATGACTAATGCATGAAGATGATTTATGTAATGATTTGAAGGTTTCTAAAAATGCCCCTGTGTGGATAATGAATGGAAGGTCTGTTGTATCAAAGCTTCTTTGTTAAAAGGCAAAGGTTATAGGATGGGGTAATATCATGATTTCAAAGGTTGCTGACATGCTACAAATTTTGCTTAAGTGGCTTGAAGGAATGGAGAGGACTTGCCCCTTTGTAGCTCAATCTTGCCCCAGTCCGGGTCTTTGGAAAAAAGTTCATCTTAAAAGGAAACTGGAAGCAACTTGCCATGACTTTGGAATGGCTTGCCCCAATATTCTGAACTTTGAAATGGTTTGCCTCTGATTATCCAATTCTTAGAATGGTAGACTTTGATGTGTTCTTGAGGTGACTTACCCCAGTATGAGCATTGCCCCGATTTAACTCGTATTGACTGAGCGTTGGAGGGATTTGCCTTTAATCAACAGAACCTCAGGGTCATGGACTCACATGAATATTCATCACGCACAACAAGAGCATTTCGGTTGATGACTCCATCATATGAATCTATTATGGGTAATGTGTTCGTATCGACCCACACGAGAAAAGCTTCTCTGAGAAAAAAAGTTCACCTTAACTGGAAATTGGAAGCAACTTGCCAAATTTTTACGAGTGTGTCTGTTCAAAACAAAAATAGAGAGAGGCAGTTGTATTATGGGATGTAATTGTTGTGTGGTCCCTTTTTGAATTCCATGAGAGAAAATATTGATGAGATGCGCCCCTATTAGTTTTTCTCTCCTCTCCCTTGATCTAGCACAACATTATATATATATATATATATATATATATATATATATATATATATATATATATATATATATATATATATATATATATATATATATATATATATCACTTGGGGTTACCAAGTTTAAGAAGTGCCAAAAATACCCTTTTGTGTCTTTGAGGAATTAAAATGAGCTCAAGTTATTTAAAATAAATAAATTCAAAGAAAATCAAATCGAAACAATAAAATTGAAATAAAAACGAATCTAATCTCAATTATATTTTATGAACATGTTTAGAAAAAAGAAAAATAAACAGACTTAAAATAAATAAAAGTCGAGCGTAAAAGTGCTCTAAAAAAATTGAATGCACCAGACTTATTTGCGCGAAATAAACTTCTAGGAAAAATATAGTGTTTGATCATTTTTTGAAATAAAATATGATCTATTAAAAGGCTCAGACTGATCAAAATGTGACTGAAATAATAGTAAAAAAATTAGAACAAGCACGACAGGTTGAAATACGCGAAACATAAATTAATATAATCGACGTCTGTAAGATCAATTTCGAAACTTTTATTTCACTGATTTTACGCACAATTGAGATTTAATGTGACTGATCTATCTGTAAATCAGCCAAATTTATTCTGGCCAATATTTTAGACATTATGTATGATGAAAGACATGTTATGATATGCAGATGATGCAAAGTAAAAAAAAAAGATCAAGTGTATGAAAACTTTAAAATGTCCGGTCAAAAATGGGGTATGGTAATACATCATTTCTAACACAAAAATCTTAATTCATTCAAATAATAGAACGATACTACAATTGCCCTGTTGTTGCAAAGTAGACACACTTGATCAAATTTTGTAAACAAACATCATGTTCGTTGTTTGAGAATTGTATTTTATTTTTTTTGTTATTAGTTGTTCTAACAAACATCGTGTAATTTTGAATTTTATAATCTTTAATGGTTTGACCATCTCCAATTATGGTGTATAAATCATTGATTTTAAGAGTTCTAGTCATATAACGTGTCGATCATAGGCCTGATAAAACTCTAAAATATTCCAAACATAAGCCATGTCACAAGTGAGTGATCACTAGATATAAACAATGGAGTGTTTTTTTGTTCTTTCTATATTGCACCAATTATAGGATCATGGTATGAATTTGATTGACTATAACTTGAGTAGGCGTTGTGTGAAACTTTCTTTTATCACGTTTAACGAGTAAATATATATTGGTAAAAGAAAACAATACTCCACTCAATATCTATTGGTAAAAGAAAAACAATATTAACTAACTCAATGACAAATTACATTGAACTTGTAAATAAAATAGATAATCTATTTTGTACTACATACAATAGGAATTGGATTAAATATTAATAACATTATGTGATTCTGAGTTTTAGAATCTTGAATGGTATGACCATCTCCATGCTGGTACATGCACAATGACATTCTAGCAAGGTTTATAATAGTATGGTTAAAACTTTCAGAGAAAGAGGAAGTATGAGCCTCTTTATTCATCTTCTTCCATATTGTAAATATCATTGACTTTCCATATTCACGAGCCTCAGTTTCAGAAGCCCCAGTTTCATTCATGTAGCATTGTATTGACTTTGGAATATCACCAGTCTCCTTTTCACGCTAAAAATAAAATAAAATAAAACAAGTTAAAACACCAATAATATTATATATATATATATATATATATATATATATATATAAGAAATATTTTCCATCGACCAATGTACAAAAATACAACAAGGAAATAGTAGAAGCAGGCAAAAACCAAAATAACCAACAACTAAACCAAGTCAGCTAGATGTTCCATGATTGAAAATAGTCTCGGGCAAAATCCAATACAAAAATGATGTGTTTTCCTTCCCACTCAATCAAATTATAAGCAAACTCTCGAGACTTACCCTAAATGTCTCTCCCAAGAAGATAACTTGATGTGATTCACTGATAGGTCTAAATTAACTTATTTATTAGAGAAATAGTATCATTTTCAACTTCCAAATTCTCTAAATAATGTAATGGCATACTAAAATTAAATGTTGACCTAAAAAGGAAAAAAACTAAGAATATGTAAAATAAGTTAAGTGGCAAAATAAGCATTCGACCAACCTAATCAATAGCCACCCAATACCAATCTTGTGACATGAAGTTGCACGTTAAAAATAAGTGATATGAAGTGTTTTGATTCCTACCACAAAACACACACTTTGAACCTTGAGAATCCTAATTAGCCATCAATTTTAAACAAGTTAGCACGAGTCGACGTTATATTCAAAGAGGCAAAAGAGATACAATTATACACCTAAGCAAAGAGGCAAAATCAAGTGAGACCAAAGTAACCACAAACCCACCTAAGCACAGAAGCACCCAAGAAAAACCCAATAGGAAAAGAACTAGATCTCTGACCACCAGACCCCGTCGTCAATAGACTAGAAGAACCACCAATAACACCAAAAAACCACTAGCACCCCTGGAGCAGAAGATACCACTTGAACCGCTATTGGATAAGTCACGAGATGGGATTCTAAAGACAGATGGCAACGGAGAAGAGCTCAAAGTTGACCTCTTAAGCAACAAGGTTCAAGCCAAATAAATGCTCTTATCTACCACATCTTTTGCGTTTGAAGATGTTCCAGAAAAAAGCTTATCACTCCGCCTTAACCAGATATACCACACCACTACATGCCAAATCATAGTAAAATATCCTCTAGACTTAGACCTACCTCTCAAAAAAAAGAAAAACTCAAAAAGACGTCTCAGCTCTCTAGGAATACCAAACTGAATCCCTAACCACCTAAAAATCACATACCACATGCAACACACAAAATTGCAAGTTACAAATAAAAGAGAAGGTCGCTAGAGCCAATGATCACAAAGAGTATAATAGATATCCCCTGGGTCAAAAGATTTGGAATAAAGTTTTCGTTTGTGTGGATATCGGTAGTATAGTAGATACGGATTGTTGGTCTCATATATTAAGACTTGGAATTTGAGCCTGCATGGTCGTGGTCGTCCTGGAACCAAAAATTCTATTTGGTTTATTACTTGTTGGAATATCTGGAAGGCTAGGAATAACATCCTATTTAATGACGAGGTTTGTGACGCTGAATCGATTTTTAACGACATAGTTATGTCATTGTGGAATTGGATGATCTTAGGTAACTTATCTAGGAAGAAGTGTAGTATGTACGATTGGACCAAGGTCCCGTTTGATTTTTTGTAATTCGTTATTGGCTTTGTAGGTGGTTCCGTCTTGGGGTTGGATTTTGGTTGGTTGTACCCCGTTTTTTGGTATGAGATTTCCTTAATCTCTTATTAATGAAATTTGCTTATAAAAAAAAACCTTCCTCTTGAAAAGATTTTCCATATATGAGAATCTATCATGTAGAAGCTGCCAAGAGAAAATCACTATCTTAGTGGAAGTCCAACTCATAAATCAGATGAAGAGTTTGATTTTCCCTAGATAAATGGTTATCTAGCAAAGCACGAAGAATAACAAGGGTTTGATTGGAGAACTGAACAGATCAGAACACCCCATCTTTAGAGTGTCACCAGACCCATCTATTACTCTCTTAACTAAATTGAAACTCTTGCAGGATGGAGAAGAAATTTAAGACCTTATCTTTTTCATAGACAAAGAAAGCTTTCCTCCAACTTAGATCCAAAGATATTCACCCATCTTCCCATCTCCCAATCTCACCAAAGACACCTTCTTGGTTTTGGGATATGGTGAAAAGTCTATAAAACCTAGTATCAAGAATAGTAATCCTAATCCACGGGTTTATCCAAAAAGAAGTCTGAAAATTTGACCCAACCTGCTTAACAAAATCTACCTCAAACTAATTTGGAGGATCATCTTTTTGTCAACGAGAAACGACACTCTTTTCCACCAAGAAGAAACATGGTTAGATGTCAAGGATCTGCCCCACACAGGGAGGTGACCACATAGTGACCATATATGGCCGACAAGATATCCACCCATAGCCCAGAAGCACCCATTAACACATCTCACCTAGTTCTTTTAGCTTAAAGAAATTTAACTAAAGTGTCAAGTTCTAAAAGATATTAATTGATATGAATAAAGATATATCCAACTTAAAAAGTGAAGAATGAACTATTAAAAATAATAAATAAAGAAGTTGACAACTTACTTTATAGGTTCCAAGATCATTAGCAAGGCGTGAAATCATTGCCGAAAACCGAATTATGTTAGCATTTTCCTCTAAATAAATCAAGTCTTCCATTTTGAATGAATGTGGAATCAAAAAGTAACCATGGGTAAGTATAACATGTGAACTTATAGAAATCCATGCATTCTCTAAGTATTCTTCAAAGCTCGGTGTGTATCCACCATAGTACCACCTTGCTTCAATCAAATATGCTTTACATAGACTTTTCCACTACATTGAATTAAAATTAAAATCAAT
Source organism: Lathyrus tuberosus (assembly GCA_022829125.1). Classification (NCBI taxonomy): domain Eukaryota; kingdom Viridiplantae; phylum Streptophyta; class Magnoliopsida; order Fabales; family Fabaceae; genus Lathyrus; species Lathyrus tuberosus. Next base: position 1,836,900 of record JALAZF010000699.1, on the reverse strand, counting down.
GACACAACTCTAGAAAATTCAAACACAATAATAAAATCATGCATATTTCTTACCACTTTCTTTAGGTGAGGAGTGATATGATATCCACTTTTATTCTGGATTTCAAATGCAATTTCATTCACAAAGTTATAGAGTGCCTTGAAGCATATTTTCATATAGTCTGGAAGACTATCCATGCCATTTAGATCCCATCTACAATCATAAGTTTTTTCATAAGAAAAAACAAGAAAATTTTTGTTAAATATTTTCACTAATAAAAATAATTTTAAATGAAATTAAAAAATTAACAAAACTTAATACAAATTAACAAAAACCTGTCAATTGCTTCTGTGAAGAGCTCTACTTCTTCCAAAGTACCATAAACATCATAGACATCATCAATTACAGTAATTAAGGCATTCACCTTTGTTATAAATTTTCTGACATATTTTAAATTTGGATTGAAGTTTGTTCCCACAGTCCAAACAAAGTTCTCAACCAACCTATCTCTAGCAAAGCTCAACTTTTCTCCAAGGCCTGTTCTTTTCCACCATCTTATAATTGAAAAAGGAAAAAAAAAATTAAGCATTAGTACATATTATTACCTCTCTTGTGGCATTCAAAATATATATAGAGAGAAATTAAATTTAATCATTTATTCATTTAGTAATTTAAAAAAATGGTTCGAAAAAAAAGAACATGTTATGATAATTGTATCATATTTATTTTAATTTAATATTTGAAGAACCAACAAGATATCATAAATTAATTATGAAATTTATTGTATTGTATCTCTCTAGTTAACTTTTTTTTTATCATCAATATAAGTTGAGTCAAAATAAACAGGATATAATAATAAAAAAAGTAAAGTAGTGATTATCTTTAAATATATATATATATAATCTATAAATAGAAAATTGAGATTAAAATTTTCTAAAAATAAAAAGCAAAGAAAATTTTGGAAATTGCCATTAAATAAAAAATTAATGATTAAATTCTTTAATATATATTAACTAATGATTAAAAAGTAAACAAATATAATTTTATCACAATGACAGTTTTATCATTTACGTATAATATATATGTCACAATGACAGTTTTATCATTTACGTATAATATATATCACATCTTTATTTAAGTTATCAAACATATAATAAAATTATTTATTTACTTATGATTTCTATAAAAACTTTTAAATTAGTTATTAAATAATTTCAAATTATTTTTTTTATTAAATTATCCAAAATTATTTAATCAATCTAAAACTCTTTTTAGTGTTTAGTTTTTATTTATTAAAGTTAAAATATTAAAAATTATTTTTATAAATATATAGACAATTTCAATATATATATATATATATATATATATATATATATATATATATATATATATATATATATAAATATATAGACAATTTCAATATATATATATATATATATATATATGACTTATCACTATTAAAAAATTCGTGTTTAGTGACCGAATTAGAGATTGAAAAAGCCTAAGACTCGGTCGCTTTAACGTTTAGCGATCAATAACGCGACTACCAAATTTCGGTTGGAAAAGTGTTAGTCGCTAACCTTTAGTGACGAATTTAGTGACCGAAATTAGTGATCGGTTTTAGTGACTGAAATTAGTGACCGATTTTTGTGACCATTTTCATTTGTTTTAAAAACCAACAATAAAACAAAAGTTTTGACTTAAGGGAGAATCAAACCAATACACTTTCTTTTGAGAGGTTTCTGTGTGATCAATAGGCCATTTCATTTTACTCGTTAAATTTACATATAAAATGTATATAATATTAATGAAATAGAAATTTCAAATATTATTTTAAATTTTTTTACACTAATTATTATTAAAATTATATATTATTTTTAATTAATAAATTTTAATGAGTTAATTATTTCTATAAATATATGTTTTATTTATTAAAATAATATAATTGTGAAATTTTGACTAAAAAATAAAAATAAAAAATGGAGATAATTGGGAAGAAAGTAACTTAATAAAAAAACAAAAGAAATTATTAGTGACCGAAATTTCGGCCACAAAATTTTTTATGAATTTATTTATATAAAAAAATGATTATTTGAGACTGAGAATTATGGTCACTAAATCTCAATCGCTAATTCGGTGGCTATTTTAATTTTGTGACCGATTTAGTGACTTTTAAAATTTGACTAACAAGATGTCAAAATTTGGTGGCTAATTCGGTCACTAGAGTGACCGAAATTTTTCAGTCACTAATTCGGTCACTAAAAGCGAATTTTCTAGTAGTGTATACTATGAGAATGCAATTTTTATGTGATTGAAATTGAGAAGGGACAATAATGATTTTGTTCATATTTTAGTTGGCTCATATGAAGATGGTTATAAGAGTGTTGGTGCACTATTGCTGTCGAATTTGGAGAATGAAAAGAGTTGGGTCATGGACTTAGGCTACTCTTATTACATGTGAGGAATAGTTTAAGACTTTGAAGTTGAAAGAAGGAAGGATAGTTTTCCTTGGAGACAATAAGTCTTGCAAGGTTCGTTTTAATTCATTTGTATAGTTAGACTTAAAATGTTCTATGATCGTGAGTTTTTTCTTCACAACATGAGGTATGTTCCAGATCTCATGAGAAATTTATTATCCATGAGCATATTAGACGCTCTAGGCTATTGCACTAGCGTTGAACATGAGGTGTTAAATATTTCACACGGTGAAGTGATCATGGCTAAAGGGTCTAAACTATGTGGCTTATATATTTTAGAAAGTTCCACCAATGGTTTTATTCATTCATCATCAATTAATAAAGACTTTCATGACAACAACAATTAATGGGATTTGAGGTCAAGGCATGGTGGATGCTTAGAGGTTGTTTTAGAGCACTTTAATGAGTTTTGCTAGAGACACGGGATAAAAGCACGTTTGACCGCTAAGTTATCATTGAGTTTCTAGAGTAATGTTGGTTCAATAACTATTCGTAGGTGTTATATACAGCCATATACTTCCAAATACCCATGGTGGTTTGTAGTAAGAAACCTGAAAACTAATTTTATTCAAAGGTCAACAAAAATTTTCTTATGGATCAAATCAAGTTAATTTAGCTTGATTGTAAAGTTGAATAATGAGTCTTCAATTGTTATATAGAAGGTGGGATGGTTATGGTTTTAAGAAGTGGAACCTGGAGGATTAAATTTCATCATTCACATATGTATTAATCTCAGTAACTCCTGTTTGGAGAGGAAAAGTAAAGATCTAGAGATGAAGCTTTTAGAAGATATGGCAGAGAATACTCGATTTGAGGTAGAGGTTCTAACTATGTACACTAGTAGTTGTGAGGGATCGATTACAGATACCTCTAATTATCATTTGACTCCTGATAAGATAAGGCGGAATATTGTGTCATCTTAAACATATTGTTATCGTGGCTTTGGCTGTTATGCTTTGAATGTGGCTGAAGTGTTGCAAAACTCGAAAATAGGGTATTTTAGGGAGGCATTCAAAAGCAAGTGGAGTAAAATATGGTTTAAGAATCGTGTTTGTGGGCTTGTTAGATTACATAAGCATGAAAAGATGGTTAGAAGCAAGTGGATGCAAGTGGAAGGAACTCATGGTTATCTAACATTTTAAGTATAAACTTACCAATGTTTTCAACTCCATATTGTTCCAGACTTACTATTATTGAGTCGAAGATTACACCTTCTTACAGCTCCACACTCTCAAAGTTTTCTTTCCTTGGACACATGATATAGGAACATTTCGAGTCCATGACCTAACTAATATTTTTACCCAAAATTGTCACCATTATGGAACCAACACTTTCATAATCATCCTCATCTTAGGCAACCACAATTTGAAAAAGATAATATTCCTTTCCCATCTCAGGATAATCATTCTTGAAGTGACTGGTTATATGACAAATGAAACATTTTAACTCTAACTCATTAAAACCTTTGTACTTGGACATCTTCCTCTTTTGGTTTCTTCTACTATCGCTTCATCCTCCTCAAACAATCAAGTCTTCACCATTATCGTCAACCTATAACCCTTGCATTTCTTAACTTCTTGACTCTGATGGATGGTTGGACCTTCTCTATGTTAATATTGTCTTCCATACCATAAATAAGGTCATCTTTAAAATACTCTAAAGACATGGTTAATGAGCTTAACAAAATTAAAGTTATGTCTCATAATCAAGCTTCACCTCAATATTTTACAAGTCATCAATGATATTTCTAAATTCTGTCAGTTTTTCCATATTAGATATGTTCTCTAATATTTAAAATTGATAGAGGTGTTGTTTTTTATATAACCTGTGAGTCAAAGACTTAGTCATATATAATGATTCAAGTTTGACCCACATCTTCGCAACTGTTTTCTACTTGGCGGCTTCCCTTATGACTTTATCTCTGAGGCACAACATAATGGTACTCATAGCCTTATCAACCATCTTGGTGTTCTTTGCTTGTGTTAGGCTTGCAACTAAGATTGTTTGAACCTTCTATTCTACAACTCAAAATCTTTCTCTCCAAAAAAATTTTCGATATCCTATTTAAAATCCAAGATTCTCATTTGTAAACTTAAACCTTTTTCCCATGGTATGCCCTGCTTGTTGTTAAATTGAAAGGTTTAAGTACACTAAGAGCTTTAATGTGTAGAGAACAACAACAACCAAAATAAATAATATTAAGAAGAAGACAAATAATGTGCCAAATAATGTAAGCACACCACATGAACGAGAATAATTTAAATGATGAGTACACCTAAAATTTATTTACTAAGTCGATCAAACCAATCTACTTTGGAAGATAAAAGAACTCTCTAATCCACTATACTTCAAGAGTTGTTACAAGAGACTACAATATGATTTAAAAAGAAAATAACACTCCAAGTTAATAATAATGTCTCTTATTTTCTTTCCAAGTGTTTTTACAAAGTATATGTATAACACAAATGCAAGTTGTTTAGAGTTGTTTCTCAATCCCCCCAGACACCCTCAAAGATCTTCCAATTCTAATAACAATGAATCGTAAAAATCTCAAATGCTTCGCCCTCTCACAAACTTTTTTCTAAAATTTTTAGTCAATCCCTAAAATTTATATTACTAAATATTCATAGGAGACGATAAGAAATCTGACAAACTGCTTTCGCAATATGTGAATTATTAACTCAAAGATGAAAAAAAAAAAATGCATATGCACTAAAAATTCATAACCATCAAGGAAATATTATGGATATTATAGCAGCTAAAAGTCATTCAAAATTATGGATATTATATTACCTTGATGCTTGCTTTAGTTCTTCTTGATAAATGCTTTGAACAATGTTGAAATCCATTTTAGCAAATTGAAGTAAAACTGGATTCATCTTTTGCTTTCTTTCATATACATTAATGAACCACTGAGATTCCCATCGAGGTATTCTCCAATGTAAAGGAAGCTCCAAAGCATGATTTATTAGAAGTAATATGTAGGTATCTCTATTTTCATTCAAATCATACTCTGAGAGATATTTTGTGGTGAAATTTATTGCTTCATCCAATATAGTTTCGTCTTCAAATGAATGAAACGATGATTCATATAGTGCTAACATTCCCTCAATATCTAAAGAATGACATTTCTCAAAATTCCCCCTTTTATCCTGAAAACAAGCAAAAACATCTGCAACAACAACAATCATATACAAAATTTATTAATATTCTCAAACGAAGAATCAAGTTGAGGGAAGAATGAACATAACTGCTAAGTAATACAAAGTGCTAGATGATTGTACTTCCATCACCACATGCCAAATCATCTTTTACACACATTCTCCCAAGTCAAGCTCATTAATCTTCCTCGAAATCAAAATCGGCAACTTCATAAACGAAATTTGAGTATTCTCTTATACTATTTTTTGGTCTTATTTGTAAGAAAAAAATTGTTTATTAAATTTAGGACATTTCTTATTACATCACCTTTGTTTCTTAGGCACCAACTGAATTTTCGTTTTTGCCCCCAATTTTCGGATGTGCACATTCGGACGCACCCTTTCTCTATAATTTCAGTTTTTTTCCGGATGTGCACATCCGGAAGCACCCTTTCTCTAAAATTTTTCAGTTTTTTCCGGATGTGCACATCCGGAAGAATTCCTAATCTGAAAAAATCAAAAGACTTCCATAAAATCATTTACTTCTAAATATAATTAAATCCAATATAATTAAAATCCAACATAATTAAACATAATATGATTTTTTCAATATAATTAAATCCAATTTAATTAAATCTAATATAATTAAAATAAATATGATTAAAATTAATATGATTTTTTCAATATAATTAAATTCAATATAATTAAATTAATTTTAGAAGTAAATACCATATAATTTTAATTATAATTTAAAAGTAAATATCATATAATTTAGAAGTAAATACCATATAATTTTAAATACCAATATAATTAAATCCAATTTTAGAAGTAAATACCATATAATTTTAAATCCAATATAATTAAATTAATTTTTTCAATATAAAAAAATCATTTAAAATTAAATACCATATTAATCATATTAACTATATTGAAAAAAATTAATCATATTAAATATCATATTAATTTTAATTAATATAGATTTTAATTATATTGAATTTAATTATATTGAAAAAATGATATTAATTTTAATTATATTTAGAAGTAAATGATTTTATGGAATTCTTCCGGATGTGCACATCCGGAACATATCAGCGTTTTTTAAAAATTTGGTGCGTCCGGATGTGCAAATCCGGAATCTGGGGGCAAAAATGAAATTTCACATGGTGCCTAAGAAACTTGGGTGGTGTATTAAGAAACACCCTTAAATTTATTCAATAGTTAATGCATTTGGTCTATATTTTATCTATATACATTACTTATTACTTATTTAATGAATCTATAAAAATTTTTTTTTTTTATAAATAAAATGAGAAAGAGTATATTAAATCACCTGTAGATATATTATAACCATGTTGCCTTAGGAGTCTGAACTTGAGTGATGTGGCATATAAGTTATTTTCCAACTTGTATGTTTGTGTGTTGTAAATATTATCAAGTATATTCCTTATTTCATTGGTAAATTGATATGCCACTCCAAGCCTTTGCAATTGATCAATAAATTCAAGTTGATCAATCTCACTTTCCATTTTCTTAAACATCATTCTTACTTTTTCTCTTAGCATTAACCTTTGCTCTTTGTACATTACTTCCTGCATTAACTAGAAGGTGTTAGTATATCATTTTATTTATAAAATTAATGTACAAATGAGGAACAGAAAGTATTAAATCATACCTTATATTCACTACTTAATGACTGAATATAATCATAGGTCCAAATTGATGTTTGGAATTTAGCCGATCGACGGGGAACTGCCTGACTAGAATCTTTGATAACATCATTTGATGCCTTGCATCGAGTTGTATGATAGAAATTGGAGTTGTATATTGCTAGAGAAGAAGACCTTTTTATCTGGGGAAGAAATATTCTAGTAAAGCTAAATGGATATGGTGCAAGTATAGAGAAAGCCATTGGCTACAAAAGAAATATTTCAGTTGGGTTTTCTTGTTGTGCAAATATATAAAAAAAACAAGATTGATGTGATGCCTCATGAAGCACAACCATGTTCTTGAATTATCTTTGGATAAAATTTGCACGTGTTTGTTTGTTCATAAAAAAACAAGGAAATGTTTGAGGAACAATCTATAACCATGGAATTAATCTATGGTTCACAATACTTGCACTTAAATTGCGGTAAGATGTTTAATCACGTGTTTGTCTGCATCGTAATAGTATAAAACGATTGCAATCATGTGATGGTTCAAATAATAATATAATAATTAATTTAATAGTAATTTAATTAATTTTGTAAAAATATTCATAATCTTTTATTTTTTTTATAATAATAATAATAATTAATTTTTTACTCATTATTACTTTTTTAACATGTGTGAAATGTTCAAAACAATTTACGATTAAAAAATTAAGATAGTATTGTTCAAAAACTTATTTTTCTTATTTTAAAGTGTGAGTGACTATCATGTGTGTTATTTATGTCACATATTTTTTTTAATAATTACGTGGACCTTGAATTTTATTTTTTATTTTTCATTTTTTAAATATTAAAATTATTTTTAATTTTAATTTTAATTTTAAACAATTCACATTTAAAAATATAAAAGAAAATCCAAAATGTATTCCTAGTATGTGAACCTTGAATTTTATTTTTTATTTTTCATTTTTTAAATATTAAATTTATTTTTATTTTTAATTTCTATTTCAATTTTATTTTTAAACAATTCAAATTTAACAATATAAAAGAAAATCCAAAATGTATTCCTAGTAGGAATTGAACCTAGGAACCTTTAGACTACATCTTATGCCTTTATCATTAGGCCAATGTAAATTAGTGATAAATAATTCTCATAATTTATTGCAATATTAAACAATTATAAATTTAAAACAATTTTTGAAAATAAGTAAATATTTATTTATATGTTATTCGATAAAATGTAAATCCTATTTCAAATTAATTCAAATGAAATAATAATAATTTATTAATATTAATTTTTTTCATTCACATTAAATAATAAATTAATTTTTTAAAGTATTTAATTAATTCAAACTAAATAATAATCAATTAATTTAATAGTGATTTAATTAAATATTAATAAATTTATTTCTATTTGATTAGTTATATTTAGGATTTATATATTATTAATTTTATTTTGAAATTTGTGTATTATCGAAATAAGTAAATATTTATTTGTGTGTTATTTAAAATAAATAAATAAATAAATGTTTATTAAAAATTATTAAGTTAAGTATTATTCATTACAAATATTAACAATCGAAACTGATTGATCTAGTGCAATAATAACTGTCATTTAATTTGAAGGGATTTGGATTCTAGACAAAGGCATGGATGTGAATTTTTTTTTTAATATAACACAGTTATTCAATAAAAATATCAAATAAAACAACATTTCAAATAAATGACTAAAATGACGTGGTTTGAAAAAATAGCATAAGGGTGGCGACATATGGTATGGCGCCTCAGTTAAAAGGAAAAAGTCATCCCATATGGCGCCTCAGGCTATTTAAGGGATGCCGTAATTTTTTTCTATTTACAAGGGAGGCGCCATATGGTATGGCGCCTCAGGTCATTTTTTTTAAAAAAAATTTCTTAATTTGGAAATTGAAAAAATTTAAGGAAAAAAATAAGGGTAGCCAAAAATACATAACCATGTTCAGAATAAAAATTAGTACAATTGATGGTAAAGAAAAATTTAATGATCGTGCCTATCTAAACGTCCACCGGTTCCACATGCAGAGGCTCTTGCGCGGCGTGTTTGTCTACCACGATTTTGTTGAGGAGTGGCTGGTCTTTGCGTCTGTTGAGATGGTCCCGGCGTATCAGACAAATTCTGAAGCATCTGTCCCCAATAGTCGGGGGGTTACCGCCAACGGCGCTTCCGTAATCTAGTTGCACGCCCATGTTTTTGTAGTTTGTAAGGGGGGTTGGGTTGGTTGCAGACGGTATGGTTGGCCAAAATATTGCATTGAAGGGTGTCGGTACCGATTCAATGGTTGATGTGGGGTTTGGTAGTCAAATAGTGGGTGGGTTTGTTGGTTGTAGGACGATTGTGGTTGTTGGTTGTAGGAAGATGGGGTGTTCATTTGTGGGGGGCTATGGTGGGCTGGGGTGGGTTCGAAAGACTCGTCAGGGCTATAGGCATTAGTGGTGTCGATGTAGGTGGGATAGGGGTAGGGGTAAGGCTTTTCTTGTTGTGACTGAGTCGGTGGCATGATAGGGTATGGGTAAGGCTCTTCTTGTTGTTGGGTATAACTAGGTGTATGATGTTGGGCATGTGGTTGGGTAAGTGGCTGGGCATGTGGTTGTGAGGAAGAGGCACGTTGGCGCGGGTCAATTAGATACGTCGGCTGAAAGAGGAATGGTTGGGGTGTTGTAACAGACATAAACCAAGTCATATATTGTTGCGTTGGTATAGCATCTTCTACAACGGGGTCGGATAAGACGTGTTGGTGTCGATTCTCCCAATGTTCACACATCTCTGTTATAAAGTTCGTCCACTCACCCACTGCCCACTGTGTGTCCACTCTACGCAGATTCCACGATCCCAAACTTGTCAGAGCCACCGGAATATCCTGATGCATTCCAAACTGAAGTTTTACTCTATCGCTTTGATGCATCTCCACAGTGGTGAACCGAATGATGGGTGTATTTAAAGGACATAAGTTCAAGTAGTAAAATTAAGCTTACCTGTTGGCGTAGGGAAACGTGAAGGGGTTCCGGTTAACTGGAGCTAGTGCTGGCATTCTCGACCAACCCCACGCCTGAAGGAGATAGGCGCAGCCATAAAAAGTACAAGCGTCTTTTTTTGAAGTTTTGTAGAGTGAACTATACAGATGGGCCAGGACAGCTGAACCCCAACTATATTCGTGCACTCTATTAATGTTAGCCAACAAAGGTAAATACATAATATTTACACTGTTTCTAGTGCTTTCTAGAAATAAAAAATTACCGAATAAGAGCATTAAATAACACCTAGTTTTAAGTATCTTGTAATAGGGGGTATCGTCGTCTAATACAATAGAGTCATAGTAAGCCCTAAGGTATTTTATGTTAAAACCTTGGCCCCTAGGTCTACCATCACGTGTTGGCTCAGGTGCTTCTAGACTGAGGGGCATGCCCAACAAATCGTTGCATAATTGGTTGTTGACAAATACGGGGCCGTTGACGGCCGTGCCATCGATGCAGAGGCCGAGTAACATATACATGTCTTGGAGTGTGATCGTGCATTCACCGAAAGGAAGGTGAAATGTGTGGGTCTCCGGTCTCCATTTTTCTATCAAAACCAGAATAAATTTTGGGTCAACATGATATGACGTGATTTTTATCAAGTCACCAAATCCACATCTCGTTAGGTATTTTTAGATGAAATGGTCGTGGGGCATGTATTCATGCCCACGACAACGAAACCTTGATACCAGCTGAAGAAAAATATAAATAACATTAGTTAGATAAAAAATACATCTAGGTTTAGGAGGGTAAAACAAAAGAAGGCCGAAACACTTACAAAGTCTGCAACGTTTTCTGGGGTTCCTCTGTGATCGTTTCCCATGGTGAGTAGAGACATTTTTTTCGTAATTTGTATTAAGAGGAAGACTTTGTGATGGATGCGAATATTTTGTGAGTTGAAGAGAAGAGAAGAGTTTAGGATGAGAAAATTTTGTAGAGTGGTGAGATGGTATTTATATTGGTGAAGAATGGGATGAGGGGAGTCACATGATAATGCATGCATTCTTGGTCATTGTAGTCTGAGAAGTGTAGACATGCATGCTTTGGAATCTCTTATGTGTTCTCTTGCATGCATTCTTGGTCGTTGTAGTCTGACAAGTGTAATCATTCATGCTTTGGAGTCTCTTATGTGTTCTCTTGCATGCATGCTTTGGAATTGTACTCTAACAAGTGAAGTCATGCATGCATTGGAAACACTTATTTCGTGGAGTGTGAGAAGTGTGGTTAGAGAGTCACATGAGAAAGTGAAGGCATGGTTGTATTGTCATGTCAAGCAGAGAATCTTAAAGAAATACAGTATAGGTGCAAGTGTAGTTGGTAAGGCATGGGCATAGTATACAATAGTAATAGTAATTATTAAAAAATTACAATGATGATAGTACGAATTAAAATATAAATTATTTACAAAAAGGATCACATCCTTTGTTAACATTTTCTTCCAAAGACTAAACTTTGCCAATAAAAATAATACCAATAAAAATAATAACAATAATGATAAAGCATTCAGAAGTGTGGTCTTATCATAATAGTAAACCATGCTAAAGAATAGTGGAAGGCAAGTGTAGGCATGCAGAGTTATGTGGTCTTGTCAAGGCTAGTCTAGCCATGCACAATTGTGTGGTCTTGTCAAGGCTAGTGTAGCCATGTAGAGTTGTGGGGTCTTGTCACGCAGTGCAGCACATGGTTCATGCAAGGCAATGGTAAACCATTCTGAAGCAATTAAACACCCAAGACACTTTACTTGTAGCAACCAAAAATAATAGTGCAGAGGCATGCTAAAGAATAGTGGAAGGCAAGTGTAGGCATGCAGAGTTGTGTGGTCTTGTCAAGGCTAGTCTAGCTATGCAAAGTTGTGTGGTCTTGTCAAGGCTACTGTAGCCATGCAGAGTTGTGGGGCCTTGTCACGCAGTGCAACACATGGTTCATGCAAGGCAATGGTAAACCATTCTGAAGAAATTAAACTCCCAAGAGATGTAACTTGTATCTACTATACGCCTATTAATACACATGAAACATACAGCTTATCCTCACATCCTTGAGTTAACATTTTCTTCCAAACACTAAAGTTTGTAAACCATTTCTTCCAAACACAATTTAGTAACGTATTTTGTTATGGCTCAAAGACCACAATACCTGATAAGTGCACATCTCAATGGTGAGATATTTGAATGTCCCATCACAGGTTTCAGTTTTAGGGATACGGAAGTGACTAGGTTTTTAATTGATAGAAGATCAAATTTTTTTCATTTGAAAGCCAAGTTAGAAAAGAAAATGCAGTGCGGTCCAGTTGGGCAAATCGTATACAAAAATCTTATGTTTTTTGACGGTCATGACCAATGCAAATTTTGTCAGCTGAAGATTCGGGACGATGATTATGTGCGTAATATGTTTCTCAGTCATGAGCATTCTGGATTCAATGAAGTTGAGATATATATTATGTTACAACAGCAACAACTGTCTCAACAACTTGAAGTTTCTCAGGTTTTTAACGATTCTGATAACGAACAAGCTGAGGTCGATGTCGTTGACGAGGAAGAAGAAGAAGTGGAGGATATTGTCGATGAAATGGTAAACAACGAGGAGGCAGACCAATTACCAGGAAGTCATGTTTATTGCCCACCTCAACACATGACAGCACTAAACTTAGGTGAGGACGAACCATCAACGAATATTTTTCACGACCCATACATGCAGACGGAGGGAGTAATAAAAGTTGGAGACAATTTTTGTACGAAAGAAGATTGTGTCCGAGCAATAAAACAATACCACATGAACTTATCTGTAGATTATAGAGTCGATCAAACAAATTCGACTCTATACAAGATCTACTGCTGTAACGAGGCGTGCCCGTTTGGATTAACGGCATCTTTTCGGAAGCGAAGCGATTCCTGGAAGATAGGGTCAATGGGTCTAGAGCACACTTACATAATCACAAATCTAAGTCAGGATCATCGCAAGCTTAGCTCTCAGTTGATCTGCAACAAAATTCTATCAGTCATTAGCGACAACCTTCCTGTGAAAGTGAGTACAATAATAACGCATATGGTTCAAAGATACAACTACACTCCTTCGTACAAGAAGGTGTGGATTGCTAGGACTAAGGCGGTTGAAACGGTTTTTGGAAATTGGGAAGACTCTTACAAAGAACTTCCAAGATACCTGGTGGCACTAAAACACTATGCTCCAAGGACTGTTGTCATGTTGGAGACATTGCCAGCGTATACGCCAGATGGGAATTGTGTCAGTGGAAATGGCATTTTCCACAGACTCTTCTGGGCGTTTGAACCATGCATCAAAGGATTTACGTACTGTAAACCTATAATTCAAATTGATGGAACATGGTTGTACGAAAAATATAAGGGCATGCTACTAATGGCCGTGGCACAGAATGGCAACAATAACATCTTCCTTATCGCCTTCGCTCTAGTTGAAGGGGAAACTGCTGGAGGTTGGAGTTTTTTCCTAAAAAATATCCGACAATACGTTGCTCCCCAGCCTAACTTATGTTTGATCTCTGATAGACACCCTTCAATAGAGAGTGCTTACAACAATCCTGATAACGGTTGGCAGGATCCTCCCTCAAGCCATGTGTATTGCATTAGACACATCGGTCAAAATTTCATGCGGGAGTTCAAGGACAACGGGCTAAAGAAGATGGTTACTAACGCGGGCTATGCACTAAAGAGCATACCTTCAGATACTACCGTGACGAGATCAGCCTTACAAATGCAGATGCATTGAGATAGATTGATAATATTCAACGGGAGAAGTGGACAAGGGCATACGACAATGGGAAGCGATGGGGCCACATGACAACAAACCTCGTTGAATCTATGAAATCTGTATTCAAGGGCATCCGAAACTTACCGATTACCGCTCTGGTGAGGTCAACATATTTTAGGCTCGCTGCACTCTTTGATACCATACGTACAAAATGGGGTTCTGTCTTACAATCTGGGCAGCTGTTTAGTGATAGCTCAATGACATTCATGAGGGAGGAAGCTGCCAAGGCCAACACACATGTGGTCACGGTCTTTGACCGTACTAAAGGTCACTTCAGTGTTGCAGAGTCTATTGATCACAATGAAGGGGGGCCTAGGGGATGTTACCGAGTGGAACTCACTACTACGAAAAACCCATTTAACGACGCCATGTTTACAACGGACTCGTATCCCACCGTTGTAATAGGTTAAAAATTTTGCAGCTGATTTATAAAGTCATATTTAACGACGGTCGTATTAAAAAACCGTTGTAATACATGGTGTGTAACAAGCTTCGATTCCCATCAACTACATTTTTTCCATATTTTTACATTTTAAACACGCTTGTATTAAAACACCGTTGTAATACATGATGTGTAACAAGCTTCGATTCCCAACAACTACATTTTTTCCATATTTTTAGATTTTAAACATATATTTTATTTCTTTTGTTAGTGTTACGGGGATTTATCCTCAAAACTCAAAATTCATCTTTGTTTTTCTATTTTTAAGTGCAAGAGAATATATTAAAATAAAAGAAAACTTCTTTAAAAATAAACAGAATATATAATATATATATATATATATAAAAGAAAACTTTATTAAGATTCCAGATAAGAAGAGTACATTGATAATCATATATTACATATATTTATCAATGTCAGAGCTCATAGCTGCAAATGCATCTTCATAATCCAGGACTCTCTCCTCACTTCCCTCATCGAAATCATAATAAACAGGCATCCTTTTCGTCTTTTTCTTTTTCTTCTTCAGCTTCTTGATCTTCTTCTTCTTTTTCTCCTTCCTTATCCTTAACGCATCCCTGACGTTGGCCGCTGGTTGGACCTCCTCATTTGGCGGCTGACGTTGTTCATTTGTGCCCTCATTGGTGATGTTTCTAGCATTCTCATTTGTAGAACTCATTGTTACGAAGAATATGTTATAAAGAAATGTAAAATTGTCTATTTATAGATGAGGTTGAAGATGAAAAGTCTGATAGTTTAATGCTTGCAATGATGATAACTTGTAAATGGTTGATATTCTGGAACGATATTTTTTGAAAACGTACAAAATTTTAAATCATTATTATTCTTGGCCAGAGTGTTCTCTACTCCGGGAAGAGCAAGGGTTATAATATTACAACGGTTAGTAATAATAACCGTAGCGATACCCTTTATACTTGGTACAAGGTTCGACTCCAGGCAACAACATTTTTCTATTTTACGTAATTATAGAAAAATGTCGTTGCCTGGAGTCGAACCTTGTACCAAGTATAATGGGTATCGCTACGGTTAATATAACTAACCATTGTGATATTATTAAAATAGTATATATACTTATCATTATGGTTATATAGAAAACCGTTGTGAAATATTTACCTATATAAGGGAATTAGCTTTTCCTTATTGACAGTAGCGCCGTTTCCTTCACAGCGAAACCCTAGCACCCATTTTTTCTCTACATTTTTGGCAGCAAACTTCATCTTTTTTTAGAATCCGCGAAAATAAATACAAGAAGTATGAAACTTTTGATTTAAGCTTCTTCCTCCTTGTATTTCTTCTTGCAGAATCTAAAACTAGACGAACATGGTGATGATGATGGTGGTACATATATATGAATTCATTCTGATATTGTATATGAAATTTAGTTTATTATATACTATGTATATTGTTTGTTTCACTATCCTTTTATTGAAAATGCAATCAGTTAAATTGATATAGAACATTAGTTCATTATACTATGTATATTATTGTATATAGTTAAATTGACTACTAACTAATTTTCTTCATTGCTTCTCACTACTTAGGGTTTGTTTCACATGGTGATGATGATGGTGGTACATATATATGAATTCATTCTGATAAGGTATATATATATATGAATTCATTCTGATATTGTATATGAAATTTAGTTTATTATATACTATGTATATTGTTTGTTTCAATATCCTTTTATTGAAAATGCAATCAGTTAAATTGATATAGAAACTTATAATTTGAAAATTAAGATGTATTTGAAAACCAACCTTTATCATGTCAATGTTTTCCGAATTGCATCCATTTCATTCAGCACATTGTATGTTCCTTAACATAAAATTTATGGTTCAATGGTCCGTTTGCTTCAGTTCATCGATATCTACGATTCTACTTTACCTCATCGTCGTCACTAATCATCGTGTTTGTTAAGATCATGATTGTTATGATGATAAAATCGCGATGATTTGTGGCGATGATGAGGTAAACTATAATAAAAGATACCGATGGATTGAAGGAAACCGACCATTGAACCATAAATTTTATGTTAAGAAACATAAAATATGCTGAATAAAATGGATGCAATTCGGAAAACAGTGGTGTGTTTAAGTTGGTTTTCAAGAACAGTTTAATTTTCAGATTATATAGTTCTTTACCAATTTTAATGGTTGTATTTCTTTAATTAGGTGTATGGTAAAACAAGCAATATACATTTTTATTTAATAAACTAAGGGTACATTCCACAACGGTTGAGACTCATAACCGTTGTGATAGTTAATATATATTACAACGATTGAAATACTTAACCATTGCAATATAACGCGCGCTTTCCAGAATACAACAACGGTTTCCAAACCGTTGTAGAAATAGCGAACTTACAACGACAATCTACATAACAACGCCTTCGCCCGTGTCATTATATGTCATTCCCAACCGTTGTTAAATGGGTTTTTCGTAGTAGTGACTGGATAGGAGTTGGTGTGACTGTGGAAAGTTTCAGTCATTTCGTATGCCTTGCTCCCATGTTATAGCAGCATGTTCCAAGGCCTGGCTGGACCCAACCAACTATCTCTCTGTTCTTCACCAAGTCATTACTCTATGCAATGTCTACGGCACAAGCTTTCAAGTGGTAGCAAAGGAGGACTACTGGCCTCTATACGAAGGCGAAACTGTGTGCCATAATGATTTGATGCAAAGAAATAAAAAGGGTCGCCCTAACAGTACCCGTATTCGAACGGAGATGGATGCAGCAGACAAAATGGTGAGGTTATGTGGTTTGTGCAACCAGCCGGGACACAATCGTACCAAGTGTCCCAATGTGGGCTCTAGCACAACATCATAGTTTCAACTGTAAACTTTTCTATTTATAACAACAACAAATTGTATTTCATTGTTTGGCATTCATAAGCGATTACAACGACATAACATAACAGATAACAACAACATAACTTAATAGCTTAACATCAACAAATAACAGCGACATAACCTAATACCAAATTAGAAAATAACAACAACAAATCCAAACGAAACAACTCAATAAAACAGCTTTTCTAGGATATTACAACCATCAACTGAATTTTCTGTGGTGTAAACATCATCATGGGGACACCAGCATCATTTTCCACTTTTCTCCAAGTCCAGGTAACTCCGTTTGGACCAGACTACTCAACTAGCCTCTCAATCTTTCTGATCTTTTCACCTGCCTCAAATTCTCCTTCCAGCCAGCGATACAGTTCCCTATGCAAATGCTCTAATGTTTGCGTGTTCTAGAGTAACATCTTCATCGGAGGCTTGACAACTGAGAATACAACTAGGGCATTTCTTTTCATCACTGGAAATTCTGGAAACGGTTCCTTCGGTGCTGATGATGATGACGATGGACGGCGATTTAACCACTCGGACATGGTGGGAGAGGAGAGATTAGGATATTGGTGAGAGAAGGGTGGAAATTAGGGTTTTGGTGAGAAGTGTTGTGGAGTAACAAATGAGGGTGCAGTCTCATTTATAGACACACGAAACACTGTAGCACCATTAATTTAATCAATTTCCAAATTAAAATAAAATTAAAAAAAAAAAAGTCCTCAACTGAGGCGTCATCCCATTGTTAACCCTCATTTTCGACGCTAGAAAGAATCAAAGCTATTTTAAGTTAAAAAATTATTTTTAACGTAAAGAAGGCTTCGACCCAGTTTTGGTGAAGCCTGAGTCGAATAGGGGTTTTGGAAGCTTAAAAAATGGCTAAGTGTTCGGAAAGGTTTCGACCCTGGGAGTATTGAAACGCGCGCTGCAGTTGTTATACTAAGGCTGTAGGGAATTTCTAATGTTTGAAATTCAAATAGGAGCAGTTGTGAACGTGGGAACAGTTGAGGCCAAGGAGAAGGCGCCAAAAGGACACGTTTGAAGCAATAACCACCACTTAGTAGTTATTTCTTAGCACTATAAATAGGAGTTAGTTCTATGTAATAAGGGTGTTCATATTTTTGTACAAGTTACTCAAAGAAACTCAAACTACCCGCGTGTAGAGAAACGAGTTCGTGAGAATGTACGCAATGTAACACCACCCTTTATTTCGTCATTAATGCAATTTATCTTCATCATGTATAAGCTTCAAGCATTTACTTTCCATGTCTTTACGTTTTCCTGAATTTTACTTTTCATGTCAAATTTACTTAAAGTCTTGTTTTTAAACTTTCATTTAAACTTCCTACATTTACTTTCGACTGCACCTTTATATTCAAGCATTTACCTTTAAAGTCTTTATTTTCAAGAACGTGGAGTTCACTGCATTTTATTTTCAAAAGCTTTTACATTACTGCATTTACCTTCAAAGTCATTTATTTTCTTGCCCTTTACTTTCGACAGTCATTTACTCTTTCTGCACCTTTTACATTCAAGAACGTGGAGTTCAAGCACTTTTACATTTCTTGTTGTTTACTTTCGACAGTTATTTATCTTCCTGCACTTTTATTTTTCAAAGTCATTTACCTTTTGGTCTTTTACATTCGACGCCTTTAAATTATGCATCATTTATTTACAGCCCTTTACATTTCCAAGCCTTTACTTTATTTGCAAGTAGTTGAACGTGGAGTTCATGTAGTTTTCTTTTACTGTCGAACGTGGAGTTCAATTTACATTTCTTGCATTTATCATTGTCAGTTACATTTTCCCTTAAATTTAGCACATGTCCTAGGATTTGTGTGGTCGATCCTGCAAGTTAGTCAGTTTTATTTAAAATTGATAGACCAGAGGTTGTTTACCAAAATTCACAGTAAACAAATTGGCACGCCCAGTGGGACCTAGTGCTAAGATTTATACTTTTTGTTAACCTTATCTTTCTTGGTGAAGAAATACTTTCGTTGTATGTTATTGAGAAGTGGGAAGTTAGCCACAACAAACGAAGGAATACCAAAGAGAAGATACACTAAGAGAATGGCAACTAATGCCAACCAACAAGTTAATCCTCAAGGGAGTATTTCAAACACTCAGTCAAGTAGCGGTATGGGGTCTCAAAGCACACCATCACTAGTGTCTTCGACAGGAGGACAGACGTCACCTCCATTAGTAGTGTCTGAACCAGGAGCAACATGCACAAAATCATATACTCAACCGGTGCTAGAATACATAGGACCACAAAGTCCTAATTCACCAACACCTTCAGGTGGAAGTTCAATGTACAGGCAGTATCCTCCTCCAGGTTTTCCACATCTAGGGTCAAGGAGTCAACCCTATGGTATGCCTACATCAATGATGCAAAATCTGCAGAATGCGCCACCTGTATTTTCAGAGAATGTAGTGTCTTCGTCATTACAAGGATCAGGATCAGGGGGTCGAAACAATCAGAGTATAGGTGTTGATTACTCCGTACAAGCGCCTAGCCTTACAAATACATCCATAAATTGCTTGAGACAGCAGATGGATGAAAGTAACATGCAAATGGTGCATAGTTTGTCTCAAACAATGGGAGAAGTTTTTCAACCCTTGATTCAGAATACAACTCAAACTAACCAACAATTGGCACGTATGGCTGACTTTATGGGAGTACCAGCGGTGGATCGAAGAGCAACTATTGTTGAAGATATCCCAATACGTCATCCACGTCATGTACCTGAGGTGCAATTGGAAGATCAAGAGATGATTGATCATTTTAGAGTCGAACCATCAAGAAACCAGATGCCAATCCAGATAGAGGAAGAGCCAGTAGTGATGGTGAACAGGAACCAAAAGGCTGATTAATTACTTAGACAGGTTCGACATCAAAATCAAGCAAAAGAAAATAATCTTGCAGCCATGGTTGAATGGATAATGACCAGAAATGGTGTGAATCTTAGCTTCACAAGGCCAAATTATACTTCGCCCATAGTGGATTATATTCTCCAAGCAGAATTACCCCCTAGGATGAAGGTTCCAAAGTTCAACAAGTTTTCAGGAGATTCTACTGAATCTACCGTCGAACATGTGGCTAGATATTTGATTGAAGCAGGCGAAATTGCAGCTGACGGAAGCCTCAGAATTAAATACTTCCCAAGTTCCCTTACCAAGAATGCCTTCACATGGTTTACTACTTTGCCTCCAAATTCCATATACAATTGGACCCAACTAGAACGTTTGTTTTATGAACAGTTCAACATGGGGCAAACTAAGATTAGTTTGAAAGAATTGGCTAGCATCAAACGCAAGGTTACTGAGCCAATTGACGATTACTTGAATAGGTTTCGACTTCTTAAAGCCAGGTGCTTTACACAAGTGCCAGAACATGAGTTGGTCGAAATGGCTGCTGGGGGTCTTTATTATTCCATTAGGAAGAAATTAGATACCCAATATCTTAGAGATATGGCCCAGTTGGCTGATAGGGTTCGACAACTAGAAAGGCTGAAAGAAGAAAAGGCTAAATTCAGCAGGGGTAAAAAAGTGGCCTTTGTCGAATGTAGTGAAGATGTGGAGAATTCATATGATGAAACATCTTACTTCGACGGAAATGAGGTTGACGTTGCTGAGTTAAAACAAGGCCCACCTTATGCCTGCAAATTATTAGCCCCTTCAAATGGAAAAAATCCTGTCGAATCTAACGACAAATTTCCCAAGAAAACATACACTTTCGACGTTACTAAATGTGACGAAATTTTTGATTTGTTAGTTAAAGATGGGCAAATGATAGTACCTGCTGGTGCTAAGATGCCACCTTTAGAACAAAGAAAGAAAAGACGTTTTTGTAAGTACCATAATTTTTTGGGTCATAAAACTTCTCAATGTTTTCTTTTCAGGGATTTGGTGCAAAATGCTATCCAAGAAGGAAGGCTAAAGTTTGGTGACAAAGGCAAAGCCCAGATGAAAATTGACTCTGGCCCATTGCAAGTCGCAGAGGCTAACTATACAGAGCCTCACGAGGTTTAGATGGTCGAAGCCACAGAAGGATTTGATCAGTCAGTCAACATGGTGGAAGTCACTGAGGATGGTAACTGAAGGTTTTAATAAGGCTGCGAATGGCTCAAATGTTAATGGTGCCAGTTTAATGTTGGTGACCAAAAAAGCTGCTGACAAGTTTGTTGAAATGGATAATGCTGCCAAGGTTTTGGATATGGCAGTGAGTGGATTGAAGATAAATGCCACTGAAGGCATTAACATGGTCGAATTGGTTGAAGAATCTGATTCTAGCTCAGATAGCATCAGCACCAATAAGGCTATGGGCAGAAATGCCCCCAAAGTCCAAGTTGTTAAAGAATTGGAAGATGACATGTTATTGGTAGGAGAGATGATAGACATGGATGGTTGTTTGGTAGAAAACTGGATATGTATGGCTGCTGAATAATTCTTCAAGACATCTCCTGATGTTGAAAGAGTCAATGCTGAGGAAATGGTCGAAGCTGAAAAAGTTGTTTGGCAGAAGGCTTCCCAAAAAGCTGCAGGAGCAGCAGCAAGTGGTGGGTGTCTGGCGAAGACCACTGAAAGTCTTGAAGCTCATTTCTCCAAGATGCGCTTAAAGGATGAAATGGATGTCAATATGGTCGAAATTACAGATCAAAAAGCTGAACAAGTGAGTAAGGCAGATGAACAAGAAGAGCGCAACAAAATGGCTTATCCTAAGCAAGAGGAGACAATTGTGGATTTTCTGCACCGTTGCCAGAAGAAAGGTTCTGGAGTAATGCTATGTCCTAGATGCAGCGCCATTTTTGATGAGAAAGCTGCCCACAAGTTAGAAGGTGTCAAAAAAGCTGGTGGTAGCTGGGGGCAGAAGGTAAATAAAGGTCCCAGAAGTTTTGACCATAGACGACTTTCGACAGGGTTGAAAAACCAAGTACCAGGAGTTAGGCCAGGTACATTCAAACCAGTTGCGAATGTGCCAACAGGTAGTTGGATCAAGCCTATCGAAGGAAGAGGACAGAAGAAGAAGTGGGAGAAATTTGATGTGGAAAGAGGTTCTTCATTTGAGTATAGAAAAGAGAACCACACCACCTACAAGTCAGCATACATTTCTCAAAATTACAAGGGTAAAAATCCCATGTCTAGATCACAATGGCGAAGAGAGCAACGTAGGCGAAAGGCTATCAGGGAGGCTCAGGTACAAGGAGAGTCAAGCACCAATATTGATAATCAACCTGGGACAATTGAGAAGATGCCCATAAGGCGAAAGTTGTTCAATGTTCAGCTAGAGAAGAAAGTTGAAGATGATGAGAATATGACTGATAATTTCGACAGTGAGTCAGCAGCTTATATAGATATTCTTGTGAATATGGTATCAGTAATGCCAAAAGAATTTGGTCAAGTTTCAGAGGTCGAAGACTTGGATCAAACGGCTGAATTAGAAATGTTGGCACACAAGCCTGTGTGTTATTACATCATGAACAATGGGTGCGTTGAAGAACATAATGCTTTTTTTGAACGCCCCACAGAGGCAATGAAGGGTCATCTGAAGCCTCTCTACATTACTGGCAAAGTAGAAAGTGTTCCTGTTAACAAAATCTTGGTGGATTGTGAAATTCTGGTACATGTGCAGAATTCAGATGTCCTATAACATGTCATTAGACATCTGGTCTGACATGAACACACATGGCAAGGTATATAACGATAAGAGTATTGAAAAGCATAAACAACACACAGAATTTGTTCACCCAGTTTGGTCTAATAACCTACATCTGGGGGCATACCAAACCAGGAAGGAAGTTCACTATCAGCAGTATCAATTCATAGACCCTACAATCAACACACCCGTTGATGATCTACTCACTTAATCACTACCCAATGACCCTTCTACCTAAGTCCTCCTTAGATAAGAGACTCCATCTCACTTCTAATCATCGCAATGATGTCTAGCAGTCAACACCTCAGCCACTGCATCAACAGCTTGATTTCCAACAACTCTTCAAACACATAAAATAGAGGACACACTCTCATGACAATACCTAGACATAACATACATGACTAAGAACAATACTTAGAGTTGCTTAACAGCTTCCTCCAAGAACAATACTCACTCTTGCTTAAAAGCTTCGAGGAGAACAGTGACCATCTCACAATCCTAGTGGTTCACACATACCAACTCTCCTAGAGAGTGGTTCTCAAGAACGAAACCCTAATAATTTTACATCTTGGAATCGTTACAAAATCAGGTTACAAACACTCCTATTTATAACCTACATCCCAACTGGATTTGGGCTTCAAAACGCAGCAGAGAGACTGCACACAATTCTGCAAAATAAACTCCAAGAAAATAGGTCTTCAATCTAAAGTTTCCTAATATGTCTCCATATTTAGAAAGTAGTGAAAATCCGAAAACCAACACAAAATCTCAACCCAATTACTTTGGACGCCACATAGGGTAACTAAAAATTCACAGAATATTCTGCATCTGTTAAATCATAACAGAATTTAACTGTCCAGCTCAGCACAGGCGCGATGTCGAATGATTCAGCATAGGACATCTTATCCGACATGTTGCTCCAGATGATGAGAACTTCTCATCTCAACATGTCTCAGCATACAATAGGACTTCTTGCTTAACCTGTTCTTCTTAGCAAGTTACCACGTCCCTATTAAACATATTGCTGCTACAAAAACGACAGACCATGATTTTCGCCAATAACAGAATGACAGCACGCGACAGATTCACATAAAACGCATCACAAACACCAAACCAACTTAACAGGATCTTCTGTCAACAGATGTTAGGACATCGTGTTTGACATCAGTACACAGTCCTGCTAACTTTAAGAAACACAAACTGCAGAATGTTAGAGACAACATGTCACGACATCAAGTAAGACATCTTGATGTAACATGGTGTTTTAGCATAGATGCTGCCAATTCAGAACTAACAATCTCCCCCTTTGGCTAATTGTGGCTAAAACACTATAGCATCAACAATGAACAGAAATCCCTGCAGCAGAAGCACATACAAACACTTCTAACATTCCAATAAAAGCCAGAAACTCCCCCTCAAGCCAAGGAGCTGTGAAACCCAGCACAAAAAACCAAAACAACCAGCTGCACACACAAAACAACTAAAAAAATAGGCAACAACTCTCCCCCTTTTTAGCCAGAATTTTCACAAACCAAAAACCAGCAGAAAGAAATTCCATCAACAAACCGAAACTCCCCCTCAACACCAGAAACAACCAACATCACACACAATCAACCAGTAGCAGAACACATCCAACTCAGAAGCTTGTACAACTTTGATTCAATACATTGACAACCCAATGACATGACCAAGATCAACCAGTCAAGTCCACCCAGAACTAAACCAGTCACACAATGACATCTTGTATGACATTACACCCTCACTAGAGGTACACTATCATAGATTATTTGAGACCACACACAATCTTGATAAACAACTGTATTTCTGGAACAACAAATCCAAAACAGAAGTCCAACTCCCCCTATCTAAGATAACCAGTGCTCCTTTGCAAGAAGAACACCTTAAATGAATGGAAAACATAAGACTCATCTATATGTCTTCAAGGGCGCACTCTCTGTTCAACACACCTGCTGAACGCATTCACTTAATGCTTGATCCTCAAGCAAACCAAGTGCCACACAAGTACAATTAACAAACAGAAGTTCTCCCCCTATATTTCCCGAATGATGCTCCAAAAATCTTCAGCTCATTTGCTCCACAAGCACCAAACTGATCCACTTCTAGCATGTTATATTCACATCAGACATCCAAGACAGTCATTACCTCATCATTCTCCCGTATGATAAGATAAACACCTCTTAGACAAAAAGTGATCTCAAAATCCAACTCCAAGGATAACTAACCCAAAGATGTTCTAACATTGGTTAGGATATCTTCCACACATCATAGACACCACACCTCATGGTTCTGGATATGCTCCACCACTAGACTTACTATCTGCATAGTAATCCAACTGAAGATCTTCAAACAACACTGTGCCACCAGCTTGAACAAAGAAAACTTCAGAAACCCAGAGAGAAATAAACTCTCATTCACCAAAAGAAGATATGCTTCAACCCAGAACTTCTGCCACAAGCTCCCAGAGAACCAAAACCTCCTTACAAGTTCAACTAACTCCTCTTCTACACACGAACAATCAGTTTCAATCATCCTCAAGTTCTAAAGCATAAACACACTGCCTTCCACTGAACTCTAAGTAAACTCCTCTTACTTAGAATTAATGACACACACCAAGATAAGTGTGACAACTCCCATCAATAAAGACCCTCACAGAGCTCTTCCAAAATCTGCAGAGAAAAATAAATTCTCCCAAATACAAATAAAACTGTCCTTCAGACTCCTCCTCAGAAGCATGTGCGCACATGATCCAAACAATTTGCTTCACACATCAAAACACCATCCAGCAGCCTAATGTCATAGCATGTTATCTGACATTATATCTTCATAAGAGGCAACCAATCTCCACAAACATGCAAGCTTCATAATATATGCACATTTGCAGCAAAATCCATAGACAAGTACTCCCCCTGTCATGGATAACCAATGCTCTAGATGGAGGTTAACCATTGAGCACCAGATCTTCACACTTGCTGAGCACAGTCAGATACTATACTCTCACTCCTAGAGAACATATCCAATTATCCTGACTGGTTTGACACTGCTCACAACCTCCACGAATTCTCAGCTTACTTAAAAGCTTTACTGAGATCCAATCTCTTCAAGAGAAAGAACAGCTCCAAAAAAACTTTCTGATCAAATCACCCCATCTGACCCAATTCCTCTGCCATTACATCCACTAGTAGTTGTTGATACTAGTGAGGTCTTCAAAAATGGTAGTCATGCTTTGCCAGAACATACTACTAAAAACAAGATCAGAGTCTCCACATTCTAATTCACATAGTCATAAACACCTCTTCTGACAAAAATGCTTGATCATCCAACTCCAAGTGCACAAACTCAATCATCTTCCAAATAACCATCAACAATTATGATGTTACAATTGCTTCCCATCACCATTCAACAGCATCACCAACTGGACAACTCAATCACAATACTTTTCAGGGACAAATGTTAACCCAATAATCCCAGGTCAACACCTAGGAGACTTTTGAGCGAATGTAGAACCCCTCCCATGATTCTTCAACCCTCTGATGAAAAGATGTCAGAACATCTGACAAAACATCCCCAATCTTGAATCTCAAGGATAATCAATTAAATACTTGTGGATTTCACAAATAGCAATTGATCATAAATCCTTATACAATAACCCTTGTTTACTGCTGTAGCTGAGCTCCGCCAGATCATGTCATGAACACTTATAAAGTATTCAGTCTTGTTGCAAGTATCTTCTTTAATGACAATGTTGAGATACCAAGGCTGCCACTCTTGACTCAAGTAACTAAGACTTTCTCTGAACAAGTCTTCTTTACCTCAACAAATCTTCAATCAGATTGGATTCACTCTTAGGGTCAAGAGAGATGCATCCTTCCTTGCTGTTTTTGTGAAAGGTGAAAATAAATCACCTCCACGGTCTTCACCCCTATGCTTCCTAGGAAGCACCTCTTAGTCTGAAGAATAACTAGATGACTCCAGAACATGACTCAGTTGCCTTGATTAGACTTGATCATCATATCAAGTGTCTTTAACAACTTAATCAACAAGAAATCATCAAACCCCTAGAGCATGAGTTTGATAATTCAACTTACCCTTCCTCTTCAATCTGACTTCAGCATACATGATGAAGCCACTCACCCATGTACCAAGTCATACAAGACTCAACCATCACAAAGACACCCCTCTACTTCCGACTTTGGAATGCTATGTGACTTCACACCGGTTGGCATCTACAAGAACAGAAAACGAGTAAGGACAGCTACAATCTTTCTTCAATCATAACTTCCAGAATCCCATACTTCTAGAGCTCTTCAATTAGAACCTCATGCAGCGGAACTACCAAGGAAACAGGTTCTACTTGCCCTAATAAGATGTTAGAACATCTTATAAGACACATCAACAAAAGAACTAGCCACTTCTTTCGTAGTTGTTGTAGAATCTCCCTCAGCAATATGAACAACCAGGAATTTTCCATCAGATATATATATATATATATATATATATATATATATATATATATATATATATGCAGCGGAATACACACCAGAAAACTCCTCTATAGCCTTCAGGCAAAACATAATAACCCACGTCACTCCATGTCAACATAGGTTTGAAAATAAATCAAACCACACAGCAGCTCACCACCAAAGCTACAAGCCTGATAGCAGACAGGTCCAATACACACCCTGTCATGAACAGTCCATTCTCCACTTCTAGGGACCATTCAAACAATATGAACTTCTCCAAGTTCAAACCCCTTTTCAGTAGGTACCACCTACCTTGCCCATAACTAGAAAGTATCTTCCCTAGGATCTAACCCAGAAACAGAACAGGATGCCTGCTCTGATACCAATTGAAATTCTGGTACATGTGCAGAATTCAGATGTCCTATAACATGTCATTAGACATCTGGTCTGACATGAACACACATGGCAAGGTATATAACGATAAGAGTACTGAAAAGCATAAACAACACATAGAATTTGTTCACCCAGTTCGGTATAACAACCTACATCTGGGGGCATACCAAGCCAGGAAGGAAGTTCACTATCAGCAGTATCAATTCATAGACCCTACAATCAACACACCCGTTGATGATCTACTCACTTAATCACTACCCAATGACCCTTCTACCTAAGTCCTCCTTAGATAAGAGACTCCATCTCACTTCCAATCATCGCAATGATGTCTAGCAGTCAACACCTCAGCCACTGCATCAACAGCTTGATTTCCAACAACTCTTCAAACACATAAAAATAGAGGACACACTCCCATGACAATACCTAGACATTACACACACATGACTAAGAACAATACTTAGAGTTGCTTAACAGCTTCCTCCAAGAACAATACTCACTCTTGCTTAAAAGCTTCGAGGAGAACAGTGACCATCTCACAATCCGAGTGGTTCACACATACCAACTCTCCTAGAGAGTGGTTCACAAGAACGAAACCCTAATAATTTTACATCTTGGAATCGTTACAAAATCAGGTTACAAACACTCCTATTTATAACCTACATCCCAACTGGATTTGGGCTTCAAAACGCAGCAGAGAGACTGCACACAATTCTACAAAATAAACTCCAAGAAAATAGGTCTTCAATCTAAAGTTTCCTAATATGTCTCCATATTTAGAAAGTAGTGAAAATCCGAAAACCAACACAAAATCTCAACCCAATTACTTTGGACGCCACATAGGGTAACTAAAAATTCACAGAATATTCTGCATCTGTTAAATCATAACAGAATTTAACTGTCCAGCTCAGCACATGCGCGATGTCGAATGATTCAGCATAGGACATCTTATCCGACATGTTGCTCCAGATGATGAGAACTTCTCATCTCAACATGTCTCAGCATACAATAGGACTTCTTGCTTAACCTGTTCTTCTTACCAAGTTACCACGTCCCTATTAAACATATTGCTGCTACAAAAATGACAGACCATGATTTTCGCCAATAACAGAATGACAGCACGCGACAGATTCACATAAAACGCATCACAAACACCAAACCAACTTAACAGGATGTTCTGTCAACAGATGTTAGGACATCGTGTTTGACATCAGTACACAGTCCTGCTAACTTTGAGAAACACAAACTGCAGAATGTTAGAGACAACATGTCACGACATCAAGTAAGACATCTTGATGTAACAGGGTGTTTTAACACAGATGCTGTAACACTCCCTTTTATACCCCCAAATAATCAATTAAATCATTTAGGCACATATTAAAAATTTCGTCAGAGTATAATTATAACATGGAATAAAAGAGACCTGCCACAATTTTACATGAA
Organism: Lathyrus tuberosus; assembly: GCA_022829125.1. Taxonomy (NCBI): domain Eukaryota; kingdom Viridiplantae; phylum Streptophyta; class Magnoliopsida; order Fabales; family Fabaceae; genus Lathyrus; species Lathyrus tuberosus. The sequence goes on along the minus strand of JALAZF010000699.1, from coordinate 1,807,541 downwards.
TTTAAAACATACAACACCTGCTCAAATAGATATGCAACAGTGGGGTAACTAATTAATTAAGGATCTAAGTCCTTTCACCCACATCTCAAATGTTTAGAATAAAAGCGGAACATCTAAACACCGATAAACATCAACCATATATATACATCATATATATATTCATATACCAAACAGCATGATTCCTCAACGTCAGTCATGTTATATATACACAAGTCATCAGCCAGACACATAAGCAAATGCATCAACAAAAAGGAATTCAAAATCATCCTAGCTACCCGACGCTACATATCAGAGCCAGACGACCAAAAAGAAGTGAAGACACGCTTCACCAAAGACCACCAGCATACCTAATCTGCAATGCCTCATAGAGCATTATAAAACAGCAAAAGGGTGAGAAATATTATCATAATAACGTTGCATATAATTATATATATCTCAACATATAATACACATATACCACATTCTCACCACGACTTATCACGATGCACGTATCTATACACATAACATCAACATATATCATAAGTCATTTACACGGCATAACAATCCGTAATTTAACACATCAAATCCCATAGGCATATCCATTCATGCTCAAATACATGTATCACTAATACATATCAATTCATTCAACATAAACACATATATTCGTGTTCATTCACCGATGCATCATTACAAACATACAATTATCATCATTTCACATAAACATACATATTATGTTTATCCTCCAATGCGCACCTGCACAATTCTGTTCATTCCATATCAACATATACATATATATGTTCATTCATCAATGCACAAATACAATGATGACAAATGCAACTCATAGAGACCGACTCTCGACTCTATGCAGATGCAATGCGGTATCGACTTATTATCTCAAGTTCAATTGAAGAACTTGTTGGAACCTTCGCTCACACCGTAACAAGGCACACGAAGTTCACCCATTACTCACACCGTAAAAAGGCACACAATGTTTATGGATTGCTCACACCGTAAGAAGGCACACAATCCGATTGCTCACACCGTAAACAGGTACACAATCGTTCGTAATCATCGCTCACACCATAAAAAGGTACACGAAGTTACAACAGATTCATCTTAGAATCCCACAATACAAGAATGCACATCATGATGTTTCACATACAACATGACTCATGACACTCTTGAAATGCATACATATTCACAATATAGTCATGCATTCATCACATACATATCACATGCATCAATTGTATAACAACATATACAATTCTTCAAATACAACCATGTGATCCATATAGTCATTTTCATGCATTGTAATTCAATTTACATCAATGCAATTATTTGCCCTAAGGCCACAAACCATCACCACAACATCTCATCACATATTCACATTTAACATGCATTATCAGTTAATTCAAACAATGCATACATTCACTAAAGATCCACAATTCACAAAGCATTCTCAAATCAAGGGTTCACTCTACAAACATATCCACAACACATTCATATCATTCTTAATTAACATACTTAAAATTTTCTACAAAATCACTATTCACAAACAGTCAGAAAAGTCGGCCAAAAGTCGGCTAAAAATATAATTTCTTATCACCATCAAATAGTACATATCAATACCTTCAATTCGATATAAAGAACTCTCAAATCTGATAAACAACGAACAAGTTATGGATATTTCAAAATAACGCAAAAACATAAACCGGACGCCCGACACTACGAAACGGTTCGAAAAAACTGTACCGATTGGACCAGTTTCAGACCTCAAAACTATTTTTCCTAGAAAGAACATCTCGTTAGCTTCCCAACGCTTCGAATGGGGATCAAAACTGACTTACGGTTCAAGAGATATGAATTTCCGAAGTTTTTCCAAAACAGAATTTTCCACCTGCAGCACGCGTCCGTACGACTGCGCACAAAACCAGAAATTCTGCTACATTCTGGTACAGCTGCGTAATCGCCCGAAACCCGACCGATTCAATTACTTTCTTCCGAATAAATACATGGTAATATCACATAAATACATACCAACATATTAGGATCAAGAAAAACCCGATTCCACGACTTTTATTTTTCGCCAAAATCTCACTTTCTCAAAACCCCAAAAATGTCAAAACTCACAATATCAACCGATTTCAACGAAACGAGTTTCTATAATCTCGGCCTCACCTCACTCGACTAATCTACGCAATTTGTTTCGAATTTCATCCGTGAAAACATCTTTTACGACCGATTATGTCATTTTCAACCTAAAACTCATATTTCTCTAAACAACCAAAACAATCGGAAACAATCATACATAATCGTATACAAAGTTAGAATAATGATATTTCACACCCTTACCCGAGTGTAGAAACGATCGGAAGTCGATTCGGGTGAAAATCCCAAACTTTCTCTTCTCTTTTCTTCTCTTCCTTTTCCTTCTCTTCTATTTCCTTCCATTTCTCTTACTATCTCATTCTATATATAGTTTTCTCTCTTTTTCTTTCTTTTCTAATTCTATCCCTTCTATTTCTTTTCTCACAAACACAAAAATATTTATTTAACATAAATATCTCAAAATATCTATTATATCATTAATTAAATACTATCTAATGTGAAAAGTCTAAAATACCCTCTATTCCAATTTTCCCCGCAAACTCTCAAAAACGGTAAAAATGCTTAATATGAAAACATAACATATTAAAACACCAATTTCACAAATAAAATAATCATTGTCAAATTAAAGTAAAATACTCCACAAAATAATATAATTAACACCCAAAAATAGAGATAATTAAAATCGGGTCGTTACAACTCTCCCCCACTTAGACATTTTCGTCCTCGAAAATATGCTAAGTACACACAACCACGAATACTACTCGCGCATCCGACCAGCCAACTATCCTGCCAACAAAAGGCACACCACGAATAACACAAACAACAAACCAACACACTAACAACGACAAGACAACGACCACGACAAGATTGACACCAACACCATTAGTACCACTCCCCTAATCCCCAAACATAGGAATTAGCTACACGTACTCGAACCATCACAATGGAAACGAAACAACAACACGGACAAGAACATAACGTTCCACGACACAACATTACCTCAGCAACATCCGCAAAACCAGAATACCTGCATCCTTGCCTCACAACAACCAATACAACAATTCCACACTTCCGCTGCGCACTCTGATTACTCGCAACCAACAAAACCACCAATTCCCTAATCAACATTCGAATTTTTCTATTATTCTCCAGAAAATCCTAGTTCACTTGTTATATCCACCACTTCACTCTATGCTGCTTTAGCTTACACACCATACACAAGCATCTGAACTACTCAAACAGTTCTACTTCTCTGACCATCCGAACATACACATGCAAAGGCTTCCAACTTAACTCATCAGGCAAGACATTAATCCTTCCCAAAGAATAATCCAATTCAAATTCATAGCTTGTTTTGGAATCCCAACTCTTATAGTTGTCTCATACTCTATTCTCTTGCGATTTACTTTTAATATCTAGAACACTAGCACCACCAACATGCCATCTAAGCTGGAAAGACACGTCTACTCCCACCAACACAATTTCCGTCTGCTATCAACAAGAGATTAAGGGTGATCAGTTCCTCAATTTGCCAATAGACAGTCGACAATCATGATGGGGTATAAACCATCTTTACCAAGCCATAACAACCTTCCTTGTCTCTTGTGCACAAAACCACCTAAGGTACAAATCCTTAATTGACATATCCTTACTTCCGCATTCCCTTCAGAATCGGGAATAACACTGTCCAAACAACACTTACAATCGGGCAACCAACAGCACATTGAGCCAACGCTCCATACCTGGAGTCACTGGGAGAAGTACCAGTTTCTCCCCCACTTATCTCATTCTCAATCCTGAAGACAAAGACTAGAAAAACCAGAGAGCACTGATAGTGTTCCTCACACCTATCACGTACTAAGGAATCAACAACATCGACAAATACCCAAAATCCATAATGAAGACTTTATCATACATGGTCAAAAGACAACTTACACGCCAAAAACGTAGTTACCGACCCAGAAGCAGTCATAAACAAATTCAAACACTTTGCACACTCATAGGAAATAAACAAATGAGTCTCTTTCAAAACAACATCAGCAACAAAAGGGTACTATTAATAAAACTTATACCTTTAATCAACGATCCTCACTAGTAGTGTCTGACCCTGCCAATGCAAACACCTTTCCACTCGCTTGAGCTTGTTTCGGCTTAGCACACTTGTGAGTAAGGTGTCCCGTTTCTCCATAATTATAACACTTCACCGTAGTCCTTCTACAGTCCACAGCAGAATGCCCCGTACCTCCACAGTTAGAATATTTCACCACGACATTCTTGCACTCAATTGATCTATGTCCCACTTCCCCACATTTGTAACACTTAATGGAACCGGAACCTCTTCCTCCAGTTTTCCTATCAAAGTTTCCCTTATGCTTGCCCTTATCAGCGGGTGTCACATAAGGTCCAATCCTCGCTTGTTGCTTACTCTTACTCTCCTTCACACTCTTGTAATATGTAGAACGAGCCTTGCTGTCTTCCTCGAAGATTCTGCAACATTCAGTCAAATCAGAAAACGTTCTAATCCTCTGATATCCCACAGCTTGCTTAATCTCAGGACGCAAACCGTTCTCATACTTAATGCACTTTGAGAACTCAGCAGTAACGGCAGCATAATGAGGATACAACTGAACCAACTCAACAAATCTAGCAGTATATTCCACCACGGACATACTACCTTGTTTCAATTCCAGAAATTCAATCTCTTTCTTTCCTTTAACACTCTCCGGGTAATACTTCACCAAAAACTCAGTACGAAACAATTCCCAAGTTATCTCCTCATGACCCACTTCAAGAATTTGACGCCTATCGACCCACCAATCGTCGGCTTCTTCCTTCAGCATGTGAGATCCAAGCCTCACCTTATTCTCTTCAGTACAATCCATAACCCTGAAAATTCTTTCAATTTCTTTCAACCAGAGTTGAGCACCATCGGGATCGAATCTTCCTTTGAAGACCGGTGGTTGATTCTTTCTGAACTCATCGTTCGCATTCACATTCGGTGCACCCTGCACCGCCCTAGCCATTGCTTCCATAGCAGCAGCCATAGCAGCATCATTTCTACCAGCCATACTCTGATGGTTTCCAAAAACAACAACAAGGTAAACCACAGTTTAACCAACACAACCACAAGACAGACACAACAGACTCAACACTGGCTCTGATACCACTATTGTAACACTCTCTTTTATACCCCCAAATAATCAATTAAATCATTTAGGCACATATTAAAAATTTCGTCAGAGTATAATTATAACATGGAATAAAAGAGACCTGCCACAATTTTACATGAATTTAAAACATACAACACCTGCTCAAATAGATATGCAACAGTGGGGTAACTAATCAATTAAGGATCTAAGTCCTTTCACCCACATCTCAAATGTTTAGAATAAAAGCGGAACATCTAAACACCGATAAACATCAACCATATATATACATCATATATATATTCATATACCAAACAGCATGATTCCTCAACGTCAGTCATGTTATATATACACAAGTCATCAGCCAGACACATAAGCAAATGCATCAACAAAAAGGAATTCAAAATCATCCTAGCTACCCGACGCTACATATCAGAGCTAGACGACCAAAAAGAAGTGAAGACACGCTTCACCAAAGACCACCAGCATACCTAATCTGCAATGCCTCATAGAGCATTATAAAACAGCAGAAGGGTGAGAAATATTATCATAATAACGTTGCATATAATTATATATATCTCAACATATAATACACATATACCACATTCTCACCACGACTTATCACGATGCACGTATCTATACATATAACATCAACATATACCATAAGTCATTTACACGGCATAACAATCCGTAATTTAACACATCAAATCCCATAGGCATATCCATTCATGCTCAAATACATGTATCACTAATACATTTCAATTCATTCAACATAAACACATATATTCGTGTTCATTCACCGATGCATCATTACAAACATACAATTATCATCATTTCACATAAACATACATATTATGTTTATCCTCCAATGCACACCTGCACAATTCTGTTCATTCCACATCAACATATACATATATATGTTCATTCATCAATGCACAAATACAATGATGACAAATGCAACTCATAGAGACCGACTCTCGACTCTATGCAGATGCAATGCGGTACCGACTCATTATCTCAAGTTCAATTGAAGAACTTGTTGGAACCTTCGCTCACACCGTAACAAGGCACACGAAGTTCACCCATTGCTCACACCGTAAAAAGGCACACAATGTTTATGGATTGCTCACACCGTAAGAAGGCACACAATCCGATTGCTCACACCGTAAACAGGTACACAATCGTTCGTAATCATCGCTCACACCGTAAAAAGGTACACGAAGTTACAACAGATTCATCTTAGAATCCCACAACACAAGAATGCACATCATGATGTTTCACATACAACATGACTCATGACACTCTTGAAATGCATACATATTCACAATATAGTCATGCATTCATCACATACATGTCACATGCATCAATTGTATAACAACATATACAATTCTTCAAATACAACCATGTGATCCATATAGTCATTTTCATGCATTGTAATTCAATTTACATCAATGCAATTATTTGCCCTAAGGCCACAAACCATCACCACAACATCTCATCACATATTCACATTTAGCATGCATTATCACTTAATTCAAACAATGCATACATTCACTAAAGATCCACAATTCACAAAGCATTCTCAAATCAAGGGTTCACTCTACAAACATATCCACAACACATTCATATCATTCTTAATTAACATACTTAACATTTTCTACAAAATTACTATTCACAAACAGTCGGAAAAGTCGGCCAAAAGTTGGCTAAAAATATAATTTATTATCACCATCAAATAGTACATATCAATACCTTCAATTCAATATAAAGAACTCTCAAATCCGATAAACAGCGAACAAGTTATGGATATTTCAAAATAACGCAAAAACATAAACCGGACGCCCGACACTACAAAACGGTTCGAAAAAACTGTACCGATTGGACCAGTTTCAGACCTCAAAACTATTTTTCCTAGAAAGAACATCTCGTTAGCTTCCCAACGCTTCGAACGGGGATCAAAACTGACTTACGGTTCAAGAGATATGAATTTCCGAAGTTTTTCCAAAACAGAATTTTCCACCTACAGCACGCGTCCGTACGACTGCGCACAAAACCATAAATTCTGCTACATTCTGGTACAGCTGCGTAATCGCCCGAAACCCGACCGATTCAATTACTTTCTTCCGAATAAATACATGGTAATATCACATAAAAACATACCAACATATTAGGATCAAGAAAAACCCGATTCCACGACTTTTATTTTTCGCCAAAATCTCACTTTCTCAAAACCCCAAAAATGTCAAAACTCACAATATCAACCGATTTCAACGAAACGAGTTTCTATAATCTCGGCCTCACCTCACTCGACTAATCTACGCAATTTGTTTCGAATTTCATCCGTGAAAACATCTTTTACGACCGATTATGTTATTTTCAACCTAAAACTCATATTTCTCTAAACAACCAAAACAATCGGAAACAATCATACATAATCGTATACAAAGTTAGAATAATGATATTTCACACCCTTACCCGAGTGTAGAAACGATCGGAAGCCGATTCGGGTGAAAATCCCACACTTTCTCTTCTCTTTTCTTCTCTTCCTTTTCCTTCTCTTCTATTTCCTTCCATTTCTCTTACTATCTCATTCTATATATAGTTTTCTCTCTTTTTCTTTCTTTTCTAATTCTATCCCTTCTATTTCTTTTCTCACAAACACAAAAATATTTACTTAACATAAATATCTCAAAATATCTATTATATCATTAATTAAATACTATCTAATGTGAAAAGTCTAAAATACTCTCTATTCCAATTTTCCCCGCAAACTCTCAAAAATGGTAAAAATGCTTAATATGAAAACATAACATATTAAAACACCAATTTCACAAATAACATAATCATTGTCAAATTAAAGTAAAATACTCCACAAAATAATATAATTAACACCCAAAAATAGAGATAATTAAAATCGGGTCGTTACAGATGCTTGCCAATTCAGAACTAACAGATTGTGGTGCAACTGTTAATTTAATGCCAAGATTTTTGCTGAGCAAGATTAGGAAGTTTGATACTGATATCAAACCCCACAACATGATTCTGTCGAACTATGAAGGGAAAGTTGGTTCCACTCTAGGAGTGATTCAAGTGGATCTTACTGTGGGAACCATTACTAGACCAACAGTGTTTATGGTCGTTGAGACGAAAGCTAACTACAATCTACTCTTGGGTAGGGAATGGATTCATGGAATAGGTGTTGTACCTTCATCTATGCATCAAAGAATCACCATTTAGAGACCAGATGAGATAGTTGAAAATATTGAAGCTGATCAAGGGTACTTTAAGGTGCCTATTAATCATGTGGATAGTAGACAGTTTGAGAAACATTTGGCGAACATTGCTCCATGTCCTCCAGCCGACTTTGAGTTTACGCCTGATGAAGAGACGTTTTATTCATTGTATTTACACCCTGTCGAAGGTTTCAGATAGGACAGGGAAGTACCATGAGGAAGGTTGCCATGCTTAGGCTCACCTCCAATAGAGCCCACAGGATGGGGAAATGAATTCAGTGATCATGACTGAGTTCGAAGCTTTAAAAATAATTTCGGCCTATGTGGCTGAAACAAAACTACAAGCGGCTTTGGAAGCTGCCAATGACTATATGGCTGGCGAAGCCATTTCTGAATTTTATCAAGAAATTCCTGGTAAGGACTTCGACCCAAAACCTCCAGCTAAGGTTGAAACTGGATTGCAAAGCCAGAGGCTGGACGCCATCTATGAAGATGAGCCTTTGGGATTTGAGAAGGATCCGTTGGCGAATAATATCAAAATGCTAGCACAAGATCCTTTAGAAGAAGATGACCTCAGTGAGGGGACAACCAAAAGGCCTACCTACATTAGTGCCAACCTTGATCCCCAGTTGAAGGTTGAAGTGGTTCAATTGTTGAAAGAGTTCAAGGACAGCTTCGCCTGGGATTATGATGAGATGCCTGGTTTGAGCAGGGAGTTGGTCGAACACAGGTTACCTATGACACCTGGAAAAAACCAGTCAAGCAGAATCCAAGACGGTTTTCACCATAGATATTGTCAAAAATCAAAGAGGAAGTCGAAAGACTGCTTCGTTGCAAATTCATTCGCACGGCAAGGTATTTCGAATGGTTGGCTAATATTGTACCTGTTATTAAAAAGAATGGGTCTTTGAGAGTTTGCATTGATTTTAGAGATTTAAACTCTGCAACTCCTAAAGATGAATATTCAATGCCAGTAGCAGAAATGTTAATAGATTCTGCAGCAGGACATGAATATCTTAGTATGCTGGATGGATATTCTGGCTACAACCAAATATTCATTGCTAAGGAAGATGTTCATAAAACTGCTTTTAGATGCCCTGGAGCCTTAGGCACCTATGAATGGGTAGTGATGCCTTTTAGTCTCAAAAATGCTGGTGCTACTTATCAAAGGGCGATGAATTCAATCTTCCATGATTTTATAGACACATTCATGCAAATTTACATTGATGATATTGTTATAAAATCTATTTCTGGGAAAAGTCACATTGACCATCTTCGACAGTCCTTGGAAAGGATGAGAAAATATGGTCTTAAAATGAATCCTCTCAAATGTGCTTTTTGTGTGCAGGCAGGGGATTTCCTAGGCTTTGTGGTCCACAAGAAAGGGATCGAAATAAATCAGAATAAAACCAAAGCCATAATGGAGGCGAAAGCGCCATCAACTAAAAAGGAGTTGCAGTCGTTGCTGGGAAAGATCAACTTCTTAAGAAGGTTTATATCCAACCTGAGTGGCAAGACACAAGCCTTTTCGCCATTGCTTCGTTTCAACAAAGATGGTTTTGAGTGGGGGCAATTACAGCAGGAAGCCTTTGACAAAATCAAGGAGTACCTAAGCCACCCTCCAATTCTTTCACCACCTTGTAGAAACAAGAGTATGAGATTGTATATAGCTGCATCAGATAAAACTCTAGGGAGCATGTTAGCTCAGGAGGATGAAAATGGAGTCGAAAGAGCCATTTATTACCTTAGTCGAGTTTTAAATGATGCAGAAACTAGGTATATCATGATTGAAAAGTTATGTTTATGCTTGTATTTCTCTTGTACTAAATTGAAGCAATATATAAAGCCAGTTGATGTGTATGTTTCGTCTCACTTTGATGTTGTAAAACATATGTTATCTAAGCCTATTTTGCATAGTCGAATTGGCAAATGGGCATTAGCATTAACAGAATTTTCTCTAACATATCAACCCTTAAAAGCTGTGAAAGGGCAAATAGTTGCAGACTTTATAGTTGACCACTCCATAAATGAAAATGATTTGAATTATGTTGAATTAAAATCCTGGAAGTTATACTTTGATGGATCAAGTCATAAAAATGGAACAGGAGTGGGAATATACATTATTTCTCCTGAAAAAATTCCAACAAAATTCAAGTACAAGGTCGAAGGACCTTGCTCTAACAATGAGGCTGAATATGAAGCATTAATTGCTGGCCTTGAAATTTTGTTAGAATTGGGGGCAACTAGAGTCGAAATAATGGGAGACTCAGAATTGGTTATAAAACAAATCACAAAGGAATATAAGTGTGTTAAAGAAAATCTCATTATGTACTTTGTGATAGCCAATAGATTATTAAAGAAATTTGAGGTAGTGACCATCCAACACATACCTAGAATAGAGAATCAAGTTGCTAACGAATTGGCTCAAATTGCCTCTGGATACAAAGTGTCGAAGGAAAATCTTCAAGAAATAATTGAAGCAAGAGTGAGAGTGGTGGTTGTTGGATTGTACCCATCAGATTTAGAATTTAACTAAGCTTGGATGCATAGATGGCGAAAATTTTGAAATTTTTGCTATAGATAATTTGAAAGATGAAGACTGGAGGAAGCCTATAGTTGAATATTTGCAAAATCCAACGGCTTCGACAGAGCGAAAAATTAGGTATCAAGCTTTAAGCTATGTACTTTTGGGTAATGAATTGTTTAAAAAGACCCCTGAGGGAGTCTTATTGAAATGTCTTAGTGAAGCAGAGGCGTATTTGGCTCTTTCGACAGTACATAGTGGGGCATGTGGAGCACACCAAGTTGGCCAGGAGATGAAATGGATATTGTTTCGACAAGGCATGTATTGGCCTACTATGCTGAAAGATTGCATAGAATTTGCTAAGGGTTGCCAAGAATGTCAAATTCATGCTGGCATACAGCATATCCCTGCAAGTGAATTACATTCCATAGTGAAACCATGAACTTTCAGAGGATGGGCTTTGGATATAGTGGGAGAGATTCGACCAGCATCTTCAAAGAACCAAAGATATATTTTGGTGGGAATTGATTATTTCACCAAGTGGATTGAAGCAATACCACTGGCGAATATAGGTCAAGAAGATGTTATTGAATTCATTTAAAATCACATTATTTATAGATTTGGTATTCCTGAAACAATCACTACGAATCAAGGATCAGTGTTTACTGGTCGAAAGATGCAGGAGTTTGCCAAAGAAATAGGTTTTAAGTTATTGACTTCTACACCTTATTATGCTCAGGCCAATGGGCAAGTCGAAGCTGCCAATAAGGTAGTGATTGGACTAATTAAGAAGCATGTGGGAAAGAGGCCTAGAAATTGGCACAAGACATTAGACCAAGTTCTTTGGGCATGTCGAACATCCCCTAAAGAGGCTACTAATACTACCCCCATTTCGACTTACTTTTGGTCATGATGCAGTATTGCCTGTTGAGATTTATTTACAATCTATAAGAGTTCAAAGACATCATGAGATTCCCTCTGAGGATTATTGGGAAATGATGATGAATGAATTAGTGGATTTGGACGAAGAAAGGCTTAGAGCCTTAGAGTTGTTAAGAAGACAAAAGAAAAGGGTTGAAGAATCCTACAACAAAAAGGTTAAGTCTAAATCTTTTGCATGTGGGGATTTAGTTTGGAAAGTGATTTTGCCTATGGATCGAAAGGATAGAACATTAGACAAATGGTCTCCTAAGTGGGAGGGTCCATTCCAAGTCATACAAGTTTTCTCTAATGGAGCTTATGAAGTGGAAGAGTTAGACAAAGATAAAAGAGTCTTGAAAGTAAATGGCAAGTATTTGAAAAAATATAAGCCTATTTTGCAAGAGATTCGCATCAAAACTTAAGCTTTATTCAATAAAAAGAAAGCCAAAATAGGCCAAGTCAGGCTAATATGGCATACAAAGCAAAGAAGAATCAACACAACAATTTTTTAATCAAGGAAAGGTTATTCATAATCTCTCCAATCTATGGATTTGAGGAAATCCATATAATCTGCATCTGGTTCATCATCAAAGTTCTGGGTGTTGGAGCGTCCTTTCTTAGAGATCTTCATTTTAGTTTCTCTCTTCTTGGCTTGAGAGGTTGCTCCAATAGAGGCTTCAGTTTTCTTTGTTGCCTCTATCTTTTTTGTTTCCTCAACCGCCTTTTCCTTTCCAGCCATTTTCTTGGTTGATGATTTCTCTGAATTGTTCATGTTTGCTTCTATGCAAAACTGGGTCATGTGGAAGAGAATTTATAGGCAAAATTGGGTCATGTGGAAGAGAATTTATATAGGCGAAGTGTTGATTGGATTGGCCAGTCAAACGGTGGAAACACGTGAGTTATTCTTGGAAGTATGCCTGAGGGCTATGCTATAAATGTTACTTTAAAGCTAGAGGCTTATGCCTTGAAGTTTTAAAACTGAGAAAGTTTTGTTTTCCAAGAAAAAAGGCAGAATGTCTTAATTGCAAATTTGACTTAGATGTGAGGCAATAAATAAAATGCATCATAATATAATATGGGTCGAAAACAGTTAATGGCGAAATACTAACGATTGATTAATCAATGCTAAAGGCATAAAACTGTCATTACATAAAGACCTGAAAAGGCCAAGAAACAAATGATTGGCTGAGCAAATAAAGGTCTTGAAAGCATCAGAAGGGAAGCCTCGACTCCAAATGGGCAAAGGTCTCTATGTGATGTTTGAGGCGAGCATTGCACAAGGATTCATCAAGTTTGGCTGTGGCAAGCTGTTTCTCAAGTTTTTGGGCTGCCTCAATACGATCCATGGCATGTTTCATTTCCCTAGCCATCTCAGTGGTGTCGAAATTCTGCAAATCACGGTTGCGTTTTTCAGCATTCTCAATTTTAGCTTGTAACTCGGTGATTTGCTGCTTCCAGGCTTCAATATTCTTCTGATTGGAGGCTATTTCATGTTGTGTTTTCTTTTGTTCAGCCTCTATACTTTCGACCTTCTCATATGACTCCTTTGCACCACACCAAGCTGAACTCTCAAGACCAGATGTTTCCTCTATGGTATTCCTGATAGATGGAAGCAGCTTTATCTCTGCAGCTATTTGGTTCACCACAGCAGTTAACTCTATCAGAAAACCAGAAACGTCTGGATTAAGAGTGGTGAGTTCAAGCTTTCCAAGGGTATCCTTCAGATAAGTGGTTGCAGATGGGTCTGAGGCCAAAACTCTATGAATGTCCCCCCTGAAGAATTTTTTCTTTATGACTTGGAGGATTGGTTTGGTGAAATCATCTGATGTTGGAGTCGAAGAGACAGAAGAAGAAGAACCATACTTCTGCCCGAGTATTAATTTGGAATACTCACGTGGGTTCGACCACTTGAGTGCCGTCAGTGAGTCTCCGGGAGGTGGAATGTTAGCCAGGGTTTGCTGGACCACATACGAAGGAGTATGGTGGGGATTAGGATCAGTTTGTTCTTCTTCCTCCTCTTCTTCTGATTCTTCTCCTTCTTCATCTTTTTCTTCTTTGACTACCATTTCTTCGTCAGGCTCTTCAGCAGTTGGTCGAATATTCTCCTGGTCATCAGCTGGTGTAGGATGTGGTTCATTTGTCTCCTCATGCGCAGCTTGACCAGGATTATCGTTGTGTGTTTGAACTTCAGGTTTATTTCTTTCTTCTTCAACCAATTGATCATTATCCATGAAGGTAGCCAGGTTGAAAAGTGGTGGACTTGAGGAATCATCATCATCAGAATTGGCGCCATCAGCTTGTGTGTTTTGAGTAGTGGTTTGAACTGGTGGTGTGGTGTGTTCTGCAGCATGTGGATTAGGTTGATTGATCTCACGCAAGCTAGAGCCAATATCAGAAGATGGGTGATAAGTTGGCTCACCTTGGCTGTTGAGGAGCGTGGTGGTGAAGCTTCCTGCAGTCGATTGAGGAGTGGGATTGTTAATTATATTGGTGGCGAGGTTGCTTGGTGTTGGTTGGGGATCAGGATTATTGATTATGTTTGCCTAAAGAACACAAGTGGAGAAAATGAGATTGAAAGAATTTGGGCGAAAGACGTCAGTATAATGAAAAAATGGTGCACATACCTGAGCTTGTACAGCAGCAGGACTTGAGTTATCACTCCCATGGTCACCAAGAGGTGTTCTCAAGGCCACCGTGGAAGGTTCTTTTCGACACCACTTGTTGTGGGTGCCTTTTCAAGTATTTTGGCCACCTTCGAAGGAGGTGGGCCAGCAGGTCCAGATGCTTTGATTGGTTTTCTTCTTTTCTTTGTAAGAACCTCCTCAGGAGATTCATCTGAAGCATCTGAAGATATGACAACAGCTGGGGCATCCTTTTTACCTTTCTTTGAAGGTGTTGGAGGTTTTCGACCAGTCTAAAGAGGCAATGCAAATATAAGAAAGAAATTCATATAGTAAAAGCGTAAGCAGGGGATGTGAAATATACCTGTGTGCTCTCTGGTTCTTTGCCACTTTGTGAGGTAGCAACCCTAGTTGAAGCAGTTTTCCTAGGCACAGCTGAAAGACAGTAAAAATTGTTACAAGTTAATGATTACGTGGTTAGTTATAAAGCCATGGATTAAGGGTTTCGAACCTTCATATATTTCAGATTCGACACGAACGTCCTGAATTCCTATATGAAGGTGTCCTTTAAAACTGTCTAACATATGCTTAGTCGGAACCACTCGTTGGGCCTTTGGCTGAGACTGCTGTCGAAGAAGTTTTAAATGCTCCCCACAGATAAACCAATCTGGAAATGGAGGGGCAAGCGCCACTCCAAAATCAGCATTAGGCAGTCGAGGGAACTTTGGAGGAAAATTTTTAAAAGCTACCTCATAACGTTTCTCACGAGGGGCGTTTGGAGGAATTTTTAGTTCATCCAGCTTTTCTAGAAATTTTCTCTTTAGAGTGACAGCAGCCTCATGAATGGTTCGACTAAGATCATCTGGTCGATAGATAGTTTCAATGTATTTTTGAAAAGCCTGTATTTCTTTGATGTGAGTAAACTTACTCTTTTTCGTCTTGTCCTGCACATTGAGAAAAGCTTGGTCAAGTAATGAAGAAAATGTAGCCACATCAAGAAAGTGCTCACTATAGTGCTTCGACCACCATTGGTGGAATGATGAAGTGCATAGAAAAGAAGGCTCGAAAAACACAGGAGAGAGGACTTTTCTTTTCTCATTCTGGCTGTCGAGTGTAATGGAGACATTTTCCTCGTCGAAGCAGGCAGTGTGAAGAATTACTTGGCCCTTTCTCTTATACAAGCATTGAGGAAAGCTCTGGGCCAGCCCAAACTGTCGAGAGACAAGGTTTGGTTGATAGGCAATCAGTGCTGATAAACCTCTCTCTAAGTTCAGCCTGTGGATAAAGAATCTGGGAATCAAAAAGGCTTCCCAGATAGCAACAGATTCTTGATCAAGAGTTTGGTGAGGATTTGGAAATGGCCTTTTAAACCACACAGGGTCGTATCTTCTTTGAGCAAAAGGTGTCATGCTAGGAGTGAACTCATAGCGCTTGGCAAACATCATAATATAACTGGTAAAGGCCCTTTGAAGGGTTTCACCATCATCATTGGGAGTGAGTTTGGCCAGACGCGTCCCTTCGACACTCCTTTCCCTGATTTCAGCAGAGGCTTCATCAACTAGGCCTTTTTTGGGGAGGCTAGCCTCAAATGTAGCATTAAGCCACAATTGAAGTAGCCAAAGAGGCCCACTCAAGTGCATAGGACCTTGGGCCTCCACATTTCTAAGTCGAGAAGCCCCTTCACTGATAGACTCATAAAGGTTCGCCAGGATGAGTTCACTCAAGCAGGTTCCTCTGTTGTTGTGAAGTTGATTCTCCAGGGGCAGGTACTTCTTAGCTACCTGCAAAGATTTTGTGCAAAAAACATATCTAGACAACCAGACTGTGAGGAAAGAAATATGTTCTTCATCAGACACTTTGTCATCTTCTTGTTTAAAGTGGTGTTTGATGAAAATAGTGTATGTAAGTTTAGAGCCTGAAATATTGATGGTGTCTTCAGCATCAACATCAGGGTTATAGGTAAGGTCATCTGGGTGAAGCCCTGTGATGGCAGCTACATAGAACAAGGTTGGGGTAACCATTCCACATGGCAGATGGAAAGTATAATGGGTGATGTCCCAAAAGTATAAGGACGCTGCCAACATGTTCAGACAGTATGGTATGCTGGTCTTCGACAGCATAAGAAGGTCATAAATCCCTATATTCTTCCAATGTTCAGCTTTGACCTTCTCCATCTTCGCCATCCATTGGTCAAATTCCTTCAAGGGATTGACAGCTCTCACCAGCCTGGTGCCATCAGTGAGATAGCCAACGTTGATTTTGGGCAGGGGGATTTCTTCAGGAGAAGTTTCGTCAGAAACGTTGATTTTGGAAAAGCTTTTTTTTCCCTAATGGCCTTGTTTTCCGGTAAGAGGGGAGAAACTCACTTAGTTTCTCATTAGAAATGTCAACATCAGCTAGAGGACCAGACATCGCATAAGGTTTGTCAGAAACGACCAAAGGAATCATTACCTGAGACTTATATATGGCTCGTGTTTCTTCAGTGGTAGGTTCCGGCATGCAACGACGGTTATCCACTATTTGGGGGCCTGGGATATTAGCGAATGGAGGAATGGCTTGTTTAAATTGAGCAGCCTTGCCACTTTGAGTTTTCTTTGGTTAAGGATTGGTTTGGGAAGACGCCATTGTTGAAGAAGACGAAAAGATGGTGTTTTTCTGGGTTTTGCATAAGAGAAACTGAAGAGAAGAAGATGTTCGCTTGAGAATATGAGAGTGTGAAAAGTTCACAAAGTGGTGGAAATGGGTATTTATAGACGTTTGAAAATCCCAAGAGCCTTGGATCTACCGTTGAAGTTGAGGAGTTAGTGGGACGCGTGTTCTTTTCCTGGAGACGTGATGAATGGTAGCAGTTATGAACAGACTGCAAACATCTGTTTTCAAGAAAAGTGTTATGATGAATACGGCTGAAGTGACGTTTAAGGATTTGTCATGATGGTATGACGTCATAAGCGTGGGTCAAAGAAACTGAACAATTCAGCCACTAAGTAATTAGTGGGATATTCAGTTGAGGCCATGCAAACAAGCGTCGAAATGGTTATTATATCAAGAAATGACCTTCCTACCAATTCTGGCGAAAAGACATTCCTTGGGGGCAATTTGTTAACCCTCATTTTCGACGCTAGAAAGAATCAAAGCTATTTTAATTTTAAAAATTATTTTTAACGTAAAGAAGGCTTCGACCCAGTTTTGGTGAAGCCTGAGTCGAATAGGGGTTTTGGAAGCCTAAAAAATGGCTAAGTGTTGGGAAAGGTTTCGACCATGGGAATATTGAAGCGCGCGCTGCAGTTGTTATACTAAGGCTGGAGGGAATTTCCAATGTTTGAAATTCAAATAGGAGCAGTTGTGAACGTGGGAACAGTTGAGGCCAAGGAGAATGCGCCAAAGGGACACGTTTGAAGCAATAACCACCACTTAGTAGTTATTTCTTAGCACTATAAATAGGATTTAGTTCTATGTAATAAGGGTGTTCATATTTTTGTACAAGTTACTCAAAGTACCCGCGTGTAGAGAAACGAGTTCGTGAGAATGTACGCAATGTAACACCACCCTTTATTTCGTCATTAATGCAATTTATCTTCATCATGTTTAAGCTTCAAGCATTTACTTTCTATGTCTTTACGTTTTCCTGAATTTTACTTTTTATGTCAAATTTACTTAAAGTCTTGTTTTTAAACTTTCATTTAAACTTCCTGCATTTACTTTCGACTGCACCTTTATATTCAAGCATTTACCTTTAAAGTCTTTATTTTCAAGAACGTGGAGTTCACTGCATTTTATTTTCAAAAGCTTTTACATTACTGCATTTACCTTCAAATTCATTTATTTTCTTGCCCTTTACTTTCGACAGTCATTTACTCTTTCTGCACCTTTTACATTCAAGAACGTGGAGTTCAAGCACTTTTACATTTCTTGTTGTTTACTTTCGACAGTTATTTATCTTCCTGCACTTTTATTTTTCAAAGTCATTTACCTTTTGGTCTTTTACATTCGACACCTTTAAATTCTGCATCATTTATTTACAGCCCTTTATATTTCCAAGCCTTTACTTTATTTGCAAGTAGTCGAACGTGGAGTTCATGTAGTTTTCTTTTACTGTCGAACGTGGAGTTCAATTTACATTTCTTGCATTTATCATTGTCAGTTAAATTTTCCCTTAAATTTAACATATGTCCTAGGATTTGTGTGGTCAATCCTGCAAGTTAGTCAGTTTTATTTAAAATTGATAGACCAGAGGTTGTTTACCAAAATTCACAGTAAACACCCATATGGCGCCTCCCCTTTAGACACGAAAAAATTAAGGCACATCCACAAATGACTTGAGGCGCCATATGGGATGGTTTTTGCCTTTTAACTGAGGCGCCATACCATATGGCACCACCCGTCTTCTATTTTTCCAAACCACACCATTTTGGTCATTTATTTGAAATGTTGTTTTATTTGGTATTTTTATTGAATAAATGTGTTATATTAATAAAAAAACTTCCATGGATGTGGCTTAAAGGTTTCTAGGTTCAATTCCTTTTTCTTTTTTTCTTTTTTTGATATTTTCAAATTTGATTTTTTTTTAAATAAAATTGAAATTAAAAATAAAAGTTAATTTGGTCTTTAAAAAGGAAAAAATAGAAAAATAAAATCCAATGTGACGGTCTACGTAATTATTAAGAAATGCATGTGACATAAATAATACACATACCAATTCATTCATGGTTTAAAAGAAGAAAAAAATAGTTCTAAAAAATATTAACAGGAGAGGAATTAATATGAATCGATTAACTTTTGTAACAAATTAAATAGGATTTTTTATTTTCTTGAAAATTTATTTCAGTTCTTTAGTTTTTGTGAGGGAGTGAAATCTGTCTTCACTCTAAAACTTTTAAAATGTAATAGTTTGTGCAAATTAATTAGGATATTACTAAAATGTGATTTTGCCAAAATGTGATTTAAAAAATATAATTTTGTCAAATTTCAATTGGTAACTATGTAAAGACATGTAAGAATGTGGATTTGAATCTGCGACATTTTACTTTTAAAAAATAAATTTTAATTATTAAAATACCTGAAAAAAATGAATGAACACTAGTTGAACTATTCAAATCATCCTAACTCTCAACTAAAAAGTATTGTATTGATACTTAACATAATTTTGATGTGGCTAATATTTTTTTCACTCAAATTTATGGTGATAAATTTAATAAGTCCATTTCATATAAAAGTAAGTTGGTGAATATTCTACTGCTATAGAGTTTAAATGGTATTCATCATTTCATTTAATGTTCTGTTATTTCTTTTATTATTTTATTTAAAATAAATTTAAATTTAAATTATAATCTATATGTTTTTAACATCTAAATGTTTAAGGTTGATTGCGTATCATCATTTTATTTGTAATATATTTACCTTCACTCTAAACTCTTTTGTTATCAATGTTTGTAATATGAGTGACTAGTTTTATTATGTTAAATCTTTAGAGATGAATTTATCTTTAAAAAGACCTCTCCCAAATCTTTAGGAATTGGTGGTGGTCTCTTCCCACTTTTATGGTGGTTTCCATCTACCACTCTTATGGTGTTCACCTCTCCCTCTATGAAAGGAAATACATATTTCATCCAACCTCACTCTTATGCCTCCATCGGTACTAGTCCTCTTGTCGGTTTCTCTCTTTCTCCACCGCGAAACACTGTCAAACTGCTTCTCTCTCTACTGATCTGGTCGCCGTCGGAGCCACCACTACTAAAAGATGGAATGCTTGTTAAAATTGTTCCTAGTATCTCAAACTTAATAATGGTGTGTGTAACTCTCTTCTATGTTTTTGCTCCAACATCCTTGAAGTTGACTATGTTCTGCCCACCCCAAAACCGTCGTAAATCTATCTCTCTTTTAGATTCCTCCATTTCTATTTTTATGTTGTCTATTTCATCCTTTTGTTTTTGGGGTTTAAGTATGCATTCTTGGTGTTTGATAAAAAGTCTCAAAGGATTTTTGTGTCTTTGAGCAACACTATTTTTAGTCATCAATTAAGTTTTGAACATTCCATAAAAATGGACAATCTTAAAATCAAAGACAGTCGAAATGCGCACACACAAGTCAAAGAAATCATCCTTAATTGGATTTGGAAATAGACTATGGATTCTCATTCCTATATTGTCATTAATGGTGTTCTTAAGAGAGTTGATGGATGGATGATATGTTGTTGTTTTTGGTTTGATTGTGTTTGTTTAGTTTGTGATCAATCTATGTGTAATGTCTTTTATGTTTTTGGTTTTTTTTACTAATAGAGATACTTCTATACTATGGATGTGGTATGTCCTAAATCATATGTCTCTTGATGATTGTAATGTCTTCTGACTTTTCACTTAAAAAAATAGTGTTTTCTATAAATAAATAAATAAAAAGACTTTATCCTAAACATCTTTGATCATTATAATTTTCTAAGTATTGTTCTATATAATAGTAATTATTTATTTATCATTCAATAAAAATTATGCTTAGTGTATTCATTCATTGACGAATGAGTTGACTGATCTCGAATTATGCATAATTATCGAGCTTATCTTACACAATTGTACTCCACTTTGTTGTTCAACCTCTAATATTACAAACATAGGGTATTAGTTGTTGTGATATAATAATTAAGGGTTAAATATATTTTACTCCTGTAATGTGAATGAGTTTCGATTTACCCCCCTAATATTTTTTTTTAGTCTCCTCTATAATGTAAAGATTTTTTCGTTTTGCTCTCTTAGGTAACAACTTGGACACTGAATCTTCAATTTTATTGACGGGGCCTATATAGGTTGTTTTTTTTTTATTTTTCTTTATTTAATTAATGACATGTAAATATTTAATGGATTAAATATACTGTATCCTTTGCAATGTGAACAAATCAACTACCTACATATAATTGGAAACTATCACCACTTTCCCTAATCTACTCTTTCATTTAATCACACTTTCCACTAATAATAACCTTTTAATTGTAATTTACTAACTATTAATTCAGCATCCAATCAAATTCACCCTTATTGCCAAGTGGCAAAAATATTTTGAAATTTTCTTACCCTTTCCCTCTTTCTCTCACGGTCTCTCTCTTTCTCACGTTCTCTCTCTTTCTTCTCTCACTCTTTCACCGTCTTTCTCTCTTCCTTCTTCCCTCAGTGTCCCTCTCTTTTCTCGTCTCCTTCTCTTCCCTCTTTCCCCCACCTTCTTTCTGCCTTCTTCCCTCACTGATGCGCTGCCAAGAGTTATGGAGAATGAATGTTTTAGTGTTCATTAAAATCTTGGTTTGCACATATCAAGGTAAATCATACAAACGCATTTCGTAAATCACTGACATTGTATATGTTGTATCTGCAAGTTATTTGTTTACGATTGTGTGCGTATGTAAATCTATGTTTTTCGATATCGTTTTTAATCTTTAATATTGACTATAAATCTGTGTTTTTTCTTCCAGCCTCAGAAAATCTGAATCCAGTTTAGGGTTTGGGAATAATGTTGATTTTGTGAGAGTTTTTTATTTGATAAGAACAAGATCTGCAAAGGTTTTGTGAGAATTTCTTATTTGAATCCGGTTTAGGGTTTGAAAAAGGTATCTGACCCTGATATTGCTCTTTTTTTTTTTATTCACAGGGGTTGATGTCAACAAGAATGTTGTTATTACTGTTTCTTCAGACAAAGGTCTTTGTGGTGGAATCAACTCCACATCCGTAAAGATGAGCAGAGTGTTTAGCAAGTTGAAATCTGGTAAGTTTTGTACTTTGTTGTGTGTGTATTGTGATGGCTGCAATTAGTGTTATGAATACTTGTCCACATCCACATTGTATAAGTTACATTTACTTTACCCACATATGTATTATGATACAATTTCATAATAATAATGCTTCAAAACCTTTTTGCTATTGCATGTACACTTCTTGCACTTAAGTTGCCATAAAGTTATACTCTCCACTGCGTCCGTTGGTTGATGTTGCGGAAGTGTTTTTATGGCTCATGGCCGCCGGTACCATTTTATGTGCTTCTTATTAGTCTGCTTGGATTGCAAGAGAAGCTGTTATTGAGCAAGACAAGCTTTTAAAGGTTACCGAGTTTTCTATGTAAAGGAATATTTATGCTCATATTTATGAATTCGTTAATTCGATTACTGATATATGGATAAATTTTGTGCTTGCAGGATGCCTCAGAAGAATATGTTGCAGAAAGTGTTGGTTCTCGTGGTTACGTGGAAATCAGTACCACAACAGCGATTTTATTCGTTGTGCTTGCTTTTTGTTTCTTGGTGATGCTGTAGAAATTAATGTCATTCTGGTTTGTTGAAGTTCTGGTGGTTCTATTTTGCATTGGTGGAATAGAGGTGAGTTATTCTCGTCTCGACTTTGTTTGTGTCGACTAGAGCTCATCCATCGCTCTATAATCTTTGTATTTTTATATGGTTTCAGGGACTGCAAACTTGTGTCGACTAGTAAGTCATTTATCGTTGAAGTTCGTTGTTCTAGAGTACGTGGTTTTTCTTATTATATTGTTGTGTCAGTGTGGAATTAATAGAAAAATTATTATAGTTTCAGATGGTTTCAACATCCTGCGCAAACATATGTGAAGATACCGTTCTTTGGAGCTGTTCCATATCTGACACTTGGTATTACTCCCTTCTGCATAGTGTTTGCGGTTGTTTGGGAAATTAAATGTCATGTGCCGTATGCGTGGATTGGTCAACAACACTAAGCCTTTAACTCACGTGGATGAGAAGCTTTGTTATCAGATTCTACATGAGTACAAAATTCACAATGTAAAGGTATCTAGCAACCTTTAAAGTGATGTCAGTTGTAATTCAGTTATATGAACCTGTCGTTATGAGATATTATAATTGTGCAACTGTAGCCATGTTCACAAATGTTAAATTTTACCTCTGTTAAAACCTCGAGCCATTGATATCACATGTTCCTTTTCAGTTTTCAACCATCTCTTTCCAAGTAGACGCAGATTTTCATTTTGATGAAAACTGTGATTATAAAGATCAGACTGACCCCTTGTATATTGTAGAAGTGTTGACTTTAACCTGTAATTTTTTTTTTTGCCGGTGATAGAACCATACCATGATGAATTATGTACCACTGCAATGTGTTTATTAACTAATTTTGCTGGTTTTGAAAATCTCTATACTCAACTTGGTATATATCCAAATGACACAATATCTGCAAAGGACAGTTTCCTTTTGTAACAACATATTGTTGTTGTTTTAATTCCTTAAGGTACAATATTCCCTTTTCTAGCTTGCTGATTTAATAACTTATGCATGCTTAGTCCCTTTTTTATCTATACTATACTTTTAATGCCAGTTTTCATTATATATGAACCTCAAGAAGCTTATCGTCTGTCAACTGATTTTGCTATGCATTTGAATAATCAGTTACACCCGTTTAAGGGTAGTCTTGTATGTTTGATTTCAACTGACAAGTAAAACATTTTGATTATACAGTGTGCACAGGGTGCATTGGTTACTACAGCGAGAGAACCAGCAGAGTCGACGGACAGGCTACCACCCACACTCATATTGCAATTGACTTGATGAACACTTGATAAATCAGATGATGTTGGCATTTCTGGTAGTTATTTCTTGCAGAAATCAGATGAACACTTGATCTTTACTGCATATCAGATGAACACTTGGTTGTTTCCTGCATTTCTCTTACTCTTTTTATTTCTAGATGTTTACTGCATATCATGACATTTTATGGTATTACATCTGTTAACTTTTAAATATCAGTTTGAAAGAATTTTGGGCCCTCATTTGTTTGTTGCTTCAAATTCCGTTCAGGTAGACCGGGATGGCTACACCATAGGTTATTATGGTCGCACATTTGAAGCCCAGAATAAACTAAAGGTGGTTCCTTTGAGGTATGAAATTCTTTGCATCATCTATTTAGACATGGTGGGTGTAGTTGATTATTACATTACTATTTTATTGTTTTTCTATCATGCAGGGTGATGATAAGGCCTTTGAAGGCCCAGAACAAAACCCACGCCTCCACTGTTCTTGCAACGCAAGCAGGCCATAAAGACCATCACCACAATCCGCATCCAATGCCAGATTAACAAAGGTAGTAGCCTGTTGGACAAGAAATGTGATACCATCAAGAAGCTCCTGAAGTGGTTTTCTTTGGCCATAAAAAATGATGCCTTCTTTGTTGAATGAATTATAGGAAAAGGAAGGACTGACTTCCATGTTTGGTGAACTGGAAGTTTTTACGACTTATGAAGCTCCTACAGATGGCCAAACACCAACAGGTGCATTGAGGTGCCCATCAAGCATTCCTCCATCAATATCACCTGTAATCCTAACTGGTATATTTTCTTTCTTTTTCACCTCATACTTGATAGATATGTTATTTGTAGTGGTACTCGGGTCATTATGAAGCTGATTAGAAAATGTAACCCCAGTGGACCTGCTCAAAATATACACTGAAACATAGAAGTTCTTTCTCCATCAACCCAAGAAAATACAGAGGAAATTCTCCTTCCCTCGCTGCTAAAAAGGTTAGGTGAGCTTGAAGAGAAGGTTGACACACTCCAATCTAAGCCATCTGAAATGCCATATGAGAAGGAGGAATTGTTGAATGCTGCTGTATGCCGGGTGGATGCTTTGAAAGCAGAGCTAATTGCTACTAAAAAGGTAGGATGGGTATTTTTGTTTAACACCAAGAAAGTGCAGTCATGGGAAACGAAAGCATTGAGATACATCCCTTGCTCCTTTCTTTTTTCTTATTCTCATTATTTTTAAATTTTAAACAAAAAACGTGCCCAGCTTGTTTTTGATTGCATGTTGCTTTCATAAATTGCATTTTGACCCACCTGAATTTAAAGACAAAATACAAGTGTCTGGGTGATACTGATATGAATAAACCGATATACAAAATACAAGTGCCCTTGCTGCTGAATTTAAAGCACAATTGAAGGATATACCGATATGAATAAACCGACTAAATACAATTCACAATACCTACTGTATCCTATTTCACAATGTTTTCAAACATTTAGTATGTCTACATATTTTAAGTTCTTACAATTTGTTGATAACATTTTGTGTATCCGACTTGTGTATTATTTTACACTCACGGGATTGCAGACAAGTCACAAGTCTATACTCAACATTCTTATATGAGACCACTTGGAGTAGGTAATTTTTCCAAGCCATTTTACTGTTATATCGGACGAATGATTATATAATTAAAAGTGCATAATGTTTTACAAGTCAAATGTTTACTGTCATTATTGATATCATTTTTCTTTCTATGATTTTCAATCTACTGTGCTGCAAAGTTGCAATGGTCTTGGGTATTGATGACGAAAATGGGCCTTAGCTTTACAATTGTGACCCCGCTGGTCATTACTTTGGCCATAAGATACATAGGAGATCATTTCATACTCTATATATGATATCTTCATAATATTCATGTACTTATGTGTTGTGATTTCAACATGGTCTAAGCTTATGGGAAATTGACATTATCCAATGCTTGGAATGCAACTAGACTTCACATCAACTTGGAACACCCACAAGTGCAATACCACAAATCAAAGTAAGCATTATACAAACCTAAATGACGTTTCAATTTATACTATAGCATGGATTCTTTTCACATTTTTTTCGTCTTCCAGGTTAGGTTTGTGGAATTTGGATCGAACTCTAGAAGAAGCATGCCGTCGAAGTTGGATCACATGCTACTGTCGAAGATAATGCATGTTTGTAGTCGAAGATTGTTCTAACATGTATTAATTAATATTGCTAGGTTTGTTAGCATATTGAATTGGGCCTTGTGTTAAGGATCCAATTGATTAAGTTAGCTTGTACCCTAAGTTAGCTTGTAATGGGTATTTTGTTAAAGGCCCATTAGTTTAGTGTGCTAGGTTTTATTATAAATAGCATGCTAGTCTCTCATTCTAAAGTGTGACAAAACCTAGAAAAGTGAGAGTGGTTAGTTTGTTATTCTTGTATACTTGTAATCCTTGTTTTAAGGAGAAAGGAAAGAATAACAGTTTTATAACCAATCCTTGTTGTTTACTCTTGTTTTCTTTGTTAACCCTAACCCTTGTGAGTTTCTTGACTGATCAAGGAACCAATTATACTTTGTTTCTAAGGTATCCGATTCACAACAAATTGGTGCGGTGAGCGTGGAGGAGATGCCTTCAACAGAGTATGAGATCGAGAAGTTCACCGGAGTGAACGACTTCGGTCTGTGGCGCTTGAAGATGAAAGCCCTACTAGTTCAGCAGGGTTGTTTGGAAGCGTTGAAGGGAATGGCAGCCATGGATGCTGCGTTAACGGAAAAAGAAAAGACTACCATGATCGAGAAAGCACACAGCGCAATATTGTTGAGCCTTGGTGATAAGGTTCTTTGACAGGTATCAAAAGAGATGACGGCGGCGGGATTATGGATGAAGCTGGAAAGTTTGTATATGACAAAATCCTTGGTGAATCGTCTTTACCTGAAGCAAGCCTTGTATTCGTTCAAGATGAATGAAGAAAAGGCTTTGGCTGAGCAGTTGGATTCTTTCAACAAACTGATTCTTGATCTTGAAAACATTGATGTAAAGATTGATGATGAAGATCAAGCATTGTTGTTGTTGTGTGCTTTGCCCAAATCGCATGCTCACTTCAAAGAAACTCTCTTGTATGGAAGAGAGTCCCTGACCTTTGAAGAAGTTCAAGCAGCCTTGTACTCTAAGGATCTGAACGAACGAAAGGAGCATAAACCTTCGACGGTTGGTTAAGGTTTGGCAGTTAAGGGAAAATTCTTGCGAAAGGATGGTAGGTTCGACAAGAAGAAAGGTAAAAGTCAGCAGAAGTCTTCTAGTGGCGAAACATCTGGTTTTCGATGTTATCACTGTAAGAAGGAGGGACACACAAGAAAAGTGTGCCCTGAACGCATGAAAGATCATGGAGGTAAGGATAATGGAAACGCAGCCATTGTTCAAGATGACTTCGACTCATCTGATGCTCTTGTAGTTTCAAGCGGCGACTCAAGAAAAGAGTGGATTATGGATTCTGGATGTACTTGGCACATGACTCCAAACAAGAATGTGTTTGAAGAATTATGTGATCAAGATGGAGGATCAGTGCTGCTGGGAAACAACAAAGCTTGCAAAATTGCAGGTATTGGATCCGTGAGATTCAAGCTCCATGATGAGTCAATAAGATTATTGACTGAAGTTAGGTATGTACCTGACTTGAAGAGAAATTTAATTTCTCTTGGTGAATTCGACAGAAAGGGATATGTTTTCAAAGGAGAGAAAGGTACCCTGAGATTCATGAAAGGGTCGAAGGAAGTCTTGAGAGGCGTGAAAAACCAAGGCTTGTATACCCTGGAGGCTGAGGTTGTAAGTGGTTCGACAAATGTTGTATTCACGAAACCTATGTCGAAGACAGAGTTATGGCACATGAGATTGGGCCATGTCAGCGAAAGAGGCCTAGTCGAATTGGGGAAGGTATTTTCTATCCATTGTTGATGACTATTCCAGAAAGCTATGGGTATTCATTTAGAAGACGAAGGATGAAACTTTTGAGAATTTCAAAAGTTGGAAGATTCTGGTCGAAACTCAAACTGGCAGAAAGGTTAAGAGGTTGAGAACTGACAATGGCCTTGAGTTCTGCAACAAAGCGTTCGACAGTTACTGTGTTGAGTCTGGGATTGCAAGGCATAAGACTGTAGCAGGTACTCCTCAACAAAATGGCTTAGCTGAGAGATTCAATCGAATAATCCTTGAAAGGGTTAGATGCATGTTGGTTAGTGCTGGATTGAAGAAGGTGTTTTGGGCTGAAGCTGTTTCGACAGCTGCATATCTGATAAATAGATGTCCTTCGACTGCATTAGATATGAAGACACCTGAAGAAGTTTGTTCGGGAAATCCACCTAGTCTCGACAGACTGAGAGTATTTGGCTGTGTGGCCTATGCTCACATTAGGCAAGACAAGGTCGAACCTAGAGCTCTGAAGTGCGTGTTCATGGGATACCCTGAAGGAGTCAAAGCTTATAGGCTATGGTGCCTAGAGCCAGGTCACAGGAGGTGTATCACCGATCGAGATGTAGTTTTCAATGAAGCTGAGATGGCTTTCAAGAAAACTAATGTTGCTGACGAAGAGCTAGAACATGGAGAGATTCCTGTTGAGCTAGAGCATGTTGAGGCTGAAGTGCGTACCCCATATGAAGTCGAAGACGAAACAGAAGATGTTGTCGAAGATTAGGTAACTGATAATGTCTACCTGTTAGCAAGAGACAGGTCGAGAAGAGTCATCAAGCCACCTCAGAGACTTGGGTATGCAGATCTTATAGCTTATGCCTTAATCTCTGCAAGTGAGGTTCTCGACGAAGAACCTAGAGACTATAAGGAAGTTATGAGGAGTCGAAAGAAGACTGAATGGCTGAAGGCCATGGATGATGAGATGAAATCTCTTCATGACAACGACACATGGGAACTGATCAAGAAACCTGCTGGAGCCAGGTTAGTCAGCTGTAAATGGATTTTCAAAGTCAAGGAAGGAATCGAAGGAGTGGCGTCGAAAAGATACAAGGCAAGGTTGGTTGCTAGGGGGTTCACACAGAAAGAAGGTGTCGATTTCAATGATGTGTTCTCGCCTGTTGTGAAGCACAGGTCCATTCGAATGTTGCTTGCCATGGTGGCACAGTTCGACCTTGAACTGGAACAGATGGATGTGAAGACTGCATTCTTGTATGGTGGCCTAGATGAAACGATCTTGATGAGGCAACCTGAAGGGTATGTCAAAAAGGGGAAGGAAGATTATGTGTGCAAGCAGAAGAGATCTTTATATGGACTGAAACAATCTCCTCGACAGTGGAATAGGAGATTCGACAAGTTCATGGCACACATAAGTTTCATCAGAAGTCAGTTCGACCACTGTGTTTACTTCAGATTTCGACCGGGTAATTCATTTGTTATTTTGTTGCTTTATGTGGATGATATTCTATTAGCAAGCAACAATGTCAAAGAGGTAATGAGGGTAAAGGCTGAACTCAGTAAGGAGTTCGAAATGAAGGATCTGGGAGCTGCGTCCAGGATTCTTGGGATTGACATCCGAAGAGATAGAAAGCAGTCGAAATTATGCTTATCTCAAGAGGCATACCTACGGAAGATTCTCGAAAAGTATGGTATGTCGAATTCAAAGCCTGTTGTAACTCTGACAAACCCTCAATTTAAGCTGAGTATAGATCAGTGTCCCAGTACTGATGTCGAAAGAACTTATATGAATAGCATACCATATGCTAATATAGTTGGTTCTTTGATGTATGCTATGGTCTGTACAAGACCTGACATAGCATATGCAGTGAGACTTGTGAGCAGGTACATGTCAAATCCTGGAAAGGCACACTGGCAAACATTGAAGTGGATTTTAAGGTACATAAATGGGTCTCTTAATAGAGTCCTAATTTATGGTGGAGCCTTGGGTAAAGATAGTAAAGCAGCAGTCGAAGGATTTGTTGACTCTGATTATGCAGGTTGTATGGATTCCAGAAAGTCTATTTCCGGATATGTTTTCATAATGTTTGGCACAGCAATCAGTTGGAAAGCGACGCTCCAAAAGGTTGTTGCCTTATCAACCACTGAAGCTGAATATATTGCCCTCACTGAAGCTGTGAAGGAAGCGTTGTGGCTTGAAGGTTTTGCAAAGGAGCTGAAACTTCAAGGTCGAAGTATCACTATTAAATGTGATAGTCAAAGTGCAATACACCTGTCGAAGAACTCAACCTATCATGAGCGAACCAAGCACAGTGATGTGAGGCTGCATTTCGTCAGAGGGGTAATCGAGCGTGGAGAAGTCCAAGTGCTGAAGGTTTCGACAGATCATAATGCTCCTGATATGATCACCAAGACATTGCCAAGTTGCAAGTTTTTCCACTGTATGCAGTTGATAAAGCTGCATGAAGAAAGCTAGTTTGTTTTCTTGTTGTTAAAGTTAGATCCAAGGTGGAGATTTGTGGAATTTGGATCGAACTCTAGAAGAAGCATGTCGTCGAAGTTGGATCACATGCTACTGTCGAAGATAATGCATGCTTGTAGTCGAAGATTGTTCTAACATGTATTAGTTAATATTGCTAGGTTTGTTAGCATATTGAATTGGGCCTTGTGTTAAGGATCCAATTGATTAAGTTAGCTTGTACCCTAAGTTAGCTTGTAATGGGTATTTTGTTAAAGGCCCATTAGTTTAGTGTGCTAGGTTTTATTATAAATAGCATGCTAGTCTCTCATTCTAAAGTGTGACAAAACCTAGAAGAGTAAGAGTGGTTAGTTTGTTATTCTTGTATACTTGTAATCCTTGTTTTAAGGAGAAAGGAAAGAATAACAGTTTTATAACCAATCCTTGTTGTTTACTCTTGTTTTCTTTGTTAACCCTAACCCTTGTGAGTTTCTTGACTGATCAAGGAACCAATTATACTTTGTTTCTAAGGTATCCGATTCACAACAAGGTTTTTATCAAGCTTCCAAACCTCCATCTCAAGCTATCTCCCAAAGAAGTAGATCACAACGTTCTGAATAAAACAACTATTTAACAGATTTCAAGGAATTCAAGATTATTGTTGAAATTATTGGTCAACAACATGTCATTTTTTTCCCTTGCTAAGTTTATTCCCCTTTTAATTTTAACCTCCTAAATTTCAGCTAATTTACCTATTTGTATGACTGTTATTGCACAACCATTGGAAAAAAATGTTCAAACCAAATAAATTTGGTTGGTACTATCAGTGTTTTTTGGTATGTAGTCGATCAAACAAGAATCCCGGATAACCTTTTCAATGTAACTGTGGTGGAAGGATTATGTAGGTGTTACAAAGTACAATTTCATCTTTGTAAAACATTTTTTAAATACACTTAATTTTTATACATACATAATAATATTAATAATTTATGTAGGTATAAAATTGAGATAGAGGTTGAGTATGACGGACACATTTGTAACTTCATGTTTTGGGACAAAGAATGTGTCCCCATTGTTGGAATGACGGCTGCGGAGTTGAGACAAATCATGAAGGAAGTAAGTACAATTTTGGCTTATATTTTCTATCTTTAATGACTTATAACTTTTCATCTGAATGATAATTTCCATAATTCTCATTTTTTACATTAGGTTGATGAGGATCACCTATTAATATATCCTACAAATGTTGACAAACTATTGAAAAAGGATTTTTCCTTCTGTGCCAAGTATCAAACTTTGTACCACCAATGCTCCATTATCATACTTAATGAGGATAAACATGTCCTCAATATGATCACAGAGTACATGAACCCCAATGAGGTAATATTTGGATTCATCTTTTTTTTTCTGAGTTATTTTTATCTCACTGTTAATTTCCAATTAACGGTGTTTCTTTACACACAACAAAACTCGAAAGTTGCACAGATTGATACCTTTCCCAAAAACTGATGAGTTCAACCAACCTTTGGTGTGTCTTACATTAAATTTTCTTTTATTGATCGTTATTATTTGTTCATCTATCACTTTTTCTGTATCAGCAACACAACTCAGATGTTTCACTCATGGAGAATGAACTACCAATTCCATCAAATGACATTAACCATCAAATAGTATGACATTTTTAAACTTTATGCTTACTCAGACTTATCCACATTATTTTAGTTTTTTTTTCTGGTTTTGTTGTCCAATATGTCATTCTGCAAGTTGCATTTTGTATTTTTAAGTTACAATTATAAATCAGGAAATATGTTACATATAGATAATAGAAAAGCTTCAATTCAATCCAACAATATACTAAAAATAACATCAACTCAGATTGGATGCATACTTAGTTTCAAGCCTTTTGGGAACAGAGTCAATGATGAGATTTTTTTAATTTGTTTCATTGGTATTTTACTACTTTTGATTAATAATGCTTAGAAATATAGTAACACCTAGCCGCACACATCTTCAATTATCATGTGTTGTTAATACTGTGTTGTATTAGTTTACACACTTGCTACTTGGATCTGATATTGTTTATCAATGTTTTATGTAACCAATGTGATTATGAGATGTTGTCAATGATGTCAATGTTTTAGTACTTATATGAGGTTAAATTTCTACATTTTCTTATTTATCCATAGGGTTTTAAGTACTATAACTTCTCAACTAATTCTTCTGAAATTAGTGTTAGTATTAGTTGTTATAACTTCTCAACTAACTTTTCTGAAATTAGTGTTAGTATTAATTGCTATAACTTCACAACTGATTAGTATGTAATTCATAAAATCTTGTGTAGACAACCTCTAAAACATAAAATCCATCATTTCTGACTGAGTCTTTGGTACATGTTGACAATAGTTGTCTAATGTAAATTGCCTTTTCATGTATGCAACATTCCCTGTCTGCTGATCTAAGTCACACTGCTCAACCAACCTTATCAAATCAACAAAGTTGGAAGATGATTGGATTTAAGAATACTATATGATATATTAAGATGATGAAACATTATTGGATTTAAGGTGAAATAAAACATTTGCAACTAAACTACAACTCTT
This sequence comes from Lathyrus tuberosus, assembly GCA_022829125.1. NCBI lineage: Eukaryota > Viridiplantae > Streptophyta > Magnoliopsida > Fabales > Fabaceae > Lathyrus > Lathyrus tuberosus. The sequence continues at coordinate 1,774,486 of JALAZF010000699.1, read as the reverse complement.
CGAGATTTTGCCTACTACTTTATAAGTTACATATATTTTAAATTCTGTAAAACTAATTGATTCATTGTTGTATTAAGCGTATAGGGTAGGTATTATGACATGATCTTAAAGCTATGGTAAGTCCTATATATGCATAGAATTTCAAGTAAAACAATTTAGTTTCTTGACTCTTGATAACTTTATCAATTAACAGATAACGAATATAAAATATTCTATTTATATATACAAGTCTATATGAAAATGAAGAAGATAACAAGAATAACTAATCAAACTAACTCTTAAATAACTTTATCTCTAATAATTCTTGTTACTTCTATGCAGCAAGTAGATACCTCACTTTTTGGATTGTCGCCTCAAGATGCAATGTTGTCGCCATTTATTGCATCTCAAATCAATGAGTCCTACTTTTGAGTTATCATGTTTCCTTTTTCTCTAAAGTTTTGGTGACTCCTGGTATATATTATGAGTTTAATTTTGACATAGTATCATTGTAATGTAGTACTGAAAGTGTTTAGAATCATTGAGTAGGACTTATCCTGTTTGTTTTTTATTTGGTTCTTCATGATTTGAATGGCACTATAATGTTAATCTTTGCCATAAAAATCACACCATTGTATTCAAGAATATTTGTTTGAATAGATTGTATTATTTTAAAAATCTTATGAGTGTATCATGTTTTAACTAATAAATCACATTTTATAATCTCAGCATTCTTGCATTTAAATTTAGCCTTCAAGAATGAAATGACTTGTATGTGTACTAATTTTTTCTTGCATAACCTGTAGATAATGCTTCACTAACTAATTTGTATTTTAATATTGAAATGGTTTGTATTTTCATAAACAATAATTCTTGCCATTTTTTAAGGTACATTTTTAAGTTACTAGATTAGAAAACTTTTCTATTTGTATAAATTGTCACTGATTGGCATTTTGCATAAATTGTCTTTAAGGGACTAGCTTTTCTTTATGAAGTAGATAACCGTGTAATGTATAGAAATTTCAATATTTCAAATATATTATGATTGGGTATGTTAATTCTCTTGGTCATTCATAATGTTGCATGGACTTCTTGATTACAAAAAGGATATCACTACTACGAAAAACCCATTTAACAACGGTTGGGAATGACATATAATGACACGGGCGAAGGCGTTGTTATGTAGATCGTCGTTGTAAGTTCGCTGTTTCTACAACGGTTTGGAAACCGTTGTTGAAAGGCAGGACGCGCGCCATATATCACAACGGTTATGATAATAAACCGTTGCGATACATACACTTAGGTTATGGGTTCGAAACCCATCAGTAGCGAATTTATATAAAACATAAATTACTTATGATATCGGTTACAATATATAACCGTTGTTGTAAGTACCCTAAGTTTATTATATTAAATGCAGATTGCTTGTTTTCCAAACACCTCACTAAATAAATATACATGGATTAAATTTGATGAAGATGTCTATAATCTGCAAATTAAACTGTTCTTGAAAACCAACTTAAACAAACCAATGTTGTTTTCTGATTGCATTCGTCTCATCGTGCATTTCACGCTCTTTTACATATATTGTGGTTTATTGATCTGACTCCTTCTATATATCGCTATCTTCGATTATAGTTAAATTTCCATAAGATCAACAAGACATTGGATAATTTGCCTCATCTTTGATTTAACTATAATGGAAGATGCAGATGCATCTAAGGAGCCAGATCATTATACCATAATCTATATATAAAAGAACGTGAGATAAATGATGAGAGGCATGCAATCAGAAAATAACATTGGTTTGTTTAAGTTAGTTTTCAAATACAACTTAATTTGCAGATTACAAGTATCTATGTCAAATTAACTGAATGTATTTTAAGTGAGGGTTAGTGAAACAAACAATCTACATAGAATATAATAAACTCAAACAAAATTCTATACCAGATCCAGATATTATAAACTCATATAATACGCTTGCTACCACCAGCAAACTTTAAGTGAGGGTTAGTTAAACAAACAATGTAAATAGAATATGATAAACTCAAACAACATTCTATACCAGATCCAGAAATTATAAACTGATATAATACGCTAGCTTCCACCAGCATCATCACCCTGTATCATCCCCTTAACCTGAAAGGAAACAAAGCAAACTTCAAAAATGAGCATCCTCAGTTGAAAACAAACCGTAAAACCATAATCCAGTGATGAGTAAAGAGAGGGACAGGAATAACGCACCTTTTAATGAAACTAATCGCGGAACAGGAATCAATTATGATGTTGAACTAGTTTGGGAAGCCATGAAAAAGAAATATAAGGAGGAAGAAGCTTACACAAAAGCTTCATACTTCTTATACTTCTTTTCATTGCTTCTAAAACTAGATAAAGTTTGCTTACACTGTTGTTTCTTCATTTACTAACATCTTGCTTGTGATCCTATGAAAAAAAAGTACAAGGTGGATGAAGTTTCCATCATAGCTTCATGCTTCTTATACATTTTTCCATAGCAACACAAACATTATGAAGTTTCCAAAGTATGGTCTTTATTAAGGTAGTGAAAACGAATCTGAAAAAATGAGAACAATCAACAAAAACAACATGCAACAAACGAGATAATGGGAAATATATAACAATAGATGGAAGAATAAGAATACCTTAATGTATGAAGCACAAGATTCACGTCTAATGGTGAAAACGAAGAGAAAAAATGGGTCCTAGAGTTTCACTTTGAAGGCAACGGCGTTACTGTCAATTAAGTGAAAGTTATTTCGCTTAAATATGGGTAAACTATTTCACAACGGTTAACAATAACAACCGTATAGATATGTATTTATTTATTATAAATATATATGAATTTTAAAATAAATAAAAATCGTATACATAGGTATTCATTTATTATAAATATATCACTACGGTTAACCAGAAGAACCGTAGTGATAACACTTTTATTTATGAGTTTTAAAATAAATAAAAAAGAAAAGGTTCGCCTTAACTTCTAACTTAATGCATCTGCAGTTTAAACATCAACAATGTAATTCACAATGCATCTGCAGTTTAAACATCAACAATGTAATTCACAATGCATCTGTAGTTTAAACATCAACAATGTAATTTGAACCCTAATTCAACTATTACATTTCATAACAAAGTAAATATTAAACATAAAGGAGACAAAAAAACATAACATCTTGATATTTCCAGAAAATATCTCTGATTTCAGTTTGTTCTTTAAATTCTTGTTCTTTTTCTTTAAATCCTCATACATAACCTTCAGATAGCCCACAACTTCCAACTCTGACTTCATAATGCTCTCATCGTCATTTCCATCTCTTTCTCCCACGTCTTCATCCCATATGAACAAATTACATGTTTCATCGCTCCTCCAAAATGGACATCTCCAAAAAAGCCTTCCTTTATTTTGTCTCTTCTTGCATTGATACGAAATCATACGACCATCACAACCACAAAAATTTCCAGATCGAGATTTTACACTGGAACAAGACGTAGAAACACCTTTGGATGATTTTGTCTTCAAATGTGACATTGCAACACCTTAAAGTAGAACACTTTGTTGTTGTTGTTGTCTTCTTCCCGACAATGGTGACGACGTTGGTGTTAGGGTTGTTTCAATGGATAAGTTGATATATATACTTGGTGTTTAAAATACATAAAAGGAAGCTTCAATTTGTAACAACGGTTTTGAGAAAAATCCGTCATGATATCCTTATTATTTTTTAGTTAAATATTAATAAAACTTAAAAAGGGAGCATTTACATCAAAGGAATAAACTATTTGAGGGCGATGAGGTTCGAACCCATGATAGCTAGATTGTATCACCACGGTTTTCATAAAAACCGTTATTATACCCTTGAGATTTCTAATTAAAATAATGCGTGCGCATCCAGTACGCACTATAAGAACGGTGTATAGGATGCCGTTGTAAACTTGGCGTTGTTGTTTGGCCGTTTTGTAGTAGTGTATGATGCTACTAATTAAAACATGTCTCTCCTAAGAAAAACATTTAGTTGAGGTGCTTATTTTACCTACTTTACTTTTGAATTTGTTGTCATAAACTTAGCATAAATCATTAAATTAGTTGATTATTGTATCAAACTTTCAGGACACCTTTCTACCAAGAACGATGTTATAGCTAAGGAGTAGTGTTGTTGGCATTGTTTACCGGAAAGAGAGTAGTGGACAAAAACAGATCAAATATAGAGAGACGCCTTGTAGAATAGGCAAGACCTATTTTGAGAATTACTTCAAGACTTTGATGATGTTATCATATGACCATTTGTATGTGTGGTTGTTAGTAAAAGTGGACAATGAAATAATGACAAGCGGTATCTGTTTTGATCCTACCACATACAAAGTATTTTCTGCCTATGGTAATGTCAATTCATCAACAAATAATGTAAGATTTTTTTGTCATTTTAGTTTGTAAGAATTAGCTCTTTTTAATCATAGCTGAATGTTAATAATCATGCAATTGAGTTCAAAATATATGTATCATTGAGCCTGCAAACCCTATTATTCAGAAAGTGCAAAAAGTGATTCTCATTTATAAATGGTTTGGTTTTTAGCCATATATTGACAATAGTTTATGTCGTAGTATTTCCAATTTTATAGTGCGAAGAGTAGTTAATAGTTTTATGGTAAAAATGGCAATGATGTATTCGCAAGTGCATATGTCCTATACTAGCTAGAGATGCCTTTGGTTTTCAATTTCTTTTTTGAAAGGGTAAGCTGTTGTAAAATAGGAAAGATGATTGAATTTGTACATGTTTTAAAGCACAATATATTTTACAAAACTACAATAGTGTTGTAACTTTATTGAAACTTTATAGTATAATTTTTGTGAAAATCACACTAGCACACCATAATTTTACTAAATTCACCCATAATCTAAACATGATCAAATCATTTATAGTATAATTTGAACACTAATGAGTCTTCATAGATAATAAATACAATCTAGCTATAGAAACTTATCTGCTGCTTGTCATTCATATAAGGTCTTTCTCTTTTTGAGTCGAAGATTCATATTGATGTATGATTTGTTCATTACAAAATTTATCAATTGTGATTAGTTAACTCAAATGAGTTAGTGTATTGAAAAATATGTGATAAGTTTCAGTAAAATATAAATTTTAATTTGTTTAAAAATTAATTACCACAATAAAACACCAAACCATAAAAGTGCACTTATAAAGTACTATATTATAAAAATACATTACAAATGATTTAACATATAAATACTTTTACTTGTGTATTTGTAAAAAGTTTGAATATTCTAAAAAACATATCTAAATCCTCACGGGTCACTACCATAGGAATATCTATTCATTTTTAAGTATTTCTTTTCAAATATACATATTCATTTAAATATATTTTATATAATATTAGATAAATTTATCTTTGCGGATGCACATGTATGCTGGATCAATACCTATTTTTGATATTTTTTAATTCAAACTTTATCAATTATTATTAATAAATGTAAAGATATATTAAAAAATAGCCACAGACATTCAAATTTTTTATCAAATAATTTAAAATATGAATGAATTTACCCGTGCGGACATTGCTAGTTTTAGTTTATAATCTATAGCCATCGAATTAATTTACGGTCAACAATACGTGTCCTTTAATTGTGGTGACATATTAAAGCACGGGTGTCAATGCTTTTCAAAAAAAGCACGGGTGTCAATGCGTCATTCAATCATGTTCATTCAATTTTTTTATTAAAAATTTTAGAATTTCAAAATATTAAGTCTTAATTTAACAATATTTCATGATAAAAATATCTTATTTTCAAAATTATCGACCGTATATTTTCTCAACGCATCTTACGGCGAATAATGGACAGCTAGGTGCACAACTTTTGGCGACCTATGGAGTTACTCTTGTAGTCGTCTAACGCCTATATATTTGACTTGTCTCAGTTTCCTTTGGATTATCTTTCCGTGGACCTAACCAAATTATCATAGTACAATTGTATTAATAATACAATTGTCGGTTTAGTGTCACAATTTCGTCCGTTTAGTGTCATCGGTTTGTTCGGTTTCGGTTTTGATGGTTTCATAAAATGTCGGGTGAGTTGTTTCGGTTGAAAATCTGGTAAGAGAATAAGAAGTTTACACTTTCTACACACAAGAGAATAAAGTTCTCAATTTTTTTTTTACAACTTTAACCTAATAATTTCCAGAAAATGTCAAAGCTTCTCTGTAAACATAATATGTTTGTTGATTTCTGAAAATCTTTTGTAATTAGTTCAATAACAGAGATTGAGAGAAAGCTTCATTGTAACATTATAATATGTTTGCTGATTTCTGAAAATCTTTTGTAGTTAGTTCAATAACAGAGATTGAGAGAAAAAAGAGTGTTGAAGAAGAAAGGAGAAAAATAAGTGAGTACAAAATAGAGAGTAAAAAGGGTTTTTTTAATAACAAAGAAGAAAAATGAATTGAGTAGTTGCTTGAAACAAACCAGTGACTAAAGTTTTTAAAATAATTCATGTAACTATGGACAAGAAGCTACTAGTATGAGTTTAATTATTATGCCTACAAATTTTTACAGAATGAATTGATTTTGATTTGAAAGAATACTGTAGCAGCTTTGTTGGTTATCGAGGCATTAAATAGAATTGTGCTAGTTTTGAGTTTGTGTTTTACAGATAAATAATGTGTTGCTTTGTTGGAGTATTAAAATATTGAAATAAAGAAAGTATATCGGTTTATAACAGTTTTCGTCGGGCTATACTTTTCCACCCGCAACCGACCATGTAAATACGCATGAAACTGTATTAATCCATCAATTGGATCCGTGACCCACCCAAGCCCACCCGCAAGCTAGTTTTAACAAACGGTTTTATCGGATTCGGGTTGGTTGTCCACCCCACTACCTAATCAATTAAGTCCCTTAACTAATCAAATAGAGAAAGGCATAAAGCTTTTTATTGAATAAGAACACTATTGATCAATTAATACACCAGCTACTATTGTAGGTTTTACTTTTTGGGAATCGGGGTTGTTGAATTTGGAATCTCATAATCAACTAACCCTATGGTACAATTGATTATGACATTTAAAGGTTTGGATCATTTTTCTTTTTGATCCAATATTTTCACCAATAAATATATTACTTCTTCTGACTTTTAAAACACACCAGAAAAAATATTTTTATATAACTTCGTACTCGCAACTCTTTATTTTCTCAATTATTTATTTTTCACTAAATTGTTTTAGTGCTTTGAGAATGAAACATAACAGTGAGGTGTTTTTTTGTCTGCTTTAGTGTTGAGGTATTATTATAATTTACACAAGAGGAAGTTATCTCTTGTGAGAAGTTGGTGTTTGGTTTGTGATCTAAGCCAATAAAAGCTCTCATTTGATTTGTGATATTGTTCGTGAAAATTTCTGTCACGCTCATTAGCTTAGCCCCATGTAAAGTCTCTGATTTGGTTAATGAGATTAGGCATCAAAATATCTGTCTGGTTTGTGAGTTTATCCTAGTGTAAAATATCTCGCTTCATTCCAAGATTAGCCTAGTTTAATGTCTCGTATTTAGTTTGGAGGATAGCTGTAAAACTCCAATTTGATTCTAAAAAGGCTTGTGGGCACAACCTAATAAAAACTCACATCTATAGTGGAAAAACTCAAGAAAAATACATGGAAAAAGGAGTAGGCTAAGTGGTTAGGCCAAACTGTGTTATTCTCTCGACCCTTATCACTTTATATTTCCGCTATTTATTTATTTATGTTGTGCTTCTCACTCTTCCTTACTCTAATTTTGTATTCTTTAATTATTTCGCTTCCTACTCTTTGTTTGATTTACATAATTGTCGGAAGCAATTTATTTTATAAAAGAATTTTGAATTGGACATCATTTTTTCAAACTAACAAAATTCACTCTCTCTTGTGTTTGGAGTCATTTGTCCTACAAAAATTTCAAGGGATGTCTTGTAGCAAAGAGGTACTCGTAGTAGAAGAGAATTGAGTATGACGATATTTATAGCATTTATAAATTTGAAAGCCATCAATGATATGGATTTAGAGAAAATATATTTTAAGACAACTTTTCATCATTATAATCTAGATGGGAAAATCTACATAGAGCATCTTGAGGACAAATGTAATATCCCATATACGCTTAAGTGATCTAAAAGTTGTTTGTTCAGACAAATAGAGTAATCAGTGGACTTTGAAGAGATTAATCCTTATTAAAAGAGACTGACCCTTTTTAATAAGTACAAGAGGGGTTATTTTGGTAACATTAATAATTGGTCTATTGGTACTAGAAGACAAAATATCAAATGAGATATTTTTCTCCCACTACTTAATATTATATATTATATATATTATATTTGTGTGGTGGATAAAAAGAAAGAAAAGAAGAGGATAAGAAGAAGAGAAAATCAGTAAATGAGAAAGGAGAGAAAGGAAAGAGGGGAAGAGCAAAAAGAAAGGAAGAGAGAAAGAAGGGAAGAAAAAGAAGAAACCCATGGAGGGAGTTTCATCGTCATCACAAACTTCATCTTAATTTCATCATCTTCATCATCTCCATGTGCTAGAGATGAGTTCCTAGTTAATTGTAGCTTGAGGGGGGAGATTTCATGATTTGGGAACTAGGGTTTTGTGTTGTTGTTGTTGTTGATCATGACATGATGATGTTGCTTTCATGTTGTTGTTGTTGCTACAATGAATGTATAATCTAAGAATCAGAAGCTATGTTATTGTTGTGGTGTTGACATTATGATGTTGTTATTGTCTCCTTTTTTTCCATGTGTGTTGTTCTTGAATGATACCTCATAATTCCCTATTTTGGTATGGGTTTATGATAGTGTGTGATTTGGGATGGTTTGATATGATTAAAATTTGAAAAGGGAGTGTTTAGAAGATGAATTTGTGAAGAAAAGTAATGAACCAATCGATTGGTTATGGGTCTATTTGTCAAGAAATCGATTGTTTCATGATTATGTGAAGAAAAAGCAAAATTTTCCTCATGTCAATCGAATGACATGAAAGATCAATTGATTGGTCCTGTCCATTTTGTGAAAATATTTAATAGAAGCTTTATGCAATCAATTGGCCTCCAATGCAATCGATTGGTCCAACCTTGTTTTGCCTAAAACCACTTACTCCTTGATTCTAAACCATCTTGGATGCACTATAACTTGTAGCATGATGTGTAAAAATTATATTAACATTAATTGGTTGAATTACATGAGTTTCGCTGTGTTTTAATCTAGAACATTAAATTAGGTTAAATGGTTGGTAAATGATTCTCGTAACTCGTAATGATGAATGATCGAATGTGTTAGGTAGCTAACATACTAGACTATGATATAGAGAGAAGTCTCTATGAGTTATTCTATTATACCTATCCCTTTTTGTCTTGTTATTCCTACCATAGTATGATCGGATGAATGTTTGCTACATGACGTGAAAGTGGAATAAGATAGATTGAGGCAGATTGTGTAATAACCTTGACTATAATTGTTGTAGCATGTTATATTGTCATGTGTACTTTATGTATGTTATGAATCATATTATGATGCATGCTATATGTTGTTGGTTGTGATGCTTGTGTGTATGTATAACATGATTAAAAATCTATGATGATGAGTGAGGAAACCTAGGATTATCACTAGGTGAATGAGCTAGAAAGATAAGTTAGGTTATGACAAATGACTTAGATGGAAATATTCAGACGCGAAGGTACCTCGGTGTGTACCGTGGATGATAGAATTGTAGCTTAGTAACAGACTAATATGCTTTGTATGGAACATGAGTAAATGCTAGTATAGTTTGTGACGAGATCACCTAGTGATTGACGAGTACAATCACGTTGCGATTGATGAACTAGTCATGTATTCAGAAACAACCCCATTGTTGTGCCCGTCCCAAAATTCCATGCTTATGAAAAGTAAGAATCGGGATATATGCACTATAATTGATCATGTATTCTAAAGAGTTAGAGATGATAGATGTTGTGGACCTCAAAGTAGGTTAGAGTCCCATACGAGGAAATGGCTCGAAATGGTTTTAGAGTCCTATATAGAGCAACGATTCTCAAATGGTTTAAAGTCCCATTGGGAATCCAAAATCCATAGGGTGGACCTCAAAGTGGGTTAAAGTCCCATACAAGGAATAAGGCTCGAAATAGGTGTTGAGTCCCATAGGGAGCGACGATTCTTGGATAGGGCACGAGTCCCATGAAAGAATATGAAATCCACCAGAAGTCGAAGCATGATACAAGGATCTGTGACCCGTGTAGAGAATCCTAGACTTAGGGTTGGCAGAGGAAATATGACTTAGTACGGTTTCCGATTTGTTCCTTATTTGAGTTGGTGAACTTAAGTGTACATGTTTTCATACATTGTGATAAACCCCTTGTTGCTTAAGTTTTTATCCTCTTGAAGACTTGAGGTAGGAAATCGATTTGAAACCCTATAGAAATTAGTGGATCCATAGGATAGGGGAAATTAGTGAGATTATTATCTCACCCCAATATTTTTGTTTCTTTTCAGGTGTTGTTTGTAGGTTATATGTAAGAGAAGTTGTCTATTAATGTTTTGAAGGATTCTAATTATTATTATCTTCCGTTGTGGATTGTGTATAATGAAGAGATTGCACATAGATCTTAGTTTCTTTATTTCAGACACTATTGTATAACACGTGCCATGGATGTAATTAGTTTGGACATGTGTATATAATGATGTCATTAGGCCCTTATGTTGTGTTAGTACAACAAATTAACACTTGTGTAGTATTATTCTAGATATATATTATACGGATTGTTACGATTGGTATCAGACCAGGTCGATTCTCGACCTAGCCTTGAAACATCATAAGTCAATATATTCCTGCCTCATATGTGTGTTTAGCCAACATAATTCTTAATATCACAATATGTAGTATTTGGCATGATCAACCTAATTATATGTGTGCGGTGGGTAGGATCATGGTTAAGCGACCACCAGGACTCCGAAGGTGAGTATAGCTTGTACTTATAGGGAAGGTTCAAGACAAAAGTGGGAGGTAAGGAGAACTGGACAGCTCTGTCAAAGTCTAAGTGATAGTTGTATCCCAGGTATGTGGAAGTGCAGGGTGGTGTATGGTTCAAGCAATCCTGTAGTGCTAGAGGAGTAAAAAAATTAGGATTTCAATTATATTAATTTGTCGAAGTTTTGAGAAATTAGTGAGTGTCTTAGTAGAATAAGATTGACCCACTGGCGTGGAATAAGCATTTCAAGTAATTCCATACAGTGAAGGGGAAATGAAGGTTTGGTTACATGTACTATAAGGTCTAGGAGTGAGGTAGTGCGTCAGTGTTTTAGCTTCTAAGGTCATTATAGCATCTTGGAAGAAAGAGAGCAATTTATTAGGGAATATGTTGTGAATGGTACCTTTCAGATGATTGAAGGCTCGAGAGATATTGACGTTCATCATCCTTGTTAAGCGTCTAAGCCAGTGCTGAATGGTAAGATGAGGCTCGAGGACATGAACTCATATTCTAAGTGAAACATGTGTGCATAAGACATAGGGTAAAAGATAAACCAAGTATACCCATCCTAAGAAAGAAGATCGGGTTCAGGATAGTTCGTCAGAGACTTAGTGTTACTAGGAGACCTTTATGGAAATGTTGAGTTACCAATGGATTTGTTGAAGAGGTTTGTGTTGATAAAAAGTGTAATTAATTTGGACTCAAGGAATTCTAGTAGGATGGTTCTATAATTGGTATTAAGGGAATTACCTTATAAGAGAAGCAGCCGCAGAGGTTGGAAGTAGTGTAAACTCTGTAATATGGCTATTATAACGGAATGTGTTTTGAATAAAGACATAATGGGGAGTTTAAGTATGTCAGAGGATTGAACTGAAGCAAAGTCAAGTGTTGACCTAGGACGGTGATGTAAGAATTGTTTCTATCTTGAGTGGAAGAAATTCTAGGACGGATTTCAATTAGAGGGAGAATGTAATATCCCATATACTCTTAAGTTCTCTAAAAGTTATGAGTTGAGACAAATAGAGTAATCAGTCGACTTTGAAGAGATCAATCTTTATTAAAAGAGACTGTCCATTTTTAATAAGTACAAGAGGGGACATTTTGGTAACATTAATAATTGGTTTGTTGGTACTAAAACACAAAATATCAATTGAGATATTTTTCTCCCACTACTTAATATTATATATTATATATTATATTTGTATGATGGATAAGAAGAAAGAAAATAAAAGAAAAGGATAAGAAGAGAAAATCATTAAATGAGAAAGGAGAGAAAGGAAATAGGGAAAGACAAAAAAAGAAAGAAATAGCTAAAGAAGGTAAGAAGAAGAAAAAAACCCATGGAGGGGGGATTCATCGTCATCATCATCAAAAACTTCATCTTAATTTATCATCTTTACCACATTCATGTGCAAGAGGTGAGTTCCTAGTTAGTTGTAGCTTCGGGGAGATTTCATGAATTGGGAACTAGGGTTTTGTGTTGTTGTTGTTATTGTTAACATGACATAATGATGTTGATTTCATGTTGTTGTTGTTGCTACTATGAATGTATGCTCCAAGAATTGGAAGATATGTTATTGTTGTGGCGTTGACATTATGATGTTGTTGTTGTCTCCTTTGTTTTCATGTGTGTTGTTCTTGAATGATACCTCATAATTCCTTGTTTTGGTGTGAGTTTATGATAGTTTATGATTTGGGATGGTTTGATATGATTAAAATTAGAAATGGGAGTGTTTAGATGATGAATTTGTGAAGAAAAAGAGTGAACCAATCGATTTGTTATGGGCCTATCTGTCAAGCAATCGATTGTTTCATGATTCTGTGAAAATAAGCGATATTTTCCTCATGTCAATCGATTGACATCAAAGACCAATCAATTAGTCCTATCCATTTTGTGAAAAATACTTAACAGAAGCTACATGCAATCGATTGGCTCCTAATGCAATTAATTGGTCTAGCCTTGTATTACCTAAAACCACTTGTTTCATGTTTCTAAACCATCTTGGATGCACTATAACTTGTAGCATGATGTGTAGGCATTAGATTAACATTAATCAGTTGAATTACATGAATTTGGGTGTGTTTTAACCTAGAAAAGTGAATTAGGTTAAATGGTTGGTAATTGAGTTTTGTAACTCGTAGAAATGAATGAACGAATGCTTTAGGAAGCTAACATAGAGGACTATGAGTTAGAGAGAAGTCTCTATGAGTTATTCCACTATTCCATTCCCTTTTTTTTTGTTATTTCCACCATAGTATGATCGGACGGATGTTTGCTACATGACATGAAAGTGGAATAAGATAGATTGAGACGAATTATGTAATAGCCTTGACTATAATTGTTGTAGCATGTTATATTGTCATCTGTGCTTTATGTATGTTATGAATCACATTATGTTGCATGAAATATGTTGTTGGTTGTGATGCTTGTATGTATGTATAACATGATTAAAAGTCTATGATGATGAGTGAGGAAACCTAGGATTATAAGTAGGTGAATGAATTAGAAAGATAACTTAGGTTATGACAAAAAAATTAGATAGCGATATTCGGACGCGAATGTACCTCAGTGTGTACCGTGGATGAGTAGTCGCTAGAATTATAGATTATTAACAGACTAATATGCTTTGTATGGAACATAAGTAGATGCTAGGAGAATTGGTGAGAAGAACACCTAGTGATTGACGAGTTCAATCACGTTGCTATTGATGAACTAGTCATGTATTCGAAAGAAAAAAAAACCATTGTCGTGTCCATCCCAAAGATGCTTATGAAAATTAAGAATTGGGATATATGCACTATAACTTTGCATTAACCGGAAGGGTTAGAGATGATTGATGATGTGGACCTCAAAATGGGTTAAAGTCACATACGAGGAAAATGATTGAAATGAGTTTGGAGTCCCATATGGAGCGACGGTTCTCAAATGGGTTAAAGTCACATCGGGAATTCGAAATTCACGGGTTGGACCTTAAAGTGGGTTAGAGTCCCATACGAGGAATAAGGCTCGAAATGGGTGTTGAGTCCCATAGGGAGCAATGATTCTTGGATTGGCCACGAGTCCCATGGAAGAATCTGAAATCCACCAGAAGTCTAAGCATAATGCAAGGATCTGTGACCCGATTCAAGAATCTTAGACGTAGGGTTGACTGAGGAAATATGCCTTGGTACGGTTTCCGATTCGTGCATATTTAAGTTGGTGAACTCAAATGTACATGTTTCCATACAATGTAATAATCCCCTAGTTGCTTAAGTCTTTATCCTCTTGAAGACTTGAGTTACGAAATCAATTAGAAACCATGTAGAGCTGAGTGGACCCATAGGATAGGGTAACTCACTGAGATTATTATCTCACCCTAATATTGTTGTTACTTTTCTGTTGTTATTTGCAAGTTACATGGAAGAGAAATTGTCTATTAATGTTTCGAAGGATTCTGATTATTGTAATCTTGTGCAGTGGATTGTGCGCAATGAAGAGATTGTACATAGATATAAGTTTATTTATTTTAGAAACTATTGTATAATATGTGCCATAGATGTATTTATTTTGGACATGTGTATATAATGCTGTCATTAAGTCCTTATATTGTGTCAGTAACAAAAATTAACACTTGTCTTATATATATATATATATATATATATATATATATATATATATATAACAAACTAATATGTAAGTTTAAAAGGTAATTGTATGGATTAAAGTAGTCTCCAAGAAAATGGTACAACCCCTTTGATACATATATATATGGGTTAATTGTGATTTACCCCCTGGCATATGAGCGAGTTTTGATTTACCACCCTACATGCCTTTAGGCAACGGTTTTTTTGAAAAAATCGTTGCCAAAACCTGCCTATGGCAACGGTGGGGGGGTAAACCAAAACACGCTCATATGTCAGGGGGGTAAATCACAATTAATCCTATATATATATATATATATATATATATATATATATATATATATATATATATATGCTTTAAATTGTCTAAAATAAGCGTGAGTATGATTGTTGTGTCTATGTCAGAAGTCTTGATGACAATTCTTTTATTTTCTTCTTATAATATACGGATGATATGATAATTTTTGCTTATCATTTACATGATGTAAATGAACTAAAAAATTTGTTAAGAAAAGAGCTTAACATGAAGAAATTATGTGGTTCTAAAATTATTTTTGAGAATGAAATTCTTAGGGATATAAGTGCTTCAAAGTTATGTCTTTCTCAGAAAATATATATATATTTAAAATGTGTTAGAAAAATGTGACATGAGTAATTCAAATGTCTTCAATACTCCATTGGAAAATAACTTTATCTTCTTATAGGATTAGTGTTTAAAGACATATGCATAGTTAGAGAAGAGGAAACTAGTACTTTTTCTTTTATATATATATATATATATATATATATATATATATATATATATTCATTCAAATAATAGAATGATACTACAACTGCCTTATTGTTG
Organism: Lathyrus tuberosus; assembly: GCA_022829125.1. NCBI lineage: Eukaryota > Viridiplantae > Streptophyta > Magnoliopsida > Fabales > Fabaceae > Lathyrus > Lathyrus tuberosus. Next base: position 1,759,026 of record JALAZF010000699.1, on the reverse strand, counting down.
CGAATAAGACACACTTGATCAAATTTTATAAACAAACATCTTGTTCATTGTTTGAGAATTGTATTTTTCTTTGTTATTTGTTGTTGTTCTAACAAATATCATGTAGTTTTGAATTTCATAATGTCGCGGCGGAAAAAAATTTGAGATTAAGTTATTGATTAACTTAACTCACAAAAGCAAGAGTCGCCACCGCTCTTTATTGTTTCAAAAGGAATGGGATAACATCGAATAAAACCCACAGAAGCTAAAAAAACTAAAAACAGAGACTTGGATACGGGGGTTGGTTATACAAGGGAAGGTGTTAGCACCCCTCACATCTATAGTAATCTATATGACCCTCTTGAAAATTTGCGCTTGGCTTAAAAAGGGCGTTGTTTTCAAAATATTGGGGAGATGAGAAGAGAAATATTTTTAAGATTTTTGTTTGACAATACTTCCTAAGCCCCATGCCTACGTACCAACAAAGTGCAATGAAGGATAAAAAACCTTGTAGTTCATGGTAACAAGAACAAAAAGTGTTTGTTTCGATTGATTTTAAATGAGTAGACATTTTATCATATTCGAGTGGAAACTCAACTTACTACCAACAATTAATGAGGAAGGAGCATTTGCATCATCTTGAGATGGAGCATTTTTTCTTAGATTGAAATCAACAAGTCTATCACTCAAAATCTAAGTGAAAAATGTCATCACTTTTCTACATTATTGTGGAAGTATAGGAGTTGCATCACTACAAGAACACAACTAATGACTATCCTTAGGAAAATGTTTAAAAGGAAAAGGTGCACAACGACACCAAAGATTTGAATGAGTTTTGTGTTTTTTAAGTCTTTTGAAATTGTTTTGATATGCTTAAGATAAATTAGCATTTATTTAAGAAAGAAGGTTTGAAAATCACTTGACAAAGTCAAGGTTTATTGAGAAAGTGGTTAAAGTTTGAAAACAAGAAGGTTTTGAAAAAGGGAGAAGATTTTGAAAATTGAAGAAGGGGAGGAGATGAAGAGACTATCCTAATGCATAAAGTAAATAGCAAGAAATAAAAGGTTTCATTGTAAAGTAGCCCAAGAGGAAGCCTTTCTGTGTGCATTGTGAACTAACTAGGATCTAGCCAGCATCTGACATAAGTAAAGAAAATATTCCATTACTTTGGAGTAGGCCACAAGCAACAAGAAAGCACAGAATAAGACAAACATCAGATGAAAGAAAAGCTTAAGCTGTAAGGTCAAAGCTATGTATTAGATCCAAGTCTTCAAAGGTCTCAAGTATTAGATGAATGAACTAAGGTCTCAAAACAATCCAATAACATAGGGAAAAGTAACCAATGTCCATAAGTTCAAAAGTTTAACTCCAAGTTAAGCTAAGGATAGTAACCATTAGTCCAAATATTAAAGAACCAAGTTTTTTAGGGTTTTTCCTTTATTAATGTCTTTAAAAGCAAAAGAAAATGTGCAAGTGGACAAAGGAAAAAAGAAGCATAAACATAAACAATATGAAATGTAATGCTAAAAATAAAGGCATAAATGTAAAGAGCAAGAAATTAAATGACAAGAAAATTAAATGACATAAATGTGAGAGAAGTCTCTCTCCATGTACTTGATTTTAATGATATCAAAACTATCATGCTTAGCATATATAGGATTCACATGAAGAACTTCATATGCAATGCACATTAGGTGTTCTAAGAATGTTTGATCATGTTGGCAATGTTCTAGGTTCATTAGATATGGTTAAACACCTTTAGGAAAGTTAAAAATTTGATTTTTGCATGTTCTAATGGTGTGAGTCGACTCACAACCCTGTTCTGGTCGACCCAGACAGGTAGCATTTGTTAGTGTAACCTGTAGGTATGCTTGCGCCGACTCTCCGGTCGACTCACACATCATGCATTTGTATCTGTCAAAAAAATGGGAGCTATGAGTCGACTCAAGCCCTGTTTAGGTCGACGCACAACATGTTATTTTGCGCAGATTTGTGCGCGGCATTGCTCAGGTCGAATGCATCTTCTGTATAGGTCGACCGTTCGCTGTTTTGCACCAATTTTAGGCTGTGTTATTCACTCTAAAATTCTGTTTTTCCTCTTATGTTTTCTAGAATAGTATATATATCATTTTACCTCATTTTTTACATAACAACAAGAAACGTGAAAATAGATATTGATTTTTCTCTTCATCTTCATCTTCAACTTTACATTCTCTAACATCTACACATAACCATTTTTGTTAGTGTTGTGTATTTTTGAAGTGATAACGTTCAGACCTAGGTGTGTGGATCCTTCGTGCTGGGTTGAGAATCAATAGGTGTTTCTTGAATAAAACCCTAAGTTTTATCAGTCGGGCGAAGGTAACCGAAGATTGGAGCAATTGTTCAGTTTAGTAGCTGTAATCGGAGGATCGTAGAAGAGAGGTTTGGGTTCGAATTTTTGGTAGATCGCAATTGATCGAGTGAAGGTAACCAAAGAACGGTGGTTTCTTTAGGTTTAGTAGTGTGGGACGGTAATTGGATCAACCATATTCGAAGCACTTGATTCGTCTTGAATCAAGGGAAGAGAAGACTCTGCATCAACAATCGAAGACGTTCGAGATTTTGAATGTTCATAGTTTTCTCTTGTATAAACAAAATTGCAACGGTAATAAATATATATATCTCAATTCCATTTGCAGAATTGGGGGAAGAGGTACCCATAGCGAGGACGATTGGGAAACTGTCTAATCAAATCGCGTTAATTCTCTCTTTCCCTTAACTCTTTTACATTTCAGTTTATTCGAATTTGTGAAGTCGCAAGTTATCGAAATTTCTGTCGTAGTGTAATCGTAAGCTGAGAAACTGTTTTGTTAAATTGATACAATTCCTTGAATTGTATCTTGGAGCAGCTTTACATTACCTTCCATAGAAATTCTGCACTTAGTGTGTTTACGCACAACAGGTGTTTGATAATTTGTTTCAAAGCAAAAATCGAACGTATTGCTTTTAATTGTTTATCGTTTTACCTCATTGGTTTGGATTAAACATCAAGCAAGCGATATTTTGTTGATTGCATTATAAGTGTAGTAATCGAACTGAAGTTTTCTCTTCCGTACTCATTCTCAATATATTCGTGTATATCCGATCCTTTTAGTAGAAGGTTCGTGGTAGACGTACAATCTAGTGGTTGCTTCCGTTAAACATTTTAAAACTAAATTTTTGGTAACCACTTGCGTGTAAAACTCTAGGGATCTATTTAACCCCCCTTCTAGATCCATAGCCATCGTCTAACAAGTGGCATCATGAGCTCCGGTTAATTCTGGTGCTTCGGTAAAACTTCTTGGATCATGGCCAATGAACCTAAAGGGGCCTATAATAGAGCTCCAGTTTTTACAGGCGAAAATTACAGCTACTGGAAGGATTGTATGCGCGTTCATATAAATTCGATAGATCAGAAGGTTTGGAACGTTATTTTAAACGGTCCCATGGAAATTACTATGACAAATGCGGAAGGCATTGTCGTTCCTAAACCCGAAGCTCAATGGAATGAGGAGGACGAGAAAAAGTACAGTTATGATTGGAAGGCTCGTAATATGATCATCTCCTCCTTGGGAGTTGACGAGTATTATCGTGTCTCCCATTGTGAAACGGCCAAAGCCATGTGGGATGCTTTACAAGTAGCCCACGAAGGCACTAATGATGTTAAGATGGCTCGTATTAATACACTAACACAAGAGTTTGATTTGTTTAACATGAAGCAAGGGGAAACCATTGCGGATATGCAAAAATGATTTACTCACATTATCAACAAATTGCATGTTCTTGGTAAACCAATTCCAAATGAGGTTGCTACTAACAAGATTTTGAGGTGTTTAAACAGGGAATGGCAGCCGAAGGTCACCGCTATCGAGGAGACCAACGATCTTGCTACACTTGACCTCACAACATTTTTTGGTAAACTTGATGAGCATTAGCAGGTGTTTATTGGATTGGAAAAACATGAAAAGAGCATAAAGAAAGAGAAGGCAAAAGATACGGAGAAGAAGTCGATTGCTCTTAAGACTTCTTGTTCTAAGTCCACACACCAAGAGCATAGTGATAGTGAAACCAACAACGACGAAGATGATGAATCTGGTGAAGACATGGGCCTATTTGTGAAGAGATACAATAGGTATATTCGAAAAAATGAGATCCAACACTCGGATAAAAATCTAGTCAAGTTTAGGAAGCAATCTAGAAACGAAGGAAACAAGAGTAGCAAAGCCAAAGGATCTTGTTTCAATTGTGGGAAATCCAGGCACTACAAGCCGGATTGCCCATTGCTTAAGAAGGACAAAGACAAGGACAAGGGTCGTCAAAATAAGAAGTCAAATAAGTCTAGACGAGCTTACATCGCTTGGGAAAGTGATAGTGAGTCCGAAAAAGGGGACAACTCAAGTGACGAAAGTGAGTCCGTAAATCTATGTCTTATGGCTCAACGAAGCAAGAAAAAGGAGGTAAAGCACTCTAAATATGAAAATTCTCATAATATGTCTCATGCTGAATTAATAAGAACTTTTGATACATTGCACCATGAGGCTAAGGAAGCTTTTCAACGCTTAGCCTCAAACAAAAAGACCTTTAAATACTTGGAGAAAAAGGTTGCCGATTCCAAAAGGAAATTGGAAGATCTTAAAAAATCCATGGTGGATGTATCAAAAACTAAGATTGATGAGAATAAGTCTCCATGGTTCAAGTTTTGGGGTTGTGATACTTGTCGTATTTGGCAAGAAGAGGTGAGAACCCTCAAAGTCAAGTTAGATAAGGCTCTTAAGCCTAAAATTACATTTGCTATTGATCGATCACATTATCGAGAAAGTATGAATAATCCATATCAAAAGTATACGTATGTGATTCGAGATAGTGAAAGTAAAGGTAAGTTCCAAATGAACCGTGATTGCTTATATTGTTGCAAGTCTGGTCATACTATTGCTAAATGTCATTTTAGAAGATTTCTTGTTCCAAAAGGCATTTATCAATGGTTACCCAAGTGCGGTCTTGGTTTCACTCACCTTAAAGGACCCAATGAGAATTGGGTACCTACTCTCCTCTGATTGTTTTTGTAGGTACAAAGTCTTGAGACCACCGAAAGAAGATGGGTTCTGGATAGTGGTTGCTCAAGACATATGACCAGCGACATATCTCTTTTCATCGACTTTGTGGCGAAGAAAAAGGGGTTTGTCACCTATGGAGATAACAATAAGGGACAGATTCTTGCCAAAGGTAGTGTAGGTAACCCCTCATCTACTACTATCTCTGATGTGCTGCTTGTGGAAGGCCTTAGACACAACCTTTTAAGCATTAGTCAACTATGTGACAATAATTATAAAGTATCTTTTTCAAAGGATTATTGCATAGTTGAAGATAGTGACAAAAAGAATGTGTTTAAGGGCTTGAGGGTGAACAACGTCTATATGCTAGACTTAAATGAGGTATCGTTGAATGGAGACAAATGTCTAGTCGCTTGAATGAAGATTCATGGTTGTGGCATTGACAGTTGGCTCACATCAACTTTGATTTGCTTAACAAAATAGTCTCTAAAGAACTAGTCATCGGTTTACCCAAAATAAAATTCACAAAGGATCGCCTTTGTGATGCATGCCAAAAATGGAAGCAAACAAGGATCTCATTCAAATCTAAAAACATCGTTTCAACTATGAGACCCCTTGAGCTCCTCCATATGGACCTATTTGGACCTTCTAGAGTTAAAAGCCTAGGTGGTAACTATTATGGTTTTGTAATAGTCGATGACTTTTCTAGGTTTTGCTGGACTATTTTCTTAGCAAATAGGAGTGATACCTTTTTGGCCTTTGAACGATTTGCTAAATTATCTCAGAACAAGTTAAACACAAACATTGGGTCAATTAGAAGTAACCATGGTGGTGAGTTTGAAAATCATTTGTTTGAAGCATTTTGTGATTCCAACGGAATTGATCATAATTTTTCCGCACCACGTACCCCTCAACAAAATGGGGTGGTGGAACGTAAAAATAGAGTTTTGGAGGAACTTGGAAGGACTATGATCAATGATAGTGGATTACCAAAATACTTCTGGGCTGACGCCATAAGTACGACTTGTTATGTTTTGAATAGGGTGTTCATTCGGCCTATTCTAAACAAGACACCGTATGAGCTTTTAAAAGGGCGTAAGCCAAATATCTCTCACCTTCATGTATTTGGTTGCAAATGCTTTGTGTTAAACAATGGGAAAGAGACTCTTGGTAAGTTTGATACCAAGGCCGACGAGGGTATTTTTCTTGGATACTCTCAGTCAAGTAAAGCGTATAGAATTTATAATAAGAGGTTACGTGTAGTTGAAGAGTCAGTTCATGTTACCTTTGATGAGTCTTATCCGAGAAATGCCGGAGAAGGTAGTTCTTTTCATGGTGCAGGTGTACCTACTGAAGACATACTCAAGGACATTGATAAGGGAACTGATCAGCCTAAAGCAGTGCGTAATGAGGAGGAAAAGGATCACCAATCCATGAAGAGTGAGGAGGATCATCCAACTAATGAAGATGACCTTCCTCCAGCATGGAAGTCTTCCAAAGACCATCCAATCGACAATATCATCGGTGATATCTCTAAGGGAGTAACCACTCGCTCTAAACTTAGTAACTTTTGTTATTACTCTGCTTTTGTCTCCCAAGTTGAACCTAAAAACACAAAGGAGGCGTTACTCGATGAGCATTGGTTTCTATTAATGCAAGATGAGTTAAACCAATTCAGGAGAAATGAGGTTTGGGACCTTGTCCCCCCTCTGCGAGATCATCGAGTAATCGGCACCCGATGGGTGTTTAGGAATAAACTTGATGAAAATGGAGTAATAACACGAAATAAAGCACGGCTTGTAGCGCAAGGCTATAACCAAGAGGAAGGAATCGACTATGAGGAAATTTATGCGCCGGTTGCCCGAATCGAGGCTATACGCCTTCTACTTGCCTATGCTTGCACAAAGAACTTCAAATTATTCCAAATGGATGTTAAAAGTGCGTTCCTTAACGGATACATAAATGAAGAGGTTTATGTAGCCCAACCTCCGGGTTTTGAATCCCACGAATATCCTGATCATGTCTATAAACTTAAACGAGCTTTGTACGGACTTAAACAAGCCCCTAGGGCTTGGTATGAACGTCTAAGCAAATTTCTACTTGATCAAGGGTATTCAAGAGGAAAGGTTGACACGACTATTTTCATTAAACGTCAAGGAAAACACTTAATTTTGGTACAAATTTATGTTGACGATATTATTTTTGGGTCTACTAACATGACCTTGGTCAAGGAGTTTTCTAGTTTGATGCAAGGGGAGTTTGAAATGAGCATGATGGGGAAGCTCAACTATTTCCTCGGATTGAAAATCAAACAACTCGATGAGGGCACATTCGTGAGTCAAACAAAATATTGTCTTGAGCTTCTAAAACGTTTCGATATGCTAAACTGCAAAGCAATAGATACTCCAATGCCGACTAGTGCAAACCTTGATCGTGACGAGAATGGTAAAGAAGAAGAGGTAAAAAGGTATAGAGGTATGATAGGATCCCTTCTCTATCTTACCGTATCACGTCCCGATATTATGTTCAGTGTATGCATGTGTGCGAGGTATCAGGCACATCCCAAGGAATCCCACTTAAAGGCAGTTAAGCGCATACTTCGATACCTCTCAGGTACTCCAAAGTATGGGTTGTGGTATTCCAAAGGTAGTGTGTGTTCCTTAGTTGGCTACTCCAATTCCAACTTTGCCGGGTGCAAGTTGGATAGGAAAAGTACTAGTGGCACGTGTCACCTTTTCACAAATTCCTTGGTGAGTTGGCATAGCAAGAAATAGGTTTCCGTTGCTTTGTCAACAGCCGAGGCAGAATACGTTGCCGCCGGTAGTTGTTGTGCTCAAGTCCTATGGCTTAAACAACAATTGCTTGATTTCAATTTAAAACTTGAGCGTATTCCAATTTTGTGCGATAACACTAGTGCGATTAATCTAACTAAGAACCCCGTATTGCATTCACGCACCAAGCATATCGAAATACGCCATCATTTTCTTAGGGATCATGTAGAGAAAGGTGATGTGATTTTTGAGCACATTGACACTAAAAATCAACTTGCTGATATTTTTACAAAACCATTAGCTACAGAACCTTTCTTTCACGTCCGTAGGGAACTTGGCATTCTCGATATCTCGGATCGTGTTTAATATTCCTTTAAGATAGTGATCTTCACATATATACATGCTTGTTTATTCTTTTAACTAACAATGCAAAGAAATATTTAGCTATGTGTGAGGGCTTGCATCGTCAATAGTGATCAAGGTAATATCGTTCCGTTTCAAAAATTCTCTCAAATTAAATGTACCATGTTGAGTGATTACATTGATGTTTGGTGCACATATTAAGCCCACTTTATCCATTTAGATGTTTGATGTTTGTGTTGGCTTTCTATTTATTCAATATCATAGCTTAAATGACACAAAAATATGATTTTTTTTAAATCTCACTATTTGAGTCGACTCACTCTTACTGCATTGTTTACGTGTTTAGCTGGGAATACTTAGGTCGACACTTAGGTCGACTCATAGCTCTGATTTTCAAAATAATAAGAAAAGTTACAGTGTGCGTCGACGCACACAGACCTAATGGTTGACCGCTGCTAAAAAGCTGCGAAAAATTCCTCGGTCTTTGTGTGCTTTTGACCCATTTATTTCTTTTCTTTGATTTTCTATGTGGCGTTAACATAGCATATGCATTGTAATCAAGTCATTCTCTCATCTCCTCCTCTTCCCTAAATCCTCTCCACATAAACCCTAACTTCACACTCTTACCAACAACTTTTGGGTTTCACACAAATTGAAGAAATCCGTCACTGTTCATCTTTCTCCAACATCATCATCAATGGCTTCACGAAGAATTACTCAGAAAAGAGTCTCAAGGGAGCCTTTATATCTACCGGGCCCTTCTCATCCTCCTTCAATTCAACTGGTAACACTTTCCTCTCTTATTTTGATGATTATGCTGATCTATATAAGAACAGCTTGAGCAAACGGTCTGTTGTAAAGCAATTTGTTTACTATCGTCGTACCGTTGAACGCATGAACTTAGAAGAAGTCTTAGATTTATTGGATTTTCAGAATTTCAATGGGTTTTTGGAATGTGACACCAAATATAATGAGGATTTGGTTAGGATCTTCTATTCTGGTCTAGTTGGGAAGTTTGATGATTACATGTTTAAATGCGAGCTAGGGAATAAGACTATTGCTATCAATGACACTACGTGGAGAGATTTGTTCCATATGTCTGTGACCAATGCTCAACCTACCCAGCATATAACCGATACAAGTCAGGTTAAAGATTATGATTTTAAGAGAGCACTGAATTCTATGTTAAGGAGACAATATTCAGAACAAGTTGTGGCAATCAATCTCTTTCCTAAAACAGTGACAACATGGAAATTGACTCCCGTTGCAAGGATCTTACAGTGGATCGTCTCTCATATTCTTAGACCAAAGAAAGGGGGCTACTCCAGGGTGATTCAGCCCGAGGTTCAGTTGATGTACATTTTGATGAATAAAATAAGGATTAGCTGGCCTTATTACATTGCAAGCAGAATGTATTCTCTTCATGACTCCGGTAGAGGGACTGCGCTATCCTACGCATCCTTCATTCAAAAAGGTAATCAATCATGCTGAAATAGTTGTTCATGATATTCCATACAAATCAATCACTATCAATCAAGAATTCTGCCAGAAGACAATGACTATGATGGGTCATGTTTGGGATGCCATAGATAAAAGGTATAAGTATATTGTGAAAGCAAACACGGCTGTCATGGAAGAATCTGATGAAGAAGATAAGGAAGAAGATGAAGAAGGAGAGGAAGAACAAAGCGATGCTGAAGAAGAACAAAGTGAGAATAATCAAGGACATCAAATAGAGATTGGTGTTGAAGATAATGCTGCTTGGATACCTCACTCATCTGCCATGGTGTCTGAGGAAGACCAAATATGGAATCAGTGGCAATATACAGGTAATTACATGCCTCAATCCTCTCAAATGGAAGCTGAAGTTGACCAAGGATGGGGTCAATGGCAATATAATGGATGGACCACTCTTGGTTCTAACTATATGCCATCAACTCAAGGGTTGGACTATCAAGAGTCATATTATACTCCTCTTTCACCTCCGCGTCCTCAACAAAACAATGAGGATATTCTTGAACTCATGAGGACTATGCAACTTGACCAACAACGGTTTGCCACAGCTCAAGAAGAACAGTTCAGGTTTTTGCATGAAGAAATTCAGACTCACACCAACAACTTTGATTCTTTTGCCACTAATATGATGGGAAGATTCAACACTATGGCTGAGACTTCTGCTAATCAGCACTGTGCTCTTACAAACAGCTTCAACATTCTGAATCACACCGTGGTGGAGATGACCGAGCAGTTGGATATGCAACCTCTACCACCTCATCACACTCACCAGCTTCGCAGAAGAGGCCACTCATTTAGGGGGAGGAGGCCATGAGGATCATCATTGCATCTTGCATCATGTCTTTTCATGCTTTGTTTATGTTTATGACTCTACTACATTTCCGTTAGCTATGGGTGTTTCATTTTCGTAATTTTGTATTGCTTCTATTTTGGCTTCTCCATGTAGTGACAATGTAGTGTTATCAACTTTGTGTTCCTTTAGCTTTTTGGTTTGGTTATTATTTGCTTGTTCTTGTTTATCCTCATTTTGTTCTTTAACGTGCATTATATGTGGATGTGTGTTAATGGTTATTCGTTGCAATTCGTTAAAAATGCAACTCTCGATTTTCTATTCTTGATACTTTATCCTTCTCTCTTTTTGATGTTGTCAAAGGGGGAGAAGAAATTGGAAATAACAGGTATTGAAAATAATAGGTATTGAGATGATCAAACAATACTGGATGCATAAAGTTAGGGGGAGGATACTACCTCAGTTTGACCGTTTTGCCATCATCAAAAAGGGGGAGTATGTGAGGGAAGTCTTTCTCCATGTACTTGATTTTAATGATGTCAAAACTATCATGCTTAGCATATATAGGATTCACATGAAGAACTTCATATGCAATGCACATTAGGTGTTCTAAAAATGTTTGATCATGTTGGCAATGTTCTAGGTGCATTAGAAATGGTTAAACACCTTTAGGAAAGTCAAAAATGTGATTTTTGCATGTTCTGATGGTGTGAGTCGACTCACATCCCTGTTCTGATCGACCCAGACAGGTAGCATTTGTTAGTGTAACCTGCAGGTATGCTCGCGTCGACTCTCCGGTCGACTCACACATCATGCGTTTGTATCTGTCAGAAAAATGGGAGCTATGAGTCGAGTCAAGCCCTGTTTAGGTCGACGCACAACATGTTATTTTGTACAGATTTGCGCGCGGCATTGCTCAGGTCGACTGCATCTTCTGTATAGGTCGACCATTCGCTGATTTGCACCAATTTTAGGCTGTGCTATTCACTCTAAAATTCTGTTTTTCCTCTTATGTTTCCTAGGATAGTATATATATCATTTCAGCTCATTTTTTACATAATAACAAGAAACGTGAAAATAGATATTGATTTTTCTCTTCATCTTCATCTTCAACTTTACATTCTCTAACATCTACACATAACCATTTTTGTTAGTGTTGTGTATTTTTGAAGTGATAACGTTCAGACCTAGGTGTGTGGATCCTTCGTGCTGGGTTGAAAATCAATAGGTGTTTCTTGAATAAAACCCTAGGTTTCATCCTCCAAGAATCAAAGAGATTTTGGGGGTTTTTGCACAAACCGTTTTGTTCTACAGGGATTCAGCCGGGCGAAGGTAACCGAAGATTGGAGAAATTGTTCGGTTTAGTAGCTGTAATCGGAGGATCGTAGAAGAGAGGTTTGGGTTCGAATTTTTGGTAGATCGCATTTGATCGAGTGAAGGTAACCAAAGAACGATGGTTTCTTTCGGTTTAGTAGCGTGGGACGGTAATTGGATCAACCACTTTCAAAGCACTTGATTCGTCTTGAATCAAGGGAAGATAAGACTCTGCATCAACAATCGAAGACGTTCGAGATTTTGAATGTTCATAGTTTTCTCTTGTATAAAAAAAATTGCAACGGTAATAAATATATATCTCAATTCCATTTGTGGAATTGGGGGCAGAGGTACCCATAGCGAGGACGATTGGGGAACTGCCTAATCAAATCGCGTTTGTTCTCTCTTTCCCTTAACTCTTTTACATTTCAGTTTATTCGAATTTGTGAAGTCGCAAGTTATAGAAATTTCTGTCGTAGTGTAATTGTAAGCTGAGAAACTGTTTTGTTAAATTGATATAATTCCTTGAATTGTATCTTGGAGCAGCTTTACATTACCTTCCATAGAAATTTTGCACTTAGTGTGTTTACGCACAACGGGTGTTTGATAATTTGTTTCAAAGCAAGAATCGAACGCATTGCTTTTAATTGTTTATCGTTTTACCTCATTGGTTTGGATTAAACATCAAGCAAGCGATATTTTGTTGATTGCGTTATAAGTGTAGTAATCGAACTGAAGTTTTCTCTTCCGTATTCATTCTCAATATATTCGTGCATATCCGATCCTTTTAGTATAAGGTTCGTGGTAGACGTACAATCCAGTGGTTGCTTCCGTTAAACAGTTTAAAACTAAATTTTTGGTAACCACTTGCGTGTAAAACTCTAGGGATCTATTCAACCCCCTTCTAGATCCATAGCCATCGTCTAACAATAAAGTAAAGTTAGCACAATAATAATGTTAGCATTGATGTTAGAGTTAACGAATCGACTCGAGACAACTTTAGCACTATGTTAAGCAATTGTAGCACAATCTATTAGGAAGATCATACTATGGAAGTCCGATTAATAACAATTTATCTACCATACATGTTAGAGATATGATAGAAATCATACTTCTAAAACATGTAGCACAAGTAAAAACCAAGGAGGAATCAAGCACTAAGGCAAAGAGATTGGTCCATTATATTAATCATTCTTCATGATAACTTAGGGCAAACTTATGCATCAATCAAAAGTACTCAAATGATCCATGATCAATTGGAAGGTAGATTTGAAATGATTAAAGTTCATCAAGCATCAATCCAAACTTCATGATCAAGATGGACTCTTAATAATCCAATTGATCAAGAGAAAAAGAAAAAGAAAAAAAAGAAGGAGGTGAAGAGAAATGAAACCAAACTGAACCATGACTTGAGATTCATCTATCATCAATTTCAATCACCTCTCTTAGTGGATTAAGGTACTAAACTTATCATCAACCCAAAGCACCAAAAATGATTCAACTATTCATTTAATGGTAGATTTGAATTGATGAATATTCATCGAACCTTATCAACACTCAAAGTCCATTGGGATTGGGGAAGATTTTGATCAATCAGGCCCTAATCCAAGTCAACAGAAGTCAAACAATGTTAAAAATGCAAAAAAATAAAATAAAATAAAGCATTAAATGATTTTAAATGGAAAATAAAAGGAAAATCCATAAAATGCCTCAAAACACTAAATACGTGGCCAAGAAAATTATGGAAAGTCATAAACAACTTAAATAACATATGATAAATTTTTGAGAATTTTTAATGCATGGAAAATATTTTTAAACCAATTAAAATACATGAAATATGAGGAAATTAAAGAAAAATAGCAAAACACAAAATAAAATAGTGAAAAAATTACACAAGGTGTAAAATAATAGAAAATATTTTTATGAATTTTTTGTAATTTTTTATTAAAATATGATTTAAAATGAATTTTATATAAGAAAATCAAATAAAAGAAAATAAAAGAAAAAAGAAATAAAACAGAAAAAATAAGGCGCGTTGGATCTGGCCTCATTAAATGACGTGGCAGATCTGATGGTCCTCAAGTGAAAGCGCACCATGGAAATTATTTAGAAAAAAGCATCAGATCTCATTTGAATCTAAAAACACCTCAGTCAACCACTGTGCACCTCCTGTCGCCTTCTCCGGTGCTCACCGGAGTTTGGTAATTGGTTAGCTCAAGGCATGAAACCACCACCATTACAACCGTATCATCAGTGTGAATCCAATCATAGCCTCCATTAAAATTTATTCAAACAGTGTGAAGAGAATTTTGCAAAAACTTGTAACATTTTCAAAAATGAAAATCAAAATTAAATGGTGAAATCAAAAGATAAACGAAATCTAAAGCAAGGACGAGCTTCAGTGAATAATCAGCAACACAGTGGCATCTTATTTTTGTGAAAACGAAGTGAAATTTTGGCAATGCAGACAGCAAATGTTCTAACACATGTCAATACATTGTTCTGCATAAACATTTAAACAAGAAACAGAACAGCAGACTGATACCTTGAATATCAGAACTGCAGAATCATAGATGTTCCGACATCCGATCCAACATGTTAATCAAGACTAATAACAAAACTGTAAATTGCAGAATGTTAAATATGACAATATATGTTAACCTAGTTCGGTGTAATTCACCTACGTTGGGGGATACCAATCCAGGAAGAAGGCTTCACTATCTTGTAGTATTACCCTAAAGCTAAACTCCCCCGTTTACAACTTTATCCTAATCACTACCCTTAATGAACATCTTTACCAAAGTTAGACTCCATCGTTTACAACCCTGATACGAGAGACCTAATCACTTCCTTAATCACAACCTGTGATATCTCTGTCTTATGCCAATTCAGAATCTCTGTCATGTTTTCTTGACCAACAAGTTATCTTGGACTTACTTTAAAGCTTCATCCAAGAACGATACACAAACCATTACCTAAAGGTGTTTGGTTCTGTCCCTGTACCAATGCCTTCCACTCTGCATCCCATGCTACAGAGGAAGACTTACAACTCCTAAGAGAGCCGATGACTCTCAAACCCTAAACCCTTATTTTTCAAAAGAGAACTAAGTTACAAAGTTACAAGTGATACAAAGGTACATTCGGTACACACTAAAACCCTAGGTCTAAGTCTTCTTATATAGTCTTCTGTTGGGCTTTCTATCTTTGATCCTGTGATTCCTTGATCCGCTCCTTAATTCTTGCAACAGATTAAAACCTGCTAACACAGTAAGTCAGCCAAGATGTCGAGTCTCCAAGCTAGGACATCTTCTTCGACATCTTTTTCTTCTCCAGATTCTTCAATTATATTATTAGTATGTTTTAGCAAAATTTAGTCAAACACCAGGAGCTTTCAATCTCCCCCTTTTGACAAATTTTGGCTAAAACATCTTCTTCTGCAATCAGCAAGACTCCTTCATCTTGAGAATTGATTGGAGCTAAGGTCTAAGAGAGTCACCCCCTCAACACCTCCTCCCTCCTTTCAACAGAAGGGTTGAGAAACAGAAGACTCCTCCAGAAAAGAAACAGCGGTTGTAGGCTTCGTAACACTAAGAACATAGATTGCGTAACTTAGGTCACAAGACACAACCTGCTTCACAACTCAGATCACAAGACACAAAGGGGATCATGATGTTAAGATGTCAGAACAACATATCCCAGAAGATACCGAAAAACCATTCTCCCCATTTTTAGCCAAAACTTGGCAAAAGTGACCAAGACAGCTCCAAACCCAGACGCAACTCACCCAGATTAAAAGAACCATCAGACACCAGTCCAGAGAAAGTATGGAGATAAAAGAAGTTCAAGGTAATCCTATTTATTGCTGAGTAGTTTCCTTAGAGAGTAACGAACCACAGAAAACAACGTCGGTCAATTCAAAGAAACATCAATCGAAGGAAATAACTCCACCAAAAGCGCACCGGCCAAGACTGCTTTGACTATTTCTTCTTTTAAGAATACCTTCCAAAGAACTTATTACATGCACACATGTTATATAACAAGTTCCTGACATCATGTCAGACATTGTCTCTTCTCTACTAGCTTGGCTTTAGACCTGACAAAGACTTCAAATATTGGCTTTTCAAACAAAGACACACAAAATCATCTTCTTCCTTCCATAATTCCAAATGAAACACCTTCATCAAGAAATAACAGCATTGATGATAAACTTTCAGTGATTCTTAATTCAGTAAGTAGAGAAAAATAAATTCTCCTAGACTAAACCAATGATTCTTAGGCATCTATCAAGAATCATAGAACTTGCACTGCCAAGTCTTCCCCTGCTTGTAACAGTACAGAAATGTCAAGACATCCTTCTTGACATCTCATCCTCCTAGGATAGAAACATAATCACAGCTTGCTTGACACACAATACAAACTTGATTTAGAACTGCACCCCTGCAGTAATACATCTTAGATCAAGGAGCAACTCTCCCTATCTAAGATAACCAGGGATCCTCCAATGAACACTTATGCTGATGAATGGAAAACATAAGACACATCTTCATGTCTTCAAGAGCACACCCTCTATCCAACCTACCTGCTGAACACAATCATCAACTCCACTTATTGCTTCTTCTGACAAGAACCAATAATCACTCACACATGAACACCATCATGCTTCCCGTGAGGACTCATTAGGATCACCATTCTAAATTAACAAACTCTTGGATTAAGATCAAAGCTCAATTGATCCCCCTCTTCTAGAAACTATCCATACACCAAACAAACTCCTCTTGAATTCTCATGTATAGATCTCCTTGTTCCCTGAGATAAAATCCAATTGATCTGGAATGATCCACATTCCTCAAAGAGATACCATACCTCTTAGTTTGTTTCTTTCAACTGTGTCAGATACCGTATACATGCTTCAGAACTTCACAGCTACCAAACCGATCCACTTCCCTTTAGTATGACTTGCCAATAGGGGTGTTATCCCCTCCATAAGCTTTTCATCTGACCTTAGCAAGGTTAATCAATAGATAGACACCAACAATCCAAGACAGTCACTCCTTCATCATTCTCCCGTATGATAACCTGGAATACTTCTGATCAACTAGTGAATATCCATGTCAGACTTCCATGCATTCAACATATGATCCACTTGAGTCATCTCTACACCATCCTTCCAAGGCAGTTTTTCTACTCCATCATTCTCCCGTATGACAAGATAGATACTCCTTTGACACGATGTAGGCAACAAGTTCCTAGACCAGAACTTAAGAATCCTCGTCCAAGGATAAGCAACCCAGAAAATGTTCTAACATCAGTTAGGACATCCTTCACACATCATAAACACCACACACCATGGCTCTTGATATGCTCCACCACTGGACTTACTATCTGCATAGTAATCCAACTGAAGATCTTCACACAACACTGCGCCACCAGCTTGAACAAAGAAAACTTCAGAAACCCAGAGAGAAAAAAACTCTCATCCACCAAAAGAAGGTAAACTTTCATAAACTGAGAACTTCTGCCACAAGCTCCAAAATGAACAAGATCCTCCTTACATTTTCAACCAACCACCTTTCCGCACAAAAGCAATTAATTTCAAGCATCCTGCTTGAATGCACAATAAAGATCAACCAAATGCCACTGTTTGACTGATCTCATTCTTCTTCAGAACTCCCACAAGATACATTGATCCACCAATGAAATATGATCTTCAAGTCACATGGACTACTTGCTCCATAGCAAGACATCTTGGTTCCACCAAGCCTCTAAACATGTAACATCTTCCAAATCACAGCTCCCGCAAACTGTATGAGATAAACCTTTTTTGAAGCATCCATAACTTCCATTCTCCTGTAGACCACCTTATCTTAAGCTGATGTGTCACATCACCAGGTGCGATTCTGATGTTAAGCTAGATGTCAGAACATTCTGATACGACATCCAGTTGCTGAATTTAGCTCCTCCTTCTGCCACTTAGAAGAACCTCCTCCCTATTACAGAATAAGAGTTCCATGCTCTCATAGCCTTGATTCAACAACCAAGTTTGAGTATACAACCTCCATCCTGCTTTGAAACTCCAAAGACTTCACACCTGCCATATCTGAATCTTCATAAGATAAGTAGTCATAGACTACACCATAGCCATACCAAAGAATGCCACTTTCCTTAGTAGAGCAGTCTGTAGAAAGTCAGAGATAACTGCCACTTAACCTTGACCTTCAAAATGAGCAAGATCACATGTTCCCAAGTACCTAGATCAGAAATAAATTGATCCAAGCAGTAACCATCAAGATTATGATGTCTTTATCTTCATCTTAAACAACACTAAAGTCCATACCAGTTTCTTTCCAGGAAACTCTCCAAAGATCACATGCTTCTGTCACACCAGACTGAAGCCGATTCTTAGGTCAACACCCAAGACTAAAACAGATGCTAAAGCGTATGCAGTACCCCTCCCATGATTCTGCACAAACTCTAATGATGAGATGTTCCAACATCTTGTTGAACATCAATAATCTTGACTTTCAAGGATAATCAATTAAATACTCGTGAATTCCACAAATAGAAATTGATCTTAACTCCTTGTCCAATAACCCTTCTTCACTGTTGTAGCTAAGCTCCACCAGATCACTTCATGAACACTTATCAAGTATTCAATCTTTTGCAAGTATCTTCTTTGACAAACAATGTTGAGATACCAAGGCTGCCACCTTTGACTCAAGTAACTAAGATTCTCTCTGAACGAATCCTATTTGCCTCAACGATTCTGAAAACTCCAATCAGATTGGATCCACCCTTAGAGTTAAAAGAGATGAATCCTACTATTTTGGAGAGTGAAAATAAATCACCTCCACTTTCTCTAGGTTGTGTTTCATAGAAACACCTTCTAGTCAGAAGAATAACTAGAAGACTCCAAATGCATGACTGAGACGCCTTTATGAGTGGAATTGAGAGAATTCTCAAGTATCTTTGACAACTTAGCCGATCAACAATCTATCAAACTCCCAGAGCAAGAACTTGATAAACCTAAACTCAACTCCTCTCCTCTTCAACTGACTTCAAACTGTACCATAGAACCAAGCTTCCAAGTATCAAGTCACCATAACAGACATCTTCCAACAACTCCCTTCATTCCATTGTTCCCAACTTTGGAATAAAAGAATGCAGATATCTTCACATATAAAGGCCGACGATTGAGACCTTCCACCATCTGTCTTCAGTAACAACTCCAGAATCCCATAATTCTAGAGCTCTTCATCAGAAACACATGCAGCGGAACCACCAAGGAACAAATTTAACTTACTCTAATAAGATGTCAAAACATCTTATAAGACACCCCAACAAGAGAACTAGCCACTTCTCTTGCAGTTGTTGTAGAACCTCCTCAGCGACATGAACAACCTCTGGGTTATCACCTTCGATCCAGAACATTCATCACATCCATTAATACCCTTGAGTATGTCTGAATTGATTGATCTGATCTAAACGCCAGAAAGTATCTCCCAAAGATCTCATCCAGAAACAGACAGGATGCCTGCTCTGATACCAATTGAAATTCTGACAATGCAGACAACAGACGTCCTAACACATATCAAGACATTGTTCTGCATAAACATTTAAACAAGAAATAGAATAGCAGACTGATACCTTGACTATCAGAACTACAGAATCACAGATGTTACGACATCCGATCCAACATGTTAATCAATACTAATAACAAAACTGTAAATTGCAAAATGTTAAATAAGACAGTATATGTTAACCCAGTTCGGTGCAATTCACCTACTCTGGGGGATACCAATCCAGGAAGAAGACTTCACTATCTTGTAGTATTACCCTAAAGCTAAACTCCCCCGTTTACAACTTTATCCTAATCACTACCCTTAATGAACATCTTTACAAAAGTTAAACTCCATCGTTTACAACCCTGATACGAGAGACCTACTCACTTCCTTAATCACAACATGTGATATCTATGTCTTATGCCAATTCAGAATCTCTGTCATGTTTTCTTGACCAACAAGTTATCTTTGACTTGCTTAAAAGCTTTGTCCAAGAATGACACATAAACCATTACCTAAAGGCGTCTGGTTCTGTCCCTGTACCAATGCCTTCCACTCTGCATCCCATGTTATAAAGGGAGACTTACAACTCCTAAGAGAGTCGACGACTCTCAAACCCTAAACCCTAATTTTTCAAAAGAGAACTAGGTTACAAAGTTACAAGTGATACAAAGGTACATTCGGTACACACTAAAACCCTAGGTCTAAGTCTTCTTATATAGTCTTCTGTTGGGCTTTCTATCTTTGATCCTGTGATTCCTTGATCCGCTTCTTAATTCTTGCAACAGATTAAAACCTACTAACACAGTAAGGTAGCCAGGATGTCGAGTCTCCAAGTTGGGACATCTTCTTCGACATCTTTTTCTTCTGCAGATTCTTCAATTATATTATTAGTATGTTTTAGCAAAATTTAGTCAAACACCAGGAGCTTTCACGAAGCCTCCAACTACCTTGTCCAAATATGATCAGAAGTGAAGAAAGTTGGACTTGCTTAGGATCTTTCAGAGGGTCTCAAGCTTTGATTCTTGTTGTTTTACCTTCAAGAGATGGCAAGGAAGCCAACAGAAGCAAAATAATTTATTTGAAAGAGCTTGAAAAGGAAACACGATTTCAGAAAATTTAAAGAAGAATTTTGAGTTTCTCCAGGGTTTTTGGAGGCTCCCAAGCTTGAAATTGTGAGGAATAGCTTGCTCTATATATAGATGAGGTGAGAGGATAAAATACGTGTGAGAATTGAGTGTCAGTCGTGTGAATCATAAGCAAGCAAAATGTAACCAAAACTTGAGTGGAAAGCATACAAAATGCAGCGCATTCTTATTGATTTCAGGTCATTTTGCATCTTTCTACATCACTTATCATCATCAAGCCCTAAACACGTACAAATATTTGCTCAATTTGGAGAATTAAGTGAGTTTCCAAAACTGATCATGACCAAAATTAAGTTTCATGGGGTCAACTTCAAGCCATTGGGAAACTGTGTACACTTGACCTTTGATCCTCATTTTTTTTCTAAATGATCACATCATAACATAGAGTACAATGCAAAAGGAAAGGTTTAATTTGGATGCTTGAGTAAAATGTCATGTCCATGTAAAGTCAGCAACATGACCTATATAGTGTCTTCAAACTTTTCATGACTTTACAAGCATAATTAGCCTTTGTTCTTTGAAACAAACTTGTAGAGGGCATCAAATATGATAATTAGAAAAAAGAACCACCCATAAAATTTTAAAATTGAGAGAGTTATGATCTTTGGAAGTTAGGAAAATAACACTTGAATTTAGGTCAAATTTCACTAAGTCCACAAAGTGACATCTAATGTTTCCAAACTTTTGATGATCTTCCAAACATAATTGGCTCTTGACTTGTAAAGAGAACTAGTAAAGGATGACAAGAAGAGTCATTTTCCTAAGGAAGCACTCAAAAATGTTGAAAAATGAGTGAGTTATGATGTTTTGAACTTTGACTTGGAATGTTGACTTTTTAGGTCAAACCACTTTGAACAATCTTGCAACTTTGGACTTTTCTTGGATTTTAAGGCAGATTGATGATCATGTGAACTTCAAATGATTGATTCTTGATTTTCTTTAGATGAATCTTGCAATGGCTTGAAGAAACTTGTTGATAAAGGCATGTAAATTAACACATGAACCTTTGAAATATCTTGTAAACCAAGCAACCAAACTTTGAGCTATCTTTGATCAAATGAAGTTGAATGATGCTTGAGACCCTATGCTTTGAGATTAGAGGTCATTCTTTAAAGAATAGAATTTGAAAATCACTGCTTGACCACACTTTGACTTGAGGAATTCATACCCTAGCTGAGGAGACAATCACTTGATGCTCTTGATTCCAAACCCTACCTTGCAAAAGAAACAAAAGGGACAAGGCATATTTTTTGTATTTTTATTAATGGTTAGTAAACATAAGCAATATAAAAGAAAAAGGCAACAAAAGAGTGCTTGGTGACCTCCTACACCAGGGCAAAACCTTAGAGATGAGAGCTAAGAGGATCCATGTTTGTGATTGCAATGAAATGTAGATGAATATGATAGGTGGCATCTTAGGGGTAAAAATTAGGGTACGACACATAATCTTTAATGTTATGACCATCTCTATGATGGTCTAAAAATCCTTGATTTTAAGAGTTCTAGTCATAGAACATGTCTATCAACGGGATGATAAAACTCTAAAATATTCCAAAGATAAGCTTAGTCACAAGTGAATGACTACTTGATATAAACAATGGAGTGTTTTTTGTTATTTCTATAATTTGAGCAGGCATTGTGTGAAACTTTCTTTTATCACATTGAACGAGTAACTCAATATCTATTGGTAAAAGAAAAAAATATTAACTAACTCAATATCTACTGGTAAAGGAAAACAATATGAACTAACTCAATGATAAGTTACATTGAACGTGTAAATAAAATAGCTAATTTATTGTGTACTACATACAATAGGAATGTGATTAAAAATTAATAACATTACGTGATTCTGAATTTTAGAATCTTGTATGGCATGACAATCTCCATGCTAGTACATGAACATCTCCTATTTTAGAGATATGAGAGATTATTAGGTTGTGGCTTGTCACTGCATTTGGTCGTGGAGAAATAAAGAAGAACATAATGAAGATTTTCATCGTCCCTTCAATAAGGGCCAGCATGTATAAAATCTGGTGAAGCTCTACGAGATTTCCAGGAATCATAATGGTGTTTTTTTAAGGCAGATAAAATGATGAAGTTGATTTTTTTTTTGATAAGCAAATTTCATTAATAAGAGATTAAGAAAATCTCGGACCAAAAGATGGGGTACAACCAACCAATAACCAACCCCAAGACGGAACCACCTATAAAGCCAACAACGAATTACAAAAAATCAAACGGGACCTTGGTCCAATCGTACAGATTACACTTCTTCCTAGATAAGCTACCTAGGATCATCCAATTCCACGATGACAAAACTATATCGTTAAAAATTGCCTCGACGTCACAAACCTGGTCATTAAAAAGGATGTTATTCCTAGCCTTCCAGATAATCCAACAAGTAATAAACCAAATAGAATTTTTGGTTCCAGGACGACCACGACCATGCAGGCTCAAATTCCAAGTCTTATTATGAGACCAACAATCCGTATCAACTATAATACCGATATCCACCCAAACGAAAACTTTATTCCAAATCGAAATAGACTTAGGACATTTGAAAAATAGGTGAGCAGAATCCTCAAGTTCCATAAAACAAAGAGTACACACCTTATCATGAGCATAGACTATTATATTTCTAGCCGCAAGATTAAGACGAGTAGGCAATCTATCAATGGCCAACCTCCAAGCAAAAACTTTAATCTTCATTAAAATATTCGTCTTCCAGACCTTATCGAGAACTTCTGCCGTGTCGGCGTCAACCGCATCAAGGCTCTCCCAAGAATTCAAGCACTTGTAATACGAGCTAACTGTGAATCCGAACTTGGGGTCTAAAGACCAAATCCACTCATCTGTTCCATCCTGCATAACCTGAGTGCAATTCAATAACTGATACAAATCCTACACGTCATTCATCAAATGATCAGTAGCAGCCGGCATCATTTCTTCGATGCTTCAGTGCCACGACCCCGAAACCCAGTTACCCATGTCACTAACCACACACCTTTTGTTACAAGAGGCTTCAAACAGTTGTGGGAACCTGTCTTTCAAAGCCGAATTGCCTACCCAAACATTTTTCCAGAAATCAATTCCAGTCCCTGAGCCTAATTTACATGACAGAAGACTGCACATGCTTGGCTGGATTTCAGATGAAGAGGTATTCATGATATCTTTCATCCAGCGAGAATCCCTATAATTGTTACCACCCTCCTTAAAAAACTGAATTTTAGTGCTCAGGTTGCCATATCTAAATCGAAGCAAGGGCCACCAAAGTTCGTTACCTTCTATTACGAATCTCCAAGCCCATTTTGCAAGCAAAGCTTTGTTGAACAATCCAACATGTTTTATTCCTAGGCCACCACAATCTTTCGGTTTGCACACGGATTTCCAACTAACCCACGAAATAAAACCACTATTCGCGGAACCAACCCATAGAAATCGTCTTTGAATTGCAATAATTTCCTTTACAACCTGTTTCGGAACCTTATAAAACGAGATATGATGAATCGGGAGGTTCACGAGAACAGAATTAATTAACGTAACACGGCCTCCTATTGACAAATTACGACCAATCCACTTTGATAGTCTACCCCTCAAGCAGTCCAAGACGGGACGCCAAAACGAAACTCGCCGTTGATTTCCTCCAATCACTAACCCGGGAAACTTAAACGGTAAAGACCCCGATCTACAATGTAAGAATTGTTCTGCTGCCACCATAAAATCATTATCCATGCCAATTCCATACAGACAACTCTTGGAGGTTGGAAAACTCCTCAAATCAATTGGGTAGAGCTCGTCATTGATGGAGCCTGTAAATATATGAGTAAGGTATGTTGTGATGGTGTTATTCGAGATGTTTGAGGAGATTGAATTGGTGGTTTTTTCAAAAATAATGGTAGTTACAATGCCTTTTTTGCTGAACTTTGGGGAGTTTTTGAAGGTCTTAAGTGCACTAAAAGACTAGGATTAAGAAGAGTGGAACTCAATATTCATTCTATAGCAGTTGTGAAAGCTTTAGGAAATGCATCATCCAATAATATACATGTTCACGCTTTATTGAGAAAAATTCTAAGATTGCTCGCACTTCATAAGGAGGTTCAGCATTCTATACTTATAGGGAAGGAAACAAATGTGATGACGCACAGATGAATAAGGTTGTTATCCAGAGGTTAATAACATTTTTCATGATGGTATACCTGGTCATCTTAGGTCATTTCTAGTTGATGACTTCATGTGTTATTCTTATCTTAGATATGTGGTTGTGTAGTATTTCTTTTGGGCATTGGCTCTCTTCTCTATAAAAAAAATAATTAATTTATTGAAGTTAGAGTATATATATATATATATATATATATATATATATATATATATATATATATATAGAGAGAGAGAGAGAGAGAGAGAGAGAGAGAGAGATAGAGAGAGAGAGAGAGAGAGAGAAAGAGAGAGAGAAAGAGAGATTGGTAAGGCTATAAATTCCTACGATTGTGTTTTTGGAATTTGGGAAACCTTTGGAGGTATAAAATGGATTTTAAAACACTTGGGCAGAAAATAAGATTTGTTCTTGGTAACTTGGGTTACTATTTTCTTAACTCTTTTATAATTTCTTGTAATAATTCTTGAAAATATAGTGAATCGAAGAGTTATTCTCTCCCTTAAAGTATATCGTTTGAGCAAAATGGGTAAGCAAGTTATTGTGTTTTTTGTATTTTATTCTTATGCATTATTGTGTACGTGTCTTTCCCTTTTAACCTAGCCTTAGGTTTGGAGTCGCCGCACTCCACGTAGGTGTCTTGCCGTCAGACCCTACTTTCCCTTGGAACCTTGACTACAGTCAAGAGTTCTTTACCCCCATTGAGGGGAACTACGATTGCTCTGATTTCTCAAGTTCATCTTGAGAATACGTAGGCATAGGATTGCGACGATCCTAGCGAGCTACCTTTTTCTTTTTCCACCTTTTTCATTTATATCCAATGCCTTCTTGGATTTCACCCTTTTTACCTTTACGTCCGATGCCTTCTCGGATTCCACCTTTTCGTTTTATACCTTTTTTACCCCGTAGTGAGGGGAACTACGAATGCTCTGATTCCATTCCCGTCAGGATACGTAGGCACGAGATGCGATGTCTTGGCGAGCATACTTAGTGTATGTACCCCTAGGTCTTTATCTTAGCACAGTTCCCTTAGCAAGCAAACATAACATAACACAAACACAAATAAGAGGTTCCTGTAGAGTACTACAGATACTTAGGGTGCTAATACCTTCCCTTAGTGAAATTCTGGTACCAGATATGTGATGTTACGTGTGATGTCACAACAACACACTCTGCAATGGACAATATAAAACAATAGAAGAGACACAAAGAATTGTTCACCCAGTTCTGTTAAACAACTTACTCTGGGGGCTACCAAGCCAGGGATGAATTTCACTATCAGTAGTATTAATTTACAGACTCAACAACCCAGTTGACATCTCCTAAACTTAATCACTACTTAATGAACCTTCTACTTAAGAGACCACTTAGGTATGAGAACACTACTCAATCCCTAAATCACTTCAGTGATATAATTCAAAGATCACACACTTTGAAAAACACAACTTGATTCTGCTTCACAGCTTTGATCAAGAACAACTCAAAACAACAACACCAATTCACACTAGAATGGTTTACAACACATACACGAAGACACAAACGACTCTCAGTCTTTAGCTCTCTTTCTTCGTCACTTTTCCTTCAGGATTGATGCGCTTTATATAGCTATTTGATTTGGTCTTGGACCTGCTACAATATTTGACCTGATTTGTTATTTAAAACTGAATCTTCAAAACAGATTTTCTCTCAAAATCTTCTTAAATCTTCAGCCTTTAAACACTCCTACAAATCTGCATCAAATTTGTTTGCAACAGAAAATATCTCCTCCAAGATATTCGCATCCAATAACTCTAACAGCTCTCCCAAAATCTAGCTAATACGCTTAACCCTAAAAACATCTCAAACCTGATGTTTTAATGATCTGCATATCTGATGTCATGACATCACATGTGACATCAGACTTCAAAACTTCAACAACTTAAACACTTAACATTATCCAATGTTAAGACTCAATGTTAAGACATCACCCATGTGACATCAACATTGAACAACTTTATTTTACCAAAATTCTAGCCAATCCAAGAACTAACAATCTCCCCCTTTGGCTAATTTTGGCTAAAACAATCTCTGCAACATCAGAGACTTCAGCAGCGGATAAAATTTTTAAAACAAACAGCCCCCACTTCAAAATGCTGCACATACTCCATCAGCTCAGCAAAGGGTCAAGCTCCCCCTCAAAACCAGAACCAGCATACAACTGCACAAACACACTACCAACAAGCTGCAGAAATCACCTTCACATTAGCATAGGGCAAACTCCCCCTTTTTAGCCACAATTGGACAATAACCAAACACAATGTCCTGACATAATAAATGACATAGTCAAACAACAAGTTTCCCAAAAAAACAAGTTCCAACACCTTGACTGGTCAGGCGATACAAACAATGCTCCTTGTTTGCATTATAAAAACAAGTCTTTCTTCCTTCGAACGGCACCACACAGCAACCAAGAATGAGCCAGTCAAACACCAAAGATGCAGCAAAGAACCTCAAGCAGAAGGACAATACTTCAGATCCACCTAAGAAGAGGAGCAAAACAATGACTGCAGCTGAAACCACTTCAGGAACCACAAAGACAGGCAGAACCTCAGAGACAACCATGAAACCCAGCAAGAAACTTTATGTGCAACAACATGCTTCTGATGATGATTGAGATGAAGACTGGAAAGCTTTTCTAGATGCAGGGGGTTGGGATAATCTATAACTATTGATGTACTTCAAACATGTATGCCTCCAGCAGTTGAATAAAATCAATATCTAATAAGGAATACAACTGCTTAATACACTCTCTAGCACATTTAATCTTCATAAATGTAAATTCCCAATTTACTTCTCAAACTTTCAAATTGGTTTGCATCTAATGCTTTAGTAAAAATGTCAGCTAATTGTTTATCTGTAGCAACATGTTCCAAAGCAACTACATTGTCTTCAACCAAATCTCTTATAAAATGATGCCTTATATCAATATGCTTAGTTCTGCTATGTTGAATAGGATTCTTAGAGATATTGATAGCACTCAAATTATCACAGTACTGTTGCACCCCAAAATTTGCCCTCCTTACTTTACTACTAACTGGCTTATGTTTCATTTCATTTTGCATTATCATGTGTGCATATCATTGGTTCTTAGCATGGGGTCAAGGTGCCTGAGGCAGTTCTTCAAAGGGTCAAGCAAGAGTCCTTGTATTGTCCAAGAGAATTCAAGTGGATCACTTTCTCCTAACCAGTGCAGAAATTAGGGTTTTGAGATTCTTGGGTTTTTATCATCACTAAATGGCATATCTAATCTTTGTTGGAGAGGATATATATCATATTCGGAGGAATTTGGATTTGGAGACTGTGTTATTTCCTCCTAGACTGAGGGTACCAAGATTAGGGTTTGCTATAAAGTCAGTTCATTTCTGATTTTTTGGGCAAGACTTGATTCCATGGTATTCCTTGGGTCTCTAAGTGTCTAGGAATGGAAGATTGTCCATCAGTTTGGTTCAGGAGAGATTCAATTGGCCAATGGATTGGGAATCAGGTGAATTGGGCAAAAGTCAACTGTAAAGGAGAAAGTCAACTGTGGAATCATGAGGTTCTCTCCAAGGTTTTCAAGGTCTCGCATTCTCATATGGTCTTCAAGAGTCAATTTTCATATCATTTATCAAGAATCAGGAGTTGGTGCAAAAGTTACTAATTTTGGAAAGTGACCTATAATGAGAAGTTTCCATTTTTGGCAAGTTTTTACACTTCATTCAACTGGACTTTTCACCATCAAGGAAGCTTCAAATGAATTTTTATTAAACATGAAAGTTGAATATCTTTTTCTCCTCTTTCCAACAAGTACTAGTGGCTCTCCATATCATTTGTGAAACTCAGGTTATGATCAAAAGAAGGAAAAGTGGTTTTTAGGGTTTCTCATGGTTCCATTTTCACAACTTTGGGCATAGTGACCTATAATTAATTCCAATGCTTCATGTCACTTTCTAATATCAAATAACACACCTTAAAGATCATTTTAGGCCTTTGAATCAAGAGGTTTCATGGTTTATTCTTCACTTATTCTCCATTATGCAAAATTGCCAAGTCATTGAAAACTCATGAACCAAAATGTCTCAAGGCCCAAATCAAATTCAGGTGTGGTTAGCAATTTAAACATAAGTGATCCATCATGAAATATTTGTATATCCATGCATGGAAGGAGGTGTATCTCACATAATGTAATTTTTCTAAAATCATCCAAAACTCTTTAACAAAGGAATTGCCAAGGCCCAAATGCTGATCAGTGAAAAACCCTAATGTATTTAAACTCATTCATGCACTGGTTAGGAAAAAGAACACGTGAATTTGGAGGAGAAGAAAGCTTGAACCCTAAAACTTGAATCTTACATATCTCTCAATCCATTAGGTCTTTTCAAGAAATTCTTTCACCATTAGAACCCTTGGGATCCCTAGAGCACGAAGCAATCATCATTCGCAGCTAATAGCAAGGATCCAGTTGGCGTGATCTCAGGTTGGTGGGTTTTTTCATGATCCTAAAACGCTTCTTTTTGACATGTATATTGATCTGTGGTGTTCACTGATAACCATGATATAATTGGTTTTGATTTTGGATCTGTATTGTGTGCGTATGGTGAGTTTAAAGTTTTGAACCCTAATATTATTTCGTGCGCTTTTCATTATGTGTTAATCATTTGCAAATTTTGATTGGATATTTGAGATCCCCATGAAATTCTGGATAGAATGGTGTATGGGTTTGCGTTTTCTGGGTGGTTTTTTAGTTGCAGGTGGCGGCCGAAACTAGGGTTCCAGCGACTGGTGGTGGTCCGGCGAGGTGAAGGGTTGGAGGTAAGGGACGAAATCACAGCCGTCCATTGGCTTCATCGTGTGGCTATCAGCTGGCCGCGTGTTGTTTTTTATTTTTTTTTTCTGATTTTTATTTTACTGATTGCGTGTTTATTACCACATGCTAGTTATTATGTGCCTTCAATCCCCAGCCATGCATCTCACTTACTTTTGATTCTATTGACCAATTCTGGTGCATACGATGAATCGTGCGGACATTATCATGCCAATGAATAAAAATTTCCATGTACCACACGCGTGGAATTATTTTTGTTTTATTTTATTTCTGAGTGATCGTGTGGGTGCGTGTGTTGTTGTTTATGGTGTACACGCGAATCTGAACTGTTGATCACGTTTACTATGTTGATTGATTGACTTGGTGTGGCGCGTAGGATTAATCCAAGGGCTCTTGTGGGTCAACATGGTGGACTGAAGTCCACACGTGTTCTTTTTTTTTTTTTTTTTTTTTCTGATGGACTTTTTGACCGGGCTCGCTAATGACACCCCCCCCCCCCCCTTCCTTTCAGCCCATTACCCTTTTTCAACGTGTTCTAGCTACTAAACGCACCCCCATGTTTATTTCTCTTATTTTATTTTCATTTAATTTGCATTAATCCATTTTTGATTTTTAAAAATAGAGTTTTGCATTAAAAAATTCTAAGAAAATTCATGCATCATTTTTATAATTCCATAAAATTTTCACAAATTCTATTTTATTATTTTATTTTATTTTTATCACCTGAATTAATTATTTGGTTTATTTTCTTTAGAATTTAGTCCTTGCATGCATACTTCAATTTGTTTATTTTATTTCTCTGCATCCATAAATTATTTAGAACTCATACCTTTTGTATTATTTTACCAACACATTGAATTGCATTAAAATACTTTTCTCTCATTTTTAAAATCATCTCATATTACATTTTAGTCCTTTCCTTTTGCATGTTGAATCATGATCCTCTCTTGGCTTTGCATAATTGTTTGAGTGACTAACATCTTGAATTTTTGCAGGAGTTTTTGATATGTTGTTTGTTTCTGGTTGAGCAATGTTGAGAATTAATTTGGAAATTTTAAAAGATGTTTTACCACTTGTTTAATTGCTCTTTGTGTGAGATTTTCTTGTATGCACATCCTTGATCTTGTCTGGTTATCTGTTTGAAGAGGCACTTGTGCCATTGCTTGGGGGTTTGTTCTTTGATTTCTTAATTCATGTTTGGACTGTTATAGGTCACTTGATCACTATCTCATGTCATTGTTTGAATTTCATTTGCCTTAATGTTACTTGTGTCTGTTTTGTACTAACTTTTTATGCAGGGGCTGAGGTAAGTTATTTAAGGGTGTGGATAGTTATCCATGTCCACCTTATTCTTTCCTTCTTCCATCTTTTCTTTTCTTTAGGCTTAGGTTGTCGTCAAACCTCACTAACCGTAGGTCACCCATGCATGATAACGTTAGGACTCTTAGTTTCCCTTTAGAGTCTCCTTTGTGTCTTCTCTCTTCTCATCTCAAAACTTCTCGAAAACACTTAATAAGTATAAAGTGTATTGCGCACGAGCCTTAAGCGTGGGGAATGAGAAATGAGGGGCTTCCTCTCATCTTTCTAGAGTGCTTAGCGAGCGTCCTGTCTTGGGACGATGTGTTAAGTATTCGTCCCTGTGCCCTAGACTTTGGTGCAATGCAAGTTATGAACTAACTCAAGTCATTTATGTCTTAAAAAAATACAAACAAACTTCAAACCTTTTTGTCCTTCGGGATTGTCAAACTAAAGGCTATTTTCAAAAAGGGCACATTACTTTCCGTCTGAGTCGCAAACAGGCATCGACCCTAACTGCCGGACGCGAACTTAACGTCGCTCATAAAAAACACAAAAAGAACTTGGTCCGAACTACGTTGACTCTGAATTCCCCATTGTACAAGGGGGTACGTAGGCCTAGGACGTCGACGTCCTACCGAGTCTGTCTTTGTTTTCCCCTTCCTAGTGTCAGTACAACCATAGATGATAGGATAACTCACCCTTAGATTAGACAACAAGCGTGGATCCCATCGAGTATGATGGACGCGTGGGGTGCTAGCACCTTCCCCTCGCGTAACCGACTCCCGAACCCAGGCTATGGTTGCGATGACCATTCCTTTCCCTCTTCCTCAGGTTTATGCGGTGTTCCCTTTCCCTCTCTTGGGATAAATTTACACGGCTGGCGACTCTGTTTTCCGCGTCACTCTCGCGTTTGTACCTGGATGAAAATCCTGGGAGCGACAGCTGGCGACTCTGCTGGGGACATGGTTGACCTATGCTGGTCCATCCCTAAGCGATTCAATCCTAGCGCTTACTTGTCTTTGTTCTCTTTGGGTGTTTTTTTTTGCTTTGCTGTGTTTGTTGTATTTTATTTTTTACCGCATTTTCTGCATTGCATTTCATTTTTATTACCGTCATATTGGATGCTGCTGTTTTGTGCTGGCTATTTCTGTTTTGCAGGTTGGGTTGTTTTTAGAGATAAGCCCAATACCCAGGCTTGAGTATACCCTAGGACTAGAGTGGAAAGTAGTGGGACCTACGTGCCCGCTTGGTACGTTTGTGTGTTCACGAACTTCACAACCAGACGAGGCTATCTTGGGACGCATTCTATCGAGTGTGTCTTGCGCATGTTAGGGTGTCGATCTAGAGAGCTGTCGACTCTAGTGATCGATCATCGAGGACCTTAGTGGAAACATCCCTCTTTAGTGGTGACAGTGGCAGACCACGTTCTGTGGCAAACCCATTCGCACCCGAGGGCCCACTTTGGAACTTGCATAGGATGGCCTCTATCTTTTGAAGAGAATCAGTGGAGGCACTCCTCGATTAATGATAGTACTGTACCCCGAGGGATGAATGTACTATTGTTTCTCGACCTTAGTGCCAGAAGCTGAGGACCTTCCGTTTTGGAGAATCAGTTGAGGCCTCCTCGATTGATGATGATGCCAAACCAGAAATGGTGAACGTATCATCATTTCTCGACCTGAGAGCCCGGGATACTGAACATTCTAGTACCCACATGTGAGAGGGCAGGGTGTTTACAGGTTTGCAGGTAACCTTGACCTCCAACATACCCGGTCTTCTGATCAGCAGATTTATCAGTGTGGTACTATGGTTACGTTGGTATTCTAGGTATTTGGGCAGACCTTTGAGATTGTACAGTGGTTCAGTGCAGCAGTTGTTCAGTCTGTGTGGCATCCTTGATCCCATGTGTGCATTTGCATCATCATTTTGCATCCTAACATGTTTATTCATTTGCAGGGTTGCATCCTAACTTTGATTCCGGTTTTTGAAGACTATTAAGGATGAGTAATGAGGATAAAAAGAACATCATAATGTACAGGTTCCCATCACTTATTCTAGATCCTGTTCACCAGATTGTGTCTATGGCAGAACAGGGGGTATTGGCAGACTTTAGAGGAGAGTATGGAAGAATTCTGGATTTTGCTCACAACATCACTGAATACGAGTATAGGGCTTTGTACACTCTGGTGCAATTCTATGACCCTCACCTGCGTTGTTTCCTGTTCACTGATTATCTTTTGGCTCCGACATTGGAGGAATTTGCTCTCATTCTGGATATTTCTATTAAAAAAGAGGCTCTTTTCTATCCTTCTAAAGAACTTCCTGATTTAGAAAAGGTTTCCGAGGCTTTGCATGTGGATTTGTCTTTGGTAAAAAATAATGTTACCAGTAAGGGAGGGTGTTTCTAGAGAAGACGCTTGGGAGTTGCATTGCCGATACTTGGAGGGGATCATGCATAGGAGAGGCATTCTTATTCAAGAGCTAATTCAGAGACCGAAGCATCCCGACACCAGAAAGCTGTTCAAGGAAATTCAAGACTGGAGCAAAAAGCATAGTGGATGGGGGGGATTGACACTTGTGGATTTTGATGACGTGCCGTAGTTTCCTATTTCTCTTTCATTGTATTCAGATCACCGCCAGGCTTGTTGGTTAGGATCTATGGTTATTGTGTTCAGACTCATTTATTTTGGGTTATGATTGTTGACATTTGGTTTTCCTCTGGTTTTCCTAATATATGAGCAGAAGTTCCGTTCTATCTTGTCGTTAAACTAGAATCAAGGGGTGGATCGCCCTGCGGATATTCAAACATGTTCATTTGCATTTGCATATTCATAATCATTTTGCATAATCATTTGCATAACAGGTGTTTAAAGCTGGTTATTCTCATCCTGATCTGGTCTTCTTCAGAATTTTAGACTTAACTTTTCAAAGAAGCTGGAAGCGGATTATGGATCAAATTCAAACTGAGTTGAGGGATGTACGAAGCCAAATGGGCCAGTTTATGGGGAAGATGCAAACCTTGGTTCAAGAACAGAAAGTGCTGAAGGAAGAGGTCAACCAACTGAAGACTCAGATGAGTCTGGTTATGGAGGTCGTGAGAGGTGTGCTAAGCAAAGATAATACTCTCATGCCTGAAGCTGCGGCTGGAATTATCTCTCCGCCGTTGTTCAAGAGATCCCTCCCTAAGGGTGAGCAGATTGCCACTGTGACTGTCCCGGCTGTACCTCAACAACAACAGAATCGTGCTCCACGCCAGCAACAATTTACGCCTAAGCAGAATAGGCATTTTGAGACTCCACCAGTGCCATATTCTCAGTTATTCCAGCATCTCCTTCAGTTGCAATTGGTACGGAAAAGGACTTTGGCTCCTCCCTCTGGTACTCCCCCACCAGGTTATGATGCAAGAGCCCACTGTGATTTTCACTCTGGCGCGCCGGGGCATAATGTGGAAGATTGTAGGGCATTTCAGCATGCTGTCCAAGATCTGATAGATTTGAAGGCAATTGAATTCACGCCGAGCGGCGTAAGCATACATGGTGGTCCTACTCTAGCTGTTGAAAAAGAGGTGGATATCCCTGTTGCCTCTCCCAAAGCTACATCAAGTCAGGGGCATTTCTTGCAGTCTTTGGCCTTAGAATCCACACTTCTGCAAATGCTGTCTACGCCTCGACCAAGTCTGAAGAGAAAAGTGCCTGAAAAGATTATGCGCTCGAATCAGCATCAACAACAGAAGTATCACCGTCAGAATCAGCATAGGCCGCGCAACAACTTGGAAAGAAGGAATGCTCCTCTTCATCCAGTTCCCATGTCGTACAGTCAACTCTTGCCACACCTGGTTCGAAACTCATTGGTGGAGCCTAAGACTTTGAAGCCTGTTCCAGAACCATACCCTCCGGGGTACAATCCCCAGGTGCAATGTGGATATCATGGAGGGACTATGGGGCACACAACCGAAGAGTGCAAAGCCTTCCAAGCCAAAGTGCAATAATTGATTGACAAAAGGTACATATCATTTCCAAAAGGAGACTTGGTTGTGCATGTCGACCTCTCGTCTGCTTGAAGACCTCAAAGGATGTCATCAGAAGAAACCAGTCCAGACGGAATCAAGCCTCATCAGCAATGGCAATCGTCAGCTTCTTTACTGCATTTTCATTTGTAGTTTTTCATTTCTTGTTAAAGTATCGTATGCGTGTAAGACTTGTTTGTTTTTTATGATGATATTAATGCAATGAGTATGTTTTCCTTGAAGTAATCCATTCGTGTTCACTCTTAAATGTTTATATGCACTGCAATACCAATTTTTCTTGTTTAGAACTCTGGAGGGAGGATGACGAGACGAAAACGCAAAAACTCTGGTTGTATGTTCAAGGATAGAACCCTGTTGAGGATGTACAGGCATTGTTTCAAACCCCTAAACATTGGAGATATAAGGGAGATAAACCCTCGTTAACCCCTTTGAGCCTTGAAGTAGGAGTTTCTTTCATACGAAAAAACCCTCATACTTAACCCAGGGGCAGGGTAGGCGTCAGTTAGTTTGGCCGAGCGCTCAAATTCCAAGGACAGTGTGCAAGAGATGTGAAACCACAATGGTTATCCTCCAACAACCAGGGAGTGAGGCAGTCACAAGCAAGTAAGACAACCAGTGTCACACGCTTTGTTCAAAAAGGGGAATAAAAAGAGAAAGCCCGCTAAGTCGAAACTTGAGAACAAGCGACTTAGGCAAAAGTTAGGGCGTCCCGCTGGACTTCAAAATCGAAAAAATTCAAAAGAGTCAGTCCAGGCAAAAATTAGGGATTAAAAAAGAAAGAAAAAGCAAAAGGCGAAAAGGATTTCCTCGATAAGAACAAATTCGTGTGATTACAGACACAAAAGATAAAAAGGGGTGACTGTCATTAGTGGCATAGGTTCCTTAAAGATCATAAACCTTTGGAGAGATGAGCGTTTGGGTCAGATTAACTGAACATAGGACTGGAGAACATCACGAAAAGTGGGTGGGCACCGATAAATTTTGAGCCATAAATCCTTTTTCTGAAACCGTGAACCAGACCACGTTACAACCCTTAAAAGTCCTAATTGAAACAGGGTTTATTCCGAAAGCGTACTTCAACAGGATAGCGTTCCTGACTCCTATAAGTTGTGCTAATAAGATTTGTTGGTATTGCATGTGCGCGTTGTTTTTCCATTCAAAAAATCAAGGTCGCATCCCAGCTAGTGATTCGTTCACAAGGTTGGGTGACGCATCTTCGATAAAAACTTCAAGGTTAACATATTTGTTGCATTAGAATTATCGGTCTCATAAATAACTTGTTCTGCTTGCATACATGTGCCTAAGCATCAATGCAGCTTACACAGTGAAAGTCAGTCAAGAAGCTTGATCCTGCCAAGTAGGACGCTTGAAAATTCTGAAGGACAATCATATCAAAGGGTGTGCTGCCAAGAGACTCAGTGTAGAGTGGGCTCTCCCCAGTAAGTCGTGTTAAGATGTAGCCAATCTGGGGCAGTCACGTCGAGAAATCTCTCCGAAATTCAGGTATTCTGGGGCATTCATTCTGAGATCCGGGGCAAAGTCACTGCAAAGCTCATATTGGGCCAGGCCACCTCTAGAGCGGGGGATATTATCCACTCCTGAAAATGGTTAATTGAAAACACCCCCTCAAGGTTCAAGGTACTAAAGCAGAGTATTTTCAAGTCATTACAATCCCTTTCGAGGTAATGTACTTCATGGATTATGAAGACTGGGGCAGTTATGTCTAGATATGATAAATCTCTCCAAGAGTTTGAAGACCCTGGGGCAGTGCAAACGCCCGATCTTCTATAAAATCCTCTTGAGAGGATTTCTTCCATTAGACCTGGTGGTCTGGGGCAAGTGAAAAGTTTAAAGAACCGTTTATGACCATAAAGACAAGTCAGGCTGCAGGGCAACAAAATTGTACTTCCCCAGCAGTTTTGCTCTCCCCAGCATTGAGATTGCACCTTTCCTCAGCAGAGCAGACCTCCCCCAGCAGGGGGCTTGGGAAGTATTTTCTCCGGATCAAGACGTTATTTCCCCACAGAATCAGGGTGTTCACCTTCCCCATCCAGTCAGGAAGCGTGCTTTCATCGACGATGTCATATTCTAGTCCCCAGCAAGAGGAGAGTAAAGTCACTCTCCCCATCAGCAGGCTAAGTTCAGCAGTATCCCCAAGCAGGATGGTATTAGGGACTGTTTTCCCCAAGCAGGATGATGATGGGCTGGCATCCCCCAGCAAGTTCTAAGTCCATCTGTTATTGGAAATCCTCAATAACAGACTTCCGGTTCCGTTATTGGCATTCATTCTCGACTCCCCCAGCAGAGGAGAAATCTCAGGTTTTGGGAGGTTACCTTCAGTATAGGACAGGTGTAGCCCCCGGTAGTTCTTTCGGGATTTCATCCCCAGCAGAAGTCGTTGATCCAAAGAGTCGTCAGTGTGATCCTTCTTAGCAGAGTTCTTGGATTCAGAGGACAATTTATTTTTGTCATCCCCAGCTGAATTGGTCTTTTCTCTCCAGTATTTATTTTACTGGAGGGACCCCTTTTGCATATCATGAGCATTTGCATTGCATCCTCAAACGCGTAGCATTTCCATTTCGTATGGAGCATTACGCCAAAATTCAAACATTTGCATTCGAAGCATAAGCCAGGTTTGATACTTTCTTTGCCAGTTCTCTTTCCCAGCAGAGATGGCATAACTCGGGAGATTTTGGAGGGATGCGTTCCTCATACTTGTGCTCCCCGGCAGAGTCTTTTATTTAGACTTCTCCTTTCCCCGGTGGAGTCATCTTATCTGTGGATCATGGGTCCGTTGGAAGTTTGTTTGGCCTTTCTCTTTTGTGAAATCCCGTTCTCGCTTGACATATTTTGTTTGCCAGAGGTGGTTTAAACCAGAAGTTTTGTTTCACGTTATCCCCAGTGAAGTCGCCGTTTATTTTGCTAGTTCTCTTTATCAGCAGAGATAGCAATCCTTTAAAGATTTTCTTCGTCAGTTCCCTTTATCAGCAGGGATGGCATTTGTTTTGCTAGTTCTCTTTATCAGCATAGATAGCAATCCTTTGAAGATTTTCTTTCGTCAGTTCCCTTTATCAGCAGGGATGGCATTTATTTTGCTAGTTCTCTTTATCAATAGAGATAGCAATCCTTTGAGGATTTTCCTTCGTCAGTTCCCTTTATCAGCATGGATGACATTTATTTTGCTAGTTCTCTTTATCAGCAGAGATGGCAATCTTTTGGATATTTTCTTTCGTCGGCTCCCTTTATCAGCAGGGATGGCATTGGTATTGCTAGTTCTCTTTATCAGCAGAGATAGCAATCTTGTGAAGGTTTTCTTCGTCAGTTTCCTTTATCAGCAGGGATGGTATTTATTTTGCTAGTTCTCTTTATTAGCAGAGATAGCAATCTTTTGAAGATTTTCTTCGTCAGTTCCCTTTATCAGCAGGGATGGCATTTATTTTGCTAGTTCTCTTTATCAGCAGAGATAGCAATCTTTTGAAGATTTTCTTCGTCAGTTCCCTTTATCAGCAGGGATGACATTTATGCTGCTAGTTCTCTTTATCAGCAGAGATAGCAATCTTTTGAAGATTTTCTTCGTCAGTTCCCTTTATCAGCAGGGATGGAATTTATTTTGCTAGTTCTCTTTATCAGCAGAGATAGCAATCTTTTTGATATTTTCTTTCGTCAGCTCCCTTTATCAGCAGGGATGGCATTTATTTTGCTAGTTTCTCTTTATCAGCAGAGATAACAATCTTTTGAAGATTTTCTTTTGTCAGTTTCCCTTTATCAGCAGGGATGGCATTTATTTTGCTAGTTTCTCTTTATCAGCAGAGATAGCAATCTTTTGAAGATTTTCTTTTGTCAGTTTCCCTTTATCAGCAGGGAGGGCATTTATTTTGCTAGTTTCTCTTTATCAGCAGAGATAGCAATCTTTTGAAGATTTCTTTTGGCAGTTCCCTTTATCAGCAGGGATGGCATTTTTCAAGATTCCTTTGTCAGTTCTCTTTATCAGCAGAGATGACATAACCTGGGAGAGTTTGTTTCACTTTATACCCAGCATAGCTAGCACTCGACCGTGGAGGATTGCAAATTTCCGGGTTCTTTGGTATTCAATCTCCATGCATCCTGATTGTCTGAAAGTCGTCGCTATCATACCCTCAGGACCAAGTTGATTGAATAGAGGCAGCTGTTGCACCCCAAAATTTGCCCTCCTTACTTTACTACTAACTGGCTTATGTTTCATTTCATTTTGCATTATCATGTGTGCATATCATTGGTTCTTAGCATGGGGTCAAGGTGCCTGAGGCAGTTCTTCAAAGGGTCAAGCAAGAGTCCTTGTATTGTCCAAGAGAATTCAAGTGGATCACTTTCTCCTAACCAGTGCAGAAATTAGGGTTTTGAGATTCTTGGGTTTATTGCTCCAATAGGCAAGTTTCTTGGGTTTTTATCATCACTAAATGGCATATCTAATATTTGTTGGAGAGGATACATATCATATTCGGAGGAATTTGGATTTGGAGACTGTGTTATTTCCTCCTAGACTGAGGGTACCACGATTAGGGTTTGCTATAAAGTCAGTTCATTTCTGATTTTTTGGGCAAGACTTGATTCCATGGTATTCCTTGGGCCCCTAAGTGTCTAGGAATGGAAGATTGTCCATCAGTTTGGTTCAAGAGAGATTCAATTGGCCAATGGATTGGGAATCAGGTGAATTGGCCAAAAGTCAACTGTAAAGGAGAAAGTCAACTATGGAATCTTGAGGTTCTCTCCAAGGTTTTCAAGGTCTCGCATTCTCAGATGGTCTTCAAGAGTCAATTTTCATATCATTTATCAAGAATCAGGAGTTGGTGCAAAAGTTACTAATTTTGGAAAGTGACCTATAATGAGAAGTTTCCATTTTTGGCAAGTTTTTACACTTCATTCAACTGGACTTTTCACCATCAAGGAAGCTTCAAATGAATTTTTCTTAAACATGAAAGTTGAATATCTTTTTCTCCTATTTCCAACAAGTACTTGTGGGTCTCCATATCATTTGTGAAACTCAGGTTATGATCAAAAGAAGGCATAGTGGTTTTTAGGGTTTCTCATGGTTCCATTTTCACAACTTTGGGCATAGTGACCTATAATTAATTCCATTGCTTCATGTCACTTTCTAATATCAAATAACACTCCTTAAAGATCATTTTAGGCCTTTGAATCAAGAGGTTTCATGGTTTATTCTTCACTTATTCTCCATTATGCAAAATTGCCAAGTCATTGAAAACTCATGAACCAAAATGTCTCAAGGCCCAAATCAAATTCAGGCGTGGTTAGCAATTCAAACATAAGTGATCCATCATGAAATATTTGGATATCCATGCATGGAAGGAGGTGTATCTCACATAATGTAATTTTTCTTAAATCATCCAAAACTCTTTAACAAAGGAATTGCCAAGGCCCAAATGCTGATCACTGAAAAACCCTAATGTATTTAAACTCATTCATGCATTGGTTAGGAAAAAGAACACGTGAATTTGGAGGAGAAGAAAGCTTGAACCCTAAAACTTGAATCTTACATATCTCTCAATCCATTAGGTCTTTTCAAGAAATTCTTTCACCATCAGAACCCTTGGGATCCCTAGAGCACGAAGCAATCATCATTCACAGCTAATAGCAAGGATCCAGTTGGCGTGATCTCAGGTTGGTGGGTTTTTTCATGATCCTAAAACACTTCTTTTTGACATGTATATTGATCTGTGGTGTTCACTGATAACCATGATATAATTGGTTTTGATTTTGGATCTGTATTGTGTGCGTATGGTGAGTTTAAAGTTTTGAACCCTAATATTATTTCGTGCGTTTTTCATTATGTGTTAATCATTTGCAAATTTTGATTGGATATTTGAGATCCCCATGAAATTCTGGACAGAATGGTGTATGGGTTTGCGTTTTCTGGGTGGTTTTTTAGTTGCAGGTGGCGGTCGGAACTAGGGTTCCGGCGACTGGTGGTGGTCCGACGAGGTGAAGGGTTGGAGGTAAGGGACGAAATCACAGTCGTCCATTGGCTTCATCGTGTGGCTATCAGCTGGCCGCGTGTTGTTTTTTATTTTTTTTTCTGATTTTTATTTTACTGATTGCGTGTTTATTACCACATGCTAGTTATTATGTGCCTTCAATCCCCAGCCATGCATCTCACTTACTTTTGATTCTATTGACCAATTCTGGTGCATACGATGAATCGTGCGGACATTATCAGGCCAACGAATAAAAATTTCCATGTACCACACGCGTGGAATTATTTTTGTTTTATTTTATTTCTGAGTGATCGTGTGGGTGCGTGTGTTGTTGTTTATGGTGTGCACGCGAATCTGAACTGTTGATCACGTTTACTATGTTGATTGATTGACTTGGTGTGGCGCGTAGGATTAATCCAAGGGCTCTTGTGGGTCAACATGGTGGACTGAAGTCCACGCGTGTTCTTTTTTTTATTATTTTTTATTTTCTGATGGACTTTTTGACCGGGCTCGCTAATGACAACCCCCCCTTTCAGCCCATTACCATTTTTCAACGTGTTCTAGCTACTAAACGCACCCCCATGTTTATTTATCTTATTTTATTTTCATTTAATTTGCATTAATCCATTTTTGATTTTTAAAAATAGTTTTTTGCATTAAAAAATTCTAAGAAAATTCATGCATCATTTTTATAATTCCATAAAATTTTCACAAATTCTATTTTATTATTTTATTTTATTTTTATCACCTGAATTAATTATTTGGTTTATTTTCTTTAGAATTTAGTCCTTGCATGCATACTTCAATTTGTTTATTTTATTTCTCTGCATCCATAAATTATTTAGAGCTCATTCCTTTTGCATTATTTTACCAACACATTGAATTGCATTAAAAATACTTTTCTCTCATTTTTAAAATCATCTCATATTACATTTTAGTCCTTTCCTTTTGCATGTTGAATCATGATCCTCTCTTGGCTTTGCATAATTGTTTGAGTGACTAACATCTTGAATTTTTGCAGGAGTTTTTGATATGTTGTTTGTTTCTGGTTGAGCAATGTTGAGAATTAATTTGGCAATTTTAAAAGATGTTTTACCACTTGTTTAATTGCTCTTTGTGTGAGATTTTCTTGTATGCACATCCTTGATCTTGTCTGGTTATCTGTTTGAAGAGGCACTTGTGCCATTGCTTG
This sequence comes from Lathyrus tuberosus, assembly GCA_022829125.1. Classification (NCBI taxonomy): domain Eukaryota; kingdom Viridiplantae; phylum Streptophyta; class Magnoliopsida; order Fabales; family Fabaceae; genus Lathyrus; species Lathyrus tuberosus. The sequence goes on along the minus strand of JALAZF010000699.1, from coordinate 1,717,029 downwards.
GGGGTTTGTTCTTTGATTTCTCAATTCATGTTTGGACTGTTATAGATCACTTGATCACTATCTCATGTCATTGTTTGACTTTCATTTGCCTTAATGTTACTTGTATCTGTTTTGTACTAACTTTTTATGCAGGGGCTAAGGTAAGTTCTTTAAGGGTGTGGATAGTTATCCATGTCCACCTTACTCTTTCCTTCTTTCATCTTTTCTTTTCTTTAGGCTTAGGTTGTCGTCAAACCTCACTAACCGTAGGTCACCCATGCATGATAACGTTAGGACTCTTAGTTTCCCTTTAGAGTCTCCTTTGTGTCTTCTCTCTTCTCATCTCAAAACTTCTCGAAAACACTTAATAAGTATAAAGTGTATTGCGCACGAGCCTTAAGCGTGGGGAATGAGAAATGAGGGGCTTCCTCTCATCTTTTTAGAGTGCTTAGCGAGCGTCCTGTCTTGGGACGATGCGTTAAGTATTTGTCCCTGTGCCCTAGACTTTGGTGCAATACAAGTTATGAACTAACTCAAGTCATTTCTCTCTTAAAAAAATTACAAACAAACTTCAAACCTTTTTGTCCTTCGAGATTGTCAAACTAAAGGCTATTTTCAAAAAGGGCACATTACTTTCCGTCTGAGTCGCAAACAGGCATCGACCCTAACTGCCGGACGCGAACTTAACGTCGCTCATAAAAAACACAAAAAGAACTTGGTCCGAACTACGTTGACTCTGAATTCTCCATTGCATAAGGGGGGTACGTAGGCCTAGGACGTCGACGTCCTACCGAGTTTGTCTTTGTTTTCCCCTTCCTAGTGTCAGTACAGCCATAGATGATAGGATAACTCACCCTTAGATTAGACAACAAGTGTGGATCCCATCGAGTACGATGGACGCGTGGGGTGCTAGCACCTTCCCCTCGCGTAACCGACTCCCGGACCCAGGCTATGGTTGCGATGACCATTCCTTTCCCTCTTCCTCAGGTTTATGCGGTGTTCCCTTTCCCTCTCTTGGGATAAATTTACACGGCTGGCGACTCTGTTTTTCGCGCCACTCTCGCGTTTGTACCTAGATGAAAATCCTGGGAGCGACAAGTACAATGTCATGAAATCTTGCTTGACATTGTATTCTGTTAACATCTGCTTCATCCAAACAAGTTGAGAACAACTACTCCCTGCTGCTATGTACTCAGCTTCAGCAGTAGAAAGAGACACACATCAACGTACACCTCTTCACTTAAGTAACCATTCAAGAAGGAACTCTTAACATCCATCTGAAAGAGCTTGAATTTGAAATTACAAGCCACCCCTAAGAGTAATCTGATAGATTCCAGTCTTGCCACAGGAGCAAAGGTTTCATCATAATCAATTCCTTCAACCTGAGTATATCCCTGAGCAACTAATCTGGACTTGTTTCTGGTGACCACTCCTTGTTCATCAGATTTATTCTTGTAAATCCACTTGGTGCCAATCACATTAACTCCATCATGCCTTGGCACAAGATCCCATACTTCATTCCTCTTGAATTGCTCCAGCTCTTCATGCATTGCATTTATCCAAAACTCATCAGTCAATGCTTCCTTGACATTCTTTGGCTCAATTTTGGAGACAAAACATGAACTTACTACAACTTCTCTTGACCTAGTCCTCACTCCAGAATTTGGATCACCTATAATAAGCTCCTTTGGGTGGTCCTTCTGCACTCTGATAGAAGGATCTTTATGAGGTTGCTCAGATTCAGGCTCAGCAGTAGCAACACTAGGAGTTGGACTTCTGTCTTCAGCTTCTGGTGCAACTTCACCAATTGATGTTCCAACATCATCTAGGACATTATCATCTTCCTGCTTATCATTGTCATCAATCACCACATTGATGGACTCCATCATCACCTTGGTTCTAGAGTTGAAAACCCTATATGATCTGCTGTTGGTAGAGTATCCCAAAAATATTCCTTCATCACTTTTGGAATCCAATTTTCTTCTCTGTTCTCTATCAGCCAGAATATAACATCTACTTCCAAAAACATGAAAGTATTTAACATTAGGTTTTCTTCCCTTCCATAGTTCATACAGAGTGGATGAAGTGCCTCTTCTCAGGGTAACCCTGTTGTGAATGTAGTAGGCAGTATTCATGGCTTCAGCCCAGAAATGATAGGGAAGTTTCTTGGCATGAATCATAACTCTAGCAGACTCTTGGATAGTTCTGTTCTTCCTCTCAACTACTCCATTTTGCTGAGGAGTAATAGGATATGAAAACTCATGACTTATACCTTTAGCAGAGAAAAATTCTACAAACTTGCTATTCTCAAACTCTCTTCCATGGTCACTCCTTATCCTGATACATTACTCTCATTTTCTCTTTGGAGCCTTTGACAAAGATCTTTAAAAACATCAAACACCTCTGATTTGTCTTTGATGAAGCTCACCCAGGTGTACCTTGAATAGTCATCCACAACTACATACGCATATTTCTTTCCACTCAAACTTTCAACCTGCATAGGTCCCATCAAGTCCATATGAAGTAATTCCAAGACCTTGGAGGTGGTGTCATGTTGAAGCTTCGGATGAGACATCTTTGTTTGCTTCCCTTTTTGACAATCTCCACAAACTTTTCCTTCCTCAATATTAATTTTGGGAATTCCTCTGACTGCTTCTGAGGAGATGATTCTCTTCATTCCCTTTAGGTGAAGATGTCCCAACTTCTGATGCCAGATTTTGACATCATCTTCTTTAGCAAAAACACAAGTGGAAGAATTTGAGTCTTGTGGCACCCAAAGATAATAATTGTCCTTAGACTTGACTCCCTTCATAATGACTTCTCCTTTATCATCTTTGACAATGCATTCAGACTTTGTAAAGTCTACTTTGAATCCTTGATCACAAAGTTGACTAATGCTAATCAAATTTGATGTCAGTCCTTTAACAAGAAGAACATCATCCAGTCTGGGAGCACCAGCACAGTTCAGTTTACCAATCCCCTTGATCTCTCCTTTGACCCCATCACCAAATGTAACATGGCCTGAAGAATGAAGCTTCACATCTACCAACAGATTCTTAACTCCAATCATGTGCCTTGAACACCCACTGTCAAAGTACCAATCTTCTTTGGTAGAAACCCTTAAAGAAGTGTGAGCTATCAAGCTGGTAACCTTAACTTTAGGGACCCATTGCTTCTTAGGCTTGGTAACCTGCCTACCTCTGTGACAGTTCTGTCTGGGAATAACCTAATGAGCCTTCTGTGGATATCCATGTAGCTTATAAAAATAAGCCTTAATGTGTCCAAAACATCCACAATGGTGACATCTCCAGTGCCTGTATTTCTTCTTAGATGGAGTTCTGTCCTGATGTTTTAACATCTGTTTTAACATCACTGGTTTGGAGGTGATAACATCATTAGAACCTGCATCATTGGTGAAGGCCAATACTAAGAATTTTGTCTAGAGCATCAGTACCATTGTTCAACATTCTGATAGTTTTGGTCATAGAGTCCAGTTTATAGTTAAGTATACTAACTTCAGATTCAAGTTCAATCTTTTCAGCTTTTAACTGTACTATGGTTTTCTTCAGCTTTTCTCCTTCAAGACACACTTGTTCACTTCTTATGAAAATATCTTTATAAGTGACAACAAGTTCATCATAAGTAACCTCATCATCACAATAATCATCATCTGACTCATAAACCCCAACCATAGCTCTAACAAGTTTAGCTGAATTTTCTTCAGATTCACTCTCACTGTCAGACCAAGAAGCTGATAATCCTTTCTGCTTCTTTAGAAAAGTAGGACATTCCTTCTTGACATGTCCATACCCTTCACACTCATAGCATTGTATCCCTTTGTCATTACTGGACTTTTCTTCATCTTTAGACTTCTTCCCTTGTTTTCCTGATTTGTTGATGTCAGAAGTAATGTTCTTGACATTGGGATTATAACTCCTATTTATCCTCTTCATAACTTTGTTGAACTATTTTCCCAGCAAAGCAATAGCCTGAGATAGCTCCTCCTGAGAATCATCCTTTTTCCCTTTCTTGGCTTCTTCAGAACTGGAAACCAAAGTTATACTCTTGGACTTCTTTTCAGGTTCCTCTTCACTTAACCCTAGCTCAAATGTTTGAAGAGATCCAATTAACTCACCAACTCTCATTTTGCTGATGTCTTGAGCTTCTTCAATTGCAGTCACCTTCATCTTATATCTCTTGGGAAGGGACCTAAGGATTTTCCTCACCAGCTTTTCTTCAGTCATCTTTTCTCTAAGAGCACTAGAGGCATTAGACAGCTCAAGAATACTCATGTGAAAATCATGAATAGTTTCATCTTCCTTCATCTTTATACTTTCAAACTTTGATGTCAGAAGTTGAAGTCTTGACATCTTAACCTTTGAGGTTCCTTCATGAGTAGTCTTTAAGATGTCCCAAGCTTCCTTAGCAACTTCACAGGTGTTGATCAACCTGAAGATGTTCTTATCAACTCCATTGAAAATAGAATTTATAGCTTTAGAATTACCAAGGGCAAGCTCATCTTCTTCCTTGGTCCATTCTTCTTCAGGTTTCAGTTTTGAGCTGCCTTCTTTTTCTTTCCCAGCATCATCTTTCTCAACAACAACAGGTGCTTTCCATTCTTTTATGATAGCCTTCCAAGCCCTGCTGTCCAAGGATTTCAAAAAGGTAATCATCCTTGGTTTCCAATAATCATAATTAGAGCCATCCAAAATAGAGGGTCTATTCACAAATCCACCAACTTCCTTGTCCATCTTTACCAGAAAGTATCAGCCCTAGATCTCACCCAGATGCTGAGCAGGATGCCTGCTCTGATACCAATTGAAATTCTGGTACCAGATATGTGATGTTACGTGTGATGTCACAATAACACACTCTGCAATGGACAATATAAAATAATAGAAGAGACACAAAGAATTGTTCACCCAGTTCAGTTAAACAACTTACTTTGGGGGCTACCAAGCCAGGGATGAATTTCACTATCAGTAGTATTAATTTACAGACTCAACAACCCAGTTGACATCTCCTAAACTTAATCACTACTTAATGAACCTTCTACCTAAGAGACCACTTAGGTATGAGAACACTACTCAATCCCTAAATCACTTCAGTGATATAATTCAAAGATCACACACTTTGAAAAACACAACTTGATTCTGCTTCACAGCTTTGATCAAGAACAACTCAAAATAACAACACCAATTCACACTAGAATGGTTTACAACACATACATGAAGACACAAATGACTCTCAGTCTTTAGCTCTCTTTCTTCGTCACTTTTCCTTCAGGATTGATGCGCTTTATATAGCTATTTGATTTGGTCTTGGACCTGCTACAATATCTGACCTGATTTGTTATTTAAAACTGAATCTTCAAAACAGATTTTCTCTCAAAATCTTCTTAAATCTTCAGCCTTTAAACACTCCTATAAATCTGCATCAAATCTGTTTGCAACATAAAATATCTCCTCCAAGATATTCGCATCCAATAACTCTAGCAACTCTCCCAAAATCCAGCTAATACGCTTAACCCTAAAAACATCTCAAACCTGATGTTTTAATGATCTGCATATCTGATGTCATGACATCGCATGTGACATCAGACTTCAAAACTTCAACAACTTAAACACTTAACATTATCCAATGTTAAGTCTCAATGTTAAGACATCACCCATGTGACATCAACATTGAACAACTTTGTTTTACCAAAATTCTAGCCAATCCAAGAACTAACACTTAGTATAACCAACCCCCGAACTTAGATTCTCTTAACTTAGGGTTTTCGTTCTTTACCCTTTCCGTTGGATAAATCAAAGCTCGGTGGTGAATTTTAAAGTTTTACGATGCAAGTTAATTAATAGCTTGGTATCCGATTCTCACCGCAACAGAAATGACGACTTCACTGGGGATATTCCCCTAAGAGGGTTAAGCCTATCTTGTTTGTATTTGTGTTATTTATATGTTTGCTTGCTTTTATACCTGTACATATTTATATCTGTATATATACCTGTTGTGCTTGGGTTTTTCTGTGTGCAGGGTGGTTACTTCGAGTGGTGAGGATAAGTCATAACCCGGACTTAAGCATACACTTATGATAGGATAGTGGATATAGTCAAGAAGACTTCGAGGGAGTAATTCCAAAGGAGTTGACTTGAGATTCCACACTCAGTTGAGGCCCTCTGGAGGGTGGTATATGTCGAACGAGCAATTGTGAATGCGTTGCCACTTTTGACCTAGGTACCCGTGATTCTGATGACCTTTAGTTACCCTGTTACCCCCACTTGGCTTCTTAGGACGTAGTGCGATGACTATGAGGGAGTAATCTTGAAATGGTTGATACGCGATACTACACTCAGACGAGACTCTCTTGAGAATATTATTGACTACCAAGTAATTGGGAAATTGATAATATCCGAAAGATGGGTTGTCGACTCTGGGAACTCTTTAGAACCTTGCTCTGCAGATACAAGAACCCTAGTACACACCCTGTGGTTGGTTCATTACCCTGACTCCATGCTGTGATCTCGAACCCTTGATCCTTGCATGTGTTTTGCATCCTGTTTGCATTGCATCGCATGTCATTTGCATCTTTGCATGCGTCTGTTTGTCCAACTGCTCATTTCCAGTTGTCTCTAGTGTTGCTTGTGAGTCGTCAAGCTGATTCCTCGACACCGATACCGGACTAGAGCTAACTATAGACGAAGGGTGTCAGAGCAAGAGGTACACAATGCTGAGATCCGAATGGAAATCGAGGATCTCAAGTCAAGTATGACTAAGCTAACTGAGATGCTTCAAGTTTTGATTGCTAGAGGAGAACCTCCCCAAAGAACTATCATCCAGGAAGTTTCAAGTGCTGATCCTCCACCTGTTCAAATGCCACCGTCAACTTGGTCCGAGTTTGGTTTTCCACACAACTATTCTCCACCGATTGTATCTACTGCTATGCCTGTATTTCAAGCTCCTGTTTTCACCGAGCCTAGACCTGTGGTCCATGCTGTTCCACAGACTGTTCGAGCTCCCTTTAAGAATCCCCTCTATGAGTACAATGCTGCCAGTGCTCAGGGTGAAGAGCCTGAAGACTTTGTTGAACCAGAAGTTATCCGTGAGCAATTTCATACTTTAGATAAAAGACTCAAAGCCGTTGAGGGTAATGACTTCTTCAATGTGGATGCAGACAAGATGTGCTTAATATCTGACCTTGTTATGCTTAATAAGTTCAAAACTCCAGAATTTGTGAAGTACAAGTGGCACTCTTGCCCAATGGCTCATTTGGTCATGTATCTTCGCAAAATGACTGCTTATACCAAAAATCAGAAGCTGCTTATCCACTGTTTTCAAGACAGCTTGAGTGGAGCATCACTCAAATGGTACATGAGTCTCGAGAAAAATTCTATTCACTGTTTCCAAGATCTCACAAATGCCTTCATGAAGCAATATACGTATAACCTATACATGGTCCCTGATCGTCACCAGCTGCAAAATATGACTCAACATGAGAAGGAATCTTTTAAGGAGTATGCTCAGCGCTGGAGAGAGTTAGCTTTCCAAGTTGAACCTCCTTTGACTGAGAAGGAATTAACTGGAATGTTCATGGATACCCTGTCCCCGTTCTATTGGGAGAAGATTATTGGAAGTGTTTCCTCCAATTTCAGTGATTTGGTTACTATCGGCCAAAGACTCGAGGAAGGTCTTAAGAAAGGAAAAGTATCCAAGGCTACTGAATCTTCCAATGTTGTGAAGAAATCCTATGGGAACTTTCAGAAGAAAAGGGAAGATCAGACTAACACTGTAATGGTTGAAGTGAGAAGGCATCGTCCCCAACCCTAGTATCATATTCACCCCACTGTTGCTGCTGTCACTCTAGTGGTTACTGCCCCACGACCAGCTTAAGGTTCCCAACGTCCAACTGCAGGACAAAACCAGTACCGTAATAGAAATCATTTTGATCCTATTCCAATGAAGTACACTGAATTGTTTCCTGGTCTGGTTGAGCAAGGTTTGATTACCACAAGGACTTTACCTCTTCCGAATCCTCTTTCAGCTGGATTAATATCTGATCTCCACTGTGCATTCCATGAAGGTGCCGTAGGCCACGATTGCAAAATTGCTATTCACTAAAGGCTAGAGTGCGTGATTTGATTAAGACTGGAATTCTTAACTTTCATGACAATCCCAATGTCCAGAGCAATCCTCTGCCAGGGCACGCCAAGTGAAGCTTCAGCCGACTTCAGCTCAACTACTTCTTAAAGACAGGACTGCTCATCCTTGTGTTTGATTAGTAACTACGCCTTATTTCTTGTTATTTGCATATTACTTATTTTGTAATGGCTGTTTGCCTTCAAATTATGTTTGTACTTTCACAATTAATGAAATGAGCATTGCAACTTTTGATTTAATTCATTTGTGTTTGCTATTTACATCTCTATGCTTTCTTTTTCAATAAATACTTTATCTCTTTTCCAATTTCCTTCTGATTATGCAAAGATTGGAGGGAGGATGATGAAAACGTCATACTCATAACTGTTGTTGGTATGCTTTCAAATCAAAACTTTGCTGACGATGTAAGACATTGTTTCACATTCCCTAAACACTGGAGACATAAGGAAGATAACCCCTCTTTAACCCCTTCGAGCCTTGAAGTAGGAGCTTATTTTCTTTACAAAAAAACCCGTAATCTTAACCTAGGGCAGGGTAGTTCTCAGCTAACTTGGTTGTGAGTCCATACAAAATACCTTTCATATAATGGTTGCATTCACAAATTTTCATTCGCACACAGCAAGCAAGTGTTGAAGATGTCTTTCAAGTCAAACGCCAATGATGGTTCACTGTAATCATTAAGTCAGGCAGTCACTAAAAAAAAAGAGAGTAAAAAAAATAAAAATAAAAGCCCTCTAAGTCAAAACCTATGAAGGAGACTTAGGTAAAAATTGGGGCATCCCGCTGGCTGTAAGCTCAAATGACACAGTTCAGGCAAAAGTTAAGGGATAACAAAAATCAATCAAAAGGTTACCAAAATCCTCAAAGACAAAACGAGTTGACTGAGGTCCTCACCAAAAAACAACAAAATGTTGTAAGAAGCGTGACTGCCAGCTCAAGTCCCTCAACTTCTGAACCATCATTACTATCATCAGTGCAATTTCTAACCCATAGGAGCCTGACTGCATAAGATGAGTTAACTGAGCATAGGACTGGAGAACATCACGAAGATTGGGTGGGCACAAATAAACTTTGAGCCTTTATCCTTTGTTTCTTAAACCGTGAACCAGTCCACGTTATCACCCTCAAAAGACCTAACTGAAGCAAGGTTATTTTGAAAGCATACTACAGCAAGGTTGCGTAAACTGACTCTAAAAGATCTTTACGGATAATCTGTTTTGGCATCACACCTTTTGCTTAAACTTTTCACTTTAATGTCTTGAACCGCTGTGTTCTGACCAATGACTCATATGCTTTGCATCTTTCCAAAAATGATTTTGATTTCAAAAGTTGCACGAACTTTGCATTTACCATGTTTGTACAAATACTTTTGTTTGCAAACTAGCTTTCTTCTCAAGGAATTTTTAAATAATTAAGAAACTTGGCCGGTGATCCAATCAGGGGCAAGTTCCTTCCATATCCTATTGAGAATCAATTCAAGATTTATGGTTTAATGGCGACTTCTCAGAATTGGTTTATCCAGAAGATCCTTTCAAGACTCATACTGAGGCAAGCTTTCCTAGTGTAGAGTAAAACAATCATTTTCAAGACTCATACTAGGGCAAGCTTTCCCAGTGTACAATAAAACAATCATTTTCAAGGCTCATATTGGGGCAAGTTTTCCCAGCGTACAGCAAAGCAGTTAGTTACGGAATCAGACAAACTAAAGCAATGATCAATTCATCTACAACAATCGGCTAAACTGGGGCAGTTTAACCTGAAGAATCCCCAAGCAGCTCTTCATCCTTCCTACAGGGATCATCAATTTGGATACAGTTTACCAGTGTGGCAATGATGTGTTCAACAGTAGCATCTCTAGTCCCCAAGCAGAATGACGGTGATCTCTATGTTGAGGAATCAGTCTCCCAGTCTTGTCTTCTCACCAAAAGAGTTGAGTTGTATCGTCAGCATTTGCATTTGCATTTGATTATATATCATCTGCATAATTTATACCATATGCATAACATGAGTGTTTTATCCTCATTTTCATTTCTCCCGAGGTCGTGTCGTTATCCACGTCTTACCTTGCGGTCAAAGTCCAACTTACTTGGTACCTACCAAACAGATATGTCGGTTCCTCTTTTGTATCCAATGCTATTCTTGGATGTCTTCGGCTGTCTTTTCTCCAATGTCGTTCTTGGATGTCATATATATTTGTCTCCTCTGATGTTTTACCAGATCGAGTCTTCTGTTCTGACGTTTTCCCAGAACTCTCTCTTTGTGTTATCTGATGTTTTTCCAGATATACCCCCTTTGTGATTCTGATGCTTTTCCAGAATGACATTCTTTTACCATCTGATGCTCTTTCGGATGTGTCTCTCTTTCTGATGTTTCTCCAGGGTGTAAAAATGCCAACATCAATGGTAAAATCGGGTGTGAAAATGTCAACATCAATAGTAAAATCGGGTGTAAAATGCCAACATCAATGGTAAAATCGGGTGTAAATATGCCAACATCAATAGCAAAACGGGTGTAATACACCGCGTTTTTACACCCTATTTAAAGAAAATAGGGTGTAAATTTGCAGACCTCTAAGGTATTCACTACTCATTTTACATCCGATGTTTATGAATTTGGGTGTAAATTCGTTTGATTAAAATGCTATTATTTACACATTTACACCCGTTTTCTATAAAATAGGGTGTAAAGTGGAATATATACATCCGTTTTAAACAAAAAAATGGTGTAATATACCATCTATAAATGTATATATTCAAAACTTTACACCCGATTTCTATAAAAAAGAGTGTAATATAACATCAAATTTACACCCGTTTTTTATAAAATAGGGTGTAAACTGGAATATATATACATCCGTTTTAAACAAAAAAGGGTGTAATATACCATCTATAAATGTATATATGTAAACATTTACACCCGATATCTATAAAAAAGAGTGTAATATAACATCAAATTTACACCCGTTTTAAAACGGGTGTAAATTTGTCTGACATTTCTCACCTGTTGAATTCACAACCTCCAATAACGGGTGTTAAATGTATAAAAAAACAAGTGTAATTTCATATTTCTACACTAGTGTTTGATACTCGTTTTGAACTTGACGATTGTTGATGTACGACAAAGCTTGTATGTGCATCTCGAAAGTATCGAGAGGGATTGCCTCAGCAGTACCTTATCTTTTCCCCCATTCTATTGAGTTTTGAAGATATTCGCCTCAATATTCGTTTTGAAGCAACTTGACTATACCCTGCACTAAAGACGGCTTGCCATTTTATTAGCCTTGGAGAGATTCGTCCTCGACTAACCAACCCTTGGAATGATATGCCCCAGATGAACCATTTTCTTAAAGCGGTTTCTTTTGATAAAGCCTTGCAGCGGTCTGCCCAAGATTGATTGAGCTTTGGAGGGTATTACCCTTGATTGATTAAGTTTGAAAGGTATGCCTGAAAAGGAACTTATATCCCTCCATGCTTTGATACAACGTTAATATGAACTGCCCCAGTATTTGAGTCTTCGGAAAGTATGCCCCTGATTAATTGAGGTCTAGAGGAATGACTTGAAAAGGAACTTGGATCCCACCATGCTATGATATGACCTCGATAAAGATTGCCTCTAATATTTGAATCTTGAAAATTATGTCCTAATGTTTGAATCTTTGAAAGGTATGCCACTGATTAGATTAACTCTTGGAGTGGTTAGTTTTACTATGCTTTTGAGGTGGCCAGCCCCAGTATGAGCCTCTTGAAAAGGGCTACCCCTTATCATTAGAGTCATAGAGGTATTTTGACATAGGTGTGTCAAATCTTGAAATGTTTTACCCATAATCAGTAAGATCTTCCGATGATGTGCCCCTATGATCATTCATGATTTGCCCCTTGATTGGAAGGATTCCTTGATAATTTGCCCCTAGTCAGAAGAGTCTTAAATCGGTATGCCCTTGATCATACTTTTTGAAATTCCTTTGATGCTAAGTATTGATTTGTGAGTAAAATTGTTCCCTTTGAAAAGTAATTCTAACGCAATGCGTATGAAAGTTTTTGAAATAAAAAATAGATACGGGAACAAGTACGGTGTATACGATGATATTTAGCCATGAGGTTGGCACAAATGAAGATGTGAAAATGTGGTTAGCGATGTCTGAACAAATATTCGGAGTCAGTTTAACATCAATTTTGCTGAGTATGCTTCCATAGTGAACCTAGCTTCAATTAGGACTTTTGAAGGTTGTAACATGGTCTGGTTCACGGTTTAAGAAACAAAAGATATAAGGTTCAAATTTTAATTTTACCCACCTCATTCTTCTTGATGTTCTCCATTCCTAAATCCAATTAACCTAGTAGATGCGTTCATCCTGCAAGAGAATTTTGATAGATAATGATGGTGAAAGAGGTACAATGGTTTAAGCACTTGGTGAGATTTTTTAGGTGGCAGGCACACACTCCCGTTTATAAGATTGTTCCATTTTTTTTTTTTTTGCTTTTAATCCCTTATTTTTGCATGGACATATTCTTTTGAATTTGTGGTCCATCGGGATGCCCTAAGTTTTGCCTAAGTCAATTTTTTTCAGCTTTTGATTTTTTCTTTTTGACTTAACAGGCTTTTTGGAACAAATCTCGAATTTTTGCTTTTGGTTTAGAACGGTTGTGACTGCCATATTGACTTTTTATTGCTTCCTCGATGTTGAATGGTGTGAGGAAGAAGATGTTGTGCTTTATTGCTTCCTCGATCTTTGATGATGTGTGCGAGGAAGAGGATGTCCTTAAACCCCTTGCTTAGATAGATGATTCTCTTGAAGTTAGAATGCATCATTGAATTAATTAAAATCTACCCTGCCTCTGGTTAAGATTCAGGGTTTTTTTAAATAGAAAGAACACAAACTTCTGGCTCAAGGGGGTTGACTACGGATTAACTCCTTATTCCTCCAGTGTTTAGGGGGTGAAACAATGCCTTACATCGTCAGTCAGGTCTTACTATTGAAAGCATAGTTAGCAAATTCAATTATTTTATACATCCTTCTCCTCTTGAGTTTGTTAATAGGTGAGAAGAGAAATGGAAAACATTGATTTTTGGCAAGTGATGAGAGTGTAAACGAATGAATTGATTCCAAAAAAATGCATGCTCGTTTTATTAAAATTACTTCTCAAAGAGTACAAATTTTAAATACAAACAACACTTAGCAAAAAACAAATTACAACTGGAAATGATAAATTCTATTGATCCCAGGGATGAGCTTCATTGTTGATCCACCATCTTTAGGGGATGCATTTTAAAGTTCTTGTACTTGTAAAGCAAGGGTGACAGTTCACCAATGAGACTCCTCCTTTGAAAGTCAACTGCTTGCTGTCAATCGGGTCTTCGACTTTGTATTCATACCAGCATTCTCGTCATGATTGGGAGGATATGGATGAGAAGAAAGATCAAAGGGGTTGTAGCTTTACTAGGGCACTTTTGAGTAAGTCATGAGACCTTAGTATAGGATCCAGTTTCCTCCTAAGCTTCCTTTGTGATTGATGAAGGGCGTACGACTGTTGCTGAAGTAGATACTGTTACAGACCCTATTGCGGAGGCATCACTCAAGGTTGTTGTATTTGAGGCTCTATGTAGGCCTGAGGTTGGCGTGATGAATGATACTTGCCTCTCTTGAGTTCCTCCATGGCTTCATGAGATATCCTTCGGGTTCATTCGTGAGTATCTGGGAGTCTGCTAGCTGGATGATAGTCGGAGGAAAGTTAGTGAAGGTGGAAGAGGTATGGTCTTGATGTATGCAGATGCATGAAAATGTATGGGGTATGAAAAAGTGATTTTATTTATTTAGTTTGAAGGTATGCTAAATTTTTTTTTGATGTAATGCAAGTGTCACATTAGGATAGTGACAGATGAAAGGAAGCCCTTATGGGTTTAAGGGTTGTGACGAACACCAGGAAACCCCTACGAGTTTAGGATGATTATGTACATAGGGAACCCTTATCTGGGAAGGACCCCTAGGGATAATGATATTGATAGGAATGGGAAACCCAAACGGATATAGAACCCACATATGGGTTTAAGGGTAATGCCAAATATAAGGGCACCTTGTTGAAGAGGGCTCCTTATAGATAGGGATAAGGATTGGCATGGGAAACCCAAAAAGTTTTAGGGATAGGTAAAACAATATGCAAGCATGACCTAACTAAGGTAGGCTCCCTATGATAGGTTAGATCTAAGTTTAGACTACCAAATCCCCTCACATGTAGGATATACAATTTTTGGCAGCATAACAACCCTAGAATTTACGGACTATACCCTTGTTTTACTATAAGAAGGAGCAAGTCTTCCTACAGTAATTCTTCGGGATAAGTCTCATCTAGGCGGGACTCTAGTAATGACCCTTGCGGGTTGATAACATAAGGTCACCATGAGTTTGAAGGGGTTCTAGAAGAGGTCCCTAGAGTCATTAACCAAATTCAAAGTCTCATCATGAAGCAGTGTCTGCCCACTCATGACAAAACCTTTGAATTGATCTACTCTAGGCGGAATCATCATCAAAGACCCTACGGGATAAGAATCCACGGTGGCCAAGACAGGCAACCACTACTTAATTTACTTGTTTTTCTCAATCCTTGATTTTAACTTCCACACAATTAAAAATCCCAACTAATATGATGACAATATAAAAAATATGATAAAAATAATATGTTATGATAAAATATAAAAAAGTAGAAAAATAGATAAATAAATAAAGAACAGTAAACACATAAAGCAAAAACCATAAAACCAAAGGTTGGGATGAACTCTCTTTAGAGAAGTATAAGACGTCACCAACAGAGTTGCCAGCTATCGCGGTCGGCAAAAATGACAGAGTCGCCATCATCTTTTATTCATTATTAAGGAAAAGGAAAATAATGATAAAACCTAAAGGCTAAGGGTGAGATACTAAGGTTCGGGAATCAGTTAGGCGGGAGAAAGGTGTTAGGCACCCCTCACCTCTATTGTATCTAATAGGATCCTCCTTAAGTCCTAGGGTTAATTGCTTGTTTAAGGTATGTTTACTTGAATTTTTATATTTTCAAAGCTTTAATTATTTACAAGAGAATGAGTTTAATTATGATAGGGGAACCCTAAGTTTTTATTATTATTATATTTGCTAGGTTTTGCAACCCTATGCCTACGTACACTACTAGAAAACTGCATTTTAGCTGCGAATTTAGCCTCGGCCACCGACACTGAAGCTAGGTAGCCTCGGCCAAACCCACGCTATTTTAACGTAAAAAAGCATTTTATAGTTACAATTTACCATTTTTTTATTTAATTCGTTAGACACGGCTTTGCCGAGGCTAGATATTTTCTATTTTTCAAATTATTATTATTTTTTATATATTAGACACGGAATAACTGAGGCTAAGTTTTAATTATTTTTCAATAATTTTTATTTTATCTAATAGACACGGATGACTCGAGGCTAAAGATTAATTTTTATTTTTATTATTAAGTAGACACGGATACAGCGAGTCTAAATTTTAATTATTTTTAATTTTATATAATAGACACAGAAACACCGAAGCTAACTATTTAATATTATTTATTTATTTATTATTATTACCTAGACACGGTTCCACCGAGGCTAAATATTAATTATTTTATTAATTTATTTTTTAAATTTATTTTATAGATACGGTTGAGCCGAGGCTAACTATTAAATATTTTTTATTTTATTTTCCTCTTTCCAAAATTCATTTTTCCCACTCTTCTTTTTCACCTTTCCCTCTTTCTTTTCCTCTTTCCCACTTCCTTTTTCCACTTCTGTTTCTTAAAAACCCTAAAATCAAAATCCTAAAACCTGAATTTCTCTTTCCCACTTCTCTTTCCCTAAAATCGTCGAAGGTATGATTTCCGATGACGATGTGGTGTGCGAAGCTCCCTCAGTATGATTTTTGGCACGTCCTCGATTCAATGAAGGAAGAAAGGTGGCGCGGCGGCGATCTCTCTCCTTCCCGGCGCGGATGGTGGTTCTTCGACGGTTAAAAGGGTGAGTTCAGTTTCTTACCCTTTTTTATTTCTGCAGATTACTGTTAGAAATAAGTGAAATTTGTGTTAGGGTTTCAAAATTGAAATGAATTTTGATGAAAATTGGTTTTCTGAAATCGAATTGATAGATTAAGTGTAGAAATTATTTGATTTGCTTCAGGAAATTTTGCAATTTCGCAGGTGGAATTTGTTGTGCCGAAACCGTTGATATTGATGAATTTGATGTGTCGGCGACGTCGGTTTCTCGCGACAGATTTTGAAGCTTGGAGCTGCTGCTTGCTTGTAGTAACAGGTTCTCTTTCTCTTCTCTTTTAATTTTTGATTCTGATAAGCTGATAATCAAACCCATTTGAACTGTTTGCTGCTGTAAATTATAGGTTCTCTTTGCAAAACAGTATCTCGTATCACCATCTTCATGCTCGCAAACGTTTTCTCTCGCGCAAATTTCGAATCGGAACGAACGCGTATTTCGAATCGCACAAGTTGGTGGCAGCAATCAATAATTGAGCACTACATAAGCAACACAAGGGTGGAGGTGAACAAAATTTCCTGTCGGAGTTCGTCTGATGCGTCTTCGACGGTGATATCGACACGAGCTTGATGCAGGTACCGAATTCAGCCTCATTTCAGGGTACGAAGTACCGAATCCAAGGTAAATAAAACTTTCACCATTAATATCTATCTTAATAATTGAAGGATACTTTTAGAAAGAGAATGAAAATTATTAATAAATTTAATGTGATAACTATTAAGAATTGACATGCAAAAAGAATTGAGTTTCTTTCATTGTAAAGAAAACTTGCAGACAAATTATCAACATCTGGATTCTTGGTTGTTGTTCCTGATCTTCTATATGGTGACTACTTCGATATTGATAATCCGCAATTCGACCGAGTTTCATGGTTAACTGCTCATGGAATGGTCAATTTCTTTCACGAAAAAAATGCAATTATGCAATAGCATTCATTTTGATTATCATTTGTTTTTCTTTATAATAAGGTTTTACTATAGTATGTTTATGAGAATCTGTTGTATATTTTTTTTTCTTACAGGATAAGGCATGTGAAGATACTAAACCTTTAATAGCTGCTCTAAGGAGTAAAGGTGTTACATCCATAGGGGCTGCAGGTTTCTGCTGGGGAGGTGATTTTCTGTTGTTCCTTACACTAACAAATCATACAAAAGAAAAACAAATCTATCGTTAGAATTTAGTTTTGGATAACTCAATTCTAATAAAATCGGTTTTTACTTTTTAGGGTGAGAATATACCATCTCGTATAACTATATTTTCAGGTCATATATCATCTAATACGAGACTTTTAACATACCGAAACCCAAGTGGTCGGATAGTGAAAGACACGGCATATTTTAGATAGACTCAAATATCATCTTATATTTTTTATATTAGATCTAATTCACTCATACAAAACCGATTTGTAATAGTTAGAGTGTTTAACTTATTAGGTTTGTTGCAGGTGTTGTGGTTGCAAAATTAGCAGTCTATAGTGACATTATTCAAGCTGCAGTTATTTTACATCCTGGTCCAATCTCAGATAAAGAATTTAATGGTAAACTTATGCTATTAAGTTGTCTATTATTAAAAAATATTATACCAGTTATCCACCACCTTAGTTTTTTTCTTTCAGATATTAGGGTTTCTATTGCTTTATTAGGAGCGGAAATTGATGAATTTTTCCCAAAAGAAAAGTTGAAGCAAGCTGAAGAATTGTTGTCTGCAAAAGATGAGGTGAAAAACTCTTGTTGATTCTCTTAATAAATAAAAATTTCAACTTTTTGGTTAAGTAGCTAAATTTGATTGTGAGTTACTATGATAGAATATGGTTCACTAAGATTGACTTTTTGGTTATGCTATATTAGATAGAAAGCCTTGTGAAGTTGTATCCTGGTGTTACTCATGGTTGGTCAGTGAGGTACAATGTTGAAGATGAAGCTGCGGTTATGAATGCAGAAGAAGCTCATGAGGACATGTTGGATTGGTTTATCAAGTATGTCAATTGAATCTCAATAATGATGTATACATAGAAAGAAACTAACACAAATAATAAATGTATTTCCCTTAGTAAATAAAACATGAAATGATTTATATATTACAAAGTAAAAAAGAAAAACAAGTATTTTACTCTGATTTATTCTTCCTATAAATGTTAATTTATAATGTGATAAATACTCATAATAGATATCATGTATATGCTCCTCAATGTAAACTTGCTCACCATATCATCGATTTCTCTCTTTAGAATACTCTTTCTGAGAACATAGGCTACTGTACATAGAACATACAAATTTCACCACTATCAATTTTTTCTTATGAAGTCCTTGTCCATTTTAACATGTTTTGTTAGGTTGTGTAGGACAAGATTATAAACAATGGAAATAATAGTTTTATTATCACAATAGATTTTGGTTGGTTTTGACCTAGATATCTTCACTTCATTCATAAGATTTTTAATACATAATACTGCCCAAAAATTATGGGCCACAAGGTAGAATTCAGCCTATGCACTACTCCTAGCTATAATATTTTGTTTTTTTTTTCTTCTTCATGTAACTAAGTTTTCACCTACAAAGGTATAATACCTTAAAATAGACCTTTTATTATTTATATTACCTGTCCAATCAACATTCATGTAAGCTTCAATCTATATAGACCCTCTATTTTTGAACACCAACCCCTTTCAGTATTAACTTTCAAATATCTTAAAATTTTGAAAACAACTTTAAATTACGAACTAGGCCCTAGTGCATACATAAACTAACTATCACACTCATTGCAAAGGCTATGTCACTTCTTGTATGTGACAAATAAATTAGTCTACTAGCCAATTGTTGGTAGCATTCTTTATCTACCACTTCATCTTCAGATGCGACCTTTGGTTTTACACCATGTCATCCTTGTCTTTATGAATTAATCAATTATATATTTGCGCTTGTTGAGAAAGATTCCTTCTTTTGATCTTGTGAACTCAATTCTTAGAAAATATTTTAATCTTCTGAGATAATTGATATCAAATGTGTATTTATAAATTAATCAAGTATATATTTGCACTTGTTGAGAAAAATCCCTTATTTAGATCTTGTGAAGTGAATTCTTAGGAAATATTTTACTCTTCTGAGATACTTATATCGAATTCAGCCTTAAGTCCCGAATTCAGCCTCCAGCCTTAAATTATAGGTTTTATTTTGATTGTTGTTTATGATGATGCAAAAAATCTCAGGATTTGCTATCATGAATCAAAACTTCGAAACCGTGTCGTAGCATACTTACAAGAATTCACCAATAGAAATGCCATGTGTAAACTTTGAATTTTCATTTTCTTGCCTTGGCTGCATGATTTGTTATGGCCTTATTTCATCATTATGCTCCTTTTTTACATTTGTTTCTGAGCAATATCATCACTAGATTTTAATCTTGTTCATTATCATTATGGCAGGTTTGAAGGCGGTGTAGTTCAAGTGGCTGGACTGAAGATACATGCTGGAGAAGGGTCCACGAGAGAGAAGGATAATACTGTTTAGGAGGCTCATAAATTAAGAGACTTATGCGTATTGTGCAGAGGAGACGACACCCAAACATAGGATTAGGTCTCGTAACTACAAGTTTGTTTAATACCATAGATTTTAGGTGTGTCTGTTTTTAAAGAAACAATACTATTTAATTATAAGTTGTTTTTATGAAATTGAGAGAGTCTAAATACTAAGTGAAAGAATAAATTGAGAGAGTACATATTTGAAATTTGCTTATATTAATCAGAACTATTTTTTTTATTTTATTTAAGGGTTATATAATGGTTTTGCTCAGGTGTTTGATTTTTCATACAGTAAGAGGACATTAGGGTATATTAATCAGAACTAAAATTACCAAGAATCAGTAGGGTCTATAATTTGAATTTACCCTCGGTTAGGCTGAAGTTAATTATTTTGTTGACGTTTGACTTTAGCCTCGGCCAAATCGAGGCTAAATATTTTGTTGATGACCTTAGCCTTGAAATATTCCACGCTAAATATTTTGTTAGCCTCTACCAAGCCCATGGCTAAATATTGTGTAGACTTATGAAGTTTGACTTTAGCCTCGGCCAGACCTAGGCTATTGTTTTTGTTGACTTTGACTTTTAAGCGTTGGCTTTAGGGTAGCCTCGACTTAGACTAGGCTAAACCGAGGCTAAATTAGACACAACACATTTTGGCCGAAGCTAAATATTAGCTTCGATTGTTTTTTACTAACCCCGACACTGAGGCTACACCGAGGCTAATTGTTTAGTAGCGTCGGTTTTTTGCCTTATAGCGTCGAAAAATGGCCGAGGCTAAATACAGTATTTCTAGTAGTGGTACCCTCAAGTTTGAAGAATCAGAGTCCCGTAGTTCGTATCCCTTATTTTGTTGGTTGGTTGTTTTTATCCCTTGAAAATAGTCCTCACACAATGGGGGTGGAGGAAGATTTAGTTTTCAAAAATGCCTCCATACGCAAGGGTAGAAGACTTAAGTTTTAGGTGAGTTGAATGTGTTTATCCCTTATCCTTTATTTAATTTGCAAAAATATCCCAATTAATCCATTTTGAAAATAATATGATATTATATAAACCCCTAACCTTATCCCTTATCCCAGTTTTATTTATCCCAAAAAAACCTTAGATTTTATCCCTTTTTATCATCCCAAAATATCCCAAGTTTTTATTCTTTTTTTTTGTAAAATTATCCCTTTTAATTTATTTAGAGAATAAATTAATTATATAAAAAAATTCTTTACTATCCCTTATCCCTAATCCTATATTTATACTCTTGGATATTAAGAGTTTTATCTCAAAATTTTTATCCCAAGTCTATCCCTAATATCCCATTACTTTATCCCAAAATTTATCCCTTCAGAAGAATAAAAATAAATTAAGTTTCAATTAACCCTTTTTATTCCAAGTAATTATCCCCTAATTCTAATTTAGTCAGTTATGCAAATTAATTAAACAAATTTAATTAATTAACCAAGTTAAACTCCAATTATTTGATAATCAAACTAAATAAATATATTTAAAAAAAAAAACAAACCCCAAATATTTAATAATTATAATAAACCCAAATTTATTAATTACCCATAATTACAAATAAATCCAAATTAATAAATTAAAATTTAGAAAATAACAAACCCACATTTTTTTAATTATAAAAATAACTTAAATAAGTTAAATAAACCAAATTTACCAATTATTATAATAAACTTCAAATTTTAAATTAAACTCAAATTTATTATAAATAAACCTAAATGAATAAATCTCCATTTATAAAATAAACCCACATTTATTTTTATGAACCCAAGATTATAAACCCACATTATTTGATTATAAAAATAAGATAAGTTAGATAAAACCCAAATTTATTAGTTATAAAATTGTAATAAACCCCAAAATTATGAATAAACCCAAATTTGTTAAAGATAAAAATAGATAAACTATAATAAACCCCAAACTTGTAAATAAATCTGAATTTATTAATTACCAAAATAAATAAACTAAAATAAATCCCAAATTATAAGTTGATTCCAAATTTATTAATTATAAAAATAATTAAATTATAATGAACCCAAAAATACAAATTAAACCCAAATTTATATAATTATAAAAATAAATAAATTATAATGAACCAAAAAATATAAATTAAACCCAAATTTATATAAATAAATAAATAAATAAATTATAATAAATCCAAAATATAAATTACACCCAAATTTATATAAATAATCCCCAACTTATTATAATAACCCAAAATATAAATTAAAACCAAAATTATATAAATAAACCCCAATTAATATAATAACCCTAAAATATAAATTAAACCAAAATTTATAAATAAAGAAAATAAACCCGATTTATTATAATAACCCCAAAATATAAATTAAACCCAAATTCATATAAATAAACTCCAATTTATTATAATAACCTCAAAATATAAATTAAACTCAAAATTATATAAATAAACCCCAACTTATTATAATAACCCCAAAATATAAATTAAATTCAAAATTATATTAATACACCCCAATTTATTATTATAACCACTAAAATATAAATTAAACCCAAATTTATAAATAAATAAATAAAATAAACCTCAAATTATAACTTAATATTATTAAGTTAACCTTGACTTTTTAATTAATATGACGTGGTGGTGAGGGTATTGTTATTAAGAGATTTTTTTGAGATTTTCCTTGTTTTTATGTATAACTTTAGGGATTTTTATAGATGTTTGTAAAAAATGATATGATTTATGATCACACAATTAACTATTAGAACATAATCCCTACTCAAACAAATAACTGAACCAATACATATATCATAGACAATTTTTTATATGAGCAAAGAGAAACTGACCTACATGATCGAGGTTTATCCCGGTGTGAGCGGTTAGATTATCCCTTTTTATTTGCTACTCTTTCTTGCCTTTATGTTTCTTTTGATCCCAGCTCTTCGTAATTCTCCTTCTTTTGCTCGCGCTTTTTTAAGAAGATAGATGGTTGAGGTTTTAGGGTTTTGTTGTTGGTGTTCTTCAGTCTGAAGAACCACAACTTTTTAGGATGTAATTTGTGAATTGTGGATGAGAAAATAGGAGAGACAAGGATTCTATTTATAAGCTAAAATCAGGTCATAGAATTGAATGTGATTGAATCATTTAAGAAAGATTTGATCTGACCAGATTTTATTTATTTCTTGAAGCCCAAGTAAATAAATTAGAATGGATTCATGGCTTGGTGAATTTTAAAAAATAAAATGTTAATTCAAATAATAGTAAGAGTCTAATAATGATAATGAAAATTTTTTGATTTTTTTTATTTGTATGATTTTTTGAGATTTTTTTCATAAACTAACGATTTTAATAAAAAAAATCATATTTTAAAAAATGTATTAAATACAAATAAGAAAATTAATAATTAAATGGTGAAAAATATTATTTTTATAATTTAAAAATACAATAGTAAATGTTAGAAATAAAGAAATAAAAAGAAAAATAACTAAAAGTGACCAGATTTTATTTATTTCTTGAAGCACAAGTCAATGAATCTGGATAGATTAATGGAATGGTGAATTTTAAAAAATAAAATGTTAACTCAAATAATAGTAACAGTCTAATAATGATAATGAAAAAATTTTGATTTTTTTTTATTTGTACGATTTTTTGAGATTATTTTCATAAAATAATGATTTTAATAAAAAAAATTATATTTTAAAAAATGAATTAAATACAAATATGAAAATTAATAATTAAATGGTGAAAATATTATTTTTATAATTTAAAAATACAATAGTAAAGGTTAGAAGTAAAAGAATAAAAAAAAAAAACTAAAAGTGACCCGATTTTATTTATTTCTTGAAGCCTAAGTCAATGAATCTGGATGGATTCATAGCTTGGTGAAATTTAAAAAATAAAATGTTAATTCAAATAATAGTAACAGTCTAATAATGATAATGAATTTTTTTTTATTTTTTTTATTTGTACAATTTTTTGATATTTTTTCATAAAATAATGATTTTAATGTAAAAAATCATATTTTAAAAAATACATTAAATACAAATACAAAAATTAATAATTAAATGTTGTAAAATGTTATTTTTATAATTTACAAATACAATAGTAAAGGTTAGAAGTAAAGGAATAAAAAGAAAAATCACTTTTTATTCAAGGCCTTCTTTCACAACCTCTCCCACTCAACCTATTTTCACTCAAGTCCTTACCAAATGTGTCATTTCAATCATTTAAAATGAAATACCACTAAAACTAATAATAATACTAATAATTCCTAAACATAAAATATAACTTAATAATAATTAAAAAAACCCATCAATTTCTAATAATAATAGAAGTTATAGCCCTTTAATATTAATAGTAGGCATATTAATATTTTCTAATAAATTAGTCCTAAAAATACATGTTAAATAATTAAAAAAAATTATGGATCCTAAAATAACAACCAATCCCTTAATGTAAGATCAGATTCTTTAAGGGAGAATAAAAAGTAAAAAAGAGGCCCTTTTACTAATTAGGTCATTGTGAGGGACCAGAGAATTTGTAAGGACGTTGTATATGTTAATGATCTAAGCTTTAAGTCAGATGAAAAGAGTGGTCAAAATTTGGGGTACGACAATGTAATTTATATTTTATTAATTTTATTTTTAAATTTATATACTATTCAAAATAAGTAAATATTTATTTGTGTGTTATTTAAAATAAGTAAATAAATAAATGTTTATTATGAATTACTACCTCTATTTTTTTTTATTATAATTCGTTTTGGGGAAAAAATTTATACCACAATATAAGCCGTTTTAGAATATCAATGAATCATTAATGTTATTTTTTTCCTTTTATACCCTTAAATTTTTATTATTCTCTTTTCTTTCAATTATTTAAATTTGTCTATCCAATATCATTAATAAAAGACAATTTTGTAAAACCTTTCAAAATTTCTCTTTTTTATACTACAATTATTATATTTTTTAATACGTATGAAAAATAAAAAATGACTTATAATAAAAAACGGAGGGAGTATTAGTTAAGTATTAATCACTAGAAATATCAACAATAGAAACTGATTGATCTAGTGGTAAAGTAACTACCATTTAGTTTAAAGGGACCTGGGTTCGAGACAAAGATATAGGAGGTGACTTCAAAGTCTCTAGGTTCAACTCCCTTTTTATTAATATATTTATCAATTTGAATTGTTTGTAAATAAAATTGAAATTAAAATTAAAATTTAATTTAGTATTTAAATAATAAAAAATAAAAAAATAAAATCCAGCGAAGGTGTCCACGTAATTATTAAAAAATGTATGTGGCATAAATAATACACATGACAGTCCTTTTATGGTTTAAAAGTAGGAAAAAACCAGTTTTAAAAAAATTAATAAATGGACTAACATAGTCTGATTAAATTTTGTAAGGGATTAAATATAATCTTTTATTTTCTCAGGATTAATTTGGATTCTTTAGTTTTTGTGAGGGAGAAAAATCAATATTCACTCTAAAATTTTTAAAGTGTAATAGTTTGTGCAAGATTACGATATTAATAAAATGTGATTTAAAAATGTGATTTTGTCAATTTTCAATTGTTAGCTATCCAAAAATATTAAATGCAAGAATGTGAGTTCGACCCGCGACATCTCACATTATAATTTTAAAGGATGAATTCTAACCATTAAAATAAAATAAAAATGAATGGACACTATTTGATCTATTTGATTCATGCAAACTCCCAATTAAAAGTTATTGATACTTACCAAAAATTTGAGGTAGCTAATATATTTTCACTCAAATTTATGGTGATAAATTTAATAAGTCCCTCAAACAAAAACTTATAAAAGTAAGTTGGTGAATATTCTACTGCCCTAGAGTTTAAATGATATTCATCATTTCATTTAATGTTCTGTTATTGCTTTTATTATTCATTTAAAATAAATTTAAATTTAAAATTTAAATTATAATCTATATATTTTTAACATCTAAAGGTTCAAGGTTGATTATTTATCATCATCAAAGTTAATTCCTTTATTTGTAATATCATTTATCTTTACTCTAAATTCTTTTGTTATGAATATTTGTAACATGACTGACTAGTTTTATTATGTTAGATTTTTAGAGATGAATTTGTCCTAAACATCTTTGATCACTGTAATTTTCTAAATATTGTTTTATATAATGGTAATTATTTTTTATCATTCAATAAAAATTATGCTTAGTGTATTCATTGACGAATGAGTTGACTTATATCGAATTATGCATGATAATCCAACTTATCTTACACAATTGTATTCTACTTTGTTGTTCAACCCCTAATATTGCAAACATAGTTATTAGTTGTTGTGATATAATAATTATGGGTTAAATATATTTTATTTTCGGCAATGTGAGCGAGTTTTTATTTATTCCCGTAATATTTTTTTTATCCTCCCAATGTAATGTAAAGATTCTTTTGTTTTGGTCTCTTATATGACAACCACTATAAGAAAAAAAGTATTTTGCGACACATAGGTTGCGACGGTTCCCTAAAAACCGTCTTCCTTCGTAAGTTACGACGGTTGCCATGACAGTTTTAGATAACCGCTGTTAAATTTTTTAACATTTTACGACTGTTATGGGCCTAACCGCCATAAAAAGAAGTCCGCGACGGTTCAACAACCGTCGCCCCCAAATTAATTCAAAAACCGCGTATACTCCTTGGACAAAAGTTAAAAGAACTCATACCAAAAGTTAAAAGAACCGCGCGACCAAAATTAGAATAGACGAAATCACTTTCTTCTTTTCAGTATCATGTCTTTTCTGCTTCTTCTTTTCATATCTGGAAAAATTGAAACAACCACCACCACACCACTGCAAAAACCCTAACGCCGCTAACGACGCCGCATTGGTATCTATCCCACACCACCAGTCCCAAACCAATCTTGCCAGGTTAGTATTCTTAAACTCTAAATCTGTTTCTCTCTGTTTCTCAATTGTGATAGGTTTCAGTTTCTCAATTTTCTATTGGTGATGATTTAAAATTATAGATTTTGAAACAAAACCCTAGCAACTTTTTCACAGGAGAGACGACCACAACCACCACCAGTAAACATCAATTATTGCCCGTGGGAATCTTCGTCTGTTTTGAATTTGGTTATTATTTAGGTAGTTTGCGTTATTCACACACATTGCACACCAACCGTTTGCGCAAAGCTTTGAATAAGTTTTATTGATTATTCAATGTGGATTGGCTTTTCAGGACTTGTCTAATCCTATTCTTGCAAAGGCGATATAAGGTCTGTAAATTTGCATTGTATGTATAACTTTGGAATGTTTATTTGAAGTATGATGCTATTTTTTCTACCATGGTTGTTGATTGATAGCTCTGAAGCCTTTGAGGATAAGAATCGGAGGTTCTTTGCAAGACCAAGTGGTGTATGATGTAGGAAGTTTGAAGATTCCTTGTCGACCGTTTCAGAAGATGGATGGTGGATTGTTTGGATTTTCAAAAGGATGTTTACACATGAAAAGGTGGAATCAACTGAATTATTTGTTCAACAACACAGGGTGAGTGAGATTTTTTGTATTATATTGTGTTTTTTTCCGCGTTTTAGACAAAGTAAGAGTTTATCACTTGCAGGGCCGTTGTGACTTTTGGCTTGAATGCACTCTTTGGAAGACACAAAATTATTGATAAAGTTTGGGGAGGAAATTGGGACCCTACAAATGCTTATGATTTCATAAACTATACTATTTCAAAGGGACACAAAATTGATTCATGGGAATTTGGTAAGACAATAGAAAATATAACTACTTGTTAGGTTCAATTTTATTGCATTGGAACTTATTCTTTGAATGCTTCATATATATAGGTAATGAGTTAAGTGGTAAAGGCATTGCTGCAAGTGTTGGTGTTGTTCAATATGGGAGAGACTTGATAACGCTTAAGAAAAATTTAAACACACTATACAGGAACACCGAGTTCAAACCTTCGCTTATAGCACCTGGAGGTTTCTATGAAAAGGAATGGTTTTATCAGCTTCTTCAGGTTTTAGGTCCTGGCATTGTCGACGTGATGACTCATCATATATATAATTTGGGACCAGGTTTACATAGTTCTTTCTACTATAGTCTAACATCTGTTAGAAAATTATTCCTAAAGGTTAAAATGATTTGTTTTTGTTTAGGTAGTGATCTGCATCTTGACAATAAGATTCTAGATCCTGCACAATTGAGCAATGTGGAATCTCTATTTATCAATCTTTCAGAAACTATTCAGAAATACAGGCCTTGGTCGGCTGCTTGGGTTGGAGAAGTCGGGGGCGCATTCAACAGTGGTGGTCGATATGTTTCTAACACATTCGTGAATAGCTTTTGGTAACATTGGGCATTTCTTCCATCATTTCTTCCACAGGCAATCTGCAGAGTAGAAGGGACTTTAGAATTCGCAGGTTCTAAATATAATGTAGCTTGAGGAAATTTAGAATTTGTTAACAAGCTATTGTTATATGGTTGTTCAAACAGAAATTGTTTACAAGCTATTGTTATATGGTTGTTCAAACAGGCTAATAAAAAACAACGGGGAGGATTTTTTTAACAATCTTCCAAGTCCTAAAGCTGATACTCCTCCATCTACAGCTGTCAGCAACTTTGTCGTTGCAGATAATGCAAATGGTTCAGAGAAAATCGAAGATGATGACGTGGAAGTGGAAGAGAGCAGTGATCCTTCATTTGATGATCTGTTCAGCGTACTTTAGTCGTTGGGGACTATAAGGGGGCAATTTCTCAATGCATATCTGCTAATAAATGGGTTGATGCTTTAGTTATTGCTCATGTGGGTAGTACCTCCTTGTGGGAAAGTGTAGCGCGGTTTTCGTGACCGCCCACATCCGCCTGCGGATGGGATTAGGTGCTACTTTCTGTTTTCTTATTTATCCTATGAAGCTGGAAAGGAAAGGGAAGCTATCTCAAACTAACCTTGCATGCAAATGTTTTCTTTAACAAATGCTAAGAGATTGGGGAGTTCGGGGTCAGGTTATATAATGGGGAGTTGTCAATTACCCATCCTATACATGGTTATCCATGGGTTGTTAGCAATTTTTCTTACTGCTTTCTACTTACTGGTGTTTATCTGTTGATTGGGAAAGTTTCTCCTTTGGGAAGGTTTAGAGATGTTGAAAAAATATTTTTGTTGTTTTTGGGTTTTTCGATGTTTTTGGTAAGGTACTGGACCTAAGGTTTTTTATAAGTGTGCTCGCTAAGATTTCGTAATCTTATGCCTACGTATTCTCGTTAAAGAAAACAGGGAAATCAGAGCAATCGTAGTTCCTCCTATTTTATGGGAGGAAAAAGATATTTGGTGTCTTGTTCAAAGCCCAAGATTGAAGCTAAAAGGTTGAGTATTTGTGTCTTGTTCAAAGCCCAAGATTTAAGCTAAAGGGGTGTTTGTGGGAATTGATTTGAAAGAGTGAAAAGATTAAAGATTGAGATATAAATATCCGGGAAAAACATCGGATGAAAATAAAAGGAATATCCGAGAAAGCGTCAGATGAAAAGAAAAGGAATATCCGGGAAAGCGTCGGATTTTAAAAAAGAGGAAAGGGTTTTTCCTGTGTTTAAGGAGATAAAAAAGGTTATTTGAAATCCAAGAGGAAATGAGACTGTCCGAGTCTACTGGGTTGAAAAGGTTTATCTTTGTATGATGCCCAAGAGGAGGCTAATGTTTTAAGGGATGATAATCAACCCTAAATTGGTTTGATGTTTTGACTCTAGAAAGACTGCTCTAGCAAAGGATGACCAAGTTCTGTTCCTATACCTTTAAGAGATCGCCGGGTCCTTGTATTAAGCCCAAGAGAAGGCATGAGAACTTCTAAGAAGCCGAAGGGTCCTTGTACAACGCCCAAGAGGAGGCGGGGATGCTTTTAGGAAGCCTGTGGGTCCCCAAACCAAGAGAAGTTCAAGAAATCCAATTCACCGAGAAGAGATCATTCCAGGAAAGTTCAAGGATTTGGAAGAAACTCAAGAGATGCCATTCACGGAGAAAAGATCATCTCTGGGGAGTAGAGTTTCTTTGACAATTTCTAGGGGTAACAGTCTGAGAAAAGGTTCACCGAGAATACTACATTTCTCTTTGTTCCATATTGTTTAACCCCAAGAAAAGGGAAGACTGTATCTGGAAATCTTATGGGGATCTAGTTTTGTTTGTATTTAAGAGTGACCAACAAGCTTTACTTAGTTCTAGACCTAATTGTCGGGGAAAACTCTAAATAACTATACTAGTATATATACAGTTGATATATGACAAGTATTTTAAAAGGTTATGAAAGAAGACTAACCATGCACAGCTTTCCACAATACAGTTATATACAGGAAAGCAATAAATGGAAGCGGATAAACACTTACCCGTTGTAGAGCTTCCATGTTGTTTTGTTAGTTGTTCAACAAAGAAATTAAAGAAAATTTTGATAACAACTGTATATTCGAATCTAAATCAAAAGGAAAGTTGTTTTAAAAAGAAACGATACTAATATCTGGGAAAACATCGGATTGCAAGAAAAGATTGCAGATATGAATATCCGGGAAAGCATCAGATAAAAAGAGATAAAAATAAAAAGGTCGCAAATACAAATATCCGGGAAAACGTCGGATGTAAAGAGACGATGGAAAAAAGAAAAGGTTGCTCGCTAAGACTTTACAGTCTTATGCCTAGGTATTTTCAATGGTATCTTGAGAA
Source organism: Lathyrus tuberosus (assembly GCA_022829125.1). Lineage (NCBI taxonomy): Eukaryota > Viridiplantae > Streptophyta > Magnoliopsida > Fabales > Fabaceae > Lathyrus > Lathyrus tuberosus. Next base: position 1,686,662 of record JALAZF010000699.1, on the reverse strand, counting down.
ACCAGAGCAGTCGTAGTTCGCCCCTAAGGGGCACGAACTACAGAAAATAAAGTTTAAATCGCACGGCGGCGAGAGGAAAAAATCTAACCTAATGTTATCATGCAAAGGTAGAATATCCTAATGTCTGTCTTATTTCAAACCTAATCAAAAATTAAATTTGAACTAAGAGATCCTAGGGGAGCATGCATACGTGGCAAAACATCACGAAATAAATAAATACACGGCAAAGCACCGTGTAACAGATTAAACAGACAAAAAGTTACAGAATACACATGGAAAAACATCATGATAATTAGACAATAAAAATCAACTGAAATACACGGAACAACATCATGTAATCAACGGACAAAGATACGCGGCAAAGCATCGCGAGATAAATAAAAGATATACGTGGCAAAACATCACAGTGAAAATAAATAGAAAACACACGGCAAAACATCGTGGAATCATGATCAGATTAATAAGTTCATGGTAAAAACATTATGTATCAGATCAAGTATCAAAGTGATAAAACATTTAGGAAGAAAATATCAAGATTTAAATCAAATAATCATGAATATGATATTTCAGGGACCGAATTTCAATAGGCGAAACATAACAATTTAAAACAGATAAAAAATGTTAAAATAAATTCACAAAGAAAGTAACATTTTATATCGTATTTATATTATCATGACATTAATTAATTAACAAACTATTTGAAGAAAATAACCTAAATGTACAATAATTATAAAAAAATATATGATTAACAAATTTAATTGAAAGAAAATTATAACTTAAAATATAATTAGAATATTTTTGGTTTTTAAACAAAACTAACTAAACTAATTATCATCTAAATTTAAAACAACATAGGGTGTGTTTGTTTCGGTGTTAGAAAAAAGTTTCCGGGAATCTAAGGCTGGAAATAATTATTCCATTGTTTGGTAGATGAGAAAGAAAAAAAATACCTTGAAATAAATAATTCCCAGGAATAAAATTTACTCATGAACTTATGAATATTTATTCCCATGTTAAAGGGTGAGAATCATATATTCCCATGGGAATAAAAAATAACCAATTATAACTACCCACTTTCATATTATTTCAACACATTATTTTATATTTTTAAAATTTTAAAATTATAATTAAATCAATTTCAAAATTATTCCTTAAAATCTTAATTATTTACCAAACAAATTGATTAGAATAAAATTCATAGGCTTAACATTCCTAGGAATAATATTCCTGAGAATATAATTTTAATCTCTAAAATAAACACACCCATATATTAAAGACTAAGCGTGTGATTAGAAATTATAATGGGATGTTGTTTAAACTTTTAAAATTAAGCCCATTCAGAAAAAATCATTTTAATAATTAATAATAATAAATCAGAGAAAAAATAAAATAAAATAAAGGAAATTGTAAATTGAAAAAATTTGATTCTCTTTTTTTTCCTTTTCTCTGAAAGTCTTCGTTCTCTCTTTCTCTTAATGGCTTTCAACGCATTTCTCTAAACACAACCGCCATCTCCGACCGTCGCACTCCCTCCGTCTGCGTCCATGTTTCCCGGCGTCCGCGCTTCCGGCCGGTTCGTTCTTCTCCGTTCGCGTTCGTCACTGCGTCCTCCGTCAATTGCGCTTCGATTCGGCGCGGATTCTGCAGGTGGCGGTGCTTCTCCTCCCTCCGTTCGATTTTCCTGTTTCGTCTCCGATCAGCTTCTGATTTCGTGTCCTCTTGACGATTGCTTCGGGTATCAATTTGTTCTTCTTCTTTCGATTCCTGCAAAGTTCGTTGAAAAAAATATGGAAATTGCAGGTGAAATTGCTGTTGAAGCCATTGATATTGGTAATTTCGACGTGTCGGCGACATCGGTTTTCGCGGCGAAAGCTCAATTTGCGGTTGAAATTCTGTTATACGTGATAACAGGTAAACCGTTTTTCCATGATTTTCTGATGCTATGGTTTCTGATTTTGTTTCCTGTAAAAAGGGAAAATTGCAGAACTTTGTTTGCAGCAGGTAAAAATTGTATTTTCTTGACTTCGTGATTTTTTTTGTAATTGTTGCAGAAGATTGTGGATTTCCTGCAAGAAATTTGAAACAATTAGAGTTTGAATAGAAATTGATGTTATTGAATCACTAGTTTGAATTAAAAAATTGAAAAATGTTGCTCTGAATTTGTGTTAGGTTCTTGAAAAAATTTGCAGAAAGTGAGTTGTAAGAAAAATTGAAACTTGTAAGTTCTGTAAAAACTGAATCAGAATTTTGTTTGAAAAACAAGAAGAATTGATGGAAATTGGAATAAATTTGTGATATTGTGCTATATTGTTCTGCAGATTCACGTTTAATGGTTGCATCTGTTGCTGCTGTGGAATTCCTGTAAGAAGAAAAAAGTGCAGAACTTTGTTGTAGCAGGTCTGTAGCAAAAAGGAAAGAATTGATATGTCATTTAATTGTAATTTGAATTAAACAAGAAAGAATTTATGAAAATGATTTTGAAATTGAATTTCGATCGTTCTCGCAAGCTTTTTTTCTTATGATTTTTCTGCTACGGATGTTACAGGTTGTCCTTCTTCTTTCGATTTCAGACAACATCATCATCATCACCATCACCGATGCAGGAAGAAGGTGATGGAAGGAGGTGTTGCAGCTGATAAAAAATCTGCATAATTTTTATGTTTAAATTTGATATCACTTACCATTTTTATGCTTATGTAAATTGTAATAATAATATGAAGTGAAATGTGTATGTGAGTGTGAAAATTTGTTCTTTTCCTTTCCTAAGAGTGAGAGGGCGTGATGCCTTGTGTGTGTATGTGAATTTTAGAAAAAAAATAGCAGGTTTATGTTTCACATATATCTTTTTTTCTAGATTTTACCAAGGCAAACGAGAAATATGCATGTAAGATGGAGAGAATGAGAAACAAGTGTAAGAACTTGTTTGGTGTAAGTTTGAAATGAAAATAGGAGCCTATTTATAGTTAAATGTGGCTTAGAGCTTAAGCTAAGTGAAGATAAGAAGTGATTAAATTCAAAGTTTGTTAGAGAATTCAAAGTCTTTGGATTTTTAGTCCAATTTGTTCCAAGTTTTAATGGTGTGTAAGAGATTGTTTTCAAGTCTCTTTTGCAATTGGTTATTGAAGATGAGTCATGGATCAAATGCATCTTACTATGTCTCATAAGAAACAAGTTTCATGCAAAACAAAAAAGAATAAGAATTGAAATATAAATGAATTTGTATATATATATTTCCTTAAAATATGACTACATGTATATATTTTAAGGAAATATATATATACAAATTCATTTATATTTCAATTCTTATTCTTTTTAGTTTTGCATGAAACTTGTTTCTTATGAGACATAGTAACATGCATTTGGTTCCATGACTCATCTTCAATAACCAATTGCAAAAGAGACTTGAAAACAATCTCTTACACACCATTAAAACTTGGAACAAATTGGACTAAAAATCCAAAGACTTTGAATTCTCTAACAAACTTTGAATTTAATCACTTCTTATCTTCACTTAGCTTAAGCTCTAAGCCACATTTCACTATAAATAGGCTTCTATTTTCATTTCAAACTTACACCAAACAAGTTCTTACACTTGTTTCTCATTCTCTCCCTCTTACATGCATATTTCTCGTTTGCCTTGGTAAAATCTAGAAAAATATATATATGTGAAACATAAAGAAGGGTGTTTTTTTTCAATCTACCTGCTATTTTTTTTTCTAAAATTCACATACACACACAAGGCATCACGCCCTCTCACTCTCTTAGGAAAGGAAAAGAACAAATTTTCACACTCACATACACATTTCACTTCATATTATTATTACAATTTACATAAGCATAAAAATGGTAAGAGATATCAAATTTAAACATAAAAATTATGCAGATTTTTTATCAGCTGCAACACCTCCTTCCATCACCTTCTTCCTGCATCGGTGATGATGATGCTGTCTGAAATCGAAAGAAGAAGGACAACTTGTAACATCCGTAGCAGAAAAATCATAAGAAAAAAAGCTTGCGAGAACGATCGAAATTCAATTTCAAAATCATTTTCATAAATTCTTTCTTGTATAATTCAAATTACAATTAAATGACATATCAATTCTTTCCTTTTTTCTACAGACCTGCTACAACAAAGTTCTTTCTTGTGTTCATTTCCATATTCAGGTTGTATCAGCGATGGTGAGCAATGATCTCTTGAGCCTTGTGAACACTAGGCCTCTAAAATTCTGGAAAGAAACCCTTGCTCTTCTTTGCAGTGTAAGTCTTATTGGTCTTTGCTGCTGGTCTAACTCTCTTTTCGGTTAGTTTTTAAGCACAATCTTCGTTTTTAATCTTCCTAATTCTTATATTGATTAAAAGGGATGCTTTATGTGGATGCTTAATGTTCTGTTTTGGATTTTGATTGGATAAAGTTCCAAAACTAGAATTTGTTGTAGTATAAGCTATGAACTCCTCAATAGGACATCAATTTTGATGATCAGGTAATTTTATAGTACACTGTTATAATTCTCGTCATCTCATATTAACAGTTTGCTCAGAGAGATGAATGGACTATGCTTTGCCACAACCTTGCTTCAAAACTCATGGGGGCTGGCAATACATTAGCTGCAACTCTTTGTTATATATGTGCTGGAAATATTGATAAAACAATTGAAATTTGGTCGAGGAGCCTGTCAGATGGGCACGAGGGGAAATCTTATGTTGACCTTCTTCAGGTAAGATTGACATTCTTATTTGTACTTGAAAATATGCATGTGTAATATAAAACTCACCCTTACCAATATTACATCTTGACAACTGACAATTATATATTATTAGGATTTGATGGAAAAAACTATTGTTCTTGCCTTGGCAACTGGGCAGAAGCGGTTTAGTGCCTCTCTATGCAAGCTTGTTTCTATACAGCATGTCGACATGGTGATAATAATAGAGGAAAACTAAAATTACTTGCATTTTCGTATTTTGTTCTAGTGAAATTTCATTACCATTTTAATTAGGTAGTGAACATTAGTTCATAGTTATATTTTACTGTTATCCAATGTTATCAAATAGCGGCGCCATGACTGCTATGGCAGATTATACATGGAAGTTTTTGGGCTCGCCACAGTGATAAATATTGATATTATGAGTTTTTCGGCCATAATCTTCTATAACGGGGCCGCACAGCGGCTGATATTGTGGGATTTTGGCTCTCCGTCATGGACCGCCAACTGCTATGGACAACACTGTTGTTATCATACATGTAACATTATACACCCAACCATATTTCCTTTTGTATTTATGAAGGGAGAGTTGCCAAAAGACTGAAGAAATAAATAATATCTTCATATTGCCGGTTTTAAGAAGACTTAATTACTCAAGTGATTACTTATTAACCAATCTTTGAACATTGTTAATAACTAGTGGAGTAGTTAATGGTTCATAAACCTCAGTAACTTTAGTTTTCATTTGGTGAAGGAATTTGATCATTTTGATATTAAGGACTCTCAATTGGAGAAGTCTATGTTCATGGTTTTGTTAGTTAGTTAATGATCATTTTTGTTATGACTTCAGCTGTCTAGTGTTTCCTTTATTGTTCGATGCTTGAAGCTTTCTGCACACCTATATTATTTTTACTTTTTCACTTTTCTAATTTTTATTGCAGAGAAAGACTTAAAACCCATGGTACGGACCAAACCGTGTTAAGTACTTAGGCCCATTCTCTGGTGAGTCTCCGTCTTACTTGACCGGAGAATTCCCAGGTGACTACGATTGTGACACTGCTGGACTCTCTGCTGACCCAGAAACATTTTCCAAGAACCGTGAGCTTGAAGTCATCCACTCCAGATGGGCTATGTTGGGAGCTTTGGAATGTGTTTTCCCAGAGCTTTTGTGATGGTGGAGATTGAATGCAGAGAGAGAGTGATGAGTTTGACAAAATGAACTGTGATTGCTGTACTTATAGATCTTCAACCCTGAAATTCTGTTGGAAATTCATTCTAAATGTAAGTGAAGTCCAACCCAAATTACCTTGAAATGTGAAATATAGTTAGAGGTTAGTTTGGTAATTGGATTGAGTTAGTTATGCACTCTAAAAGTTAGTTTGTGAAGTGAATTCTGTTAAATGCTAGCTGTCAGTTATCTTTTTATTGAAATTCTGTTATGAGATTAATTAAAGTGATTGTTAACTTGGTTCCAATGGATGTTATGTTAGAGGCAGTTTGTTGCAGTGAAACTACTGGAACTTGCATTGAATTTCAGTGATTGGTGAAGTTTGAATTAGTGTTACAGTTAGATGTTAATTTAGTGAATTTGATTAATTTGAAATGTTAGAACAGTTAAAGAGATAGAGATGGTTAGTTCAAGTTGTACCCTATTATGAAAGTGTAGGTAGGGTTGTCATCTATTCGAATTTCTGTCAAGACTTGAATGAAGCTTATGATTGTGAATGTTAAATACAGGATCTCAAATCTTTAGCGAGGGTGGACTTGACTACTTGGGCAACCAAGCTTGTATAAATATAATATGATATATATGTTGAATGAAGAATATATGTGATTATTTGCCCCATTATGTTCATATTTCTACTAACAATTTTTTTTTTAATTTTAAAAATAAATTACCTGCGGATTTACCTGTGGAAAGAAAATTTCCTATGGATTTACCCGCAGAAGTACCTGTGGAATAGAAAGTTGCGACGGTTGGAACCGTTGTAATCAACAATAAAAATAAAAATCAAATGGAAAGTTAGGACAGTTGATAGCAATATGCAGATTACGTCAGTTCCTTACCCGGATATTGAATCTTTAGTTTGCTAACGAGGCATGTTTAGGTGGTTTTGTTTTTTAATAATTTTTTCTTTATTTAATTAATGACATGTAAATATTTAATGGGTTAAATATACATTACCCCATTGCAATGTGAACAAGTTTTGGTTTACAATCTATAGCCATGGAATTAATTTACAGTTAACAACACTTGTACTTTAATTGTAATATCCTGTATACTCTTAAGTGCTCTAAATGTTGTCAGTTGGGACAAATAGAGTAATCAGTAAACTCAGAAGAGATCAATTATTATTAAAAGAGACTGACCTTTATTAATAAGTATAAGAAGGAACATTTTGTTAACATTAATAATTGGTCAATTGCTCTAGTAGTAAGAAATATTCTTAAGATATATCAATTGAGATATTTCTTTACCAACTTTTCTTTTCAACTGCTCAATTATCTCTTCTTATCCACTTATTTCTAACAAAGTAACACAACACCACTTTAATTTTCATTCTATCAGTAACAAATGAAAAGAAACATAAAGAAGAGAGAGAGACAAATAGGAGAAAGAAGAGAAAGAAAAGGAAGAAATAAGAGAAAGAAAAGAAAGGAAAAGAGAAAGAAGAAAAGGAAGAAGAAAGAGTCATGAAAGCCATCATCATCAACATCAATTCATCTCATCTTCTTCATCATCTTCATCTCCTCAAGGTGGGTTCTTAGATAGTTTAACCTTTGAGCAGCTTAGGATTTATGTGTTTTAACTCTAATCATTGAAGTTGATGATGCTACATGGTGATTAATGTCATGTTAGAACCATGAGTTATGTTGTTGTGTTGAAAGCACATCATGGTGCTGATTGTTTGGTTGATGTTCTTGATTCTTGAAGTTATGTTGTTGTTGTTGATGCTATGTTGTTGTTGTTAACTTTTATTGTTGTGATGATATTTTGTTAACATGTGTGGAAGTTGTTATTGTTGTTGTTGTGTTGTTTCTTGATGATTGTGATATGTTGAATATATGAGTTGGTGGCTTTTGTTAGAGATTAATGATGTTAAGAATGATGAAATTCATGGTATGAGATGCTTGAGCATGTTAGTTTATTATTAGGTATGATTTAGAATGGTTGGGTTTGGAGGAAGAAGTGTCAAAACTGATATTTTTGAGAAAAACCACAGTGTCAATCAATTGCATTGTTCAATCAATTAATTGCACTGCCTAGAAATGTTGTTTTTTTGCTTGGAGCCCATGTTTTCAATATAAAATAACTTTCGTAACTCGTAATGAGGCGTTGTCGGATGCGTTGAAAAGCTAGTTTAATAGTCTACTACTTGGTGAGATAAAATCATGTTTATATGTCAATTATCACTTGGTTGATGGTATTATAATATTATGTATGTTTATGACATGTTTCCCTATTTCCATCATAAAATGAGATTCATAACTCCGATCAATGCGAGGTTGAATGCGTTGGAACATTAATCCAATGCTCTATCCTTTTATGAAGTAAAGTCATGCATATATGTTTATTAATGCTTAATGGAAAATGATGATCTCTTATTCTTATGTTATGAACTATTTCATGAAATGTTGATTGTGTAATATTATGATTAAAACCTTATGATAATGAGTGAGGAAACCTAGGAGTATAAATAAGTGAATGAATTAGAAATATAATTTAGAGTATGGAAATGAGTTATGTGGTGATGCTTGGACGCAAAGGTACCTCGGTGTGTATCACAGATGAGTATTCGCTTGATTAATGAATCAATATGCTTTGTATGGAACATGTGGAAATAACATGAGAATTGGTGAATGTGATCACCTAGTATTTGATGAGATAACATGAGAATTGGTGAATGTGATCACCTTGTGATTGATGAGAGAAATCGCGATGATGTGGAAACTTAATCACGTATTCAAAATTTCCCTTGATTGTGCACATCCCATTTGAGATGCTTATGTAAAGTAGAAAATGGGGATGTGGCACCAATGATTTGTGCCTCAAATTGGTTTGAGTTCCAAATATGGTTGAGCCATGGGGAGAGGTGGACACCTAAGTGGGTTCGAGTCCCGTACGGTGAAAGATACTCAAAGTGGGTTCGAGTCCCATAAAAGTGACGGTTCTTAAAGTGGGTTCGAGTCTCATGGAGAACCTGATAGCCACATGAAAGTTGAATCATACGAGCATGCATGAACGATTCCTTTCCCTAGATGTAGGTCCGGTCTGGGATCGATGTTTTGTGATACCGAATCGTGATTTATTAAGTTATGTGTAATTAAGTGACATGTTACCATACATTGTGAATATCCCTTAAATCATTAAGTCTTAGTTACGTAGTGTGAGTGACACACAAGTAACGAAAGATGAAGACTTGAGTTAGTAATTAATTAGAAACCCTGTAGAGTCGAGTGGACCCATAGGATAGGGGAACTCACTGAGATTATTATCTCACCTTATTATTATTATTATTATTATTATTATTATTATTATTATTATTATTATTATTATGGTGTTATTTGCAGGTTAAATGTAAGAGAAGTTGTTTGTTGATGTTTCAAAGATTTTGAATTATCGTGATATTCCGCTGTGGATTGTGTATAATAAAAATATTGCACATAAATTTTAGTTTTTATTTAGGCACTATTGTATGTCATGTGCCATACTTTGTATTTTATTTTATGGACAAATATATAATGATGTCGCTAGGAATTTGTGTTATATCAGTACCAAATTAAAATCGCATATAATGTATTTTCTAGATGTATATTATATGGGGTGTTACATTAATTATGGTGACATATTAAATCATGTGTGTGGACGCATCTTACGATCATGTTCATTCAAATTTTTTGATTAAAAAATTTAGAATTTCAAAATAATAAATCTTAATTTCACAATATTTTGAAGACATGATAAAAAAATCTTATTTTTTAATTTTCTTGACCGTTAATTTTCTCGACGCATCTTACAACAAATAATGGCCAGTTAGGGGCACATCATCTAGTGGCCTATGGCGTTACTCTTGTAGTCGTCCGACGCCTGTATATTTGACTTGCCTTGGTTCCCTTTGGATTATCTTCCCTCATGTATACCAAATTTACCCTAGTACAATTGTATACACTGCCTAATCGATTAACACCCTTAGTCAATCAATTAGACCAAGGCATAAAGCTTTTTAATCGATTAAGAACATTGTTAATCAATTTAGACACTAGCTATTATAGGTTTTAGATTTTAGGAATCGGGGTTGGCGTATTTGGAACCTCATAATCGATTAACCCTATGGTATAATTGATTATGACATTTAAAGGCCCATGAATCATTTTCCTTTTTAATCCAAAATTTTCACCTATAAATAAATGGTTTGTCCTGACTTTAAAAACACACCAGAAAACATATTTCTATATAACTTTTTTACTTTCTGCTCTATCTTTTCTCATTCTTTATTTTTCATTAAATTGTCTTACTGCTTTGAGGGTGAAAAATATCAGTGAGGTTTTTTTTTTGTTGCTTTGGTGTTAAGGTATTACTGTAGTTTACACAAGAGAAAGCCATATCTTGTGTAATATCTCTTGTGAGAAGTTGGTCTTTGGTTTGTGAACTATGCCAATAAAAGATCTCATTTGGTTTGTGATATTGTCTGTGAAAATATATGTCACATTCGGGAGCTTAGCTCGATGTAAAAGCTCTGATTTTGTTTTTGCGATTAGGTGTAAAAATATCCACCTTGTTTGTGAGCTTATCCTAGTGTAAAATCTCTCGCTTGGTTCCGAAATTTTCCTAGTGTAATTAAAATCTCGTATTTTTTTTGGAGGATAGCTACTGTAAAACTCCAATTTGATTCTAAAAAGGCTCGTGGGTATAACCTAAGAAAAGCTCACATCTATAGTGGAAAATATCAAGAAGAAATGCTTGGGAAAAAGGAGTAGACTAAGGGGTTAGGCCGAACCTCTATACATTTAGAATGCAATTCTCTCAACCATTATCACTTTATATTTCCTCTATTTATTTATTTTTGTCGTGCTTGTCTCTTTTCCTTACTCTAATTTTGTCTTCTTGACTTATTTTGCTTCTTACTCTTTATTTGATTTACAAAAAATTTTTAAGAAATTTATTTTATCAAAGAATTTTTAATTGAACATCTTATTTTCAAACTAACACAATTAACCCCTATTGTGTTTGGAGTCACTTGTCCTACAAAAATTTCACGGGATATCTTGTGGCAAAGGGGTACTCACAGTAGAAGAGAATTGATTATGATGATATTTAGAGCATTTATAGATATTGAAGCCATCAATGATATGCATTAAGAGCAGGTAGATGTTAAGACAAATTTTCATCATTATAATCTTGATGAGAAAATCTACATAGAGCATCCTGAGGACAGACTAATTTGTAAGTTTAAAAGGTCAGTGTATGGATTAAAGAAGTCTTCAAGATAATGGTACAACCCCTTTGATTCATATATGCTTTAAATTGGCTATAGTAGGCGTGAGTATGATTGTTGTGTTTGTGGTATAAGCCTTGATGACAATTCTTTTATTTTCTTCTTATTATACATGGATGATATGTTAATATCTACTTATCATTTGCATGATGTAAATGAACTAAAAATATTTTTACGAAAGGAGCTTAACATGAAGGAATTAGGTGCTTTTAAGAAGATTTTTTATATTGAAGTTCTTAGGGATATAAGCACTTCAAAGTTATTTCTTTCTTAGGAAATATATGTTTAAAAGGTGTTAGAAAAATACGACATGAGTAATTAATATGTTGTGAATATTCCATTGGCAAATAACTTTATCTTCTTATAGGATTTAGGTCTAAAGACATATGCATAACTCAAGTATATGTCAGAGGTTTCTTATACTAGTACGATATGATTTGCACTAGACCAAATTTGGCACAAACAATAAGTCAATTTTGCAAATTTATGTTCAAACCAAGTAAGCGTCATTGGGAAGAAGTTAAATGGCTTTTTAGGTACTTTAAAGATAAAATAGGCCATGGTTTCAATTTTAGTAGTGAGAACGATTATCCTTAAATTGTAGGATATGTTGATTTAAAATATACAGTTGATATGGAGGATTTCTGGTCTACAAAATGATATGTCGTTACTCTTGTAGATGGACATATATGTTGAAATCAATTCAATCCATAAGGCTCATGTCTAAAATTGAAGTAGAGTACTGGTCGTAGCTAAGGCTACCAAATAAGCCTTATGGATTACATGGTTAGTTAAGGAATTAAATGTCGAGCAATGTGAATTTAATTAACATTGTGATAGTCAAAGTTTCATTTATTTAGAAAATAGTAAGATGAATCACTCTAGGACTAAACATATGATGCGAGGTTTCACAATATCAAATAGTTACTTGCATTTATAAAAATAGTACTTGAAAGTTTCATACTTTAGAAAATGTAGTTGTTATGTTGACCAACTGAGTCACCAGTGACAAGTTTAGACACTGCTTGGACTTGTTACAAGTTTCTCAGTGTTAAGAAAGTGATATATCTCCCTGTTGCCAATATGTGGGTGTCATGCAAAAATATTTGTAGGAAGTTGATATTCGCCAAAATGAAAAGTGTTTACGACTCATATTAGTAAGGAAGTTATTACGTTTTCTTATAATATGAACTATTATATATATATATATATGTGTGTGTGTGTGTGTGTGTGTGTGTGTGCGCGCGCGCGCGCGTGTGTCGCTAGGCAAAAAAATGCACAAAGTCGCCACCAAATTTTATTTATTTCGAAGAAAGGGAAAATAACGATAAACTCCCCTAAAGATGAAGAAAATGGTCTCGCAACCAAATTTGGATTCGGAAGTCTGTTATACAAGGGGAAGGTATTTGCACCCCTCACATCTGTTGTACTCAACGGGAATCATCTAGGTCATCTAAGCACGAATGAGTGTGTTTATCTAAAGGTTTATAGGATGATGCCCTAAGGCGCAAAAGAGAGTTTGATGAGTTGATATTGTTTTTAGGTTTTTGAAAAAAAGATTGTTCTTGATTAAAATTGCACTAAAGACTATAGGTAGAGGCAAATATTTCAAACTCCCAAGCAAACGTCTTGTGTCCAAAATACTCAGAGTGAGGGCAGGAAAGCTCCATTCTCACTCCTTCTCCACCACTTAAGGCTCGTGGTGCGCAATCCTAATCATATTTTATTATGCTTTTGAGTTTATTGAGAAAATGCCACTTGACGTTGGATCAAGGGTTTTTATTAAGAAAATACCACTTAACGTTGGATCAAGGGTTTTAAGAAAATGGTGAGATCGACCCTAAGGATAGATAGCAAGCAAAACCAAACCAAAGGAAAGCGGGAAAGCAGAGAAAGTACACAAAAATGGGGAGAGGGATGCATGAAAAATACAAGGGAAGTGTTGCAAGAAATAAATGGTCTCGTTGTCAGGTAGCCCAAGAGAAAGTTGTGTGTGCAAAGTGTCCTAAGCTATGCAAAGAGATCAGAGGTTACATGTCTCCCATCTGCTTTAGGGTAGTGCCATGAACTAAACCTTTGACGATTTAGACCCCAAATCCCTAAGGATGCTCCATGTCAAGCTAATGTCAAAATACAAGGTCCAAAATTGTATGAAATACTCCATGTCATGCTAGGGTCAATCACACAATCCACAATTCATTTATGTCTCAAAAGTTTTTTAGGTCTTTTCCGTTTTATCATGTTTTTGTTCTTTTTAGGTTATGATAACAAGACAAAAGGAATAAAATATCAAAGAAACTAAAAAAATACTTAAAGATAAAGTGCATGAATGATAAATGAGAAATAATAGTAAATTGCGAGAATGTAAAAGTTAGGAATTAGATAAATTAGAAGTTAGTAGTTAGTGATCGAATGATTAATTAATCGAATCCGGAAAAATCTAGCGCTATGTTAAGCAATCGTAAGTAGGCTTATGTAGAAGCCTTACCTATCTGAGGTCACTCAATAACACAAAGTTATTCTCCTAAAACATGTAACACAATGGTTTAAAATCAAAGAAGAAAAGACATGAAGATGAAAAGGAAAGGTAGGGCAATCGTGTAGGGATCATCTATCAACCATTCAAAGACTCAAAGCATGATCCAATAAGAGATAACATATCTCTGATGCAAAGTGCCAAGAATGATCAGATGATCATTCATTAACATGTTTGAATCAAACAAGGTTGAATCACCTTAAAGACTAATCCTCAAGAATTTAAGAGGTTCAAAATATGGTCACCTAGACAATCATCAAAAGCCAAAAACCAAAAGTATTCGAAAATATGAATTAAAAAAAGATTGTAAAAATGATTTTTTTAATGGAAATTGAAGAAAAAAAAAGAATCAAAAGGATGAAAAATAATTCATCAAACAATAGAAATCTAATTACAAAAATGAAAAATAATAGAAAAACCAAGACCAAGAAATAAAATTAACCACAAAAATCAAGAATGGATTTAAAAGACATTAAAGAAAATTAAAAGAGAAAGAAATTGAATAATATATATATATATATATATATATATATATATATATATATATATATATATATATATATATATATATATATATATATATATATATATAGGGTTAAATATGTTTAAGGTCCCTATAAATATCCCACCTTTTAAGATTGATCCCTCTAAAATTTTTCTTCAAACATTGATCCTCCAAAAATTTGCCGTTTCCAAATGTAGTCCCTGACGTTAATTTCATCTAACGGAAGGTGATGTGGCGTGCCAACTGTGCAGATTTCATTTGCTTTATTGCATTGACCAGTCAAAAAATGCTTTTTATGTTAAATTTATTCTCCTCCTTCTCTCTCTCTCACTCCTCTTCTTCTTTCCCTCTCCACCTTTTTCTCTACCCTCATTTCTCTTTCTCTCTCACACAATCCTTCTTGAAGGAGGGACATAGCTTCAATTACAACTTTATTCTTTGGAAAGTCAATACCATCTATGGGTGCTAGACTAAAAGATAAATCTGGCTCGCCCAAATAAGTATTTATGGTGTCTTTTAATGAAGACCAAATAGCCTTAGCATATTTTGCAATTCTATCAGATCCATACTTGACAGAGCAAGCTCTAAGATATTGTAAGGAATCAACCTGAATGAATAGAAAATCAACACATGAGAAACTATAAATGGTTAAGTTTTTTTTATAAAAAAAAGTATGATGGTAATTACGCAAATATTTAGAATGAGATGTATAATTATAGTATAATAACACAAACCTTTGCTGAAAGTAGTGAAGAAGAAAGTTTCTCAAGAAACAGAGGAACAACAAATGGTTCATAAACAGGTGTAGAAGAGAATGCATGCTGCAGAAAATTAAAATAATTTGCTCATTATGAAATAAAATACAACTAGAAAAACATACTCAATTTTTTATATGTAAAATACATAATAATGTATCAGATTTCAATTGCAATTGAGATATATTGAATATGCTATTCCATTTACGGATGATAGTAAGCCTCCGTTGCATGACGTGAATCTCATGCACACGAGTACATACAACACACACATGTATGTATATTTGCATTTTGCTTCCTTTATTAGGTAAAGGAAATAGAATAGGAGGATAATGAATCAGCCTAAAAAGGAGAACAATAAGCAACAAATTTCCCCAAGGCAACAACCACATTGATCTAAAATATATGTATATATATATGTCACTTCTACATCTATGTGATGCAAAAGGTCACTAATAAATGCAAATGCCAATCCAGAGCAATGAAGTCACAATCAGTTGACAAGTTTAAGTTGCTATATGTTCAAAAGCTGCCTAACTATTGATTGTACAGTTGCTTCTTGAATTGGTCTTTAATGTTACATTATGCTTGCATTACCCGTCTTAAGAAGTTTCGTTAAAATTAAGCACGCGTGACATTTTAATATTCACATAGACATATCATGTTTGTCAATTTCCTTTATCCCTTCACTTCTTCATTTTTAAATCTAAATTCCCAATCTTAAAACCTTGGAACCAGAGTAACTAATTTTTTTGCAGCAAAGGTTCGAATTTACGAACCCAGAGCAGTGAGTCATTTAACTCCAGTGTAAGCCGTGATGAATGGACACCTGAACATAGTTCATCTCTGGTTGAGGATCGCACGGACACAAAACGTAACATAAAGGTCAACAATGCAATAAGAGCATAACTTCAAGGTTGGTGGTGCAAACAACATGTGCCAATATCACTCAAAACTTCCACACATTCCTTCAAATCTGAGTCATTCACCAAACTATGCTTTCTTCACAATTGATGTAAGTTATGTTGTGTTCTTTTTTGGCTTTTAGAAGGATTGTGTGAGAGAGAAAGAGAAATGAGGGTAGAGAAAAAGGTGGAGAGGGAAAGAAGAAGAGGAGTGAGAGAGAGAGAGAAGAAGGAGAATAAATTTAACATAAAAAAGCATTTTTTGACTGGTCAATGCAATATAGCAAATGAAATCTGCACAGTTGGCACGCCACATCACCTTCCGTTAGATGAAATTAACGTCAGGGACTACATTTGGAAACAACAAATTTTTGGAGGATCAATGTTTGAAGAAAAAATTTAGAGGGACCAATCTTAAAAGGTGAGATATTTATAGGGACCTTAAACATATTTAACTCATATATATATATATATAACCACCTAGGGAGGTGCAGGCTGTGCATGGTAGTGTGAATAACAGGCCTGGGCTATAAAGCCCAAAACCCTTGTTAGACCAAGACAGGGGTGTGGAATGCATAGGAGGGTGAAAAAAGAACATGTGAATGGGCTGAGCTCAATATGTACATGAGATGAGAGGTTTAAAAAATAAAAAAAAAACAAACATAAGACACCAAACTCACGTGCCTCTTGTTCATCTCTAGTTCTCTCTTTTTCTTCCTCGATTTCACGCCACTCTCTCTCGCCGTGTCACTCTCTCAATCCCATTTCTTACTTTTGCGGCGGTGCGGTGGTGATAATTAGGTGAGTTACAGATCCATGAAGGTTTATGGTGTCACAATTGTGTTGTTTGTGAAACGACAGTGTCGAAGCTATGTGGTTTGGTGGTCGGCTGGTGTTGAGTGTAAGAGGGAGAGAACACGGATCTACTCGATGCATGGTTTGTGTTTATGTGAAATGGAGATCGGTTGTGTCACGGTTGTGTTTGTGGGTTTGAGAAGATTTCACTTTCTCTATGGTTGTTGTTTAGTGAGAGAGGGTTGAAGTTTGTTGCGAAAGAGTGGCCGATAATGGTGTTTTTTGTGTTACATGGCAGCGGTAATGGATGCTCTTTGGTGGTTGGAGGCAGTTTTGTTATTGTTGTGTTATCACAGTAAGTGCTGGAAATGAGTGATGGCGATGAGGAAGGAGGAAAATGGTTGAGAGGACAATATGCATGAATGTTGTTAGGTTTGTGTGGTATTTATGGAAGACGTTGAGCGGAAGGAGAGGATTCAGTTTGAATCTTGAGGAAGAAGAAATGCAAAAGTGATGTTTAGGTTGGAGAGTTTGAAGATGTTGAAGGTGTATAAGGAGGTGAATGATGTATGTTAGGTTGTGAAGATGATTTGTAGAGTTGAATTGTTTTGTGGTAGTAAGAAGGCTATCATAGTGATGTTTTGAGCGAGTTTTAATGGTGATTTTGGGGTAGTGATGAAGAAGGATGAGGACATTATGGAGTTAAGGTTGAAGAGAGTGGAGGAAGGTCGGTATTATATAGGTTATTGATGGGAAGAAGGAGAGGAGAGTTCACATAGTTTTTTCTTTTTGTTTTTTGTTAGCAGAGAGGATCTTTTCCATGGTTTTTTATGAGTGTGTCTGTTCAAAACAAAAATAGAGAGAGGAATTTGTATTATGGGAGATAATTGTTGTGTGGTCCTTTTTTGAATTCCATGAGAGAAAATATCGATGAGATGCGTCGCCTGTCAGTTTTTCTCTCCTCTCCCTTAGTCTAGCACAAAATTATATATATATATATATATATATATATATATATATATATATATATATATATGTCTCACTTAGGGTTACCAAGTTTAAGAAGTGCCAAAAATACCCTTTTGTGTCTCTGAGGAATTAAAATGAGATCAAGTTATTTAAAAAACATAAATTCAAAGAAAATCAAATAGAAACAATAAAATAAAAATAAAAACGAATCTAATTTTAATTATTTTCTATGAACATGTTGAGAAAAAAAAGTAAAAAAACAGACTTAAAATATATAAAAGTTGGGCGCAAAAGTGCTCGAAAAAAAGGCTTAGATGGATCAAAATGCGACCGAAATAGTAGTAAAAAATTAGAACGAGCGAGCCAGCAGGTTGAACTACGCAAAACATAGATTAATATAACCGACATCTGTAAGCTCAATTTGGAAACTTTTTGTCCACTGATTTTACGCACAGTTGAGATTCAGTTTGACCGATCTGTCTGTAAGTCCGACAAATTTATTATGGCCAATATTTTAGGCATTATGCATGATGAAATACATGTTATGTTATGCAGATGATGCAAAGGAAAAAAAGGTCAGGTGTATGAAAACCTTAAAAAGTCCGGTAAAAAATGTGGTATGACAGTTGCCCCTATTTAATCTTCTTGGACCTGAAGGTATAAATAGTGACGACTTTCAGACATTCGAGGTAGAAGAGGATTAAATACTAGAATAACCAGAATTTTTGGCCGTGTAGAAAAAGGATGGATGTAGTGTAAGTATATTGTGGGAATTCTGTTCACTGGGATTCATGGAATGGTGATATAGGTTTGTCCGTTGGGGATTGAGCAAGGTACTCTGTTATGGGAACATGTCAGTTATGAGGGTTATGTTATAATATGTATGACATGCAATGCATGGTATATGCTAATGATGAGCTTTTGCCAGTCTTGGTAACGGGGAAGACATCCATGCAGGATTCCCAGAGAAGAAATGGTGGTGTATTTGTAAACAACAAAGCGTATAGCTGTAATTTGAAATTCCTTATGTAACAGGCAGATATGCTTCTTGCAAAAGGCAAGTGTGACTTGGTTGTGGAATGATAGAATTTTATGCTGCAAAAGGTAAAGGATATTTACAAAAAGCAAGAAAGAGAATAAATTTCTCATGCAAAAGGCAAGGAGAACTCCTTAACAAAAGGTTAAGAAAAAGATAGGATGTGATCTCTCATAAAAAAGTAGTGAGAGCTCTTTAACAAAAGGTTAAGAAGGAACATGAAGAATATCACTCCAAAAATGATTTGATTCCCTCTTTCAAATGGAAAGGACGACTCCTGAACAAAAAGTTAGGAGGAAAACAGGATGTGATTTCCTCTTGCAAAAGGCAAAGAGAACTCCTTAACAAAAGGTTAGGAGAAAATATGGATGTGATTTCCTCTTGCAAAAGGCAAGGAGGACTCCTTAACCAAAGGTTAGGAGAAATATAGGATATGATTTCCTCTTGCAAAAGGCAAGGAGGACTCCTGAACAAAAGGTTATGATGAGAGATAGGGGATTGTTATTTCCTCTTGTAAAAGGCAAGGAGGACTCTTGAACAAAAGGTTAGGAGAGATATGGGATTGTGATTTTCTTCTGCAGAATGTAAGGAGGACTCCTTAACAAAAGGTTAGGAGAAATATGGGATATGATTTCCTCTTGCAAAAGGAAATGAGGACTCCTGAGAAAAAGGTTAGGAGAGATATGAATGTGATTTCCTCTTGCAAAAGGCAAGGAGGACTCCTGAACAAATGGTTAGGAGAAAAATTGTGAAGGGCGTGCAAAAGGCAACAAAGGGTTGAACTCGATAATGAGGACACTTACAAAAGGTAAGCAGAAATAGATGTGTTTTACATATGCAAAAGGCATATGATACTTACAAAAGGTAAGTAAGGATATCACACTTCGTGCAAAGGGCAGCGAAAGGACTTACAAAAGGTAAGTGAAGAGACACTTCGTGCAAAAGGCAACAGAAGGACTTACAGAAGGTAAGTGAAAAGAGGAAACCTTTGAAAGAGTCCTGCCAGGATGTCTAAAATACCTTCATGCTTTCGAGAAAGACTGGCTAAGCGTGCATGTAATGATGCTTAATGTATGCAAAATGCTGATGTACGCTCGGGTTGCTGGGGATATGAGGATAAGTTATGAATGTACCAAATATGATCAATGTGCTACGTATGGTTGGGCTTTTGGTTTCGAGGGTGCCAAATACAACTAGGCTTTGGTCTGCGTTGCCAAGTATGATTGGGCTTTTGGTTTGGTGTGCCAAGTACAATTGGGCATTGGAGGGATGTCAAACATGGTTGGGATTTTGGTTTGGTGTAGGATCATATTAGGCATGATGGTGATTTGATTTTTTTTTAGGGGTTTTATTCTTTGTTTCCAACGAAAATGGACTTTGAAAGTGAACTTTCAAGAACTGGATTTGAAGGGTAGATTACCAGACAAGAACTGGTGGAAAAATATTAAGTTGTCAGACGGGAAATGACTTTCTGATTTATTTGTCAGACGAGAACTGACTTTTAAAATGGGCTACCAGACGGGAACTGGTTTTAAAGAGAAAAATTACTACCAGACGAGAACTGGAGTTAAAAATAGGCTAACGAATAGGTGGCCAGATGGGAACTGGTTTAAAAGTTGTCTACCAAACGAGAACTGGCATTTTGTAAATGATTTTCCAGACGGGAACTGGACTTTGAGATGCTAGATTCATGTTGTGGGGTTAGGCCCGATGAATGATATGATATGCATGACTCTATGCTAGAGAGAAGCGACATGACTAATGCATGAAGGTGATTTATGTAATGATTTGAAGGTTTCTAAAAATGCCCCTGCGTGGATAATGAATGGAAGGCCTGCTGTATCAAAGCTTCTTTGTTAAAAGGCAAAGGTTATAGGATGAGGTAATATCATGATTTCCTGGCACTCGACTTGAACTCAAAGGTTGCTGACATACTACAAATTTTTCTTGAGCGGCTTGAAGGTATGGAGAGGACTTGCCCCTCTGTAGCTCAATCTTGCCCCAATCTGGGTCTTTGGAAAAAAGTTCATCTTAAAAGGAAATTGGAATCAACTTGCCATGACTTTGGAATGGCTTGCCCCAATATTCTAAACTTTGAAATGGTTTGCCCTTGATTATCCAATTCTTAGAATGGTAGACTTTGATGTGTTCTTGAGGTGACTTGCCCCAGTATGAGCATTGCACCGATTTAACTCGTATTGATTGAGCGCTGGAGGGATTTGCCCGTAATCAACAGAACCTCAGGGTGATATGCCCTTGGGTGGTAAAGTTCTGAGATGATACACTAATTGCTTTCCAAGTATGGCTCTCACCAGGTATGATCTAGGGTTTAAACAGGAACCCCAGAGTCATGGACTCACATGAATGCTCATCACGCACGATAAAAGCATTTCGGTTGATGACTTCGTCATATGAACCTATTATGGATGAAGTGTTCGTATAGAACCACACGAGAAAAGCTTCTCGGAGAAAAAAAAGTTCACCTTAAATGGAAATTGGAAGCAACTTTCCAAATTTTTATGAGTGTGTCTGTTCAAAACAAAAATAGAGAGAGGCATTTGTATTATGGGATGTAATTGTTGTGTGGTCCTTTTTTGAATTCCATGAGAGAAAATATTGATGAGATGCACCGCCTGTTAGTTTTTCTCTCCTCTCCCTTAATCTAGCACAACATTATATATATATATATATATATATATATATATATATATATATATATATATATATATATATATATATATATATATATATATATATATATATCACTTAGGATTACCAAATTTAAGAAGTGCCAAAAATACCCTTTTGTGTCTTTGAGAAATTAAAATGAGATCAAGTTATTTAAAATAAATAAATTCAAAGAAAATTAAATCCAAACAATAAAATTGAAATAAAAACGAATCTAAGGTAGATAAGATTCGCCAATTAGGGGACAACTTCTTTACCCATCACTAAAAGGTGGGTAATGTACCTTCAACCAATTACATGATACCATCTAAGTTTAATATATTTAATTATTTATTAAATAGTACAATTGTTTGTTGTTTTCAAAGCATTTTACATTGAAAGTAACCTTACCCAATTTTTTGAGTTGGGTAGATAAGAATTCACCAATTATATTTTATGAACATGTTTAGAAAAAAGAAAAATAAATGGATTTAAAATAAATAAAAGTCGGGCGTAAAAGTGCTCTAAAAAATTGAATGCACCAAAGTTATCAGCGCGAAATAAATCTCTTGGAAAAATAAGTGTTTGATTAATTTTTGAAATAAAATCTGATCGATTAAAAGACTCAGACTGATCAAAATGCGACTGAAACAATAGTAAAAGTTTAGAACGAGCACGCGAGGTTGAACTACGCGAAATATAAATTAATATAAACGACGTCTGTGAGCTCAATTTCGAAACTTTTCGTTCACTGATTTTACGCACAATTGAGATTTAGTGTGACCGATCTGTCTGTAAATCAGAAAAATTTATTCTGGCCAATATTTTAAGCATTATGTATGATGAAAGACATGTTATGATTGAGCTATCAGATTTTCCTTCGGCTAGAGGCAACATGAAGACAGGTGTGGACAGAAACACCATAGGGGTGATTTGGTTAGCCACGGTTTGGAGTATTTGGGCAATGCGTAACGACATTCAATTTAACGGCGCCATCTTTAGCTTCAATGACTGTTTATCGTTGATTATCCATAGATCCTGGGTGTGGGCGGGTCTATCGTGTACTTTGTCTCCTTCTATAAACTTTTATGACTGGCACACCTCTCCTTCATCTTGTTGTAGGAGTTCTCGGTGATTGCCCCCCTTGTATTCTTGGAGCACTTCTTTTGCTCTATTAATATATTTGTAATATATTTGCCTATTGAAAAAAAAAAGGTCGGGTGTATGAAAACTTTAAAATGTCCGGTCAAAAATGGGGTATGATAATATATGATTTCTAACACTAAAATCTTAATTCATTCAAATTATTGAACGATACTAAAATTGCCCTGTTGTTACAAAGTAGACACACTTGATCAAATTTTGTAAACAAACATCATGTTCATTGTTTGAGAATTGTATTTTTTTTTTGTTATTAGTTGTTCTAACAAACTTCATGTAATTTTGAATTTTATAATCTTTAATGGTTTGACCATCTCCAATTATGGTCTATAAATCATTGATTTTAAGAGTTCTAGTCATATTTTGCTTATAAAAAAAAAAAAAGAGTTCTAGTCATATAACGTGTCGATCATAGGGTTGATAAAACTCTAAAATATTCCAAACATACACTACAACAGATAAGACCTTAGACAGCGCTTTTAAGCCCTGTCTAAACCTACGCTGCTATAGGTTTAGACAGCGCTTTGGGTAATACCAAAAACGCTGTCTAAAGGGGGGTATATTTAATGAAAAGCGCTGTCTATGGTACCTTTAGACAACGCTTTTTGACATTATAAGGTATACCTTAGACAGCGCTTTTGGGAAAAGCGCTTTCTAAGTCTTACCTTTTTTGACATTTTTTTGGTATACCTTAGACAGCGCTTTTAGCAAAAGCGCTGTCTAACCCCTACTTTTTTGACATTTTTTTGGTATACCTTAGACAGCCCTTTCTCCAAAAGCGCTGTCTAAGGTCAACCTTTTTGAACATTTTTAGGTATACCTTAGACAGCGCTTTTGGTAAAAGCGCTTTCTAAGGTCCACCTTAGACAGCGTTTTTGTCAAAAGCGCTTTCTAATCCCACCTTAGACAGCGCTTTTACCAAAAGCGCTGTCTAAGGTATACGAAAAATTTTATATAAATTTTTTTAAACCACAATTTTTACCAGGTTTTTTCAACCAGAATTTGACCTGTTTTTCAACCAGCAATTTTTTTCAGAAAAATACCACAATTTGGAGATTCAAATCAATCCAATTTATCCTATTTAAATGTACCAATTTACACCAAAATTATATATCCAAAACAATTGGCAATTCAAACCAATATATATATTTAAAATTACAAACCAAAATTATATATACACCTATTTATAATTACAAATCATTACATTTTTTCTACAAATGCACATATTACTTATACTAGTACTTTTGCATCCAATCCTCTTTAATCTACCTCTCGAACTTCTTCAGCACTCTGTATGGTACCCAATGTAGCCTACAATGGAAAGAGTTAGAATATGCAAAATTTGAGAAATATAAAAAAGTATCGAATACGGAATAATCCTGACCTGCAAACGGTACACCCTTTCAGATAAATTGCGAACCTCATCAGATGCTCTCTTTTCGGCATTTAATAAGACTTCCTTTTCATTTTTTGAAGCAGACAACTGAAATAACAATAGAAAATGAGTTCATTAAGGAAAGGATATATCTTTGATCAAAGTTCACAAAAATGTAATTAGAAAATTTTTTAACTTCAAGAAAATCTCAACCTCCATAGAGAGTCTCCGAGAGAGCTCCTCAGCAGCATTCAATGACTCTGAACTCTCCCGCAATTTTCGTTGGTAGTCGACAACTAGCTGAGAAAACTCCACATTTCTTGCTAGAATGCCTTTTGCTTCAGCTTTCTATATTCTCAAAAAAGTTCATAAATTAGTACAACACAAGTGTGCATGAACAAAGCACTTGATATGACAGAAAGTAATTGCCTGGAAATCAAATTCCTTCATAAGAGTACAATATTATACCTTGTAAAATTCCGAGCTCCATAATGTATTGACACCAATCCTCTTTAATTTCATCCAATTGAGAAATTGAGTAATGAGCACACTTGCATTCTTCAAAGTACTACATAATAATATAACATAGTTTGATTTAGTTTTAACTATTTCATTAGACATGAGAGCTGCAGTTGATACTATCTTTCTCCGATCCATCTCTAAAACCTGAAGCGTTATCCCTTTCTTTTTCCTTTCGTAATTCCTGAACCTCAGCTTCTAGTGCTTCCAATTTAGCTTGAAGTTCTGAATTACTAGCAACCTTTCCCTTTTTAATATTCAATGAGGTTGGGGTGATCCCAAATGCCTTACCCCTCACCCGACCGGAATACTCAGGGACATCTAATGCCCGACTAAGTATGCTCCTGGTATCATCTGGAGATACAGACTGAGATAACGCCTCCTGAAAATCAGATGAATATCGAATATTTGTCAAATATTTGTTAATAAAGTTTTGATTTAATTAAAGAAATATTGTTATACTTACACATTTCTCAAATACTTGTAGAACCTCTTCTGCAACAACTCCAGACTTGCCCACACGGGCTTCCTTCCACAAGACATGTGCAGGAAGAGATGTTTCAGAGCTATTCGCCTTTTGTAACTACATATAAAGCCAAATAATATGATCAAATATAACTCATGATGAACAATTATTATATCATTGCAATATATTGATACTTACCAAAGATTGCTCCAAACGTCCATATCCAACACGTCATTTCCTGTATTTATACTTGGCAGTTGATGCTCTTTCCCGATTAATTGCACTTAATCGCTTAAATTCTGAGGTTTGTCGTTTGGATTTAAACGTTACCCATTCTTGTGGTGAAATCAAACTTGCATATTTAGATGGATACTCTCCATCAACAAAGTTATCGTCAGCATCCCTAAGATAGGTGCGGTTTAAATATGTCCTAAACCCTCTTAGGAGCTTCCCTGCCAATCTCATCAAAAAAACTTTTCTTTCTTCCTCGACGTTGAAGCACCTCTAAAAAAACCATACACATTGGTTAGTACAAATAATTTGAAGGACATAATTAGTTGGCATAATTAAAGACATAATTATGGTACCTTTATCTCATTCCAAATTTTTTCTTTGGTTTCCTTCAACTGTTTGGTTCTCCAATCATCACAAGTAATAGGAACCGCATTCCTTACAAGTGCACCAATGAAACTTGTCAAAGTATGACTGTTAGGCTCAATAAGTGTATTCGAAGCGCTCCAATGCACATTATAAGTGATGCCTTGATCTCTAGCACGAATCACTCTCTTCATAATGGTTATTCCTCTTCTAATCTCTTCTTCCATAGATCTGTTACTTCCAACCTGAATATCGGGATCATCATCATGTAGCTGATCATCATCATGTGGGTGATCATCATCATGTGGGTGATCATTGTTAGTAGCCATCTAACCTGTAATAAATAAATCAAGGATATCAAATATAATATATAACAAATATAATAAAGAAATCAAGGATATCAAATATAACAAATATGACATAATATATAACAAATATAATAAAGAAATCTAGTATATAATAAATTTTACCTCTTTCACTAACATCTCTTTCTTTTCTTGGTTGGAATATGAATTACTTGTTTCTTAGCAATTTTAAGAGTTTTTTAGAAGATTTAAGAGGTGGAAAAAATAAAACTAAACTAAACTATTTATAAGTCTTAATATAAAATATGTTTTAAAATAGACCTTAAAGTTGTAGGACTAGTTTCAATATTTGGTTACACGTTGTTCCTATTCTACATTGGAGTAAAAACAAATATGAGTGTAGTCCATAAAACTAGGAGTGGTGCCACCAACATTGGTTCTTTAGCTATAATGGCTCCCTTTCTATGTGGCATGGCTACTCTTAGTTATTTCTCATCAAAACACCTTGAATCTTACCAAACAAAAATACTTGGAGTTAGCTCACTAAAACTAACCTAAACTAGCATGTTAACAATTCAAATCCCAACAACAGTCCAACTAATTTCGACCTAAACAATAACTTCATTAACAAAACTCATCAAACATACTCATCAAACATACACATTCACTACAAAACTTCATTAACAAAACTCATTAACAGACTCATCAAACATACTCATCAAACATACACATTCACTACAAAACTTCATTAACAAAACTTCATTAACAAAACTCATTAACAAACTCATCAAACATACTCATTCACTACAAAACTTCATTAACAAAACTTCAAATATACTCATTCACTACAAAACTTCATTAATAAAACAGTCCAACATAACTTCATTAACAAAACTCATCAAACATACTCATTCACTACAACATTGTAAAGCAACAAAACCCTACAACAACAATGTAAAGCAACAAAACCCTATTCTTCACAACAACGACATACCTTTAACGACGGTAACAACAGCAATGCAAGAACGAAATGTATTAGTTACAAAGAGCAGAAACGAACGACGGCAATGAGTTCGCAACGGACGACAATACAACGACGGCAACGGACGGACGACAATGCAACGACGGCAACAACGAACGACGGCACGGTGGAGGACGGTTGACGGTGAAGGTTTGAGTTCGCAAGGGTTTTGAGCTCAGTTCGCATGCAGGGGAGAAGAAAGAGCGGAAATATGAAAATGAATACTGACTATTCATATATTTTAATTTAATTAGACCTTAGACAGCGCTTTTCATAAAAACGCTTTTTAAGGTGGACCTTAGACAGCGCTTTTAAAAGCGCTTTCTAAGGTTGACCTTAGACAGCGCTTTTGATTTTTTTTTTTTTTAATTTTTAAGACTTTAGAAAGCGCTTTTAAGGAAAGCGCTGTCTAATATTTTCCTTTAATTTTTTTTTTAAAATTAATAAAACTTTAGAAAGCGCTTTTTACCGAAGCGCTGTCTAAGGTCTTATATTTTTTTTAAATTTATAAGACCTTAGAAAGCGCTTTTAACTAAAGCGCTGTCTAATATTTTTCATTAAATTTTTTTTTAAAATTTATAAGACCTTATAAAGCGCTTTTGACCAAAGCGCTGTCTAAGGTCTTATATTTTTTTGCGCTTTTATTTTTTTAAATGAATAGTTTCCTTGTTTTTAACTTATAGCAGCGCTTTTGTATTAAAGCGCTGTCTAAGGTACGATGTTATAACTTACTTTTGTTGTAGTGATAAGCCATGTCACAAGTGAGTGATCACTAGATATAATCAATGGAGTGTTTTTTTGTTCTTTCTATATTGCACCATTTATAGGATCATGATATGCATTTGGTTGACTATAACTTGAGTAGGCGTTGTGTGAAACTTTCTTTTATCATGTTTAACGAGTAAATATATATTGGTAAAAGAAAAAAATATTAACTAACTCAATATCTATTGGTAAAAGAAAAACAATATTAACTAACTCAATGACAAGTTACATTGAACTTGTAAATAAAATAGATAATCTATTTTGTACTACATACAATAGGAATTGGATTAAATATTAATAACATTATGTGATTCTGAGTTTTAGAATCTTGAATGGTATGACCATCTCCATGCTGGTACATGCACAATGACATTCTAGCAAGGTTTATAATAGTATTGTTAAAACTTTCAGAGAAAGAGGAAGTATGAGCCTCTTTATTCATCTTCTTCCATATTGTAAATATCATTGACTTTACATATTCACGAGCCTCAGTTTCAGAAGCCCCAGTTTCATTCATGTAGCATTGTATTGACTTTGGAATATCACCAGTCTCATTTTCCCGCTAAAAATAAAATAAAATAAAACAAGTTAAAACACCAATAATATTATATATATATATATATTTTCCATCGACCAATATACAAAAAACAAGGAAATAGTAGAAGCAGGCAAAAACCAAAATAACCAACAACTAAACCAAGTCAGCTAGATGTTCCATGATTGAAAATAGTCTCAGGGGCAAAATCCAATACAAAAATGATGTGTTTTCCTTCCCACTCAATCAAATTATAAGCAAACTCTCGAGACTTACCCTAAATGTCTCTCCCAAGAAGATAACTTGATGTGATTCACTGATAGGTCTAAATTAACTTATTTATTAGAGAAATAGTATCATTTTCAACTTCCAAATTCTCTAAATAATGTAATGGCATACTAAAACTAAATGTTGACCTAAAAAGGAAAAAAACTAAGAATATGTAAAATAAGTTAAGTGGCAAAATAAGCATTCGACCAACCTAATCAATAGCCACCCAATACCAATCTTGTGACATAAAGTTGCACGTTAAAAATAAGTGATATGATGTGTTTTGATTCCTACCACAAAACACACACTTTGAACCTTGAGAATCCTAATTAGCCATCAATTTTAAACAAGTTAGCACGAGTCGACGTTATATTCAAAGAGGCAAAAGAGATACAATTATAAACCTAAGCAAAGAGGCAAAATCAAGTGAGACCAAAGTAACCACAAACCCACCTAAGCACAGAAGCACCCAAGAAAAACCCAATAGGAAAAGAAATAGATCTCTGACCACCAGACCCCGTCGTCAATAGACTAGAAGAACCACCAATAACACCAAAAAACCACTAGCACCCCTGGAGCAGAAGATACCACTTGAACCGCTATTGGATAAGTCACGAGATGGGATTCTGAAGACAGATGGCAACGGAGAAGAGCTCAAAGTTGACCTCTTAAGCAACAAGGTTCAAGCCAAATAAATGCTCTTATCTACCACATCTTTTGCGTTTGAAGATGTTCCAGAAAAAAGCTTATCATTCTGCCTTAACCAGATATACTACACCACTACATGCCAAATCATAGTAAAATATCCTCTAGACTTAGACCTACCTCTCAAAAAAAAAGAAAAACTCAAAATGACGTCTCAGCTCTCTAGGAATACCAAACTGAATCCCTAACCACCTAAAAATCACATACCACATGCAAAACACAAAATTACAAGTTACAAATAAAAGAGAAGGTCGCTAGAGCCAATGATCACAAAGAGTATAATAGATATCCCCTGGGTCAAAAGATTTGGAATAAAGTTTTCGTTTGTGTGGATATCGGTAGTATAGTAGATACGGATTGTTGGTCTCATATATTAAGACTTGGAATTTGAGCCTGCATGGTCGTGGTCGTCCTGGAACCAAAAATTCTATTTGGTTTATTACTTGTTGGAATATCTGGAAGGCTAGGAATAACATCCTATTTAATGACGAGGTTTGTGACGCTGAATCAATTTTTAACGACATAGTTATGTCATTGTGGAATTGGATGATCTTAGGTAACTTATCTAGGAAGAAGTGTAGTCTGTACGATTGGACCAAGGTCCCGTTTGATTTTTTGTAATTCGTTATTGGCTTTGTAGGTGGTTCCGTCTTGGGGTTGGATTTTGGTTGGTTGTACCCCGTTTTTTGGTATGAGATTTCCTTAATCTCTTATTAATGAAATTTGCTTATAAAAAAAAACCTTCCTCTTGAAAAGATTTTCCATATATGAGAATCTATCATGTAGAAGCTGCCAAGAGAAAATCACTATCTTAGTGGAAGTCCAACTCATAAATCAGATGAAGAGTTTGATTTTCCCTAGATAAATGGTTATCTAGCAAAGCACGAAGAATAACAAGGGTTTGATTGGAGAACTGAACAGATCAGAACACCCCATCTTTAGTGTCACCAGACCCATCTATTACTCTCTTAACTAAATTGAAACTCTTGCAGGATGGAGAAGAAATTTAAGACCTTATCTTTTTCATAGACAAAGAAAGCTTTCCTCCAACTTAGATCCAAAGAAATTCACCCATCTTCCCATCTCCCAATCTCACCAAAGACACCTTCTTGGTTTTGGGATATGGTGAAAATTCTATAAAACCTAGTATCAAGAATAGTAATCCTAATCCACGGGTTTATCCAAAAAGAAGTCTGAAAATTTGACCCAACCTTCTTAACAAAATCTACCTCAAACTAATTTGGAGGATCATCTTTTTGTCAACGAAAAACGACACTCTTTTCCACCAAGAAGAAACATGGTTAGATGTCAAGGATCTGCCCCACACAGGGAGGTGACCACATAGTGACCATATATGGCCGACAAGATATCCACCCATAGCCCAGAAGCACCCATTAACACATCTCACCTAGTTCTTTTAGCTTAAAGAAATTTAACTAAAGTGTCAAGTTCTAAAAGATATTAATTGATATGAATAAAGATATATCCAACTTAAAAAGTGAAGAATGAACTATTAAAAATAATAAATAAAGAAGTTGACAACTTACTTTATAGGTTCCAAGATCATTAGCAAGGCGTGAAATCATTGCCGAAAACCGAATTATGTTAGCATTTTCCTCTAAATAAATCAAGTCTTCCATTTTGAATGAATGTGGAATCAAAAAGTAACCATGGGTAAGTATAACATGTGAACTTATAGAAATCCATGCATTCTCTAAGTATTCTTCAAAGCTCGGTGTGTATCCACCATAGTACCACCTTGCTTCAATCAAATATGCTTTACATAGACTTTTCCACTACATTGAATTAAAATTAAAATCAATGACACAACTCTAGAAAATTCAAACACAATAATAAAATCATGCATATTTCTTACCACTTTCTTTAGGTGAGGAGTGATATGATATCCACTTTTATTCTGGATTTCAAATGCAATTTCATTCACAAAGTTATAGAGTGCCTTGAAGCATATTTTCATATAGTCTGGAAGATTATCCATGCCATTTAGATCCCATCTACAATCATAAGTTTTTTCATAAGAAAAAACAAGAAAATTTTTGTTAAATATTTTCACTAATAAAAATAATTTTAAATGAAATTAAAAAATTAACAAAACTTAATACAAATTAACAAAAACCTGTCAATTGCTTCTGTGAAGAGCTCAACTTCTTCCAAAGTACCATAAACATCATAGACATCATCAATTACAGTAATTAAGGCATTCACCTTTGTTATAAATTTTCTGACATATTTTAAATTTGGATTGAAGTTTGTTCCCACAGTCCAAACAAAGTTCTCAACCAACCTATCTCTAGCAAAGCTCAACTTTTCTCCAAGGCCTGTTCTTTTCCACCATCTTATAATTGAAAAAGGAAAAAAAAAATTAAGCATTAGTACATATTATTACCTCTCTTGTGGCATTCAAAATATATATAGAGAGAAATTAAATTTAATCATTTATTCATTTAGTAATTTAAAAAAAATGGTTCGAAAAAAAAGAACATGTTATGATAATTGTATCATATTTATTTTAATTTAATATTTGAAGAACCAACAAGATATCATAAATTAATTATGAAATTTATTGTATTGTATCTCTCTAGTTAACTTTTTTTTTATCATCAATATAAGTTGAGTCAAAATAAACAGGATATAATAATAAAAAAAGTAAAGTAGTGATTATCTTTAAATATATATATATATATATATATATATATATATATATATATATATATATATATATATATATATATATATATATATATATATAATCTATAAATAGAAAATTGAGATTAAAATTTTCTAAAAATAAAAAGCAAAGAAAATTTTGGAAATTGCCATTAAATAAAAAATTAATGATTAAATTCTTTAATATATATTAACTAATGATTAAAAAGTAAACAAATATAATTTTATCACAATGACAGTTTTATCATTTACGTATAATATATATGTCACAATGACAGTTTTATCATTTACGTATAATATATATCACATCTTTATTTAAGTTATCAAACATATAATAAAATTATTTATTTACTTATGATTTCTATAAAAACTTTTAAATTAGTTATTAAATAATTTCAAATTATTTTTTTTATTAAATTATCCAAAATTATTTAATTAATCTAAAACTCTTTTTAGTGTTTAGTTTTTATTTATTAAAGTTAAAATATTAAAAATTATTTTTATAAATATATAGACAATTTCAATATATATATATATATATATATATATATATATATATATATATATATATATGTATATATATATATATATATATGACTTATCACTATTAAAAAATTCGTGTTTAGTGACCGAATTAGAGATTGAAAAAGCCTAAGACTCGGTCGCTATAACGTTTAGCGATCAATAACGCGACTACCAAATTTCGGTTGGAAAACTGTTAGTCGCTAACCTTTAGTGACGAATTTAGTGACCGAAATTAGTGATCGGTTTTAGTGACTGAAATTAGTGACCGATTTTTGTGACCATTTTCATTTGTTTTAAAAACCAACAATAAAACAAAAGTTTTGACTTAAGGGAGAATCAAACCAATACACTTTCTTTTGAGAGGTTTCTGTGTGATCAATAGGCCATTTCATTTTACTCGTTAAATTTACATATAAAATGTATATAATATTAATGAAATAGAAATTTCAAATATTATTTTAAATTTTTTTACACTAATTATTATTAAAATTATATATTATTTTTAATTAATAGATTTTAATGAGTTAATTATTTCTATAAATATATGTTTTATTTATTAAAATAATATAATTGTGAAATTTTGACTAAAAAATAAAAATAAAAAATGGAGATAATTGGGAAGAAAGGAACTTAATAAAAAAAACAAAAGAAATTATTAGTGACCGAAATTTCGGCCACAAAATTTTTTATGAATTAATTTATATAAAAAAATGATTATTTGAGACTGAGAATTATGGTCACTAAATCTCAATCGCTAATTCGGTGGCTAATTTAATTTTGTGACCGATTTTGTGACTTTTAAAATTTGACTAACAAGATGTCAAAATTTGGTGGCTAATTCGGTCACTAGAGTGACCGAAATTTTTCAGTCACTAATTCGGTCACTAAAAGCGAATTTTCTAGTAGTGTATACTATGAGAATGCAATTTTTATGTGATTGAAATTGAGAAGGGACAATAATGATTTTGTTCATATTTTAGTTGGCTCATATGAAGATGGTTATAAGAGTGTTGGTGCACTATTGCTGTCGAATTTGGAGAATGAAAAGAGTTGGGTCATAGACTTAGGCTACTCTTATTACATGTGAGGAATAGTTTAAGACATTGACGTTGAAAGAAGGAAGGATAGTTTTCCTTGGAGACAATAAGTCTTGCAAGGTTCATTTTAATTCATTTGTATAGTTAGACTTAAAATGTTCTATGATCGTGAGTTTTTTCTTCACAACATGAGGTATGTTCCAGATCTCATGAGAAATTTGTTATCCATGAGCATATTAGACGCTCTAGGCTATTGCACTAGCGTTGAACATGAGGTGTTAAATATTTCACACGGTGAAGTGATCATGGCTAAAGGGTCTAAACTATGTGGCTTATATATTTTAGAAAGTTCCACCAATGGTTTTATTCATTCATCATCAATTAATAAAGACTTTCATGACAACAACAATTAATGGGATTTGAGGTCAAGGCATGGTGGATTCTTAGAGGTTGTTTTAGAGCACTTTAATGAGTTTTGCTAGAGACACGGGATAAAAGCACGTTTGACCGCTAAGTTATCATTGAGTTTCTAGGGTAATGTTGGTTCAATAACTATTCGTAGGTGTTATATACAGCCATATACTTCCAAATACCCATGGTGGTTTGTAGTAAGAAACCTGAAAACTAATTTTATTCAAAGGTCAACAAAAATTTTCTTATGGATCAAATCAAGTTAATTTAGCTTGATTGTAAAGTTGAATAATGAGTCTTCAATTGTTATATAGAAGGTGGGATGGTTATGGTTTTAGGAAGTGGAACCTGGAGGATTAAATTTCATCATTCACATATGTATTAATCTCAGTAACTCCTGTTTGGAGAGGAAAAGTAAAGATCTAGAGATGAAGCTTTTAGAAGATATGGCAGAGAATACTCGATTTGAGGTAGAGGTTCTAACTATGTATACTAGTAGTTGTGAGGGATCGATTACAGATACCTCTAATTATCATTTGACTCCTGATAAGATAAGGCGGAATATTGTGTCATCTTAAACGTATTGTTATCGTGGCTTTGGCTGTTATGCTTTGAATGTGGCTGAAGTGTTGCAAAACTCGAAAATAGGGTATTTTGGGGAGGCATTCAAAAGCAAGTGGAGTAAAATATGGTTTAAGAATCGTGTTTGTGGGCTTGTTAGATTACATAAGCATGAAAAGATGGTTAGAAGCAAGTGGATGCAAGTGGAAGGAACTCATGGTTATCTAACATTTTAAGTATAAACTTACTAATGTTTTCAACTCCATACTGTTCCAGACTTACTATTATTGAGTCGAAGATTACACCTTCTTACAGCTCCACACTCTCAAAGTTTTCTTTCCTTGGACACATGATATAGGAACATTTCGAGTCCATGACCTAACTAATATTTTTACCCAAAATTGTCACCATTATGGAACCAACACTTTCATAATCATCCTCATCTTAGGCAACCACAATTTGAAAAAGATAATATTCCTTTCCCATCTCAGGATAATCATTCTTGAAGTGACTGGTTATATGACAAATGAAACATTTTAACTCTAACTCATTAAAACCTTTGTACTTGGACATCTTCCTCTTTTGGTTTCTTCTACTATCGCTTCATCCTCCTCAAACAATCAAGTCTTCACCATTATCGTCAACCTATAACCCTTGCATTTCTTAACTTCTTGACTCTGATGGATGGTTGGACCTTCTCTATGTTGATATTGTCTTCCATACCATAAATAAGGTCATCTTTAAAATACTCTAAAGACATGGTTAATGAGCTTAACAAAATTAAAGTTATGTCTCATAATCAAGCTTCACCTCAATATTTTACAAGTCATCAATGATATTTCTAAATTCTGTCAGTTTTTCCATATTAGATATGTTCTCTAATATTTAAAATTGATAGAGGTGTTATTTTTTATATAACCTGTGAGTCAAAGACTTAGTCATATATAATGATTCAAGTTTGACCCACATCTTCGCAACTGTTTTCTACTTGGCGGCTTCCCTTATGACTTTATCTCTGAGGCACAACATAATGGTACTCATAGCCTTATCAACCATCTTGGTGTTCTTTGCTTGTGTTAGGCTTGCAACTAAGATTGTTTGAACCTTCTATTCTACAACTCAAAATCTTTCTCTCCAAAAAAAATTTCGATATCCTATTTAAAATCCAAGATTCTCATTTGTAAACTTAAACCTTTTTCCCATGGTATGCCCTGCTTGTTGTTAAATTGAAAGGTTTAAGTACACTAAGAGCTTTAATGTGTAGAGAACAACAACAACCAAAATAAATAATATTAAGAAGAAGACAAATAATGTGCCAAATAATGTACGCACACCACATGAACGAGAATAATTTAAATGATGAGTACACCTAAAATTTATTTACTAAGTCGATCAAACCAATCTACTTTGGAAGATAAAAGAACTCTCTAATCCACTATACTTCAAGAGTTGTTACAAGAGACTACAATATGATTTAAAAAGAAAATAACACTCCAAGTTAATAATAATGTCTCTTATTTTCTTTCCAAGTGTTTTTACAAAGTATATGTATAACACAAATGCAAGTTGTTTAGAATTGTTTCTCAATCCCCCCAGACACCCTCAAAGATCTTCCAATTCTAATAACAATGAATCGTAAAAATCTCAAATGCATCGCCCTCTCACAAACTTTTTTCTAAAATTTTTAGTCAATCCCTAAAATTTATATTACTAAATATTCATAGGAGACGATAAGAAATCTGACAAACGGCTTTCTCAATATGTGAATTATTAACTCAAAGATGAAAAAAAAAATGCATATGCACTAAAAATTCATAACCATCAAGGAAATATTATGGATATTATTATAGCAGCTAAAAGTCATTCAAAATTATGGATATTATATTACCTTGATGCTTGCTTTAGTTCTTCTTGATAAATGCTTTGAACAATGTTGAAATCCATTTTAGCAAATTGAAGTAAAACTGGATTCATCTTTTGCTTTCTTTCATATACATTAATGAACCACTGAGATTCCCATCGAGGTATTCTCCAATGTAAAGGAAGCTCCAAAGCATGATTTATTAGAAGTGATATGTAGGTGGTATCTCTATTTTCATTCAAATCATACTCTTTGAGATATTTTGTGGTGAAATTTATTGCTTCATCCAATATAGTTTCGTCTTCAAATGAATGAAACGATGATTCATATAGTGCTAACATTCCCTCAATATCTAAAGAATGACATTTCTCAAAATTCCCCCTTTTATCCTGAAAACAAGCAAAAACATCTGCAACAACAACAATCATATACAAAATTTATTAATATTCTCAAACCAAGAATCAAGTTGAGGGAAGAATGAACATAACTGCTAAGTAATACAAAGTGCTAGATGATTGTACTTCCATCACCACATGCCAAATCATCTTTTACACACATTCTCCCAAGTCAAGCTCATTAATCTTCCTCGAAATCAAAATCGGCAACTTCATAAACGAAATTTGAGTATTCTCTTATACTATTTTTTGGTCTTATTTGTAAGAAAAAAATTGTTTATTAAATTTAGGACATTTCTTATTACATCACCTTTGTTTCTTAGCATCAACTGAATTTTCGTTTTTGCCCCCAATTTTCGGATGTGCACATCCGGACGCACCCTTTCTCTAAAATTTCAGTTTTTTTCTGGATGTGCACATCCGGAAGCACCCTTTCTCTAAAATTTTTCAGTTTTTTCCGGATGTGCACATCCGGAAGAATTCCTAATCTGAAAAAATCAAAAGACTTCCATAAAATCATTTACTTCTAAATATAATTAAATCCAATATAATTAAAATCCAACATAATTAAACATAATATGATTTTTTCAATATAATTAAATCCAATTTAATTAAATCTAATATAATTAAAATAAATATGATTAAAATTAATATGATTTTTTCAATATAATTAAATTCAATATAATTAAATTAATTTTAGAAGTAAATACCATATAATTTTAATTATAATTTAAAAGTAAATATCATATAATTTAGAAGTAAATACCATATAATTTTAAATACCAATATAATTAAATCCAATTTTAGAAGTAAATACCATATAATTTTAAATCCAATATAATTAAATTAATTTTTTCAATATAAAAAAATCATTTAAAATTAAATACCATATTAATCATATTAACTATATTGAAAAAAATTAATCATATTAAATATCATATTAATTTTAATTAATATAGATTTTAATTATATTGAATTTAATTATATTGAAAAAATGATATTAATTTTAATTATATTTAGAAGTAAATGATTTTATGGAATTCTTCCGGATGTGCACATCCGGAACATATCAGCGTTTTTTAAAAATTTGGTGCGTCCGGATGTGCAAATCCAGAATCTGGGGGCAAAATGAAATTTCACATGGTGCCTAAGAAACTTGGGTGGTGTATTAAGAAACACCCTTAAATTTATTCAATAGTTAATGCATTTGGTCTATATTTTATCTATATACATTACTTATTACTTATTTAATGAATCTATAAAAAATATTTTTTTTTATAAATAAAATGAGAAAGAGTATATTAAATCACCTGTAGATATATTATAACCATGTTGCCTTAGGAGTCTGAACTTGAGTGATGTGGCATATAAGTTATTTTCCAACTTGTATGTTTGTGTGTTGTAAATATTATCAAGTATATTCCTTATTTCATTGGTAAATTGATATGCCACTCCAAGCCTTTGCAATTGATCAATAAATTCAAGCTGATCAATCTCACTTTCCATTTTCTTAAACATCATTCTTACTTTTTCTCTTAGCATTAACCTTTGCTCTTTGTACATTACTTCCTGCATTAACTAGAAGGTGTTAGTATATCATTTTATTTATAAAATTAATGTACAAATGAGGAACAGAAAGTATTAAATCATACCTTATATTCACTACTTAATGACTGAATATAATCATAGGTCCAATTTGATGTTTGGAATTTAGCCGATCGACGGGGAACTGCCTGACTAGAATCTTTGATAACATCATTTGATGCCTTGCATCGAGTTGTATGATAGAAATTGGAGTTGTATATTGCTAGAGAAGAAGACCTTTTTTTCTGGGGAAGAAATATTCTAGTAAAGCTAAATGGATATGGTGCAAGTATAGAGAAAGCCATTGGCTACAAAAGAAATATTTCAGTTGGGTTTTCTTGTTGTGCAAATATATAAAAAAAAACAAGCTTGATGTGAAGCCTCATGAAGCACAACCATGTTCTTGAATTATCTTTGGATAAAATTTGCACGTCTTTGTTTGTTCATAAAAAAAACAAGGAAATGTTTGAGGAAAAATCTATAGCCATGGAATTAATCTATGGTTCACAATACTTGCACTTAAATTGCGGTAAGATGTTTAATCACGTGTATGTCTGCATCGTAATAGTATAAAACGATTGCTATCATGTGATGGTTCAAATAATAATATAATAATTAATTTAATAGTAGTTTAATTAATTTTGTAAAAATATTCATAATTTTTTATTTTTTTTATAATAATAATAATAATTAATTTTTTACTCACTATTACTTTTTTAACATATGTGAAATGTTCAAAACAATTTACGATTAAAAAATTAAGATAGTATTGTTCAAAAACTGATTTTTCTTATTTTAAAGTGTGAGTGACTATAAAAACTGATTTTTCTTATTTTAAAGTGTGAGTGACTATCATGTGTATTATTTATGTCACATATTTTTTTTCATAATTACGTGGACCTTGAATTTTATTTTTTATTTTTCATTTTTAAAATATTAAAATTATTTTTATTTTTATTTTTAATTTTAATTTTAATTTTAAACAATTCACATTTAAAAATATAAAAGAAAATCCAAAATGTATTCCTAGTATGTGAACCTTGAATTTTATTTTTTATTTTTCATTTTTTAAATATTAAATTTATTTTTATTTTTAATTTCTATTTCAATTTTATTTTTAAACAATTCAAATTTAACAATATAAAAGAAAATCCAAAATGTATTCCTAGTAGGAATTGAACCTAGGAAACCTTTAGACTACATCTTATGCCTTTATCATTAGGCCAATGTAAATTAGTGATAAATAATTCTCATAATTTATTGCAATATTAAACAATTATAAATTTAAAACAATTTTTTAAAATAAGTAAATATTTATTTATATGTTATTCGATAAAATGTAAATCCTATTTCAAATTAATTCAAATGAAATAATAATAATTTATTAATATTAATTTAATTCATTCACATTAAATAATAAATTAAATTTTTAAAGTATTTAATTAATTCAAACTAAATAATAATCAATTAATTTAACAGTGATTTAATTAAATATTAATAAATTTATTTCTATTTGATTAGTTATATTTAGGATTTATATATTATTAATTTTATTTTGAAATTTGTGTACTATCGAAATAAGTAAATATTTATTTGTGTGTTATTTAAAATAAATAAATAAATAAATGTTTATTAAAAATTATTAAGTTAAGTATTATTCATTACAAATATTAACAATCGAAACTAATTGATCTAGTGCAATAATAACTGTCATTTAATTTGAAGGGATTTGGATTCTAGACAAAGGCATGGATGTGAATTTTTTTTAATATAACACAGTTATTCAATAAAAATATCAAATAAAACAACATTTTAAATAAATGGCCAAAATGCCGTGGTTTGAAAAAATAGCAGAAGGGTGGCGCCATATGGTATGGCGCCTCAGTTAAAAGGCAAAAGTCATCCCATATGGCGCCTCAGGCCATTTAAGGGATGCCCTAATTTTTTTTCTATTTACAAGGGAGGCGCCATATGGTATGGCGCCTCAGGTCATTTTTTTTAATTTGGAAATTGAAAAAATTTAAGGAAAAAAAATAAGGGTAGCAAAAAATACATAACCATGTTCAGAATAAAAATTAGTACAATTGATGGTAAAGAAAAATTTAATGATCGTGCATATCTAAACGTCCACCGGTTCCACATACAGAGGCTCTTGCGCGGCGTGTTTGTCTACCACGATTTTATTGAGGAGTGGCTGGTCTTTGCGTCTGTTGAGATGGTCCCGGCGTATCAGACAAATTCTGAAGCATCTGTCCCCAATAGTCGGGGGGTTACCGCCAACGGCGCTTCCGTAATCTAGTTGCATGCCCATGTTTTCCTAGTTTGTAAGGGGGTTGGGTTGGTTGCAGACGGTATGGTTGGCCGAAATGTTGCATTGAGGGTGTCGGTACCGATTCAATGGTTGATATGGGGTTTGGTAGTCAAATAGTGGGTGGGTTTGTTGGTTGTAGGATGATTGTGGTTGTTGGTTGTAGGGAGATGGGGTGTTCATTTGCAGGGGGCTATGGTGGGATGGGGTGGGTTCGAAAGACTCGTCATGGCTATAGGCATTAGTGGTGTCGATGTAGGTGGGATAGGGGTAGGGGTAAGGCTCTTCTTGTTGTGACTGAGTCGGTGGCATGATAGGGTATGGGTAAGGCTCTTCTTGTTGTTGGGTATAACTAGGTGTATGATGTTGGGCATGTGGCTAGGTAAGTGGCTGGGCATGTGGTCGTGAGGAAGAGGCACGTTGGCGCGGGTCAATTAGATACGTCAGCTGAAAGAGGAATGGTTTGGGTGTTGTAACAGACCTAAACCAAGTCATATATTGTTGCGTTGGTATAGCATATTCTACAACGGGGTCGGATAAGACGTGTTGGTGTCGATTCTCCCAATGTTCACACATCTCTGTTATAAAGTTCGTCCACTCACCCACTGCCCACTGTGTGTCCACTCTACGTAGATTCCACGATCCCAAACTTGTCAGAGCCACCGGAATATCCTGATGCATTCCGAACTGAAGTTTTACTCTATCGTTTTGATGCATCTCCACAGTGGTGAACCGAATGATGGGTGTATTTAAAGGACATAAGTTCGAGTAGTAAAATTAAGCTTACCTGTTTGCGTAGGGAAATGTGAAGGGGTTCCGGTTAACTGGAGCTAGTGTTGGCATTCTCGACCAACCCCACGCCTGAAGGAGATAGGCGCAGCCATAAAAAGTACAAGCGTCTTTTTTTGAAGTTTTGTAGAGTGAACTATACAGATGGCCCAGGACAGCTGAACCCCAACTATATTCGTGCACTCTATTAATGTTAGCCAACAAAGGTAAATACATAATATTTACACTGTTTCTAGTGCTTTCTGGAAATAAAAAATTACCGAATAAGAGCATTAAATAGCACCTAGTTTTAAGTATCTTGTAATAGGGGGTATCGTCGTCTAATACAATAGAGTCATAGTAAGCCCTAAGGTATTTTATGTTAATACCTTGGCCCCTAGGTCTACCATCACGTGTTGGCTCAGGTGCTTCCAGACTGAGGGGCATGCCCAAAAAAATCGTTGCATAGTTGGCTGTTGACAAATACGGGGCCGTTGACGGCCGTGCCATCGATGCAGAGGCCGAGTAACATATACATGTCTTGGAGTGTGACCGTGCATTCACCGAAAGGAAGGTGAAATGTGTGGGTCTCCGGTCTCCATTGTTCTATCAAAGCCAGAATAAATTTTGGGTCAACATGATATGACGTGATTTTTATCAAGTCACCAAATCCACATCTCGTTAGGTATTTTTCGATGAAATGGTTGTGGGGCATGTATTCGTGCCCACGGCAACAGAACCTTGATACCAGCTGAAGAAAAATATAAATAACATTAGTTAGATAAAAAATACATCTAGGTTTAGGAGGGTAAAACAAAATAAGGCCGAAACACTTACAAAGTCTGCAACGTTTTCTGGGGTTCCTCTGTGATCGTTTCCCATGGTGAGTAGAGATATTTTTTTCGTAATTGGTATTAAGAGGAAGACTTTGTGATGGATGAGAGTATTTTGTGAGTTGAAGAGAAGAGAAGAGTTTAGGATGAGAAAAATTTGTAGAGTGGTGAGATGGTATTTATATTGGTGAAGAATGAGATGAGGGGAGTCACATGATAATGCATGCATTCTTGGTCATTGTAGTCTGACAAGTGTAGACATGCATGCTTTGGAATCTCTTATGTGTTCTCTTGCATGCATTCTTGGTCGTTGTAGTCTGACAAGTGTAATCATTCATGCTTTGGAGTCTCTTATGTGTTCTCTTGCATGCATGCTTTGGAATTGTACTCTAACAAGTGGAGTCCTGCATGCATTGGAAACACTTATTTCGTGGAGTGTGAGAAGTGTGGTTAGAGAGTCACATGAGAAAGTGAAGGCATGGTTGTATTGTCATGTCAAGCAGAGAATCTTAAAGAAATACAGTATAGGTGTAAGTGTAGTTGGTAAGGCATGGGCATAGTATACAATAGTAATAGTAATTATTAAAAAATTACAATGATGATAGTACGAATTAAAATATAAATTATTTACAAAAAGGATCACATCCTTTGTTAACATTTTCTTCCAAAGACTAAACTTTGCCAATAAAAATAATAACAATAATGATAAAGCATTCAGAAGTGTGGTCTTATCATAATAGTAAACCATTCTGAAGCAATTAAACTCCCAAGACACTTTACTTGTAGCAACCAAAAATAATAGTGCAGAGGCATGCTAAAGAATAGTGGAAGGCAAGTGTAGGCATGCAAAGTTGTGTGGTCTTATCAAGGCTAGTCTAGCCATGCACAGTTGTGTGGTCTTGTCAAGGCTAGTGTAGCCATGCAGAGTTGGGGTCTTGTCACGCAGTGCAGCACATGGTTCATGCAAGGCAATGGTAAACCATTCTGAAGCAATTCTACTCCCAAGACACTTTACTTGTAGCAACCAAAAATAATAGTGCAGAGGCATGCTAAAGAATAGTGGAAGGCAAGTGTAGGCATGCAGAGTTGTGTGGTCTTGTCAAGGCTGGTCTAGCTATGCAAAGTTGTGTGGTCTTGTCAAGGCTAGTGTAGCCATGCAGAGTTGTGGGGCCTTGTCACACAGTGCAACACATGGTTCATGCAAGGCAATGGTAAACCCTTCTGAAGAAATTAAATTCCCAAGAGATGTAACTTGTATCTATTATACGCCTATTAATACACATGAAACATACAGCTTATCCTCACATCCTTGAGTTAACATTTTCTTCCAAACACTAAAGTTTGTAAACCATTTCTTCCAAACACAATTTAGTAACGTATTTTGTTATGGCTCAAAGACCACAATACCTGATAAGTGCACATCTCAATGGTGAGATATTTGAATGTCCCATCACAGGTTTCAATTTTAGGGATACGGTAGTGACTAGGTTTTTAATTGATAGAAGATCAAATTTTTTTCATTTGAAAGCCAGGTTAGAAAAGAAAATGCAGTGCGGTCCAGTTGGGCAAATCGTATACAAAAATCCTATGTTTTTTGACGGTCATGACTAATGCAAATTTTTTCAGCTGAAGATTCGGAACGATGATTATGTGCGTAATATGTTTCTCAGTCATGAGCATTCTGGATTCAATGAAGTTGAGTTATATATTACGTTACAACAGCAACAACTGTCTCAACAACTTGAAGTTTCTCAGGTTTTTAACGATTCTAACAACGAACAAGCTGAGGTCGATGTCGTTGACGAGGAAGAAGAAGAAGTGGAGGATATTATCGAGAAATGGTAAACAACGAGGAGGCAGACCAATTACCAGGCAGTCATGTTTATTGCCCACCTCAACACATGACAGCACTCAACTTAGGTGAGGACGAACCATCAACAGATATTTTTCATGACCCATACATGCAGA
This sequence comes from Lathyrus tuberosus, assembly GCA_022829125.1. Lineage (NCBI taxonomy): Eukaryota > Viridiplantae > Streptophyta > Magnoliopsida > Fabales > Fabaceae > Lathyrus > Lathyrus tuberosus. The sequence continues at coordinate 1,642,636 of JALAZF010000699.1, read as the reverse complement.
CGGAGGGAGTATTAAAAGTTGGAGACAATTTTCGTACGAAAGAAGATTATGTCCGAGCAATAAAACAATACCACATGAACTTATCTGCAGATTATAGAGTCGATCAAACAAATTCGACTCTATACAAGATCTACTGCCGTAACGAGGCGTGTCCGTTTGGATTAACAACATCTTTCCGGAAGCGAAGCGATTCCTGGAAGATAGGGTCAATGGGTCTAGAGCACACTTGCATAATCACGAATCTAAGTCAGGATCATCGCAAGCTCATCTCTCAGTTGATCTGTAACAAAATTCTATCAGTCATTAGCGACAACCTTTCTGTGAAAGTGAGTACAATAATAACGCATATGGTTCAAAGATACAACTACACTCCTTCGTACAAGAAGGCATGGATTGCTAGGACTAAGGCGGTTGAAACGGTTTTTGGAAATTGGGAAGACTCTTACAAAGAACTTCCAAGATACCTGGTGGAACTAAAACACTATGCTCCAGGGACTGTTGTCATGTTGGAGACGTTTCCAGCGTATACGCCAGATGGGAATTGTGTCAGTGGAAATGGCATTTTCCACAGACTCTTCTGGGCATTTGAACCATGCATCAAAGGATTTACGTACTGTAAACCTATAATTCAAATTGATGGAACATGGTTGTACGGAAAATATAAGGGCATGCTACTAATGGTCGTGGCACAGGATGGAAACAACAACATTTTCCCTATCGCATTCGCTCTAGTTGAAGGGGAAACTGCTGGAGGTTGGAGTTTTTTCCTAAAAAATCTCCGACAATACGTTGCTCCCCATCCAAACTTATGTTTGATCTCCGATAGACACCCCTCAATAGAGAGTGCTTACAACAATCCTGATAACGGTTGGCAGGATCCTCCCTCAAGCCATGTGTATTGCATTAGACACATCGGTCAAAATTTCATGCGGGAGTTCAAGGACAAGGGGCTAAAGAAGATGGTTACTAACACGGGCTATGCACTAACAGAGCATACCTTCAGATACTACCGTGACGAGATCAGACTTACAAACGCAGATGCATTGAGATAGATTGATAATATTCAGCGGGAGAAGTGGACAAGGGCATACGACAACGGGCAGCGATGAGGCCACATGACAACAAACCTCGTTGAATCTATGAACTTTGTATTCAAGGGCATCCGAAACCTACCGATAATCGCTCTGGTGAGGTCAACATATTTTAGGCTCGCTGCACTTTTTGATACCATTCGTACAAAATGGGGTTCGGTCTTACAATCTGGGCAGCTGTTTAGTGATAGCTCAATGACATTCATGAGGGAGGAAGCTGCCAAGGCCAACACACACGTGGTCACGGTCTTTGACCGTACTAAAGGTCACTTCAGTGTTGTAGAGTCTATTGATCACAATGAAGGGGGCCTAGGGGATGTTACCGAGTGGAACTCACTACTACGAAAAACCCATTTAACGACGCCATGTTTACAACGGACTCGTATCCCACCGTTGTAATAGGTTAAAAATTTTGCAGCTGATTTATATAGCCATATTTAACGACGATCGTATTAAAAAACCGTTGTAATACATGGTGTGTAACAAGCTTCGATTCCCATCAACTACATTTTTTTCCATATTTTTACATTTTAAATACACTTGTATTAAAACACCGTTGTAATACATGATATGTAACAAGCTTCGATTCCCAACAACTACATTTTTTTCCATATTTTTAGATTTTAAACATATATTTTATTTCTTTTGTTAGTGTTACGGGGATTTATCCTCAAAACTCAAAATTCATCTTTGTTTTTCTATTTTTAAGTGCAAGAGAATATATTAAAATAAAAGAAAACTTCTTTAAAAATAAACAGAATATATAATATATAAAAGAAAACTTTATTAAGATTCCAGATAAGAAGAGTACATTGATAATCATATATTACATATATTTATCAATGTCAGAACCCATAACTGCAAATGCATCTTAATAATCCAGGACTCTCTCCTCACTTACCTCATCGGAATCATAATAAACAGTCCTCCTTTTTGTCTTTTTCTTTTTCTTCTTCAGCTTCTTGATCTTCTTCTTCTTCTTCTCCTTCGTTACCCTTAACGCATCCCTGACGTTGGCCGCTGGTTGAACCTCCTCATTTGGCGGCTGACGTTGTTCATTTGTGCCCTCATTGGTGATGTTTCTAGCATTCTCATTTGTAGAACTCATTGTTACGAAGAATATGTTATGAAGAAATATAAAATTGTCTATTTATAGATGAGGTTGAAGATGAAAAATATGATAGTTTAATGCTTGCAATGATGATAACTTGTAAATGGTTGATATTCTGGAACGATATTTTTTGAAAACGGAGAAAATTTTAAATCATTATTATTCTTGGCCAGAGTGTTCTCTACTCCGGGAAGAGCAAGGGTTATAATATTACAACGGTTAGTAATAATAACCGTAGCGATACCCTTTATACTTGGTACAAGGTTCGACTCCAGGCAACAACATTTTTCTATTTTACGTAATTATAGAAAAATGTTGTTGCCTGGAGTCGAACCTTGTACCAAGTATAATGGGTATCGCTACGGTTAATATAACTAACCATTGTGATATTATTAAAATAATATATATACTTATCATTATGGTTATATAGAAAATCGTTGTGAAATATTTACCTATATAAGGGAATTAGCTTTTCCTTATTAACAGTAGCGTCGTTTCCTTCACAGCGAAACCCTAGCACCCATTTTTTCTCTACATTTTTGGTAGCAAACTTCATCTTTTTTTAGAATCCGCGAAAAGAAATATAAGGAGTATGAAACTTTTGATTTAAGCTTCTTCCTCCTTGTATTTCTTCTTGCAGAATCTAAAACTAGATGAACATGGTGATGATGATGGTGGTACATGTATATGAATTCATTCTGATATTGTATATGAAATTTAGTTTATTATATACTATGTATATTGTTTGTTTCACTATCCTTTTATTGAAAATGCAATCAGTTAAATTGATATAGAACATTAGTTCATTATACTTTGTATATTATTGTATATAGTTAAATTGAATACTAACTAATTTTCTTCATTGCTTCCCACTTCTTAGGGTTTGTTTCACATGGTGATGATGATGGTGGTACATATATATGAATTCATTATGATAAGATATATATATATATATATATATATATATATATATATATATATATATATATATATATATATATATATATATATATATATATATATGAATTCATTATGATATTGTATATGAAATTTAGTTTATTATATACTATGTATATTGTTTGTTTCACTATCCTTTTATTGAAAATGCAATCAATTAAATTGATATAGAAACTTATAATCTGAAAATTAAGATGTATTTGAAAACCAACCTTTATCATGTCAATGTTTTCCGAATTGCATCCATTTCATTCAGTACATTGTATGTTCCTTAACATAAAATTTATGGTTCAATGGTCTGTTTGCTTCAATTCATCGATATCTACGATTCTACTTTACCTCATCGTCGTCACTAATCATCGTGTTTGTTAAGATCATGATTGTTATGATGATAAAATCGCGATGATTTATGGCGATGATGAGGTAAACTATAATAAAAGATATCGATGGATTGAAGGAAACCGACCATTGAACCATAAATTTTATGTTAAGGAACATAAAATGTGCTGAATAAAATGGATGTAATTCGGAAAATAGTGGTGTGTTTAAGTTGGTTTTCAAGAACAGTTTAATTTTTAGATTATATAGTTCTTTACCAATTTTAATGGTTGTATTTCTTTAATTAGGTGTATGGTAAAACAAGCAATATACATTTTTATTTAATAAACTAAGGGTACATTCCACAACGGTTGAGACTCATAACCGTTGTGATAGTTAATATATATTACAACGGTTGAAATACCTAACCGTTGCAATATAACGCGCGCTTTCCAGAATACAACAACGATTTCCAAACCGTTGTAGAAACAACGAACTTACAACAACAATCTACATAACAACGCCTTCGCCCACGTCATTATATGTCATTCCCAACCGTTGTTAAATGGGTTTTTCGTAGTAGTGACTGGATAGGAGTTGGTGTGACTGTGGAAAGTTTTAGGCATTTCGTATGCCTTGCTCCCATGTTATAGCAGCATGTTCCAAGGCCAGGCTGGACCCAACCAACTATCTCTCTGTTCTTCACCAAGTCATTACTCTATACAATGTCTACGGCACAAGCTTTCAAGTGGTAGCAAAGGAGGACTACTGGCCTCTATACGAAGGCAAAACTGTGTGCCATAATGATTTGATGCGAAGAAATAAAAAGGGTCGCCCTAACAGTACCCATATTCGAACGGAGATGGATGCAACAGACAAAATGGTGAGGTTATGTGGTTTGTGCAGCTAGCCGGGAAACAATCGTACCAAGTGTCCCAATGTGGGCTCTAGCACAACATCATAGTTTCAACTGTAAACTTTTCTATTTATAACAACAACAAATTGTATTTCATTGTTTGGCATTCATAAGCGATTACAACGACATAACATAACAGATAACAACAACATAACTTAATAGCTTAACATCAACAAATAACAGCGACATAACCTAATACCAAATTAGAAAATAACAACAACAAACCCAAACGAAACAACTCAATAAAACAGCTTTTCTAGGATATTACAACCATCAACTGAATTTTCTGTGGTGTAAACATCATCATGAGGACACCAGCATTATTTTCCATTTTTCTCCAAGTCCGGGTAACTCCGTTTGGACCAGACTGCTCAACTAGCCTCTCAATCTTTCTGATCTTTTCACCTGCCTCAAATTCTCCTTCCAGCCAGCGATACAGTTCCCTATGCAAATGCTCGAATGTCTGCGTGTTCCAGAGTAACATCTTCATCGAAGGCTTGACAGCTGAGAATACAACTAGGGCATTTCTTTTCATCAGTGGAAATTCTGGAAACGGTTCCTTCGGTGTTGATGATGATGACGATGGATGACGATTTAACCACTCGGACATGGTGGGAGAGGAGAGATTAGGATATTGGTGAGGGAAAGGGTGGAAATTAGGGTTTTGGTGAGAAGTGTTGTGGAGTAACAAATGAGGGTGCAGTCTCATTTATAGACACACGAAACACTGTAGCACCATTAATTTAATCAATTTCCAAATTAAAATAAAATTAAAAAAAAAGGTCCTCAACTGAGGCGCCATCCCATATGGCGCCTCCCCTTTAGACACGAAAAAATTAGGGCACATCCACAAATGGCTTGAGGCGCCATATGGGATGGCTTTTGCCTTTTAACTGAGGCGTCATACCATATGGCACCACCCGTCTTCTATTTTTTCAAACCACACCATTTTGATCATTTATTTGAAATGTTGTTTTATTTGGTATTTTTATTGAATAAATGTGTTATATTAATAAAAAACTTCCATGGATGTGGCTTAAAGGTTTCTAGGTTCAAATCCTTTTTCTTTTTTTCTTTTTTTGATATTTTCAAATTTGAATTTTTTTTAAATAAAATTGAAATTAAAAATAAAAGTTAATTTGGTCTTTAAAAAGGGAAAAATAAAAATAAAATCCAATGTGACTGTCTACGTAATTATTAAAAAATGCATGTGCCATAAATAATACACATACCAATTCATTCATGGTTTAAAAGAAGAAAAAAATAGTTCTAAAAAATATTAACAGGAGAGGAATTAATATGATTCGATTAAATTTTGTAACAAATTAAATAGGAGTTTTTATTTTCTTGGAAATTAATTTCAGTTCTTTAGTTTTTGTGAGGGACTGTCTTCACTCTAAAACTTTTAAAATGTAATAGTTTGTGCAAATTAATTATGATATTAATAAAATGTGATTTTGCCAAAATGTGATTTAAAAAATATAATTTTGTCAAATTTCAATTGGTAACTATGTAAAGATATGTAAGAATGTGGATTTGAATATGCGACATTTTACTTTTAAAAAATAAATTTTAATTATTAAAATACCTGAAAAAAAATGAATGAACACTAGTTGAACTATTCAAATCATCCTAACTCTCAACTAAAAAGTACTGTATTGATACTTAACATAATTTTGATGTGGCTAATATTTTTTTCACTCAAATTTATGGTGATAAATTTAATAAGTCCATTTCATATAAAAGTAAGTTGGTGAATATTCTACTGCTATAGAGTTTAAATGGTATTCATCATTTCATTTAATGTTCTGTTATTTCTTTTATTGTTTTATTTAAAATAAATTTAAATTTAAAGTATAATCTATATGTTTTTAACATCTAAATGTTTAAGGTTGATTGCGTATCATCATTTTATTTGTAATATATTTACCTTCACTCTAAACTCTTTTGTTATCAATGTTTGTAATATGAGTGACTAGTTTTATTATGTTAAATCTTTAGAGATGAATTTATCTTTAAAAGAACCTCTCCCAAATCTTTAGGAATTGGTGGTGGTCTCTTCCCACTTTTATGGTGGTTTTCATCTACCACTCTTATGATGTTCACCTCCCCTTTTATGAAAGGAAATACATATTTCATCCAACCTCACTCTTATGCCTCCATCGGTACTAGTCCTCTTGTCGGTTTCTCTCTTTTTCCACCGCGAAACACTGTCAAACTGCTTCTCTCTCTACTGATCTGATCGCCGTCGGAGCCACCACTACTAAAAGATGGAATGCTTGTTAAGATTGTTCCTAGTATCTCAAACTTAATAATGGTGTGTGTAACTCTCTTCTATGTTTTTGCTCCAACATCCTTGAAGTTGACTATGTTCCGCCCACCCCAAAACCGTCGTGAATCTATCTCTCTTTTAGATTTCTCCATTTCTATTTTTATGTTGTCTATTTCATCCTTTTGTTTTTGGGGTTTAAGTATGCATTCTTGGTGTTTGATAAAAAGTCTCAAAGGATTTTTGTGTCTTGGAGCAACACTATTTTTAGTCATCAATTAAGTTTTGAACATTCCATAAAAATGGACAATTTTAAAATCAAAGACAGTCGAAATGCGCACACACAAGTCAAAGAAGTCATTCTTAATTGGATTTGGAAATAGACTATGGATTCTCATTCCTATATTGTCTTTAATGGTGTTCTTAAGAGAGTTGATGGATGGATGATATGTTGTTGTTTTTGGTTTGATTGTGTTTGTTTAGTTTGTGATCAATCTATGTGTAATGTCTTTTATGTTTTTGGTTTTTTTTACTAATAGAGATACTTCTATACTATGGATGTGGTATGTCCTATGTCATATGTCTCTTGATGATTGTAATGTCTTCTGACTTTTCACTTTAAAAAAATAGTGTTTTCTATAAATAAATAAATAAAAAGACTTTATCCTAAACATCTTTGATCATTATAATTTTCTAAGTATTGTTCTATATAATTGTAATTATTTTTTTATCATTCAATAAAAATTATGCTTAGTGTAGTCATTCATTGACGAATGAGTTGACTGATCTCGAATTATGCATAATTATCGAGCTTATCTTACACAATTGTATTCCACTTTGCTGTTCAACCTCTAATATTACAAACATAGGGTATTAATTGTTGTGATATAATAATTAAGGGTTAAATATATTTTACTCCTGTAATGTGAATGAGTTTCGATTTATCCCCCTAATATTTTTTTTTTATTCTCCTCTATAATGTAAAGATTTTTTCGTTTTGCTCTCTTAGGTAACAACTTGGACACTGAATCTTCAATTTTATTGACGGGGCCTATATAGGTTGTTTTTTTTTTATTTTTCTTTATTTAATTAATGACATGTAAATATTTAATGGATTAAATATACTGTATCCTTTGCAATGTGAACAAATCAACTACCTACATATAATTGGAAACTATCACCACTTTCCCTAATCTACCCTTTCATTTAATCACACTTTCCACTAATAATAACCTTTTAATTGTAATTTACTAACTATTAATTCACCATCCAATCAAATTCACCCTTATTGCCAAGTGGCAAAAATATTTTGAAATTTTCTTACCCTTTCCCTCTTTCTCTCACGGTCTCTCTCTTTCTCACGTTCTCTCTCTTTCTTCTCTCACTCTTTCACCGTCTTTCTCTCTTCCTTCTTTCCTCAGTGTCCCTCTCTTTTCTCGTCTCCTTCTCTTCCCTCTTTCCCCCACCTTCTTTCTGCCTTCTTCCCTCACTGATGCGCTGCCAAGAGTTATGGAGAATGAATGTTTTGGTGTTCATTGAAATCTTGGTTTGCACATATCAAGGTAAATCATACAAACGCATTTCGTAAATCACTGACATTGTATATGTTGTATCTGCAAGTTATTTGTTTACGATTGTGTGCGTATGTAAATCCATGTTTTTCGATATCGTTTTCAATCTTTAATGTTGACTATAAATCTGTGTTTTTTCTTCCAGCCTCAGAAAATCTGAATCCCGTTTAGGGTTTGGGAATAATGTTGATTTTGTGAGAGTTTTTGATTTGATAAGAACAAGATCTGCAAAGGTTTTGTGAGAATTTCTTATCTGAATCCGGTTTAGGGTTTGAAAAAGGTATCTGACCCTTATATTGCTCATTTTTTTTTATTCACAGGGGTTGGTGTCAACAAGAATGTTGTTATTACTGTTTCTTCAGACAAAGGTCTTTGTGATGGAATCAACTCCACCTCCGTAAAGATGAGCAGAGTGTTGAGCAAGTTGAAATCTGGTAAGTTTTATACTTTGTTGTGTGTGTATTGTGATGGCTGCAATTAGTGTTATGAATACTTGTCCACATCCACATTGTATCAGTTACATTTACTTTACCCACATATGTATTATGATACAATTTCATAATAATAATGCTTCAAAACCTTTTTGCTATTGCATGTACACTTCTTGCACTTAAGTTGCCATAAAGTTATACTCTCCACTGCGTCCGTTGGTTGATGTTGCGGAAGTGTTTTTATGGCTCATGGCCGCCGGTACCATTTTATGTGCTTCTTATTGGTCTGCTTGGATTGTAAGAGAAGCTGTTATTGAGCAAGACAAGCTTTTAAAGGTTACCGAGTTTTCTATGTAAAGGAATATTTCTGCTCATATTTATGAATTCGTTAATTCGATTACTGATATACGGATAAATTTTGTGCTTGCAGGATGCCTCAGAAGAATATGTTGCAGAAAGTGTTGGTTCTCGTGGTTACGTGGAAATCAGTACCACAACAGCGATTTTATTCGTTGTGCTTGCTTTTTGTTTCTTGGTTATGCTTTAGAAATTAATGTCATTCTGGTTTGTTGAAATTCTGGTGGTTCTATTTTGCATTGGTGGAATAGAGGTGAGTTATTCTCGTCTCGGCTTTGTTTGTGTCGACTAGAGCTCATCCCTCACTCTATAATCTTTGTATTTTTATATGGTTTCAGGGACTGCAAACTTGTGTCGACTAGTAAGTCATTTATTGTTGAAGTTCGTTGTTCTAGAGTACGTGGTTTTTCTTATTATATTGTTGCGTCAGTGTGGAATTAACAGAAAAATTATTATAGTTTCAGATGGTTTCAACATCCTGCACAAACTTATGTGAAGATATCGTTCTTTGGAGCTGTTCCATATCTGACACTTGGTATTACTCCCTTCTGCATAGTGTTTGCGGTTGTTTGGGCAATTAAATATCATGTGCCGTATGCATGGATTGGTTAACACCATTATGCCTTTAACTCACGTGGATGAGAAGCTTTGTTATCAGATTCTACATGAGTACAAAATTCACAATGCAGAGGTATCTAGCAACCTTTAAAGTGATGTCAGTTGTAATTCAGTTATATGAACCTGTCGTTATGAGATATTATAATTGTGCAGCTGTAGCCACGTTCACAAATGTTAAATTTTACCTCTGTTAAAACCTTGAGCCATTGATATCACATGTTCCTTTTCAGTTTTCAACTATCTCTTTCCAAGTAGACGCAGATTTTCATTCTGATGAAAACTGTGATTATAAAGATCAGACTGACTCCTTGTATATTGTAGAAGTGTTGACTTTAACCTGTAATTGTTTTTTTTTGCCAGTGATAGAACCATACCATGATGAATTATGTACCACTGCAATGTGTTTATTAACTAATTTTGCTGGTTTTGAAAATCTCTATACTCAACTTGGTATATATCCAAATGACACAATATCTGCAAAGGACAGTTTCCTTTTGTAACAACATATTGCTGTTGTTTTAATTCCTTAAAATACAATATTCCCTTTTCTAGCTTGCTGATTTAATAACTTATGCATGCTTAGTCCCTTTTCTATCTATACTATACTTTTAATGCCAGTTTTCATTATATATGAACCTCAAGAAGCTTATCGCCTGTCAACTGATTTTGCTATGTGTTTGAATAATCAGTTACACCCGTTTAAGGGTAGTCTTGTGTGTTTGATTTCAAGTGATAAGTAAAACATTTTGATTATATAGTGTGCACAGGGTGCATTGGTTACTACAGCGAGAGAACCGGCAGAGTCGACGGACAAGCTACCACCCACACTCATATTGCAATTGACTTGATGAACACTTGATAAATCAGATGATGTTGGCATTTCTGGTGGTTGTTTCCTGCAGAAATCAAATGAACACTTGATCTTTACTGCATATCAGATGAACACTTGGTTGTTTCCTGCATTTCTCTTACTCTCTTTATTTCTAGATGTTTACTGCATATCATGACATTTTATGGCATTACATCTGTTAACTTTTAAATATCAGTTTGAAAGAATTTTGGGCCCTCATTTGTTTGTTGCTTCAAATTCCGTTCAGGTAGACCGGGATGGCTACACCATAGGTTATTATGGTCGCACATTTGAAGCCCAGAATAAACTAAAGGTGGTTCCTTTGAGGTATGAAATTTTTTGCATCATCTATTTAGACATGGTGGGTGTAGTTGATTATTACATTACTATTTTATTGTTTTTTCTATCATGCAGGTTGATGATAAGGCCTTTGAAGGCCCAGAACAAAACCCACGCCTCCACTGTTCTTGCAACGCAAGCAGGCCATAAGGACCATCACCACAATCCGCATCCAATGCCAGATCAACAAAGGTAGTAGCCTGTTGGACAAGAAATGTGATACCATCAAGAAGCTCCTGAAGTGGTTTTCTTTGGCCATAAAAAATGATGCCTTCTTTGTTGAATGAATTATAGGAAAAGGAAAGACTGACTTCCATGTTTGGTGAACTGGAAGTTTTTACGACTTATGAAGCTCCTATAGATGGCCAAACACCAACAGGTGCATTGAGGTGCCCATCAAGCATTCCTCCATCAATATCACCTGTAATCCTAACTGGTATATTTTCTTTCTTTTTCACCTCATACTTGATAGATATGTTATCTGTAGTGGTACTCGGGTCATTATGAAGCTGATTAGAAAATGTAACCCCAGTGGACCTGCTCAAAATATACACTGAAACATAGAAGTTCTTTCTCCATCAACCCAAGAAAATACAGAGGAAATTCTCCTTCCCTCGCTGCTAAAAAGGTTAGGTGAGCTTGAAGAGAAGGTTGACACACTCCAATCTAAGCCATCTGAAAGGCCATATGAGAAGGAGGAATTGTTGAATGCTGTTGTATGCCGGGTGGATGCTTTGGAAGCAGAGCTAATTGCTACTAAAAAGGTAGGATGGGTATTTTTGTTTAACACCAAGAAAGTGCAGTCATGGGAAACGAAAGCATTGAGATACATCCCTTGCTCCTCTCTTTTTTCTTATTCTTATTATTTTTAAATTTTAAACAAAAAACGAGCCCAGCTTGTTTTTTATTGCATGTTGCTTTCATAAATTGCATTTTGACACACCTGAATTTAAAGACAAAATACAAGTGTCTGGGTGATACTGATATGAATAAACCGATATACAAAATACAAGTGTCCTTGCTGCTGAATTTAAAGCACAATTGGAGGATATACCGATATGAATAAACCGACTAAATACAATTCACAATACCTACTGTATCCTATTTCACAATGTTTTCAAACATTTAGTATGTCTACATATTTTAAGTTCTTACAATTTGTTGATAACATTTTTTGTATCCGACTTGTGTATTATTTTACACTCACAGGATTGCAGACAAGTCACAAGTCTATACTCAACATTCTTATATGAGACCACTTGTAGTAGGTAATTTTTCCAAGCCCTTTTACTGTTATATCGGACGAATGATTATATAATTAAAAGTGCATATTGTTTTACAAGTCAAATGTTTACTGTCATTATTGATATCATTTTTCTTTCTATGATTTTCAATCTACTGTGCTGCAAAGTTGCAATGGTCTTGGGTATTGATGACGAAAATAGGCCTTAGCTTTACAATTGTGACCCCGCTGGTCATTACTTTGGCCATAAGATACATAGGAGATCATTTCATACTCTATATATGATATCTTCATAATATTCATGTACTTATGTGTTGTGATTTCAACATGGTCAAAGCTTATGGGAAATTGACATTATCCAATGCTTGGAATGCAGCTAGACTTCACATCAACTTGGAACACCCACAAGTGCAATACCACAAATCAACGTAAGCATTATACAAACCTAAATGACGTTTCAATTTATACTATAGCATGGATTCTTTTCACATTTTTTTTGTCTTCCAGGTTAGGTCCTTATCAAGCTTCCAAACCTCCATCTCAAGTTATCTCCCAAAGAAGTGGATCACAACGTTCTGAATAAAACAACTATTTAACAAATTTCAAGGAATTCAAGATTATTGCTGAAATTATTGGTCAACAACATGTCATTTTTTTCCCTTGCTAAGTTTATTCCCCTTTTAATTTTAACCTCCTAAATTTCAGCTAATTTACCTATTTGTATGGTTGTTATTGCACAACCATTGGAAAAAAAATGTTCAAACCAAATAAATTTGGTTGGTACTATCAGTGTTTTTTGGCATGTAGTCGATCAAACAAGAATCCCGGATACCCTTTTCAATGTAACTGTGGTGGAAGGATTATGTAGGTGTTACAAAGTAAGATTTCATCTTTGTAAAACATTTTTTAAATACACTTAATTTTTATACATACATAATAATATTAATAATTTATGTAGGTATAAAATTGAGATAGAGGTTGAGTATGACGGGCACATTTGTAACTTCATGTTTTGGGACAAAGAATGTGTCCCCATTATTGGAATGACGGCTGCGGAGTTGAGACAAATCATGAAGGAAGTAAGTACAATTTTGGCTTATATTTTCTATCTTTAATGACTTATAACTTTTCATCTGAATGATAATTTCCATAATTCTCATTTTTTACATTAGGTTGATGAGGATCACCTATTAATATATCCTACAAATTTTGACAAACTATTGAAAAAGGATTTTTCCTTCCGTGCCAAGTATCAAACTTTGTACCACCAATGCTCCATTATCATATTTAATGAGGATAAACATGTCCTCAATATGATCACAGAGTACATGAACCCCAATGAGGTAATATTTGGATTCATCTTTTTTTTTTCTGAGTTATTTTTATCTCATTGTTAATTTCCAATTAACGGTGTTTCTTTACATACAACAAAACTCGAAAGTTGCACAGATTGATACCTTTCCCAAAAACTGTTGAGTTCAACCAACCTTTGGTGTGTCTTACATTAAATTTTCTTTTATTGATCGTTATTATTTGTTCATCCATCACTTTTTCTGTATCAGCAACACAACTCAGATGTTTCACTCATGGAGAATGAACTACCAATTCCATCAAATGACATTAACCATCTAATAGTATGGCATTTTAAAACTTTATGCTTACTTAGACTTATCCACATTATTTTAGTTTTTTCTGGTTTTGTTGTCCAATATGTCATTCTGCAAGTTGCACTTTGTATTTTTAAGTTACAATTATAAATCAGGGAATATGTTACATATAGATAATAGAAAAGCTTCAATTCAATCCAACAATATACTAAAAATAACATCAACTCAGATTGGATGCATACTTAGTTTCAAGCCTTTTGGGAACAGAGTCAATGATGAGATTTTTTAATTTGTTTCATTGGAATTTTACTACTTTTGATTAATAATGCTTAGAAATATAGTAACACCTAGCCGCACACATCTTCAATTATCATGTGTTGTTAATACTGTGTTGTATTAGTTTACACACTTGCTACTTGGATCTGATATTGTTTATCAATGTTTTATGTAACCAATGTGATTATGAGCTGTTGTCAATGATGTCAATGTTTCAGTACTTATATGAGGTTAAATTTCTACATTTTCTTATTTATCCATAGGGTTTTAAGTACTATAACTTCTCAACTAATTCTTCTGAAATTAGTGTTAGTATTAGTTGTTATAACTTCTCAACGAACTTTTCTGAAATTAGTGTTAGTATTAATTGCTATAACTTCACAACTGATTAGTATGTAATTCATAAAATCTTGTGTAGACAACCTCTAAAACATGAAATCCATCATTTCTGACTGAGTCTTTGGTACATGTTGACAATAGTTGTCTAATGTAAATTGCCTTTTCATGTATGCAACATTCCCTGTCTGCTGATCTAAGTCACACTGCTCAACCAACCTTATCAAATCAACAAAGTTGGAAGATGATTGAATTTAAGAATACTATATGATATATTAAGATGATGAAACATGATTGGATTTAAGGTGAAGTGAAACATTTGCAACTAAACTACAACTCTTCGAGATTTTGCCTACTACTTTCTAAGTTACATATATTTTAAATTTTGTAGAAACTAATTGATTCATTGGTGTATTATGCGTATAGGGTGGGTACTATGACATGATCTTAAAGTTATGGTAAGTCCTATATATGCATAGAATTTCAAGTAAAACAATTTAGTTTCTTGACTCTTGATAACTTTATCAATTAACAGATAACGAATATAAAATATTCTATTTATATATACAAGTCTATATGAAAATGAAGAAGATAACAAGAATAACTAATCAACTAACTCTTAAATAACTTTATCTCTAATTCTTGTTACTTCTATGCAGCAAGTAGATACCTCACTTTTTGAATTGTCGCCTCAAGATGAATGTTGTCGCCATTTATTGCATCTCAAATCAATGAGTCCTACTTTTGAGTTATCATGTTTCCTTTTTCTCTAAAGTTTTGGTGACTCCTGGTATATATTATGAGTTTAATTTTGACACAGTATCATTGTAATGTAGTACTGAAAGTGTTTAAAATCATTGAGTAGGACTTATCATGTTTGTTTTTTATTTGGTTCTTCATGATTTGAATGGCACTATAATGTTAATCTTTGCCATAAAAATCACACCATTGTATTCAAGAATATTTATTTGAATAGATTGTATTATTTTAAAAAGCTTATGAGTGTATCATGTTTTAACTAATAAATCACATTTTATAGTCTCAGCATTCTTGCATTTAAATTTAGCCTTCAAGAATGAAATGACTTGTATGTGTACTAATTTGTTCTTGCATAACCTGTAGATAATGCTTCACTAACTAATTTGTATTTTAATATTGAAATGGTTTGTATTTTCATAAACAATAATTCTTGCCATTTTTTAAGGTACATTTTTAAGTTACTAGATTAGAAAATTCTTCTATTTGTATAAATTGTCACTGATTGGCATTTTGCATAAATTGTCTTTAAGAGACTAGCTTTTCTTTATGAAGTAGATAACCGTGTAATGTATAGAAATTTCAATATTTCAAATATATTATTGGATTGGGTATGTTGATTCTCTTGGTCATTCATAATGTTGCATGGACTTCTTGATTACAAAAAGGATATGATGCTACTAATTAAAACATGTCTCTCCTAAGAAAAACATTTAGTTGAGGTGCTTTTACCTACTTTACTTTTGAATTTGTTGTCATAAACTTAGCATAAATCATTAAATTAGTTGATTATTGTATCAAATTTTCAGGACACCTTTCTACCAAGAACGATGTTATAGCTAAGGAGTAGTGTTGTTGGCATTGTTTACCGGAAAGAGAGTAGTGGACAAAAACAGATCAAATATAGAAAGACGCCTTGTAGAATAGGCAAGACCTATTTTGAGAATTACTTCAAGACTTTGATGATGTTATCATATGACCATTTGTATGTGTGGTTGTTAGTAAAAGTGGACAATGAAATAATGACAAGCGGTATCTGCTTTGATCCTACCACATACAAAGTATTTTCTGCCTATGGTAATGTCAATTCATCAACAAATAATGTAAGATTTTTTTGTCATTTTAGTTTGTAAGAATTAGCTCTTTTTAATCATAGCTGAATGTTAATAATCATGCAATTGAGTTCAAAATATATGTATTATTGAGCCTGCAAACCCTATTATTCAGAAAGTGCAAAAAGTGATTCTCATTTATAAATGGTCTGGTTTTTAGCCATATATTGACAATAGTTTATGTCGTAGTATTTCCAATTTTATAGTGCGAAGAGTAGTTAATAGTTTTATGGTAAAAATGGCAATGATGTATTCGCAAGTGCATATGTCCTATACTAGCTAGAGATGCCTTTGGTTTTCAATTTCTTTTTGGGTTAATAGTCATTTTGCCCCCTGCCATATAGGCGCTTTTCGAAAAACCCCCCTGTAAAAAAAAAACTTGCAAAAAAAACCATAACATTTGAAGATTCTCTCAATTTTGACCTTCATCACATTCAGTCACCAAAAACCTGCCATTTTGACCCCTGCCATTTTGGCAGCGTTTTTATTTTGACCCCTGCCATTTTGGCAGCGTTTTTATTTTGACCCCTGCCATTTTGGAAGCGTTTTTATTTTGACCCCTGCCATTTTGGCATTTTTGGTGACTGGATGTGATGAAGGTCAAAACTGAGAGAATCTTCAAATGTTAGGGTTTTTTTTGCAAGATTTTTATTTACAGGGGGTTTTTTCGAAAAGCGCCTATATGACAGGGGACAAAATGACTATTAACCCTTTCTTTTTTAAAAGGGTAAGCTGTTGTAAAATAGGAAAGATGATTGAATTTGTACATGTTTTAAAGCACAATATGTTTTACAAAACTACAATAGTGTTGTAATTTTATTGAAACTTTATAGTATAATTTTTGTGAAAATCACACTAGCACACCATAATTTTACTAAATTCACCCATAATCCAAACATGATCAAATCATTTATAGTATAATTTGAACACTAATGAGTCTTCATAGATAATAAATACAATATAGCTATAGAAACTTCTTTGCTGCTTGTCATTTATATAAAGTCTTTCTCTTTTTGAGTCGGAGATTCATATTGATGTATGATTTTTCATTACAAAATTTATCAATTGTGATTAGTTAACTCAAATGAGTTAATGTATTGAAAAATATGTGATAAGTTTTAGTAAAATATAAATTTTAATTTGTTTAAAAATTAATTACCACAATAAAACACCAAACCATAAAAGTGCACTTATAAAGTACTATATTATAAAAATACACTACAAATGATTTAACATATAAATATTTTTACTTGTGTATTTGTAAAAAGTTTGAATATTCTAAAAGACATATTTAAATTTTCACGGGTCACTACCATAAAAATACCTATTCATTTTTAAGTATTTCTTTTTAAATATACATATCTATTTAAATATATTTTATATAATATTAGATAAATTTATCTGTGTGGATGCACATGTATGCTGGATCAATACCTACTCTTGATATTTTTTAATTCAAACTTTATCAATTATTATTAATACATGTAAAAATATAATAAAAAATAGCCATGAATATTCAAATTTTTTATCGAATAATTTAAAATAGGAATGAACTTGCCCGTGCGTCGGGTCTACTACTAGTTTTAGTTTATAATCTATAACCATGGAATTAATTTACGGTCAACAATACGTGTCCTTTAATTGTGGTGACATATTAAAGCACGGGTGTCAATGCGTCATTCAATCATGTTCATTCAATTTTTTTATTAAAAATTTTAGAATTTCAAAATATTAAGTCTTAATTTAACAATATTTCATGATAAAAATATCTTATTTTCAAAATTATCGACCGTAAATTTTCTCAACGCATCTTACGGCGAATAATGGACAGCTAGGTGCACAACTTTTGGTGACCTATGGAGTTACTCTTGTAGTCGTCTAACGCCTATATATTTGACTTGTCTCAGTTTCCTTTGGATTATCTTTCCGTGGACCTAACCAAATTATCATAGTACAATTGTATTAATAATACAATTGTCGGTTTAGTGTCACAATTTCGTCCGTTTAGTGTCATCGGTTTGTTCGGTTTCGGTTTTGATGGTTTCCAAAAATGTCGGGTGAGTTGATTCGGTTGAAAATCTAGTAAGAGAATAAGAAGTTTACACTTTGTGGACAACGGTCGGTGCTGGTCGAATTCGGATGTAAAAACTCACGGATGAGAATATCACACCCAATTTCGCCCGTTTAGTGTCATCGGTTTGTTCGGTTTCGGTTTTGATGGTTTCCAAAAATGTCGGGTGAGTTGTTCGGTTGAAAATCTAGTAAGAGAATAAGAATTTTACACTTTCTACACACGAGAATAAAGTTCTCAATTTTTTTTTTACAACTTTAACCTAATAATTTCCAGAAAATGTCAAAGCTTCTCTGTATTTCTGAAAATCTTTTGTAGTTAGTTCAATAACAGAGATTGAGAGAAAGCTTCATTGTAACATAATAATATGTTTGCTGATTTCTGAAAATCTTTTGTAGTTAGTTCAATAACAGAGATTGAGAGAAAAAAGAGTGTTGAAGAAGAAAGGAAAAAATAAGTGAGTACAAAATAGAGAGTAAAAAGGGTTTTTTTAATAACAAAGAAGAAAAATGAATTGAGTAGTTGCTTGAAACAAACCGGTGACTAAAGTTTTTAAAATAATTCATGTAACTATGGCCAAGAAGCTACTAGTATGAGTTTAATTATTATGCCTACAAATTTTTACAGAATGAATTGATTTTGATTTGAAAGAATACAGCTTTGTTGGTTATCGAGGCATTAAATAGAATTGTGCTAGTTTTGAGTTTGTGTTTTACAGATAAACTAGCGGATATCCGTGCCTTCGTACGGGTACTTGTCGGTGACGCGTATTTGTCTATATTTAAAATTTAAAAAAATAATAGGATTAATAAAAATGAGTAAATAAAATAATTTAGATAATTCATACACTTTTTACATATATAAACATAAAGTTAAATCTAAAATATTTAAATTTTTCCCGTGTATAAAAATAATTGTTTCATATACTTTTCTATATTATCAATGACTTTATTTATCCGTTTCAGTATATATTGACTTTTAACAGTAGATATATATTTTCTATTACAATCTCATAATTCATGTAAGTATTATTAAAATATCTCTTTTGTGGGATACCCTTAAAAATCATAATTAAGTAATAAAATTTAAAAAAATTAATATTTTTTTTAAAAATAAATTTGAAATTTGAAATATTGATATTTAACTCATTTGTAGAATAAAATGTTAAATTTATTAATATTTTTCATAAATATTGAATACATAATAAAATATATTTAATGATATTTATACAATGGATATGATCGATATATTTAAAAAAAATTAAAAAATTAAATATAAATATAAATATAAATATTAAGTAGAATAACAATTTTTCCCATGTAAAAATATTGATTTAAAAAAAATATAAATATAGAATTTTATACAATTTATCTCATAAATTCATAAATTATAATAAATGATTATACTCACATACCAGTTATCAACTGTAACGGAAAATTTTAATTTAGATAAATAGATTGTAACTGAAAATATAGATTAACAAATCAAAAAATCAACATATAGATGCCAATTTTCCAGTGTAACCAAAAATTTAAATTCAAATTTAGATGAGAATTTGAATAACTAACATGGATTAAATAGATGCAAATTCCCTGTATATACATTATTGAAACATTTTTTTCAATCATTACTTAATTATATAAATTTCAATAATAAATGCCTCTTTTTCTCTTATTTTGATTAATAGTACATATTTTCTCGAGTTTACGCCAATGACACACATTTATTCAAATATTATTTTAATTATATAAATTTTAATAAATGACACATATTTTTCTTGTATTTTGATAAATAATATATTTTTACCCGTATACAAATATTATTTTTATTTAGGCATCATTTATAGAAATATTTTTATAATATTTATTTTAATTTATTAGATATTTTATTAATGGAATGTATTATTTTATAAATATGTTTAAATATCTAAAAAAACATAACTTCTCTATTCATATATAATTTCTTTACACTCGTGGGTACCACCAAATACTGATATGGTAGGCCCGAGTACTGGCATGAAAAGAAAGAAAAACAAAATTGTTTAACCAAAAGAATTTATTATTTTTAAAAGAAAGACATATTTTTATTTATAATTGGATCATAAATATAATTTTTCTTTATATACAAATATTTGGATCAATAATAAATTTTTCGTATGTAAATATTATTTTTGTCTTATTCTATTGCTATGAGTTTAATATATCTTATTTTTCCGTATACAAATATTTGGATCAACTGTATATTGTCTGAATCTCTTATTTTTTCATTATGAGTTTAATATGTCTTATTAATAAAATATATTAGTTTTATTTCTTTATCATAAAATAATTAAGAATATTTCATATTATTATACAATTTTGATACTATTTAATTCATACATTACTAATGTATTTATTGTAGATCGCGATACTATAATTTATAATATTATTAATTTTTATATTATAATTCATTATCTTTTGTAATCTTTAATTTTTAATACATTTCATTTGTCTTATTTTATGTCCAGTTCTATTAGTGTTTATATTGAAGTTCATTTAATTCATTAATATTGCATAATTATTTTGTATTAATAAAAATGGCATGATTATTGTTTATTTATATAAAATCATGAAAATATTTGGATCAATAGTATGCAAAGAAAAATAAATGTCATTTCAAGTCATTCATGCTTTGAATATCATTCATTCATAAAAATGCATTTAAAATGATTTAATTTTTATATTCGCACGGGTACTGGTATGGTACGCGCATTTTTTCCAAATTAAAATAAAAATAAAAATAAAAAATTTAAATTTTCATCCAAAAAAATTATTATTTTTAAAAGATATAATAATTGAGTGGATATAATAAACAATGAATTTGACCCCGTATATAAATGTTAAATTTATTGACATATATTTCCATTTTTAAAAATATTATAATTATTTTTTATATATCAACTGTTTAAAATTTTTGTTAAATTAAAAAAAAGGCTTAATAGTTTTTAGTTCCATAAAAATATTAAATACTGTGGCTTTAAAAAATAGAGTAACAGTTACTTTAACGACAGCTAAAATTGTTATAAAAGTTTAAAATATTAAAAAGTTCAAAAACACATAAGAGATGTGAAATTTTTTTGTATATTTATTTAAATAAAATAATACACTATATTATTAAAAACATATTTAAAATGCATGAAATAAATAGTTATTCATGACCGTTAATATCCGTGCGTCTGCACGGGAACCGGCGTGAACCGCGGAATTGTCATCAATTAGGTTATGAAATTAAAATAAAATCGAAAATATTTAAATTTGATTTATATAAAAAAAAAAAAACTAAAGTAGTAAAAGATAAATATATAAGTGAATCAAAAATAAATATTTAAATGAAAGACATATTTTTAAAATAAAAATAATATTGTATCAATTTTCCAATTTTTAAAAGAAAGACATAAATAATATATATTTCAATGATTTATATATTATCTTGAAAAAATTGTATGTTAAATTAAATATAATTTCAAAAAAACAATATTAGATATCAGTGCGTTCATACCGATTTTGGCCCGGTTGCCAGTGCGTTTACACGGCACTCGTGCGTTCACAATAATTTTGGAATGGCTACCCGTGTATTCACACAATACTGTGTGTTACCTGTGAGTTCACACGGTACTGATGTGTTACCCGTGCATTCGCTAGCGGGTTACCCGTACGTCCGCATGGGTACTGGTCTGGTACGCACGCTTTTATTTTCAAAATGTAATAAAGTAATAAGAAAAATGGAATGAAAAAAAAAACAAAATTGCCTCAACGAAATAGTTGATTATATTAAAAAAAAGATGATATATTGGTTTCAATATGTTAATCAACAATATAATAATATGAAAATATAATAAAAATGTAAATCAGAAAAAAGAAATGTTTTGTCCAAAAAATGTATTATTTTTAAAAGAAAGACATATTTTTAAAAGATAAATAAAGTTCTTTTACCAATTTTGTTTACATCAATAATAATTATAGTAATAAAAAAAATTAATAATAATAATAATAGCACTATTTATTAGTTTTTACTTATTACAACCTGATTGGGGTAAATGATATGTCCATGAGAAAAGACAAATAGTAAGCCTCACCACAAAAACTCACTTCTCACATTTAACCACCAAATTTTCTGAAATGGTTTCACATTATCCCCCAACTTAAAAACAATATTCAACTTCTTTCCAAGGATAAATAACTCATCCAATACCATATTATTTAGAATCCTACAGTACAATAGCATATTGATTTGGATGATCAGATATATAGTGTAAAACAGATGTACTTAGATCTATAGTGTTGAACTTAAGGGTGATCAAAATTGATGTGTAGTCTGCTTCCATTCCAAGCGTTAAAACCATACAAATTTAAGTTTAATGGCAAACATTTTATTTGAATTTAGAATAATGAAAAGTACAACTTGGCAACAGATTTGAAGTTACTTATGGAAGACAGTCAACAACACCTTTCCTTTCAAGACATTTGAAACCCATAGATTCGAAAAAATCGAGAACATATTCACGGGGGCCATGGTACACAACTTGGCAATCAGATATTAGGATAATGTTATAAAAAAGATCATAAGTCTCAAGTGCTGGCTGAAGCAGTGATATAACTACAATTCCATTCATAATATGAACACGTTGGCTCAAAGAGTTCACAATCTGAAAAGTTGTGGAACTGTCAAGCCCAGTAGAAATTTCATCCATGAACAAAGCATTTGCTGGTCCAACCAACAGCTCTCCTGTAATGACACACTTCCTTTGTCCTCCAGAGATACCACGCAACATTTCGTCCCCCACCACGGTATCAGCTAATATATCCAACCCCAAAATCTGCATATTTATACAATATAATACTTAATACTTCGACTTATAAGAAAATTCAACATACAACATGGAACATAACTTTACTATGGCATGTAAGAACATTTATAATTGGGAGCAACCATTACAAAATGAAATATTAAATCAAATTGAATACAAACTTCGGACAATGTTCATTTTGGTATAGAACCTAGTACAAAATTTATCATGCTAATGAGAATATTACCTTCAGTACATAATCTGCAGAAATGCTTGACTATTAGTGTTGATTTGTGGTGGAGTGGTGCTCAGTTGACTATGATTTTGGAGAAGCTGATTGTTAAAAGTGGGGAGAGTGCCCCTAGAGACTATATCGTCTGCTAACTTCACCTAAAGTGGACAAAAACTTCTTTTATTAGTAGCTCAACACATTATACATGATTTAAATTGTATTAAGACTATTATTCTTAAGTGGTTGGAGATATTTCACTCTCTTCAGTGATACCTTAGCCCTCAAAGTTTCAACATCTGACTTTAGAACTCAGTTATTTGTGTTAGCATCACGAAATTGTTAGCTGGCATCTGTAAACTGTTTAAATAGGACTTCATTTTCCAGCCTCAGTTGTTCAACCTGAGAAACAATATATTAAAATATCATAAAGGAAAATGTTAGGTAATAAAATTTCTGAGTAGAGAAGTAAAATATTTAGTCAGATAATTCAATTATCATATTACCTGAACCTCTAAACCTGCCAAATATGCTTGTTATCTTCTTCTGTTTCAAACAACTTAATTCACTTAAAAGAATGGATAAGAGATTGTAACAGTAGCCATAATCAAAATAAATATGGAGATTAGAACCTCTACTGTAAAGCTTGTGTTATTCTCCTCTTTAATTCCAAGAATTAGTTTTTGTTAAGTGCCAGGCTCTTGGCATTATGAGGTCTGAAATGAAATAAGCAATTGTTATGGCCTACATGAGAAATTTCAACCCAAAAGTTTAGTTCATTATGTGATAAAATCTCATGATCTTTCTTATCTACTGAGTATGAGGCTCATAACAATGTGGTGCACAAATCAATCCTTTGGCATATTACCACAATAGAATAAATGACCAAACGTATTTGCCCTAAAAACATTAACATACTTACCTACTGCATTCCATTTGTTATTATCGCTCTGATTTTCATTTTCGTTAGAAATGGTACAGTTATTGCTTGCTGGCATATCACCGCCACCAGAAACAGCATGTACATTTCTTATCCAGTGCATCCCCGTTCTTATTATCACTCACATTTTCACTTATATTTTCATCTTGACCCCGACCACCAGCATTGTTGTCCACTGGCACATAAGTATTATCACCACCCGAAACACTAGCATTCTTATCCACTGCATCCCTGTTCTTATTATCACTCACATTTTCAATTATATTTTCATCTTGACCCCGACCATCAGCATTGTTATCCACTGGCACATCAAATATTATAGAACTACCTTGGCATGTCCGTGATGCACAACGGTCCAACGTGGAGACCAGTCGCTCCACAACCTAAAAACACACACACAGACATACCATTAGATTGGAAAAACAAATTTTGCAGCATAAAGAACAAACAACACCGATAGCACAAAATATCGTATCAATAACAGAATAAATACTCACACCAGTGAGAGCATGAACCACTGCAGACCTGGTTCTTTCCAATCGTTTTGATGGTTCTGGCAGTGCAAATGATGTCAATCGCTTCAGCTGCTTTATACGAATAGTAGCATTCTGAACCTACCACCTAAGACAAGCATCCTTTTTTATCCATGTTATGGACCAGATTTTGGTAATAAAACATGATATAGGTAAAAATGTCATTCCTTTAAGAAGCCAAAAACTGTCACATGCAAATGCCTCAAAATGAGTAGAACGTTTTCAGAAATCATAGAATGCAATGCATCTTGGAAGAGCAAACCCACAAAATTAAAAGGGAAAACATTTAATCAAATAAAATACAATTTAGAATAAACCTTCATCGATGTCCCGGAGGGCCTTCAGTTTTTCCTTTGCGTTATCTATCCATATAATGTGTGCATTAGGATCTGCAATACCAATAAGTGAGATTATTACTTTATTCTATAAGAATAGGATATTCAATTGCACTAAGTTAACACAGTTCAGCACTAAGTAAACTACTGATAGCATATTAAAGTTCTTCACCCATTCCAATAGTTTTTGTTCTGTTTTCAGAAGGTTTCTCGCCAATGAACGCCTAGCGGTGAGTATTTCGTATAGCACGACACCGAAACTCCATACGTCACTCTTAGAAATGAGAAGACCTGTCTGAAAGTAATCTGTAGCAGCATATACTAATGCAAAGCGTAAATAGTAATGACACAACAGTTACAGTAGTTAAAACATGAGTATCCCCACCTACATCAACACGATACAAAATATTATAAGCAGTTGTGCTATAAGCTGCAAATAAGTTATTTATCCATACAGGCTCAAAATCATTCATATTGCAATAATTGGAACCTGGACTTCTATTTTTCCATGGAGATAAGATAAGCCTTGAGCTGCTCCAAGTGTAATTTCAAGTCTTGTTTTCAGAGGCAGATGATCATAAGCTTTATTGAAAAGATGAGCTTCTAAGGTTCTATTCGGCATGTATTCGTACATGAGTATTCTTTGAATCCATCTCTCACCATCCAAAGCAGAATATCCAATAAGTTTCACAAGGTTTGTCTGCACCACAACACAAAGAAATTGAACTTATGTCAACCATTGCTTATGACCCTGCATAACTCAAAGAAAATAATGAATTTCGTGAGATAAATCTGTATCTTCAAAATCAAAGTCAGATAAATCTGTATCTTGCAAAACTTTCGATATTATCGACATATTTAAAATTCGAGCAACAACCACAAAAATCGAAAAAAGTTCCAATGTTATTCAAAACAGAATCACATTAAAGTGGAATTTCAACTTACAATTAATCTCAGACTCACCATTGGCATATAAGCTAACAGTCAACTAACATAGCACCAATTCAAGTTGCAGAGCTAACAACCTTCCTCATACTAACACAACTGAAACTACTTCACCAACTGATGTTCTATAAAACTAACTATCACATTCACCTTCAAGTTCTATTTTCTTCGTAACAGTCCCTAACACATAGGTACAAAGTTAATCATTGAAAAGTTCTGTTAAATACCCAAAAAGCAAGATTCAAAATGCAAGATTCAAAAAGCACGATTATTCATCGAAATCCATAAAATGAAAACACATAAACTGAACTCTAAACGCTGCATAGAATGATTACATACCATTAATGTTACCGACAACCCCCATCGGCGGATTCTGGTTATGCCCTTGATGACCTATTATGTTTAGACATAAAATCAAATACGTGATCTGTAACATTTTAAAGGAGACAACAGAAACAAATCATGTAATCATTTAGGCCATTTATCAACTTCACAGAAACCATTTCGAATCTGAATTCGACCACCACACACTCGTCGCCGGAAATGCGTCGCCGCCACCACAGATCTATCACTGTCAAACCGCCTACCGTCGTAAAATCGCGAGAGTTTCATAGATCTAAGTATAGAAAGAGAAAGAAGAAGAAGAAGAAGAAGATAGGCATCAGAAGAGAGAAGATAGAAGAGGAAGAGAGAGGCAGTGGAAGGAAGATGAAGAGACAGGTAGAGGAAGAGAGAGAACGTGCTTTTGCATTTGGGGGGAAAGTAGACTTTTTTTTTGAACATCTGACATTGAAAAATGTGAAAAGTTATAGAATTTAGAAATGGGTAGTTTGTTTTGAACCAATTAATGTAAAGAGTGTATATCATAGACAAAAGTGGAAGCCAAAAGCAAACTATTTGGTTCAAAACGATAGTTTGGTTGCAAAAAGTAAAATTTGGACACAAATTGCCTCTAAATTGATGACATGGCAGAAAAAGAGATAAGGGTATAAATGTGTTTACCAGAACACATAGATTTCTTATATTATAGATAATGTGTTGCTTAGTTGGAGTATTAAAAAATTGAAATAAAGAAAGAATCTGATAAGTATAGTAAGTATATCAGTTTATAACAGTTTTCGCCGGGCTATACTTTTCCACCCGCAACCGACCATGTAAATCCATATGAAACTGTATTAATCCATCAATTGGATCCGTGACCCACCCAAGCCCACCCGCAAGCTAGTTTTAACAAACGGTTTTATCGGATTTCAGTCGGATTCGGGTTGGTTGTCCACCATACACTACCTAATTAATTAAGTCCCTTAACTAATCAAATAGAGAAAGGCATAAAGTTTTTTATTGAATAAGAACACTATTAATCAATTAATACACTAGCTATTGTAGGTTTTACTTTTTGGGAATCGGGGTTGTTGAATTTGGAACCTCATAATCAACTAACCCTCTGGTACAATTGATTATGACATTTAAAGGTCTAGATCATTTTCTTTTTTGATCCAACTAGTGGGATACCCGTGCGGACGCACGGGTTCCGCTGCGGACCTTTGAAATTTGACCAATATATTTTGACAGGGAAAAATTTAAATTCATAATTTTTAAAGGATTGTGTTAATAAAAAAATATAATATCAAATAATCATAAGTCACAAAAAAATAGTGGACTGCGGAATTGTCACCAATTAGATTATGAAATTCAAATAATAAATAGAAAATATTGATATTTAATTAAAAAAAAACATAAAGTAGTAAAAGATAAAAATATAAGTGAATGAAAGAGAAATATCAAAATGAAAGACATATTTTTAAAATTAAAAAAAAATTGTAACAAATTTTCAACTTTTAAAAGAAAGACATGAATAATATATATTTCAATTATTCATATATTATCTTTAAAAAAATGGTATGTAAAATTAAAAATAATTTCAAAAAAACAATGTTAGATATCAATGCGTTTGCACCGATTTTGTCCTGGTCGTCACTGCGTTTACACAGTACTCGTGTACTACCCGTGCGTTCACAATAAAGATTTGGCCTGGCTACCTGTGCATTCACACAGTACTGTGTATTACCCGTGAGTTCACACGGTACTGATGTGTTACCCGTGCATTTGGTATGGTTACCCGTGCGTCCACACGTTATTGGTTATGCGAAAATTATAGTATTCATTACGAAAATTATTAATTATTTATAAAAGAAAGTGAAATTTAAAAAAAAATAAATAATTAAAAGTTCTTGAAAAGTTTTGCTCTGTTCTAATTCATGGACTTTTATAAGATTGACATGCATATATCATTAAGAGTTTGGGTTCTAAAAAGTTGTACTCATCATATACTACAAACGTAAGAGATTTAACAGATTGAAGAGACTTGTTTAAGTGTTATATAATATTCGTAATGATTATTAGAACAAAACTTCAGATACTTTAATTTATAGTAGAAAATTTAATAATGACAAATAAAAAAATATTTAAATTTAATTGTAAAAAAGGAAAAAAAAAAGGTGGTGAAAGATAAATATTTAAATGAAAGACATGTTTTTAAAATAAGAACAAAATTGTATGAAATTTCCAATTTTTAAAAGAAAGACATTAGTAATATATACTTCAATTATTCATATATTATTTTCTAAATTCTAAACAACACATTTTTCTCGTGTTTGAATTCATACATTTGTTTACCGATATTGATTTTTAATTTCTTTAATTGTACAAAAAATGTAGGAACCCGTGCCTTCACAGAGATTTTGGTCTGGTTACCCGTGTTGACACGAAACTGGTGTGTCAACCGTGCGTTGACATACATTTTGGGCTGATGTTGGCCTACGCACGAGATACGTTTTTTGGAGGATATGTGGTTTTGAACGCGTTTATAATTGATTTGTTTATTGTTTCAAATAATTTAGACTATATGAGAAAATAAAATTGATTAATTTCCTTTTAAAAATGAAGATATTGAAATAAAGACAAAAGTTAATAATAATAATAATAATAATAATAATAATAATAATAATAATATCATCATTGAATTTATTTGTCCCTTAAATTTAAAATAAGATTTCCTAATGTTTTTATATGAATTTTTGTCCAAATTTACATTTCCACGACACTTGAGATCTGGTTTCCATTGTTAATGGCCTATATGACCAATCACTCAATTGGAAGGTGATATAATGTGGGATGTCATAATATATATTATAGCATAGTTGTAATAGGATGTAAAAACATCATTCAAAACATATAATCCATTGTCATGTGCGGGTAGAAAAAATGATTGAGCAATTTGTGTTTAACATTGTCAGTTCCAGTCAACAGCCTGTCATTACAAATATTACCCCAGTATTATATGAGGGTTGAACATCAGCACTCAAAACATAAATGAAATTGGAAAATAAGTTGCAAACTTAATCAGAATCTCTAAATCTCCAGGCAGACATAGAGTTGTCCCATGTGTAGTCCCGCTCATCGTCATCGTCAGAATCAACCGGTTCGTAGTTGCGTTCTTCGGCTTCATCATAATCATGAAATGTATATTTTCTCAGATATCTGGATGCTTTTATTTTTCTTTTCCTCTTTCTTCTGTTACGTACCGCACGAGGGGCATGTACCTGAAGAAGAAAAGCAGTTAATGAAAAGTGTAAACATTGAAAAAATAAGGGACCGTCGACTAACATCATCATAATACATTAAAGTTTAGTGAGAAGAAATCTGTACCGGTCGCACCTGCAGAAGTGGTTGAAACTGGGGAGGCTGTTGGTCGGGTTCAGCGGGGGGTGGGGGGGAGGGGGAATTTCGTAGCTGGTTGAACATCCGAAGGTGTTTGGTTGTCAGGAAGGGCTTCATTGTCGACAGCAGGTTGAATATTTTGTTGGGTCTGTTGATGTTATGTACATAAAGAGTTAGTGATTAAGAACTGCAGACAAAGATTTTTTGATGAACAAAACGTGCACAATTTATAAATTCCAAACCTGTAGAGGCCGTTGCCCCTTGACACGATGATCTTTACCGTCTGGTAGTTGGAAATCGGGTGAAAGTTGTAGGAGAGGCGGTGTCTGGACATCAGTAGCCTCTGGTGGCAGTTTCTGAACAGCAGCAGGCCCCGGTGCATTGATACTGTGGTTGGATGCTATAGAGTAACTGATTTATTCTTCAACTTTGGTGTGTTATATAGAGTTTAGGAGGCATGAATATATAATGAGGGTTGAGACCCTGCACCTTCCCCCTACATTGGAATTGGAAATGAATTAATAGTTTAGAAAATGTAAAGTTGGAATAATGAGAGGCAAATTAATAATGAGGAATGATGGTTAAGCGTACCATATAGTTCGTAATACAATGTATAGAATTATTGGTCATTAAATGAAATGAAAAGTAACCATGAAGAATTAATTTGTAACGTAACATGAGATGTAAACCATTTGACAAACATAGTACTCATGTTCTTACTAAGCATTTTAGATCTAATTTACAAAAACCAGAACATGGATCCTCTAAAGTTCATCTAACTGTTCCACAGGATACAAATCTGATTATGCACAGTGCCACAATTCATAGATATATGCCCTATAGTCATATACCATCTAACATATGAATATGTAGAATTTTAGATACAAGGATGACAATATCTATAATATCTGAAGTTGTCCAATAACAAAAGTAATCAACATGGAGGAGAATGGTGCAAAATATGGAAAAATAGGCATAGTATTTGATCTTTTACCTTAGGTGTGCAAAGAGATTGTCATTTGGACAGGCTTATCTCAAATGATTGTGGAGTATCTGTGCCAGTTTCAGTTACCAGTGATACTATCTGAAGATCAGTGGCCAAGGCTGCTGGTTTAAACTCATTTGAATGCGGTAGAAACACCGACACTGTTTAAACTCATTTCAATGTGGTCCCCACATTTCAGGATCTCTGTACAAAGGCTGCTGGTGGATATAATCTTAGCACTTCTTGAATCACCATTGTCACCTGTAACCATTAAAATCGAATGGTCCATAAAAGTACAGACATGCTCTTTAGCGCCAACACACTACAGATGTTGATACCAACACGTGTCAGGTGTTTGTGTCCGTGTGCAAGTTTCATTACATAGATGTGTGTATTTTAAACGAAATGAAATTGAGTCCACACCGTTCTCAAAATAGGGAGAGAATCTGCATCTGGTAACCTACAGCAAGCCTAACAATTCAAGGGCTGAAATAGCAATAATTTACCATGGCTCAACAATATACACTGAAAGAAAGCACACATGTACACAAAATATCATTTGGATGAAAAATAATCAATACAAATGGGAGTCGTACCTTTGAAGGAAGAAACTCCACTTCCGGTGACGCAAGATGAATATTGACACAAACACTGGTTTTTGTGATCCATTTGAAGTCCAGTTGCAGCAAGAAGATCCAGTTAGCTCAATCAGACGGTCCTGTGCCTTCCTCCTGCAAGAAAAGATATCAAAGTATAAGTTCACCAATAAATATGAAACACCAGTTTGAAACTCATGGGTTCAAACCTCTGCCGTCATGGTCCAAAGTGAGCTCATCAAAAATATGAAACACCAGATTCATGCATTTGGTTGCATATCCCGCATTCAGTAATTCTATACCACAACCAATGATATCATAATTTAATACAACATTAAAAAAAGTGATGGGTAACAATGCAAACTAACTTTCTATCTCCATGTCAGAATCAACACTTAACTGTATTTTCTTCTGCTGGCTGGGGGAGAGGTGGCAGAAGATCCAATATTACACTTCTAGTTGGAAATAGGTCACTCCGAGGACAACCAGAGCAACATCACCACAATTTCCAACGTCTTGATTGGCTTATCTGGTTCTGTTTTTTAACTTGCACAAACAATGCCCAAAACCATAACAAAGTAAAGAGAAAACATGCTTAACAATAGAACAATGTTCTTAGTGAGAAAGAAAAAACACAGAAGCATAATGAAAATGTTAGACTATACATATTAGGAGATTTTGAACAATGTGAAAATCAATATTCTCTTTTTGGGTAAACTATAGTCCTGGTCACTAATATCATGTTATAAAAATCACTTAACTTTGAATAAATAAAAAACCTGCCTTCTCCACTAAATTGGGAATTAAGACAAGAACTCGCCTGTTAGAGATCAAATTCCAAATCAAATATATAAAACAGTTTCAACCTGTAGCTGAGGAGTTGGACCTTAAACATCATACAGAGAAATATAGTATTAAGTTGAATGTTACAAGCTATTTTACAAAACTAACCTGGCAGATTGTTCTAAAAAATATTCCATTCTTTGAGCATTCATTTGGTCCACATCTGTTAATACTGTCATAAATCCATCTTCGAATCTGCTACCACTTTTCTTTAAGCATTTTAGAAAGATTTAGTTAGAAAAGATATCAAAGTATATGACCTTTGTATAAACAATAAATCAAATCAAATCTGCAACCACTTTTATATTCATCATCATCCAAATATGTAATAACTGAAACAAAAATAAGTTTCTACAAAGTTTCAAATAACACATCTCCACATTATTCCTCAGCCAACACGTTATTTCTTAACCACCAGCGAGAAACCCACAACGGCACATCAAAGGATTCAAGTCAGACCACCACCACAGACCACCACCACCCACCACCACACTCGTTGTCGAAAACCCGTTACGACGACCCCAGATCTAAATGTATCTTAACAGGGATCTTCCACAAGTCTTTGCGGACGTTGATATCGTTGATGAGTTTGAAAGGTATGGCCATTGTTGAATCGTTTGTAGACGGTGTCCCATCTCATGATGTCAGAGAGGCGAAGTTGGACGGATATGGAGGGTTAGAAGACAATGAGATAAGGAGAAGAGAAATAGAGTTCAGAACAATATCCTTTATTTGTAGGAGTAGTTGAAATGAGTTGTTCAAGGCATTGATCAGTGGTTTGGCAGAGCTACAGTGCAATAATAAATTCAAAATTGTAAATATTGATTGAGACGGTTTGGTTCATGTTGTACTACATACCATAAATACGTTAGATCAAATAAGCAAATTGAAGTAAAGTTCTGGTTAGAGTTGGTTTCAGTTACTTAAGGGCTACCAAATGACAACTTTTGAGCCAAAATGGGTTATGTGGAAGATGGTAGATGGGGGGTAGAATGGGTATTTCCAGAGCCTTAGATTTTCTTATATAGTAAGATATTTTCACCAATAAATATATTACTTCTTCTGACTTTCAAAACACATCAGAAAATATATTTCTATATAACTTCGTACTCTCAACTCTTTATTTTCTCAATTATTTATTTTTCACTAAATTGTCTTAGTGCTTTGAGAATGAAACATAATAGTGAGGTGTTTTTTTGTCTGCTTTAGTGTTGAGGTATTATTATAATTTACACAAGAGGAAGTTATCTCTTGTGAGAAGTTGGTGTTTGGTTTGTGATCTAAGCCAATAAAAGCTCTCATTTGATTTGTGATATTGTTCGTAAAAATTTCTGAAATGCTCATTAGCTTAGCCCCATGTAAAAGCTCTGATTTGGTTAATGAGATTAGGCATCAAAATATTTGTCTGGTTTGTGAGTTTATCCTAGTGTAAAATATCTCGCTTCATTCCAAGATTAGCCTAGTTTAATGTCTCGTATTTAGTTTGAAGGATAGCTGTAAAACTCCAATTTGATTCTAAAAAGGCTTGTGGGCACAACCTAATAAAAACTCACATCTATAGTGGAAAAACTCAAGAAAAATACATGGAAAAAGGAGTAGGCTAAGTGGTTAGGCCAAACCTGTGTTATTCTCTCGACCCTTATCACTTTATATTTCCGCTATTTATTTATTTATGTTGTGCTTCTCACTCTTCCTTGCTCTAATTTTGTATTCTTTACTTATTTCGCTTCCTACTCTTTGTTTGATTTACATAATTGTCGGAAGCAATTTATTTTATCAAAGAATTTTTAATTGGACATCATTTTTTCAAACTAACAAAATTCACTCTCTATTGTGTTTGGAGTCATTTGTCCTACAAAAATTTCAAGGGATGTCTTGTAGCAAAGAGGTACTCGTAGTAGAAGAGAATTGACTATGACGATATTTAGAGCATTTATAAATTTGAAAGCCATCAATGATATGCATTTAGAGAAAATATATTTTAAGACAACTTTTCATCATTATAATCTAGATGGGAAAATCTACATAGAGCATCTTGAGGACAAATGTAATATCCCATATACTCTTAAGTGCTCTAAAAGTTGTTTGTTCAGACAAATAGAGTAATCAGTGGACTTTGAAGAGATTAATCCTTATTAAAAGAGACTGACCATTTTTAATAAGTACAAGAGGGGTTATTTTGGTAACATTAATAATTGGTCTATTGGTACTAGAAGACAAAATATCAAATGAGATATTTTTCTCCCACTACTTAATATTATATTTTATATATTATATTTGTGTGGTGGATAAGAAGAAAGAAAAGAAGAGGATAAGAAGAAGAGAAAATCAGTAAATGAGAAAGGAGAGAAAGGAAAGAGGGGAAGAGCAAAAAGAAAGGAAGAGAGAAAGAAGGGAAGAAAAAGAAGAAACCCATGGAGGGAGCTTCATCATCATCACAAACTTCATCTTAATTTCATCATCTTCATCATCTCCATGTGCTAGAGATGAGTTCCTAGTTAATTATAGCTTGAGGGGGGAGATTTCATGATTTGGGAACTAGGGTTTTGTGTTGTTGTTGTTGTTGATCATGACATGATGATGTTGCTTCCATGTTGTTGTTGTTTCTACAATGAATGTATGATCTAAGAATCAGAAGATATGTTATTGTTGTGGTGTTGACATTATGATGTTGTTAATGTCTCTTTTTTTTTTTCCATGTGTGTTGTTCTTGAATGATACCTCATAATTGCCTATTTTGGTATGGGTTTATGATAGTGTGTGATTTGGGATGGTTTGATATGATTAAAATTTGAAAAGGGAGTGTTTAGAAGATGAATTTGTGAAGAAAAGTAATGAACCAATCGATTAGTTATGGGTCTATTTGTCAAGAAATCGATTGTTTCATGATTATGTTAAGAAAAAGCGAAATTTTCCTCATGTCAATCGAATGACATGAAAGTTCAATTGATTGGCCCTGTCCATTTTGTGAAAATATTTAATAGAAGCTTTATGCAATCAATTGGCCTCCAATGCAATCGATTGGTTCAACCTTGTTTTGCCTAAAACCACTTACTCCTTGATTCTATACCATCTTGGATGCACTATAACTTGTAGTATGATGTGTAAAAATTATATTAACATTAATTGGTTAAATTACATGAGTTTCGCTGTGTTTTAATCTAGAACATTAAATTAGGTTAAATGGTTGGTAAATGATTCTTGTAACTCGTAATGATGAATGATCGGATGCGTTAGGTAGCTAACATACTATACTATGATATAGAGAGAAGTCTCTATGAGTTATTCTATTATACATATCCCTTTTTGTCTTGTTATTCCTACCATAGTATGATCGGATGAATGTTTGCTACATGACGTGAAAGTGGAATAAGATAGATTGAGGCAGATTGTGTAATAACCTTGACTATAATTGTTGTAGCATGTTATATTGTCATGTGTGCTTTATGTATGTTATGAATCATATTATGATGCATGCTATATGTTGTTGGTTGTGATGCTTGTGTGTATGTATAACATGATTAAAAGTCTATGATGATGAGTGAGGAAACCTAGGATTATCACTAGGTGAATGAGCTAGAAAGATAAGTTAGGTTAAGACAAATGACTTAGATGGAAATATTCAGACGCGAAGGTACCTCGGTGTGTACCGTGGATGATAGAATTATAGCTTAGTAACAGACTAATATGCTTTGTATGGAACATGAGTAGATACTAGTATAGTTGGTGACGAGATCACCTAGTGATTGACGAGTACAATCACGTTGCGATTGATGAACTAGTCATGTATTCAGAAACAACCCCATTGTTATGCCCGTCCCAAAATTCCATGCTTATGAAAAGTAAGAATCGGGATATATGCACTATAATTGATCATGTATTCTAAAGAGTTAGAGATGATAGATATTGTGGACCTCAAAGTAGGTTAGAGTCCCATACGAGGAAATGGCTCGAAATGGTTCTAGAGTCCTATATAGAGCAACGATTCTCAAATGGTTTAAAGTCCCATTGGGAATCCAAAATCCACAGGGTGGACCTCAAAGTGGGTTAGAGTCCCATACAAGGAACAAGGCTCGAAATAGGTGTTGAGTCCCATAGGGAGCGACGATTCTTGGATAGGGCACGAGCCCCATGGAAGAATATGAAATCCACCAGAAGTCGAAGCAAGATACAAGGATCTGTGACCCGCGTAGAGAATCCTAGACTTAGGGTTGGTCGAGGAAATATGACTTAGTACGGTTTCCGATTTGTGCCTTATTTGAGTTGGTGAACTCAAGTGTACATGTTTTCATACAATGTGATAAACCCCTTGTTGCTTAAGTTTTTATCCTCTTGAAGACTTAAGGTAGGAAATCGATTTAAAACCCTATAGAGATGAGTGGATCCATAGGATAGGAGAAATTAGTGAGATTATTATCTCACCCCAATATTGTTGTTTCTTTTCAGGTGTTGTTTGTAGGTTATATGTAAGAGAAGTTGTCTATTAATGTTTTGAAGGATTCTAATTATTATTATCTTCCGTTGTGGATTGTGTATAATGAATAGATTGCACATAGATCTTAGTTTCTTTATTTTAGACACTCTTGTATAACATGTGCCACGGATGTAATTAGTTTGGACATGTGTATATAATGATGTCATTAGGCCCTTATGTTGTGTTAGTACAACAAATTAACACTTGTGTGGTATTATTTTAGATATATATTATACGGATTGTTACGATTGGTATCAGAGCAGGTCGATTCTCGACCTAGCCTTGAAACATCATAAGTCAATATATTCCTGCCTCATATGTGTGTTTAGCCAACATAATTCTTAATATCACAATATGTAGTATTTGGCATGATCAACCTAATTATATGTGTGCGGTGGGTAGGATCATGGTTAAGCGACCACCAGGACTCCGAAGGTGAGTATAGCTTGTACTTATAGGGAAGGTTCAAGACAAAAGTGGGAGGTAAGGAGAACTGGACAGCTCTGTCAAAGTCTAAGTGATAGTTGTATCCGAGGTATGTGGAAGTGTAGGGTGGTGTATGGTTCAAGCAATCATGTAGTGCTAGAGGAGTCAAAAATTTAGGATTTCAATTATATTAATTTGTCGAAGTTTTGAGAAATTAGTGAGTGTGTTAGTAGAATAAGATTGACCCACTGACGTGGAATAAGTATTTCAAGTAATTCCATACAGTGAAGGGGAAATGAAGGTTTGGTTGCATGTACTATAAGGTCTAGGAGTGAGGTAGTGCGTCATTGTTTTAGCTTCTAAGGTCATTAGAGCATCTTGGAAGAAAGAGAGCAATTTATTAGGGAATATGTTGTGAATGGTACCTTTCAGATGGTTGAAGGCTCGAGAGATATTGACGTTCATCATCCTTGTTAAGCGTCTAAGCCAGTGCTGAATGGTAAGATGAGGCTCGAGGACATGAACTCCTATTCTAAGTGAAACATGTGTACGTAAGACATAGGGTAAAAGATAAACCAAGTATACCCATCCTAAGAAAGAAGATCGGGTTCAGGATAGTTCGTCAGAGACTTAGTGTTACTAGGAGACCTTTATGGAAATGTTGAGTTACCAATGGATTTATTGAAGAGGTTTGTGTTGATAAAAAGTGTAATTAATTTGGTCTCAAGGAATTCTAGTAGGATGGTTCTATAATTGGTATTAAGGGAATTACCTTATAAGAGAAGCAGACGCAGAGGTTGGAAGTAGTGTAAACTCTGTAATATGGCTATTATAACGGAATGTGTTTTGGATAAAGACATAATGGGGAGTTTAAGTATGTCAGAGGATTGAACTGAAGCAAAGTTAAGTGTTGACCTAGGACGGTGATGTAAGAATTGTTTCTATCTTGAGTGGAAGAAATTCTAGGACGAATTTCAATTAGGGGGAGAATGTAATATCCCATATACTCTTAAGTTCTCTAAAAGTTATGAGTTGAGACAAATAGAGTAATCAGTCGACTTTGAAGAGATCAATCTTTATTAAAAGAGACTGGCCATTTTTAATAAGTACAAGAGGGGACATTTTGGTAACATTAATAATTGGTTTGTTGGTACTAAAACACAAAATATCAATTGAGATATTTTTCTCCCACTACTTAATATTATATATTATATATTATATTTGTATGATGGATAAGAAGAAAGAAAATAAAAGAAAAGGATAAGAAGAGAAAATCATTAAATGAGAAAGGAGAAAAAGGAAAGAGGGAAAGACAAAAAAAGAAAGAAATAGCTAAAGAAGGTAAGAAGAAGAAAAAAACCCATGGAGGGGGGATTCATCGTCATCATCATCAAAAACTTCATCTCAATTTACCATCTTTATCACATTCATGTGCAAGAGGTGAGTTCCTAGTTAGTTGTAACTTCGGGGAGATTTCATGAATTGGGAACTAGGGTTTTGTGTTGTTGTTGTTATTGTTAACATGACATAATGATGTTGATTTCATGTTGTTGTTGTTGCTACTATGAATGTATGCTCCAAGAATTGGAAGATATGTTATTGTTGTGGCGTTGACATTATGATGTTGTTGTTGTCTCCTTTGTTTTCATGTGTGTTGTTCTTGAATGATACCTCATAATTCCTTGTTTTGGTGTTGGTTTATGATAGTTTCTAAACCATCTTGGATTCACTATAACTTGTAGCATGATGTGTAGGCATTAGATTAACATTAATCAGTTGAATTACATGAGTATGGGTGTGTTTTAACCTAGAAAAGTGAATTAGGTTAAATGGTTGGTAATTGAGTTTTGTAATTCGTAGAAATGAATGAACGAATGCTTTAGGAAGCTAACATAGAGGACTATGAGTTAGAGAGAAGTCTCTATGAGTTATTCCACTATTCCTTTCCCTTTTTTTGGTTATTTCCACCATAGTATGATCGGACGGATGTTTGCTACATGACATGAAAGTGGAATAAGATAGATTGGGACGAATTATGTAATAGCCTTGACTATAATTGTTGTAGCATGTTATATTGTCATCTGTGCTTTATGTATGTTATGAATCACATTATGTTGCATGAAATATGTTGTTGGTTGTGATGCTTGTGTGTATGTATAACATGATTAAAAGTCTATGATGATGAGTGAGGAAACCTAGGATTATAAGTAGGTGAATGAATTAGAAAGATAACTTAGGTTATGACAAAAAAATTAGATAGCGATATTCGGACGCGAATGTACCTCAATGTGTACCGTGGATGAGTAGTCGCTAGAATTATAGCTTATTAACAGACTAATATGATTTGTATGGAACATAAGTAGATGCTAGGAGAATTGGTGAGAAGAACACCTAGTGATTGACGAGTGCGATGTAATACCCCGTATTTTAATACTCCTGATAATATTATATTGTGATCGACTAAGCCCAGTGTACTCTGAGAAATTATTTGACAAAATAATTAGAATAATTGTGGAACTTAGAATAAATCCAATTAATATTATCTGACTCTGAGGTATTTTACTAATTTGGACTTAAGAGACTTTTTGGACATTTAGTAGTATTATTTATTAATGATAGTTTACTATATGTTTCCTTTTCCTCCCATTTTTCCAAACAAAAGAAAAAGATAGTAAGAGAAGAGAAGGAAAAGGAAAGAAAGAAGAAAGAAAGGAAAGGAAGGAGAGAAAAGTGGAGAAGAGGAAAATTTGAAGAAAGTTCAAGAACTTCAAGAATCATCATCATCCATTCATCAAATCTTCACCCAATCTTCTCATCATCTTCATCTTGCTCATTTCAAGGTGGGTTCTAGTTAGAAACCTTTTTTTTTAGTTTTTGGATAATATGAGTTATTAGGTTAGAATGTTGAAAACAATGTTTTAACGGTTGGAAATTGATATAAATCGAAAAGAATGCTCAATGTGCTTATAGAAACATGTATTTATGATTGTTTTGATATTTTGGTTTGATTGGAAATGTTAGAGTTTTAGGGGAAATTATGTGATAAATGTTGAAAATTATATTGTATGAAGTTTATCGGTTAAACCGTAATAGAACCATGATATTATACCTCGATGGGCTGTTGAGTATGTTGTGGAGGTATTGTTGCAGGTTGGGTAAAGCTCTCAAGTCAGGGAGAACCGTGCTCAGCGCGGTCAGGGGCGCGCTCAGCGCGCAGACCTGGGAGTTGAAATTTTTCCTTTAGCGAGAAAATTCATAACTTTCGGCTCGTTTATCGGTTTCGATCATTCTTTATATCGACGTAAAGCCGAGGAAATATTCTATCCGATGGAGAGGAAATATGTCGATTTTATCGACCGATTAAATAATCGAGAAAGTTCCAAAAGTGATATAATTATGTTTTAATTGTTATACATTATTCTACTATGCAATTATGACATGTCTTGCCGATCCTATTGTTGTGTAACATGATTGTAAGTGTATATGCATGTTAAAATACGAAATAGGTAGAGTGAGAATTATTCCCGTAAACAATGTCGGAAAGTGAGAAATGACATGATGACAACGATCGTGCATACGGTGCCGAGGCGTGTGTCAGATACTAATGCCATAGAATGAATAAACACTAGTATGGAACATGTGTGTTAACCTTTGTGGTTGTGATAAGGAGTTATGGCCTTGTGATCGTCGAATATGTTCACGTTTGTGCGTGAGATCACGTAATCGTAACCGGTTATCTTGTGAGTGCGTTTCATGGGTCTCGAGCTCCTCTGAAACATGTGCACAACTACTTAGCAGGTTTGATTCCCGCGTGCAGGACGAATGGCGCTCTGGGAGCGTATGCTTGTGACGGTTAATGGCCCGTGTGAAGTGACGCTTCATAATGGTTAATGGCCCGTAGAACCCAAATCCATTCGTATGTCAAGTAGGTTACCAGGATCCATGACTCGGGGCGACTTCTAGACGTAGAAGCGGATAGGAACAGGGGATGCCTTGGTGTGGTTACCGATTAGTGGTATTGTGAGTTGATGAACTCATGACATGTTTCCATATAGTGTGTGTGTGTACTCAAAGTCTTTTCCCTTCCCTTTTGACTTGAGTTAGGTGTGATAGAACCTTGTAGAGCTGAGAGAACATTTAAGATAGGGAACTCACTGAGATTGATGTATCTCACCCCACTGTTGTTGTTTACATCACAGGTACTACAGGTTCGGCGAAGGGTAAGGACAAAGTGGTTTGACTTTTCCTTACGGATCGTAGCTTTTGAGATGGCATGGCTTCCGCTATGGCGTGTTATTTTGAGATCATTGTATTGATCTAGTTCTTAGTGCTTTTTGGAACATCTTGTATATGTTATGACGTAGACTTTAGAACTTTGTATTTAGGGCATTTAATGTATATAATGTGTTAACTATGAACTTATGGTATTTCAGTACCAAATACTTGGATTCATGTATAATATATATACTTTGATGTATGTTGTTATATATGGGTGTTACAGTTAGTATCAGAGCAGGTCGTATCCTCGACCTAGCCATGAAATAGTATAAGTATTTCTTTCCGTTTCGTATGCGTTGTGTCGCCATTGGTCTTACGTGTTATATTTATGGTATTGAGCCTGATCAACTTAATCCTATCTGTATGACATTTAGGAACATGGCCGACGGGCGCAGAAACAACCGTGGGAGACCGAGAACTACTCCAGCAGGGACAAATCTGCCAGGGGACGAAGGGAATGCCCCTTTGTATCAATTCATGCAATAGATGCAGCAACAACAAAATCAGTTTGTGCAACAAATGGTACATCAAATGGCTGGTGGCTTGCATCCTCCAGTGGTTGTGCCTGAAGCTGCAGGGGGAACCTTTAGAGATTTCATTCGTATGGATCCTTCGGAGTTTCAGGGAGGGTTAGATCTAGTAAAGGCTCATGAATGGATATCCGGTATGGGGCGAATTTTCTTAATAGTTCAGTGTAGTGAAGAAAATAAGGTGGTATTCGCTTCTCACTTGTTAAAGGGTCCTGCCATGAGGTGGTTGGAAAGCGCTTCAGCCTTAATGACAATTCAAGAGGTACCGAAAGTATGGGAGCAGTTTAAGATAACTTTTATGGAGAAGTATTTTCCAAGTTCCTTAATGTCTCAGAAGGAATTCTAGTTTCAGCAGCTGAGGCAAGGTAACTTGACCGTGGCTTCTTATGCAGAAAAGTTCGAGGTTATGGCTGCTTATTCTAGGCAGGCCATGTATGCTCCTGATGAGAGGTGGAAGATTGATCAGTTTCTTTTTGGGTTGAGGGCTAAAATTTCACATAGCGTGTCCCAAAGGGCATTCACTAACTATCCTGAGTTGTTACGACAGTGTTATGTGGCGGAGCATAGTTTAAAGAAAGTGCAAGCAAAAGGAGAGTTGAGTAGGGTGAGTCAAAGTGATCGTGGGAGATCGAATCAACCATTTAGGCCAAGGCAACAATCTTTCAAAGGGAAGCAAGTTCAGAGTTCTAGGACTAGTGCACCTCCTGTATGTCGTCTTTGCGGTAGGAATCATCAGGGAAGGTGTGGTATCGAAGGTGTGAGGTGTTATCAGTGTCAGAAAGTGGCCCACTTGGCGAGGGATTGTCCTCAAAGGAGAAATCAGACGCAAGAGAAGAATACCGGGCGAGTGTATACCTTGGATGCGAGGAAAGAAAAGGGTGATAACCCTTTGATTGCTGGTACGTGTTTTATGAATGGAAATCCTTGCTTTGTTTTATTTGATTATGAAGCTACACACTCTTTTGTATCGATGCAATGTGTAAAGCGGCTTGGGTTGCAAGCGGTTCCGTTGTCTCCATCCATGGTGGTTACTACTGCCATGGATGAGATGGTTGAGACACCTTTAATGTGTGAAAATTGTGTTTTATCTGTGGATGGAAGAGTTTTCCAGATTGATCTGATTTGTTTACCACTTAAGAAAGTGGATGTTGTTCTGGGAATGGATTGGCTTTCAGCTAATTCGGTATTTATCGGGTGTGAAGAAAAACTAATCATTATTCCATCTATCGAGGCCACTCCGAAGGATGTGTTAACTACTATTTTA
This sequence comes from Lathyrus tuberosus, assembly GCA_022829125.1. Lineage (NCBI taxonomy): Eukaryota > Viridiplantae > Streptophyta > Magnoliopsida > Fabales > Fabaceae > Lathyrus > Lathyrus tuberosus. Next base: position 1,599,484 of record JALAZF010000699.1, on the reverse strand, counting down.
GAAGGTATGGTTGGAATGATTAATTTCTTGTTTGAGGAGGAAAAATATGTTCTTTTGATTCTTACTAAGGAGGAGGGTAGTAATCGTCAAGTTTTGAGTATTCCGATAGTTTGTGACTTTCCGGAAGTTTTCCCCGAGGATATCACTTCTCTTCCTCCGGAGCGGGAAGTGGAATTCTCTATTGACCTGATACCGGGAACGGCTCCAATATCCGTTTCTCTGTATCGGATGACACCCCTTGAATTGAGAGAATTAAAGGATCAATTGGAAGAGTTGTTGGCTAAGCATTTTGTTCGACCCAGTGTTTCCCCCTGGGGAGCTCCAGTGTTGTTGGTAAAGAAAAAGGATGGTGGAATGCGGTTGTGTATTGCTTACCATCAGCTGAATAAGGTCACCATCAAGAATAAATACCCATTACCAAGGATAGATGATCTGTTAGATCAATTGAAAGGAGCCTGTGTGTTCTCGAAGATTGATTTATGGTCGGGTTATCATCAGATTCGGGTGAAGAGTTCGGATGTACCAAAGACTGCGTTTAGAACCCGTTATGGTCATTATGAATTTTTGGTGATGCCTTTCGGTGTGACAAATGCTCCGGCGATTTTCATGGATTATATGAATCGGATATTTCAACCTTACTTGGACCAATTTGTGGTGATTTTCATTGATGACATTCTTATCTATTCTCGTGATCCTCAAGAGCACGGAGAACACCTAAGAATCGTTTTATCCATCTTGCAAGAACGACAACTTTTTGCCAAGCTAAGTAAGTGGGAATTTTGGATGTCGGAGGTGAATTTTCTTGGACATGTCATATCTCAGGGAGGAGTAGCGGTTGATCCATCAAAAGTTGAGGCAGTGATAAATTGGGAGAGACCGAAGAATGTGTCTGAAGTTAGAAGCTTCTTGGGACTAGCAGATTATTATAGGAGGTTTATTAAGGGCTTTTCCCAACTAGCGTTGCCGATGACGAGACTTACTCGGAAGGATTGTTCTTATGAATGGGATTCGGCTTGTGAGCAAAGTTTTATGAATTTGAAGGAAAGATTGACGACCGCTCCTGTTTTGATTATTCCTGATCCTAGCAAGTCGTATGAGGTATATTGTGATGCATCGAAAATGGGATTAGGAGGTGTGTTAATGCAAGATGGGCATGTTGTGGCTTATGCTTCACGACAGTTGAAAGTCCATGAAGAGAATTATCCAACGCATGATTTAGAATTGGCGGCAGTTGTTTTTACTTTGAAAGTGTGGCGTCATTATTTGTATGGTGTACGTTTTGAGATATTTAGAGACCACAAGAGCTTAAAGTACCTCTTTGATCAGAAGGAGTTAAACATGCGTCAAAGGAGGTGGATGGAATATTTGAAAGATTATGACTTGGAGTTAAAATACCATCCGGGTAAAGCAAATAAGATGGCGGATGCATTGAGTAGGAAGGTGTTGCATAATGCCGAGTTGATGATGCTAGAGTATACTTTATTGGAAAAATTTCGAGATCTAAATCTTCAATTTGTTTGGACCCCTAATGGTGTGATTATGGGGAATTTGAATATCAATTCTACTCTTAGGGAAGAAATCCAACAAGAGCAAGGGTTAGACGAGAAGTTACAAGAAGTGTTATTGCAACCGGGTTTTGTGCGAGCTACCGACGGAATTATTTTGTTTAACCAAAGGATTTGTGTTCCGGATAGCACGGAGTTAAAAAGGAGGATTTTGGAAGAAGCGCATAAGGGTGCTTTTACTATACATCCGGGATCTTCAAAGATGTATCAAGATTTAAAAAGGGACTATTGGTGGTCCGGGATGAAAAGAGATATTGCGGTGTATGTATCGGAATGTGCAGTGTGCCAACAAGTGAAGATCGAGCACCAAAGACCGGGTGGCTTGTTGCAACCTTTAGAAATTCCAGTATGGAAATGGAATAGTATCTCGATGGATTTCGCTATTGGGCTACCCCGTACTCAGGGTGGTTATGATTCGATTTGGGTAATTGTGGATCGGTTGACGAAATCCGCACATTTCTTAGCTGTGAAGACTACCTACAAGGCGAGTCATCTCGCAAAATTGTTCATTTCGGAGATAGTGAGATTGCATGGTATTCCCACTAGTGAGATTGCAAAATTGTGTTTGAGTACGTCGAATCATCCGCAAACGGATGGTCAGACGGAACGGACGATACAAACAATGGAGGACATGTTGAGAGCTTGTGTACTTGAAAGTGGAGGAAATTGGATAGAACTTTTGTCGTTGATTGAATTCTCTTATAATAACAGTTATCATGCAAGTATTGGTATGGCGCCTTATGAGGCATTGTATGGAAGGAAGTGTAGGACACCTTTGTGTTGGGCAGAAATTGGTTAGGATAGAATGTTGGGACCCGAGATTATTCACGAAACTACGGAGAAGATTAGGATGATCCGTGATAAGGTCAAACAAGCACAAGATCGTCAGAAGAGTTATGCGGATAACCAAAGAAGACCTTTAGAGTTTGAAGAAGGCGATCACGTGTTTTTGAAAGTTACTCCGAGATTGCGGTTGAAAGGACCGTTTCGGTCGCAGAAATTAAGTCCAAGATACGTGGGACCGTATCAGATTTTGGAAAGAATTGGTGAAGTAGCTTACAGATTAGCCTTACTGCCTTCTCTATCAGAGATGCACGATGTTTTTCATGTGTCTCAGCTTCGAAAATTTTTCCCAGATCCTCTTCAGCCAATTTTACCAGATACAATTGAGATAGAAGCTAATTTGAAATTTGAGCCTCAACCAAGTCCTATCACAGGAAGAGAAACTAAAGTGTTAAGGAACAAAGAGATTCCTCTTGTCAAGGTACAGTGGGATGAGACGTATCCGGGTGATGCAACTTGGGAATTGGAATCTGAGATGCGAAAGTTTATCCTCATATTTTCAGGTAATTGTTTTAAATTCGAGGGCGAATTTCTATTGAAGGGTGGGAGGATGTAATACCCCGTATTTTATTACTCTGGATAATATTATATTGTGATCGACTAAGCCCAGTGTACTCTGAGAAATCATTTGACAAAATAATTAGAATAACTGTGGAACTTAGAATAAATCCAATTAATATTATCTGACTCTGAGGTATTTTACTAATTTGGACTTAAGAGACTTTTTGGACATTTAGTAGTATTATTTATTAATGATAGTTTACTATATGTTTCCTTTTCCTCCCATTTTTCCAAACAAAAGAAAAAGATAGTAAGAGAAGAGAAGGAAAAGGAAAGAAAGAAGAAAGAAAGGAAAGGAAGGAGAGAAAAGTGGAGAAGAGGAAAATTTGAAGAAAGTTCAAGAACTTCAAGAATCATCATCATCCATTCATCAAATCTTCACCCAATCTTCTTATCATCTTCATCTTGCTCATTTCAAGGTGGGTTCTAGTTAGAAACCTTTTTTTTTGAGTTTTTGGATAATATGAGTTATTAGGTTAGAATGTTGAAAACAATGTTTTAACGGTTGGAAATTGATATAAATCGAAACTAATGCTCAATGTGCTTATAGAAACATGTATTGATGATTATTTTGATGTTTTGGTTTGATTGGAAATGTTAGGGTTTTAGTGGAAATTATGTGATAAATGTTGAAAATCATATTGTATGAAGTTTATCGGTTAAACCGTAATAGAACCATGATATTATACCTCGATGGGCTGTTGAGTATGTTGTGGAGGTATTGTTGCAAGTTGGGTAAAGCTCTGTTAAGAGTTTTATTTTTCTGGAAATCGCAGAGCCCGCTCAGCGCGGAGTAGCCCGCTCAGCGCGCTCAAGAAAATCTGTAACCTCTCAAGTCAGGGAGAACTGCGCTCAGCGCGGTCAGGGGCGCGCTCAGCACGCAGACCTGGGAGTTGAAATTTTTCCTTTAGCGAGAAAATTCATAACTTTTGGCTCGTTTATCGGTTTCGATCATTCTTTATATTGACGTAAAGCCAAGGAAATATTCTATGCGATGGAGAGGAAATATGTCGATTTTACTGACTGATTAAATAATCGAGAAAGTTCCAAAAGTGATATAATTATATTTTAATTGTTATACATTATTCTACTATGCAATTATGACATGTCTTGCCGATCCTATTATTGTGTAACATGATTGTAAGGGTATATGCATGTTAAAATACGAAATAGGTAGAGTGAGAATTATTACCGTAAACAATGTCAGAAAGTGTGAAATGACATGATGACAACGATCGTGCATACGGTGCCGAGGCGTGTGTCAGATACTAATGTCATAGAATGAATAAACACTAGTATGAAACATGTGTGTTAACCTTTGTGGTTGTGATAAGGCGTTATGGCCTTGTGATCGTCGAATACGATCACGTTTGTGCGTGAGATCACGTAATCGTAACCGGTTATCTTGTGAGTGCGTTTCATGGGTCTCGAGCTCCTCTGAAACATGTGCACAACTACTTGGCAGGTTTGATTCCCGCGTGCAGTACGAATGACGCTCTAGGAGCGTATGCTTGTGACGGTTAATGGTCCGTGTGAAGTGACGGTTCATAACGGTTAATGGCCCGTAGAACCCGAATCCATTCGTATGTCAAGTTGGTTACCAGGATCCATGACTCGGGGCGACTTCTAGACGTAGAAGCGGACGGGAACAGGGGATGCCTTGGTGTGGTTACCGATTAGTGATATTATGAGTTGATGAACTCATGACATGTTTCCATATAGTGTGTGTGTACTCAAAGTATTTTCCCTTCCCTTTTGACTTGAGTTAGGTGTGATAGAACCTTGTAGAGCCGAGAGGACATTTAAGATAGGGAACTCACTGAGATTGATGTATCTCACCCCACTGTTGTTGTTTACATCACAAGTACTGCAGGTTCGGCGAAGGGTAAGGACAAAGTGGTTTGACTTTTCCTTACGGATCGTAGCTTTTGAGATGGCATGGCTTCCGCTATGGCGTGTTATTTTGAGATCATTGTATTGATCTAGTTCTTAGTGCTTTTTGGAACATCTTGTATATGTTATGCCGTAGACTTTAGAACTTTGTATTTAGGGCATTTAATGTATATAATGTGTTAACTAGGAACTTATGGTATTTCAGTACCAAATACTTGGATTCATGTATAATATATATGCTTTGATGTATGTTGTTATACATGGGTGTTACATGCAATCATGTTGCTATTGATGAACTAGTCATGTATTCGAAAGAAAAAAATACCATTGTCGTGTCCATCTCAAAGATGCTTATGAAAAGTAAGAATTGGGATATATGCACTATAACTTTGCATTAACCGGAAGGGTTAGAGATGATTGATTATGTGGACCTCAAAGTGGGTTAAAGTCACATACGAGGAAAATGATTGAAATGAGTTTGGAGTCCCATATGGAGCGACAGTTCTCAAATGGGTTAAAGTCACATCGAGAATTCGAAATTCACGGGTTGGACCTTAAAGTGGGTTAGAGTACCATACGAGGAATAAGGCTCGAAATAGGTGTTGAGTCCCATAGGGAGCAATGATTCTTGGATTGGCCACGAGTCCCATGGAAGAATCTGAAATCCACCAGAAGTCTAAGCATAATGCAAGGATCTGTGACCCGATTCAAGAATCTTAGACGTAGGGTTGGCTGAGGAAAGATGCCTTGGTACGGTTTTCGATTCATGCATATTTGAGTTAGTGAACTCAAATTTACATGTTTCCATACAATGCAATAATCCCCTAGTTGCTTAAGTCTTTATCCTCTTGAAGACTTGAGTTACGAAATCAATTAGAAACCATGTAGAGATGAGTGGACCCATAGGATAGGGTAACTCACTGAGATTATTATCTCACCCTAATATTGTTGTTACTTTTCTGTTGTTATTTGCAAGTTACATGGAAGAGAAATTGTCTATTAATGTTTCGAAGGATTCTGATTATTGTAATCTTGTGCAGTGGATTGTGCGCAATGAAGAGATTGTACATAGATCTAAGTTTATTTATTTTAGGAACTATTGTATAATATGTGCCATAGATGTATTTATTTTGGACATGTGTATATAATGATGTCATTAAGCCCTATGTTGTGTCAGTAACAAAAATTAACACTTGTCTTATATTATTCTCTCTCTTTCTCTCTCTCTCTCTCTCTCTCTCTATATATATATATATATATATATATATATATATAACTAATATGTAAGTTTAAAAGGTAATTGTATGGATTAAAGCAGTCTCCAAGAAAATGGTACAACCCCTTTGATACATATATATGCTTTAAATTGTCTAAAATAGGCGTGAGTATGATTGTTGTGTCTATGTCAGAAGTCTTGATGACAATTCTTTTATTTTCTTCTTATAATATACGGATGATATGATAATTTTTGCTTATCATTTACATGATGTAAATGAACTAAAAAATTTGTTAAGAAAAGAGCTTAACATGAAGAAATTATGTGGTTCTAAAATTATTTTTGAGAATGAAATCCTTAGGGATATAAGTGCTTCAAAGTTATGTCTTTCTCAGAAAATATATATATTTAAAATGTGTTAGAAAAATGTGACATGGGTAATTCAAATGTCTTCAATACTCCATTGGAAAATAACTTTATCTTCTTATAGGATTAGTGTTTAAAGACATATGCATAGTTAGAGAAGAGGAAACTAGTACTTTTTCTTTTACATATATATATATATATATATATATATATATATATATATATATATATATATATATATATATATATATATTCATTCAAATAATAGAATGATACTACAACTGCCTTATTGTTGCGAATAAGACACACTTGATCAAATTTTATAAACAAACATCTTGTTCATTGTTTGAGAATTGTATTTTTCTTTGTTATTTGTTGTTGTTCTAACAAATATCATGTAGTTTTGAATTTTATAATGTCGCGGCGGGAAAAAATTTGAGATTAAGCTATTGATTAACTTAACTCACAAAAGCAAGAGTCGCCACCGCTCTTTATTGTTTCAAAAGGAATGGGAAAACAACGAATAAAACCCACAGAAGCTAAAAAAACTAAAAACAAATACCTGGATACGGGGGTTGGTTATACAAGGGAAGGTGTTATCACCCCTCTCATCTATAGTAATCTATATGGCCCCCTTGAAAATCTGCGCTTGGCTTAAAAAGGGTGTTGTTTTCAAAATATTGGGGAGATGAGAAGAGAAATATTTTTAAGATTTTTGTTTGACAATACTTCCTGAGCCCCGTGCCTACGTACCTACAAAGTGCAATGAAGGATAAAAAACCTCGTAGTTCGTGGTAACAAGAACAAAAAGTGTTTGTTTCGATTGATTTTAAATGAGTAGACATTTCATCATATTCGAGTGGAAACTCAACTTACTACCAACAATTAATGAGGAAGGAGCATTTGCATCATCTTGAGATGGAGCATTTTTTCTTGGATTGAAATCAACAAGTCTATCACTCAAAATCTAAGTGAAAAATGTCATCACTTTTCTACATTATTGTGGAAGTATAGGAGATGCATCACTACAAGAACACAACTAATGACTATCCTTAGGAAAAGGTTTAAAAGGAAAAGGTGCACAACGACACCAAAGATTTGAATGAGTTTTGTGTTTTTTAAGTCTTTTGAAATTGTTTTGATATGCTTAAGATAAATTAGCATTTATTTAAGAAAAAAGGTTTGAAAATCATTTGACAAAGTCAAAGTTTATTGAGAAAGTGGTTAAAGTTTGAAAACAAGAAGGTTTTAAAAAAGGGAGAAGATTTTGAAAATTGAATAAGGGGAGGAGATGAAGAGACTATCCTAATGTATAAAGTAAATAGCATGAAATAAAAGGTTTCATTGTAAGGTAGCCCAAGAGGAAGCCTTTTTGTGTGCATTGTGAACTAACTAGGATCTAGCCAGCATTTGACATAAGTAAAGAATATATTCCATTACTTTGGAGTAGGCCACAAGCATCAAGAAAGCACAGAATAAGACAAACATCAGATGAAAGAAAAGCTTAAGTTGTAAGGTCAAAGCTATGTATTAGAGCCAAGTCTTCAAAGGTCTCAAGTATTAGATGAATGAACTAAGGTCTCAGAACAATCCAATAACATAGGGAAAAGTAACCAATGTCCGTAAGTTCAAAAGTTCAACTCCAAGTTAAGCTAAGGATAGTAACCATTAGTCCAAATATTAGAGAACCAAGTGTTTTAGGGTTTTTCCTTTATTAATGTCATTAAAAGCAAAAGAAAATTTGCAAGTGGACAAAGGAAAAAAGAAGCATAAACATAAACAATATAAAATGTAATGCTAAAAATAAAGGCATAAATGTAAAGAGCAAGAAATTAAATGACAAGAAAATTAAATGACATAAATGTGAGGGAAGTCTCTCTCCATGTACTTGATTTTAATGATGTCAAAACAATCATGCTTAGCATATATAGGTTTCACATGAAGAACTTCATATGCAATGCACATTAGGTGTTCTAAGAATGTTTGATCATGTTGGCAATGTTCTAGGTGCATTAGATATGGTTAAACACCTTTAGGAAAGTCAAAAACTTGATTTTTGCATGTTCTAATGGTGAGTCGACTTACAACCCTGTTCTGGTCGACCCAGACAGGTAGCATTTGTTAGTGTAACCTGTAGGTATGCTTGCGTCGACTCTCCGGTCGACTCACATATAATGCATTTGTATCTGTAAAAAAAATGGGAGCTATGAGTCGACTCAAGCCCTGTTTAGGTCGACGCACAACATGTTATTTTGCACAGATTTACGCGCGGCATTGCTCAGGTCGAATGCATCTTCTGTATAGGTCGACCGTTCGCTGTTTTGCACCAATTTTAGGCTGTGTTATTCACTCTAAAATTCTGTTTTTCCTCTTATGTTTTCTTGGATAGTATATATATCATTTTAGCTCATTTTTTACATAACAACAAGAAACGTGAAAATAGATATTGATTTTTCTCTTCATCTTCGTCTTCAACTTTACATTCTCTAACATCTACACATAACCATGTTTGTTAGTGTTGTGTATTTTTGAAGTGATAACGTTCAGACCTAGGTGTGTGGATCCTTCGTGCTGGGTTGATAATCAATAGGTGTTTCTTGAATAAAACCCTAGGTTTTATCAGCCGGGCGAAGGTAACCGAAGATTGGAGCAATTGTTCAGTTTAGTAGTTGTAATCGGAGGATCGTAGAAGAGAGGTTTGGGTTCGAATTTTTGGTAGATCGCAATTGATCGAGTGAAGGTAACCGAAGAATGGTGGTTTCTTTAGGTTTAGTAGCGTGGGACGGTAATTGGATCAACCATATTCGAAGCACTTGATTCATCTTGAATCAAGGGAAGAGAAGACTCTGCATCAACAATCGAAGACGTTCGAGATTTTGAATGTTCATAGTTTTCTCTTGTATAAACAAAATTGGAACGGTAATAAATATACATATCTCAATTCCATTTGTGGAATTAGGGGCAGAGGTACCCATAGCGAGGACGATTGGGAAGCTGCCTAATCAAATCACGTTTGTTCTCTCTTTCCATTAACTCTTTTACATTTCAGTTTATTCGAATTTGTGAAGTTGCAAGTTATCGAAATTTCTGTCGTAGTGTAATCGTAAGCTGAGAAACTGTTTTGATAAATTAATACAATTCCTTGAATTTTATCTTGGAGCAGCTTTACATTACCTTCCATAGAAATTCTGCACTTAGTGTGTTTACGCACAACAGGTGTTTGATAATTTGTTTCAAAGCAAAAATCGAACGCATTGCTTTTAATTATTTATCATTTTACCTCATTGGCTTGGATTAAACATCAAGCAAGCGATATTTTGTTGATTGCGTTATAAGTGTAGTAATCGAACTGAAGTTTTCTCTTCCGTACTCATTCTCAATATATCCGTGTATATATGATCCTTTTAGTAGAAGGTTCGTGGTAGACGTACAATCCAGTGGTTGCTTCCGTTAAACATTTTAAGACTAAATTTTTGGTAACCACTTGCGTGTAAAACTCTAGGGATCTATTTAACCCCCCTTCTAGATCCATAGCCATCGTCTAACAAGTGGTATCACGAGCTCCGGTTAATTCGGGTGCTTCGGTAAAACTTCTTGGATCATGGCGAACGAACCTAAAGGGGCCTATAATAGAGCTCCAGTTTTACAGGCGAAAATTACAGCTACCGGAAGGATTTTATGCGCGTTCATATAAATTCGATAGATCAGAAGGTTTGGAACGTTATTTTAAACGGTCCCATGGAAATTACTATGACAAATGCGGAAGGCATTGTCGTTCCTAAACCCGAAGCTCAATGAAATGAGGAGGACGAGAAAAAGTACAGTTATGATTGGAAGGCTCGTAATATGATCATCTCCTCCTTGGGAGTTGACGAGTATTATCGTGTCTCCCATTGTGAAACGCCAAAGCCATGTGGGATGCTTTACAAGTAGCTCACGAAGGCACTAATGATGTTAAGATGGCTCGTATTAATACACTAATGCAAGAGTTTGATTTGTTTAACATGAAGCAAGGCGAAACCATTGCGGATATGTAAAAACGATTTACTCACATTATCAACAAATTGCATGTTCTTGGTAAACCAATTCCAAATGAGGTTGCTACTAACAAGATTTTGAGGTGTTTAAACAGGGAATGGCAGCCGAAGGTCGCCGCTATCGAGGAGGCCAACGATCTTGCTACACTTGACCTCACAACACTTTTTGGTAAACTCGATGAGAATGAGCAGGTGCTTATTGGATTGGAAAAACATGAAAAGAGCATAAAGAAAGAGAAGGAAAAAGATACAGAGAAGAAGTCGATTGCTCTTAAGACTTCTTGTTCTAAGTCCACACACCAAGAGCATAGTGATAGTGAAACCAACAACGATGAAGATGATGAATCCGGTGAAGACATGGGCCTATTTGTGAAGAGATACAATAGGTATATTCGGAAAAATGAGATCCAACACTCGGATAAAAATCTAGTCAAGTTTAGGAAGCAATCTAGAAACGAAGGAAACAAGAGTAACAAAGCCAAAGGATCTTGTTTTAATTGTGGGAAATCCGGGCACTACAAGCCGGATTACCCATTGCTTAAGAAGGACAATGACAAGGACAAGGGTCATCAAAATAAGAAGTCAAATAAGTCAAGACGAGCTTACATCGCTTGGGAAAGTGATAGTGAGTCCGAAAAAGGGGACAACTCAAGTGACGAAAGTGAGTCCGTAAATCTATGTCTTATGGCTCAACGAAGCAAGAAAAATGAGGTAAAGCACTCTAAATATGAAAATTCTCATAATATGTCTCATGCTGAATTAATAAGAACTTTTGATACATTGCACCATGAGGCTAAGGAAGCTTTTCAACGCTTAGCCTCAAACAAAAAGACCTTTAAATACTTGGAGAAAAAGGTTGCCGATTCCAAAAGGAAATTGGAAGATCTTAAAAAATCCATGGTGGATGTATCAAAAACTAAGATTGATGAGAATAAGTCTCCATGGTTCAAGTTTTGGGGCTGTGATACTTGTCGTATTTGGAAAGAAGAGGTGAGAACCCTCAAAGCCAAGTTAGATAAGGCTCTTAAGCCTAAAATTACATTTGCTATTGATCGATCACATTATCGAGAAAGTATGAATAATCCGTATCAAAAGTATACGTATGTGATTCGAGATAGTGATAGCAAAGGTAAGTTCCAAATGAACCGTGATTGCTTATATTGTTGCAAGCCTGGTCATACTATTGCTAAATGTCATTTTAGAAGATTTCTTGTTCCAAAAGGCATTTATCAATGGTTACCCAAGTGCAGTCTTGGTTTCACTCACCATAAAGGACCCAATGAGAATTGGGTACCTACTCTCCTCTGATTGTTTTTGTAGGTACAAAGTCTTGAGACCACCGAAAGAAGATGGGTTCTGGATAGTGGTTGCGCAAGACATATGACCGGCGACATATCTCTTTTCATCGACTTTGTGGCGAAGAAAAAGGGGTTTGTCACCTATGGAGATAACAATAAGGGACAGATTCTTGGCAAAGGTAGTGTAGGTAACCCCTCATATACTACTATCTCTGATGTGCTGCTTGTGGAAGGCCTTAGACACAACCTTTTAAGCATTAGTCAACTATGTGACAAGAATTATAAAGTATCTTTTTCAAAGGATTGTTGCATAGTTGAAGATAGTGACAAAAAGAACGTGTTTAAGGGCTTGAGGGTGAACAACGTCTATATGCTAGACTTAAATGAGGTATCGTTGAATGGAGACAAATGTCTAGTCTCTATGAATGATGATTCATGGTTGTGGCATTGACGGTTGGCTCACATCAACTTTGATTTGCTTAACAAAATAGTCTCTAAAGACCTAGTCATCGGTTTGCCCAAAATAAAATTTACAAAGGATCACCTTTGTGATGCGTGCCAAATGGGGAAGCAAACAAGGATCTCATTCAAATCTAAAAACATCGTTTTAACTATGAGACCCCTTGAGCTCCTCCATATGGACCTCTTTGGACCTTCTAGGGTTAAAAGCCTAGGTGGTAACTATTATGGTTTTGTAATAGTCGATGACTTTTCTAGGTTTTGCTGGAGTATTTTCTTAGCAAATAAGAGTGATACCTTTTTGGCCTTTGAACGATTTGCTAAGTTATCTCAGAACAAGTTAAACACAAACATTGGGTCAATTAAAAGTGACCATGGTGGTGAGTTTGAAAATCATTTGTTTGAAGCATTTTGTGATTCCAATGGAATTGATCATAATTTTTCCGCACCACGTACCCCTCAACAAAATGGGGTAGTGGAATGTAAAAATAGAGTTTTGGAGGAACTTGGAAGGACTATGATCAATGATAGTGGATTACAAAAATACTTCTGGGCCGACGCCATAAGTACGACTTGTTATGTTTTGAATAGGGTGTTCATTCGGCCTATTCTAAACAAGACACCGTATGAGCTTTTAAAAGGGAGTAAGCCAAATATCTCTCACCTTCATGTATTTGGTTGCAAATGCTTTGTGTTAAACAATGGGAAAGAGACTCTTGGTAAGTTTGATGCCAAGGCCAACGAGGGTATTTTTCTTGGATACTTTCAGTCAAGTAAAGCATATAGAATTTAAAATAAGAGGTTACGTGTAGTTGAAGAGTCAGTTCATGTTACCTTTGATGAGTCTTATCCGAGAAATTTCGGAGAAGGTAGTTCTTTTCATGGTGCAGGTGTACCTACTGAAGACATACTCAAGGACACTGATAAGGGAACTGATCAGCCTAAAGCAGTGCGTAATGAGGAGGAAAAGGATCACCAATCCATGAAGAGTGAGGAGGATCATCCAACTAATGAAGATGACCTTCCTCCAGCATGGAAGTCTTCCAAAGACTATCCAATCGACAATATCATCGGTGATATCTCTAAGGGAGTAACCACTCGCTCTAAACTTAGTAACTTTTGTTATTACTCTGCTTTTGTCTCCCAAGTTGAACCTAAAAACGCAAAGGAGGCGTTACTCGATGAGCATTGGTTTCTATTAATGCAAGATGAGTTAAACCAATTCAGGAGAAATGAGGTTTGGGACCTTGTCCCCCCTCTGCGAGATCATCGAGTAATCGGCACCTGATGGGTGTTTAGGAATAAACTTGATGAAAATGGAGTAATAACACGAAATAAAGCACAGCTTGTAGCGCAAGGCTATAACCAAGAGGAAGGAATCGACTATGAGGAAACTTATGCGCCGGTTGCTCGAATCGAGGCTATACGCCTTCTACTTGCCTATGCTTGCAAAAAGAACTTCAAATTATTCCAAATGGATGTTAAAAGTGCGTTCCTTAACGGATACATAAATGAAGAGGTTTATGTAGCACAACCTCCGGGTTTTGAATCCCACGAATATCCTGATCATGTCTATAAACTTAAACGAGCTTTGTATGGACTTAAACAAGCCCCTAGGGCTTGGTATGAACGTCTAAGCAAATTTCTACTTGATCAAGGGTATTCAAGAGGAAAGGTTGACACGACTGTTTTCATTAAACGTCAAGGAAAACACTTAATTTTGGTACAAATTTATGTTGACGATATTATTTTTGGGTCTACTAACATGACCTTGGTCAAGGAGTTTTCTAGTTTGATGCATGGGGAGTTTGAAATGAGCATGATAGGGGAGCTCAACTATTTCCTCGGATTGCAAATCAAACAACTCGATGAGGGCACATTCGTGAGTCAAACGAAATATTGTCTTGAGCTTCTAAAACGTTTCGATATGCTAAACTGCAAAGCAATAGATACTCCAATGCCGACTAGTGCAAACCTTGATCGTGACGAGAATGGTAAAGACGTAGAGGTAAAAAGGTATAGAGGTATGATAGGATCCCTTCTCTATCTTACTGCATCACGTCCCGATATTATGTTCAGTGTATGCATGTGTTCGAGGTATCAGGTACATCCCAAGGAATCCCACTTAAAGGCAGTTAAGCACATACTTCGATACCTCTCAGGTACTCCAAAGTATGGGTTGTGGTATTCCAAAGGTAGTGTGTGTTCCTTAGTTGGCTACTTCAATTCCGACTTTGCCGGGTGCAAGTTGGATAGGAAAAATACTAGTGGCACGTGTCACCTTTTCACAAATTCCTTGGTGAGTTGGCATAGCAAGAAATAGGTTTCCGTTGCTTTATCAACAACCGAGGCGGAATACGTTGCCGCCGGTAGTTGTTGTGCTCAAGTCCTATGGCTTAAACAATAATTGCTTGATTTCAATTTAAAACTTGAGCGTATTCCAATTTTATGTGATAACACTAGTGCGATTAATCTAACTAAGAACCCCGTATTGCATTCACGCACCAAGCATATCGAAATCCGCCATCATTTTCTTAGGGATCATGTAGAGAAAGGTGATGTGATTTTTGAGCACGTTGACACTAAAAATCAACTTGCTGATATTTTTACAAAACCATTAGCTACAGAACCTTTCTTTCACGTCCGTAGGGAACTTGTCATTCTCGATATCTCGGATCGTGTTTAATATTCCTTTAAGATAGTGATCTTCACATATATACATGCTTGTTTATTCTTTTAACTAACAATGCAAAGAAATATTTAGCTATGTGTGAGGGCTTGCATCGTCAATAGTGATCAAGGTAATATTGTTCCGTTTCAAAAATTCTCTCAAATTAAATGTACCATGTTGAGTGATTACATTGATGTTTGGTGCACATATTAAGCCCACTTTATCCATTTAGATGTTTGATGTTTGTGTTGCTTTCTATTTATTCAATATCATAGCTTAAATGACACAAAAATATGATTTTATTTTAAATCTCACTATTTGAGTCGACTCAATGATGCTTTTGGTCGACTCACTCTTACTACATTGTTTACGTGTTTAGCTGGGAATGCTTAGGTCGACACTTAGGTCGACTCATAGCTCTGATTTTCAAAATAATAAGAAAAGTTACAGTGTGCGTCGATGCACACAGACCTAACGGTCGACCGCTCGCTAAAAAGCTGCGAAAAATTCCTTGGTCTTTGTGTGCTTTTGACCCATTTATTTCTTTTCTTTGATTTTCTATGTGGCATTAACATAACATATGCATTGTAATCAAGTCATTCTCTCATCTCCTCCTCTTCCCTAAATTGTCTCCGCATAAACCCTAACTTCACCACTCTTACCAACAACTTTTGGCTTTCACACAAATTAAAGAAATTCGTCACTGTTCATCTTTCTCCAACATCATCATCAATGGCTTCACGAAGAATTACTCGGAAAAGAGTCTCAAGGGAGCCTTCATCTTTAGAGGGCCCTTCTCAACCTCCTTCAAATCAACCGGTAACACTTTCCTCTCTTATTTTGATGAGTATGCTGATCTATATAAGAACAACTTGAGCAATCGGTCTGTTGTAAAGCAATTTGTTTACTATCGTCATACCGTTGAACGCATGAACTTAGAAGAAGTCTTAGATTTATTGGATTTTCAGAATTTCAATGGGTTTTTGGAATGTGACACCAAATATAATGAGGATTTGGTTAGGATCTTCTATTCTGGTCTAGTTGGGAAGTTTGATGATTACATGTTTAAATGTGAGCTAGGGAATAAGACTATTGCTATCAATGACACTACGTGGAGAGATTTGTTCCATATGTCTGTGACCAATGCTCAACCTACCCAACATATAACCGATACAAGTCAGGTTAAAGATTATGATTTTAAGAGAGCACTGAATTCTATGCTAAGGAGACAATATTCAGAATAGGTTATGGCAAGCAATCTCTTTCCTAAAACAATGACAACAGGGAAATTGACTCCCGTTGCAAGGATCTTGCAGTGGATCATCTCTCATATTCTTAGACCAAAGAAAGGGGGCTACTCCAAGGTGGATCAGCCCGAGGTTCAGTTGATGTACATTTTGATGAATAAAATAAGGATTAGCTGGCCTTATTACATTGCAAGCAGAATGTATTCTCTTCATGACTCCGGTAGAGGGACTGTGCTATCCTACGCATCCTTCATTCAAAAGGTAATCAATCATGCTGAAATAGTTGTTCTTGATATTCCATACAAATCAATCACTATCAATCAAGAATTCTGCCAGAAGACAATGACTATGATGGGTCATGTTTGGGATGCCATAGATAAAAGGTATAAGTATATTGTGAAAGCAAACACGGCTGTCTTGGAAGAATCTGATGAAGAAGATAAGGAAGAAGAAGAAGATGAAGAAGGAGAGGAAGAACAAAGTGATGCTGAAGAAGAACAAAGTGAGAATAATCAAGGACATCAAATGGAGATTGGTGTTAAAGATAATGCTGCTTGGATACCTCACTCATCTGCCATGGTGTCTGAGGAAGACCAAATATGGAATCAGTGGCAATATACAGGTAATTACATGCCTCAATCCTCTCAAATGGAAGCTGAAGTTGACCAAGGATGGGGTCAATGGCAATATAATGGCTGGACCACTCTTGGTTCTAACTATATGCCATCAACTCAAGGGTTGGACTATCAAGAGTCCTATTATACTCCTCTTTCACCTCCGCGCCCTCAACAAAATAATGAGGATATTCTTGAACTCAAGAGGACTATGCAACTTGACCAACAATGGTTTGCCACAGCTCAAGAAGATCAGTTCAGGTCTTTGCATGAAGAAATTCAGACTCACACCAACAACTTTGATTCTTTTGCCACTAATATGATGGGAAGATTCAACACTATGGCTGAGACTTCTGCTAATCAGCACCGTGCTCTTACAAACAGCTTCAACATTCTGAATCACACCGTGGTGGAGATGACCAAGCAGTTGGATATGCAACCTCCACCACCTCATCACACTCACCAGTTTCGCAGAAGAGGCCACTCATTTAGGGGGAGGAGGCCATGAGGATCATCATTGCATCTTGCATCATGTCTTTTCATGCTTTATTTCTTGCTTTGTTTATGTTTATGACTCTACTACGTTTCCGTTAGCTATGGGTGTTTCATTTTCATAATTTTGTATTGCTTCTATTTTGGCTTCTCTATGTAGTGACAATGTAGTGTTATCAACTTTGTGTTCCTTTAGCTTTTTGGTTTGGTTATTATTTGCTTGTTCTTATTTATCCTTATTTTGTTCGTTAACGTGCATTATATGTGGATGTGTGTTAATGGTTATTCGTTCCAATTCGTTAAAAATGCAGCTCTCGATTTTCTATTCTTGATACTTTATCCTTCTATCTTTTTAAAGTTGTCAAAGGGGGAGAAGAAATTGGAAATAACAGGTATTGAAAATAATAGGTATTGAGATGATCAAACAATACTGGATGCATAAAGTCAGGGAGAGGATACTACCTCAGTTTGACCGTTTTGCCATCATAAAAAAAGGGGAGTATATGAGGGAAGTCTCTCTCCATGTACTTGATTTTAATGATGTCAAAACTATCATGCTTAGCATATATAGGATTCACATGAAGAACTTCATATGCAATGAACATTAGGTGTTCTAAGAATGTTTGATCATGTTGGTAATGTTCTAGGTGCATTAGAAATGGTTAAACACCTTTAGGAAAGTCAAAAATGTGATTTTTGCATGTTCTAATGGTGTGAGTCGACTCACATCTCTGTTCTGGTCAACCCAAACAGGTAGCATTTGTTAGTGTAACCTGCAGGTATGCTCGCGTCGACTCTCCAGTCGACTCACACATCATGCATTTGTATCTGTCAAAAAAATGGGAGCTATGAGTCGACTCAAGCCCTATTTAGGTCGATGCACAACATGTTATTTTGTGCAGATTTGCATGCGACATTGCCCAGGTCAACTGCATCTTCTGTATAGGTCGACCGTTCGCTGTTTTGCACCAATTTTAGGCTGTGCTATTCACTCTAAAATTTTGTTTTTCCTCTTATGTTTCCTAGGATAGTATATATATCATTTTAGCTCATTTTTTACATAATAACAAGAAACGTGAAAATAGATATTGATTTTTCTCTTCATCTTCATCTTCAACTTTACATTCTCTAACATCTACACATAACCATTTTTGTTAGTGTTGTGTATTTTTGAAGTGATAACGTTCAGACCTAGGTGTGTGGATCCTTCGTGCTGGGTTGAGAATCAATAGGTGTTTCTTGAATAAAACCCTAGGTTTTATCCTCCAAGAATCAAAGAGATTTTGGGGGTTTTTGCATAAACCGTTTCGTTC
This sequence comes from Lathyrus tuberosus, assembly GCA_022829125.1. NCBI lineage: Eukaryota > Viridiplantae > Streptophyta > Magnoliopsida > Fabales > Fabaceae > Lathyrus > Lathyrus tuberosus. Next base: position 1,580,909 of record JALAZF010000699.1, on the reverse strand, counting down.
TATAGGGATTCAACCGGGCGAAGGTAACCGAAGATTAGAGCAATTGTTCGGTTTAGTAGCTGTAATCGGAGGATCGTAGAAGAGAGGTTTGGGTTCGAATTTTTGGTAGATCGCAATTGATCAAGTGAAGGTAACCGAAGAACGGTGGTTTCTTTCAGTTTAGTAGCGTGGGACGGTAATTGGATCAACCATATTCGAAGCACTTGATTCGTCTTGAATCAAGGGAAGAGAAGACTCTGCATCAATAATCGAAGACGTTCGAGATTTTGAATGTTCATAGTTTTCTCTTGTATAAACAAAATTGCAACGGTAATAAATATATATATCTCAATTCCATTTGTGGAATTGGGGGCAGAGGTACCCATAGCGAGGAAGATTGGGGAACTGCCTAATCAAATCGCGTTTGTTCTCTCTTTCCCTTAACTCTTTTACATTTCAGTTTATTCGAATTTGTGAAGTCGCAAGTTATAGAAATTTCTGTCGTAGTGTTATCGTAAGCTGAGAAACTGTTTTGTTAAATTTATATAATTCCTTGAATTGTATCTTGGAGTAGCTTTACATTACCTTCCATTGAAATTCTGCACTTAGTGTGTTTACGCACAATAGGTGTTTGATAATTTGTTTCAAAGCAAGAATCGAACGCATTGCTTTTAATTGTTTATCGTTTTACCTCATTGGTTTGGATTAAACATCAAGCAAGCGATATTTTGTTGATTACGTTATAAGTGTAGTAATCGAACTGAAGTTTTCTCTTCCGTACTCATTCTTAATATATTCGTGCATATCCGATCCTTTTAGTAGAAGGTTCGTGGTAAACGTACAATCCAGTGGTTGCTTCCGTTAAACATTTTAAAACTAAATTTTTGGTAACCACTTGCGTGTAAAACTCTAGGGATCTATTCAACCCCCCTCCCCCCTTCTAGATCCATAGCCATCGTCTAACAATAAAGTAAAGTTAGTACAATAATAATGTTAGTATTGATGTTAGAGTTAACGAATCGACTCGAGACAACTTTAGCACTATGTTAAGCAATTGTAGCACAATCTATTAGGAAGATCATACTATGGAAGTCCGATTAATAACAATTTATCTACCATACATGTTAGAGATATGATAGAAACCATACTTCTAAAACATGTAGCACAAGTAAAAACCAAGGAGGGATCAAGCACTAAGGCAAGGAGATTGGTCCATTATATCAATCATTCTTCATGATAACTTAGGGAAAACTTATGCATCAATCAAAAGTACTTCAATGATCCATGATCAATTGGAAGGTAGATTTGAAATGATTAAAGTTCATCAAGCATCAATCCAAACTTCATGATCAAGATGGACTCTTAATAATCCAATTGATCAAGAGAAAGAGAAAAAGAAAAAGAAAAAAAAGAAGGAGGTGAAGAGAAATGAAAGCAAACTGAACCATGACTTGAGATTCATCTATCATCAATTTCAATCACCTCTCTTAGTGGATTAAGGTACTAAACTTATCATCAACCCAAAGCACAAAAAATGATTCAACTATTCATTTAATGGTAGATTTGAATTGATGAATATTCATCGAACCTTATCAACACTCAAAGTCCATTGGGATTGGGGAAGATTTTGATTAATCAGGCCCTAATCCAAGTCAACAGAAGTCAAACAATGTTAAAAATGCAAAAAAAAAAGCATTAAATGATTTTAAATGGAAAATAAAAGGAAAATCCATAAAATGCCTCAAAACACTAAATACGTAGCCAAGAAAATTATGGAAAGTAAGAAACAACTTAAATAACATATGATAAAATTTTGAGAATTTTTAATGCATGGAAAATATTTTTAAACCAATTAAAATACATGAAATATGAGGAAATTAAAGAAAAATAGCAAAACACAAAATAAAATTGTGAAAAAATTACACAAGGTGTAAAATAATAGAAAATATTTTTATGAATTTTTTTGTAATTTTTTATTAAAAAATGATTTAAAATGAATTTTATAAAAGAAAATCAAATAAAAGAAAATAAAAGAAAAAAGAAATAAAACAGAAAAAATAAGGCGCGTTGGATCTGGCCTCATTAAATGACGTGGCAGATCTGATGGTCCTCAAGTGAAAGCGCACCATGGAAATTATTTAGAAAAAAGCATCAGATCTCATTTAAATCTAAAAACACCTCAGTCAACCACTGTGCACCTCCTGTCGCCTTCTCCGGTGCTCACCGGAGTTTGGTAATTGGTTAGCTCAAGGCATGAAACCACCACCATTACAACCGTATCATCAGTGTGAATCCAATCATAGCCTCCATTAAAATTTATTCAAACTGTGTGAAGAGAATTTTGCAAAAACTCGTAACATTTTAAAAAATGAAAATCAAAATTAAATGGTGAAATCAAAAGATAAATGAAATATAAAGCAATGACGAGCTTCAGTGAACAATCAGCAACACAATGGCATCTTATTTTTGTGAAAACAAAGTGAAATTTTGGCAATGCAGACAACAGATGTTCTAACACATGTCAATACATTGTTCTGCATAAACATTTAAACAAGAAACAGAACAACAGACTGATACCTTGAATATCAGAACTGCAGAATCATAGATGTTCTGACATCCGATCCAACATGTTAATCAAGACTAATAACAAAACTGTAAATTGCAGAATGTTAAATATGACAATATATGTTAACCTAGTTCAGTGTAATTCACCTACTCTGGGGGATACCAATCCAGGAAGAAGACTTCACTATCTTGTAGTATTACCCTAAAGCTAAACTCCCCCATTTACAACTTTATCCTAATTAATACCCTTAATGAACATCTTTACCAAAGTTAAACTCCATCGTTTACAACCCTGATACGAGAGACCTAATCACTTCCTTAATCACAACCTGTGATATCTCTGTCTTATGCCAATTCAGAATCTCTGTCATGTTTTCTTGACCAACAAGTTATCTTGGACTTGCTTTAAAGCTTCATCCAAGAACGATACACAAACCATTACCTAAAGGTGTTTGGTTCTGTCCCTGTACCAATGTCTTCCACTCTGCATCCCATGCTACAGAGGAAGACTTACAACTCCTAAGAGAGCCGATGACTCTCAAACCCTAAACCCTTATTTTTCAAAAGAGAACTAGGTTACAAAGTTACAAGTGATACAAAGGTACATTCGGTACACACTAAAACCCTAGGTCTAAGTCTTTTTATATAGTCTTCTGTTGGGCTTTCTATCTTTGATCCTGTGATTCCTTGATCCGCTCCTTAATTCTTGCAACAGATTAAAACCTTCTAACACAGTAAGTCAACCAAGATGTTGAGTCTCCAAACTGGGACATCTTCTTCGACATCTTTTTCTTCTGCAGATTCTTCAATTATATTATTGGTATGTTTTAGCAAAATTTAGTCAAACACCAGAAGCTTTCAATCTCCCCCTTTTGACAAATTTTGGCTAAAACATCTTCTTTTGCATTCTGCAATCAGCAAGACTCCTTCATCAAGACTCATTCATCTTGAGAATTAATTGGAGCTAAGGTCTGAGAGAGTCTCCCCCTCAACACCTTCCCCCTCCTTTCAACAGAAGGGTTGAGAAACAGAAGACTCCTCTAGAAAAGAAACAGCGGTTGTAGGCTTCGTAACACTAAGAACATAGATTGCGTAACTTAGGTCACAAGACACAACCTGCTTCACAACTTAGATCACAAGACACAAAGGGGATCATGATGTTAATATGTCAGAACAACATATCCCAAAAGATACCAAAAAACCATTCTCCCCCTTTTTAGCCAAAACTTGGCAAAAGTGACAAAGACAGCTCCAAACCCAGACGCAACTCACCCAGATTAAAAGAACCATCGGACACCAGTCCAGAGAAAGTATGGAGACAAAAGAAGTTTAAGGCAATCCTATTTATTGCTGAGCAGTTTCCTTAGAGAGTAACGAACCACAGAAAAAAACGTCGGTCAATTCAAAGAAACATCAATCGAAGGAAATAACTTCACCAAAAGCGCACCGGCCAAGACTGCTTTGACTATTTCTTCTTTTAAGAATACCGTCCAAAGAACTTATTACATGCACACATGTTATATAACAAGTTCCTGACATCATGTCAGACATTGTCTCTTCTCTACTAGCTTGCCTTTAGACCTGACAAAGACTTCAAATATTGGCTTTTCAAACAAAGACACACAAAATCATCTTCTTTCTTCCATAATTCCAAATGAAACACCTTCATCAAGAAATAACAACATTGATGATAAACTTTCAGTGATTCTTAATTCAGTAAGTAGAGAAAAATAAATTCTCCTAGACTAAACCAATGATTCTTAGGCATCTATCAAGAATCATAGAACTTGCACTGCCAAGTCTTCCCCTACTTGCAATAATACAGAAATGTCAAGACATCCTTCTTGACATCTCATCCTCCTATGATAGAAACATAATCACAGCTTGCTTGACACATAATACAAACTTGATTCAGAATTGCACCCCTGCAGTAATACATCTTAGATCAAGGAGCAACTCTCCCTATCTAAGATAACTAGTGCTCCTCCAATGAACACTTATGCTGATGAATAGAAAACATAAGACGCATCTTCATGTCTTCAAGAGCGCACCCTCTATCCAACCTACCTGCTGAACATAATCATCAACTCCACTTATTGCTTCTTCTGACAAGAACCAATAATCACTCACACATGAACACCATCATGCTTCCCGTGAGGACTCATTAGGATCACCATTCTAAATTAACAAACTCTTGGATTAAGATCAAAGCTCCATTGATCCCCCTCTTCTAGAAACTATCCATACACCAAAAAAAATACTCATGAATTCTCATGTATAGATCTCCTTGTTCCCTGAGATAAAATCCAATTGATCTAGAATGATCCACATTCCTCAAAGAGATACCATACCTCTTAGTTTGTTTTCTTCCAACTGTGTCAGATACTGTATACATGCTTCAGAACTTCACAGCTACCAAACCGATCCACTTCCCTTTAGTATGACTTGCCAATAGGGGTGTTATCCCCTCCACAAGCTTTTCATATGACCTTAGCAAGGTCACTCAATAGATAGACACCAACAATCCAAGACAGTTACTCCTTCATCATTCTCCCGTATGATAACCTGGAATACTTCTGATCAACTGGTGAATATCCATGTCAGACTTCCATGCATTCAACATATGATCCACTTGAGTCTTCTCTACACCATCCTTCCAAGGCAGTTTTTCTACTCCATCATTCTCTCGTATGACAAGATAAATACTCCTTAGACACGATGTAGGCAACAAGTTCCTAGACCAGAACTTAAGAATCCTCCTCCAAGGATAAGCAACCCAGAAAATGTTCTAACATCAGTTAGGACATCCTTCACACATCATAAACACCACACACCATGGCTCTTGATATGCTCCACCACTGGACTTACTATCTGCATAGTAGTCCAACTGAAGATCTTCACACAACACTGCGCCACCAGCTTGAACAAAGAAAACTTCAGAAACCCAGAGAAAAAAACTCTCATCCACCAAAAGAAGGTAAACTTTCATAAACTGAGAACTTCTGCCACAAGCTCGAAAATGAACAAGATCCTCCTTACATTTTCAACCAACCACCTTTCCGCACAAGAGCAATTAGTTTCAAGCATCCTGCTTAAATGCACAATAAAGATCAACCAAATGTCACTGTTTGACTGATCTTATTCTTCTTCAGAACTCCCACAAGATACATTGATCCACCAATGAAATATGATGTTTAAGTCACATGGACTACTTGCTCCATAGCAAGATATCTTGGATCCACCAAGCCTCTAAACATGTAACATCTTCCAAACCATGGCTCCCGCAAACTGTATGAGATAGACCTTTTTTATAGCATCCATAACTTCCATTCTCCTGTAGATCACCTTATCTTAAGCTGATGTTCCACATCACCAGGTGAGATTCTGATGTTAAGCTAGATGTCAGAACATTCTGATACGACATCCAGGTGCTGAATTCAACTCCTCCTTCTGCCACTTAGAAGAACCTCTTCCCTATTACAGAATAAGAGTTCCATGCTCTCATAGACTTGATTCAACAACCAAGTTTGAGTATACAACCTCCATCCTGCTTTGAAACTCCAAAGACTTCACACCTGCCACATCTGAATCTTCAGAAGATAAGTAGTCATAGACTACACCATAGCCATACCAAAGAATGCCACTTTCCTTAGTAGAGCAGTCTGTAGAAAGTCAGAGATAACTGCCACTTAACCTTGACCTTCAAAATGAGCAAAATCACATGTTCCCAAGTACCTAGATCAGAAATAAACTGATCCAAGCAGTAACCATCAAGATTATGATGTCTTCATCTTCATCTTAAACAACACTAAAGTCCAGACCAGTTTCTTGCCAGGAAACTCTCCAGAGATCACATGCTTCTGTCACACCAGACTGAAGCCGATTCTTATGTCAACACCCAAGACTAAAACAGATGCTAAAGCGTATGCAGTACCCCTCCCATGATTCTGCACAAATTTTGATGATGAGATGTTCCAACATCTTGTTGAACATCAACAATCTTGACTTTCAAGGATAATCAATTAAATACTTGTGAATTCCACAAATAGCAATTGATCTTAACTCCTTGTCCAATAACCCTTCTTCACTGTTGTAGCTAAGCTCCACCAGATCACTTCATGAACACTTATCAAGTATTCAATATTTTGCAAGTATCTTCTTTGACAAACAATGTTGAGATACCAAGGCTGCCACCTTTGACTCAAGTAACTAAGATTCTCTCTGAACGAATCCTATTTGCCTCAACGATTCTGAAAACTCCAATCAGATTGGATCCACCCTTAGAGTTAAAAGAGATGAATCCTTCCTTACTGTTTTGGAGAGTGAAAATAAATCACCTCCACTTTCTTTAGGTTGTGTTTCATAGAAACACCTTCTAGTAAGAAGAATAACTAGAAGACTCCAAATGCACGACTGAGACGCCTTTATGAGTGGAATTGAGAGAATTCTCAAGTATCTTTGACAACTTAGCCGATCAACAATCTATCAAACGCCCAGAGCAAGAACTTGATAAACCTAAACTCAACTCCTCCCCTCTTCAACTGACTTCAAACTATACCATGGAACCAAGCTTCCAAGTATCAAGTCACCATAACAGACATCTTCCAACAACTCCCTTCATTCTATTGTTCCCAACTTTGGAATAAAAGAATGCAGATATCTTCACATATAAAGGCCGACGATTGAGACCTTCTACCATCTGTCTTTAGTAACAACTCCAGAATCCCATAATTCTAGAGCTCTTCATCAGAAACACATGCAGCGGAACCACCAAGGAAAAAATTCAACTTACTCTAATAAGATGTCAAAACATCTTATAAGACACCCCAACAAGAGAACTAGCCACTTCTCCTGCAGTTGTTGTAGAACCTCCTCAGCGACATGAACAACCTCTGGGTTATCACCTTCGATCCAGAACATTCATCCCATCCATTAATACCCTTGAGTATGTCTGAATTGATTGATCTGATCTTCAAAACTCCTCCTTGTTTAAACGCCAGAAAGTATCTCCCAAAGATCTCATCCAGAAACAGACAGGATGCCTGCTCTGATACCAATTGAAATTCTGGAAATGCAGACAGAAGACATCCTAACACATATCAAGACATTGTTCTACATAAACATTTAAACAAGAAATAGAACAGCAGACTGATACCTTGACTATCAGAACTGCAGAATCACAGATGTTACGACATCCGATCCAACATGTTAATCAATACTAATAACAAAACTGTAAATTGTAAAATGTTAAATAAGACAGTATATGTTAACCCAGTTCGGTGCAATTCACCTACTTTGGGGGATACCAATCCAGGAAGAAGACTTCACTATCTTGTAGTATTACCCTAAAGCTAAACTCCCCCGTTTACAACTTTATCCTAATCACTACCCTTAATGAACATCTTTACAAAAGTTAAACTCCATCGTTTACAACCCTGATATGAGAGACCTACTCACTTCCTTAATCACAACATGTGATATCTATGTCTTATGCCAATTCAGAATCTCTGTCATGTTTTCTTGACCAACAAGTTATCTTGGACTTGCTTCAAAGCTTTGTCCAAGAATGACACACAAACCATTACCTAAAGGCGTCTGGTTCTGTCCCTGTACCAATGCCTTCCACTCTGCATCCCATGTTATAAAGGGAGACTTACAACTCCTAAGAGAGCCGACGACTCTCAAACCCTAAACCATAATTTTTCAAAAGAGAACTAGGTTACAAAGTTACAAGTGATACAAAGGTACATTCGGTACACACTAAAACCCTAGGTCTAAGTCTTCTTATATAGTATTCTGTTGGGCTTTCTATCTTTGATCCTGTGATTCCTTGATCCGCTTCTTAATTCTTGCAACAGATTAAAACCTACTAACACAGTAAGGTAGCCAGGATGTCGAGTCTCCAAGTTGGGACATCTTCTTCGACATCTTTTTCTTCTGCAGATTCTTCAATTATATTATTAGTATATTTTAGCAAAATTTAGTCAAATACCAGGAGCTTTCACGAAGCCTCCAACTACCTTGTCCAAATATGATCAGAAGTGAAGAAAGCTGGACTTGCTTAGGATGTTTCAGAGGGTCTCAAGCTTTGATTCTTGTTGCTTTAGCTTCAAGAGATGGCAAGGAAGCCAACAGAAGCAAAAAAATTGATTTGAAATAGCTTGAAAAGGAAACACGATTTCAGAAAATTTAAAGAAGAATTTTGAGTTTCTCCAGGTTTTTGGAGGCTCCTAAGCTTGAAATTGTGAGGAATAGCTTTCTCTATATATAGATGAGGTGAGAGGATAAAATACGTGTGAGAATTGAGTGCCAATCGTGTGAATCATAAGCAAGCAAAGTGTGACCAAAACTTGAGTGGAAAGCATACAAAATGCAGCGCATTCTTATTGATTTCAGGTCATTTTGCATCTTTCTACATCACTTAACATCATCAAGCCCTAAACACGTACAAATATTTGCTCAATTTGGAGAATTGAGTGAGTTTCCAAAACTGATCATGACCAAAATTCAGTTTCATGGGGTCAACTTCAAGCCATTGGGAAACAGTGTACACTTGACCTTTGATCCTCATTTTTTTTTGATAAATGATCACATCATAACATAGAGGACAATGCAAAAGGAAAGGTTTCATTTGGATGCTTGAGTAAAACGTCATGTCCATGTAAAGTCAGCAACATGACCTATAGTGTCTTCAAACTTTTCATGACTTTACAAGCATAATTAGCCTTTGTTCTTTGAAACAAACTTGTAGAGGGCATCAAATATGATAATTAGAAAAAAGAACCACCCATAAAATTTTAAAATTGAGAGAGTTATGATCTTTGGAAGTTAGGAAAATAACACTTGAATTTAGGTCAAATTTCACTAAGTCCACAAAGTGACATCTAATGTTTCCAAACTTTTGATGATCTTCCAAACATAATTGGCTCTTGACTTGTAAAGAGAACTAGTAAAGGATGACAAGAAGATTCATTTTCCCAAGGAAGCACTCAAAAATGTTGAAAAATGAGTGAGTTATGATGTTTTGAACTTTGACTTGGAATGTTGACTTTTTAGGTTAAACCACTTTGAACAATCTTGCAACTTTGGACTTTTCTTGGATTTTAAGGCAGATTGATGATCATGTGAACTTCAAATGATTGATTCTTGATTTTATTTAGATGAATCTTGCAATGGCTTGAAGAAACTTGTTGATAAAGGCATGGAAATTAACACATGAACCTTTGAAATATCTTGTAAACCAAGCAACCAAACTTTGAGCTATCTTTGATCAAATGAAGTTGAATGATGCTTGAGACCCTATGCTTTGAGATTAGAGGTCATTCTTTGAAGAATAGAATTTGAAAATCACTGGTTGACCACACTTTGACTTGAGGAACTCATACCCTAGCTGAGGAGACAATCACTTGATGCTCTTGATTCCAAACCCTACCTTGCAAAAGAAACAAAAGGGACAAGGCATATTTTTTGTATTTTTATTAATGGTTAGTAAACATAAGCAATATAAAAGCAAAAGGCAACAAAAGAGTGCTCGGTGACCTCCTACACCAGGGCAAAACCCTAGAGATGAGAGCTAAGAGGATCCATGTTTGTGATTGCAATGAAATGTAGATGAATATGATAGGTGGCATCTTAGAGGTAAAAATTAGGGTACGACACATAATCTTTAATGTTATGACCATCTCTATGATGGTCTAAAAATCCTTGATTTTAAGAGTTCTAGTCATAGAACATATCTATCAACGGGCTGATAAAACTCTAAAATATTCCAAAGATAAGCTTAGTCACAAGTGAATGACTACTTGATATAAACAATGGAGTGTTTTTTGTTATTTCTATAATTTGAGCAGGCATTGTGTGAAACTTTCTTTTATCACATTGAACGAGTAACTCAATATCTATTGGTAAAAGAAAAAAATATTAACTAACTCAATATCTACTGGTAAAGGAAAACAATATGAACTAACTCAATGACAAGTTACATTGAACGTGTAAATAAAATAGCTAATTTATTGTGTACTACATACAATAGGAATGTGATTAAAAATTAATAACATTACGTGATTCTGAATTTTAGAATCTTGTATGGCATGACAATCTCCCTGCTAGTACATGAACATCTCCTATTTTAGAGATATGAGAGATTATTAGGTTGTGGCTTGTCACTGCATTTGGTCGTGGAGAAATAAAGAAGAACATGATGAAGATTTTCATCGTCCCTTCAATAAGGGCCAGCATGTATAAAATCTGGTGAAGCTCTACGAGATTGCCAGGAATCATAAATGGTGTTTTTTTAAGGCAGATAAAATGATGAAGTTGATTGGTTGGAAAACTCCTCAAATCAATTGGGTAGAGCTCGTCATTGATGGATCCTGTAAATATATGAGTAAGGTATGTTGTGATGGTGTTATTCGAGATGCTTGAGGAGATTGAATTTGTGGTTTTTTCAAAAATAATGGTAGTTACAATGCCTTTTTTGGCTGAACTTTGGGGAGTTTTTGAAGGTCTTAAGTGCACTAAAGGACTAGGATTAAGAAGAGTGGAACTCAATATTCATTCTATAGCAGTTGTGAAAGCTATAGGAAATGCATCATCCAATAATATACATGTTCACGCTTTATTGAGAAAAATTCTAAGATTGCTCGCACTTTATAAGGAGGTTCTGCATTCCTTACTTATAGGGAAGCAAACAAATGTGATGACGCGCAGGTGAATAAGGTTGTTATCCAGAGGTTAATAACATTTTTCATGATGGTATACCTGGTTATCTTAGGTCATTTCTAGTTGATGACTTCATGTGTTATTCTTATCTTAGATGTGTGGTTGTGTAGTATTTCTTTTGGGCATTGGCTCTCTTCTCTATAAAAAAAATAATAATTAATTTATTGAAGTTAGAATATATATATATATATATATAGAGAGAGAGAGAGAGAGAGAGAGAGATTGGTAAGGCTAGAAATTCCTACGATTGTGTTTTTGAAATTTGGGAAATCTTTGGAGGTATCAAAATGGATTTTAAAACACTTGGGCAGAAAATAAGATTTGTTCTTGGTAACTTGGGTTACTATTTTCTTAACTCTTTTATAATTTCTTGTAATAATTCTTGAAAATATAGTGAATCGAAGAGTTATTCTCTCCCTTAAAGTATATCGTTTGAGCAAAACGGGTAAGCAAGTTATTGTGTTTTTTGTATTTTATTCTTATGAATTGTTGTGTACGTGTCTTCACTTTTGGCAAGTTATTGTTTTGCTGCCATTTATTTTAGTTGTCATTATTTTTTTTTCAGACACATCAATTTTTGATATGTGATTGAACTCTAAATGATTCTACCAAGTGGTTTGAAATTATTCAACCAATTGTTTACAACATTATCATATGCACCAAACATACCCTCAATGTTTGTGTTTTTTTCAAATCGGACCATCACTCAATCCATTTAAGGTCATGTAACCAAATGTTTAGGAAGTAGGACAGACCAATGAATGAATATGCTCTAGAGGCACATTTGATTAGGGTTACTATGACATTTGTCTCTTAAGAGAGTTATCTCGCAGAAATTTCTAGAGCCATTAAACACAAGACCCACACTATAAAATCCAAGGAGTAGTTCTGTTGGTAGTTGGTTAGTTGATAGTTGATAAAAGATAGGTTTAGAAAATTGTTTAGAAGAAGGCTATGTCATTGATTTCTTGGATGATGAATTACAAGATACCAATGGCCTATTTATAGGCTCAAGTCACCACCCTCTACATTACATTAGTTCTCTCTAGAGTTTTCATGATAGATGAGTATCATGATAGTTCTAGGTTCTTCTATCATTTTAATATACTTATAGTTCTAGATTGTTCTACCATATTCATAACTATTATAATTCTAGGATCTTCTACCATTTTCATACATATTATATTTAAGAATATTCTAGAAATTTGTAGCAATTTCAACACTCCTCCTTGATGCAAATTTCTGTGACTCCAAGCATAGCTCGTAGCTCTTCAAATATTGGTCTCGGCAACGCTTTCGTGAATATGTCTGCAATTTGATCTTCTGTTATGCAGTAGTCGAGTTTGATCTCTTTAGTTGTTTTAGCTTCTCTGATAAAGTGATACTTGATTGCTATGTGTTTTGTTCTGTTGTGATGTACTGGATTTTTCGCTATTGCAATTGCTGATTTGTTGTCGCAATTGATTTTAGAAGGCCCATCCAGGTTTTCTCCCATGTCTTCAAGTATCCTTCGAAGCCATATAGCTTGACTCGTTGCTTCAGCAGCTGCCACATACTCTGCTTCTGCTGTAGATTGTGCAACCGTAGCTTGCTTCTTCGACGCCCAAGAGAAAATTCCTGATCCTAGTGAGAAAGCATAGCTAGAGGTGCTTTTCATGTCATCTACCGAACCTGCCCAATCACTGTCGGTGTAGCCAAGTAATTATGAGTTGGTTTCGGTAGTGTACCATATACCTAATTCTTTTGTTCCTTGTAGATACCTCAAAATTCTTTTTCCTGCTCCAAAGTGTATTTGACTTGGGCTTTGCATGAATCTTGATAAAAGACTTGTAGCATACATTATGTCTGGCCGTGTAGCTGTCAAATATAGGAGGCTTCCAACTAGACTTCTGTATATGGAAGCATCAGCTTCTGGTGCTCCATCATTCTTCTGTAGTTTCTCATTTGTTATGAGTGGAGTAGCGACAGGTTTGCAACCATACATCTTGAATTTCTTAAGTAAGCCTTATGTGTATTTCTTTTGCGAGATGAATATTCCTTCTTTTCTCTAACTTACCTCTATACCGAGGAAGTAACTCATCAAACCAAGGTCGGTCATCTCAAAGGTCTTCATCATGTCTTCTTTAAACTCCATCATCATCTTAGTATTACTTCCAGTGTAGATAAGATCGTCCACATATAGAGAGAGTAAGAGAGTGTGCTGACCTTGAGACTTGATGTAAAGTGTAGGCTCACTTTTGCTCCTCCAGAATCCTCGACCCATGAAATACTGATCGATTCTGCTATACCATGCTTGAGGTGCTTGCTTCAAACCATATAGTGCCTTTCTTAGTCTTAACACTTTGCTTTCTTCTCCTTCAGACATGAATCCTTGTGGCTGCTCCACATAGATCTCTTCTTCAAGTACGCCGTTGAGGAAGGCAGATTTGACATCTAGTTGATGTATACTCCATCCTTTTTGTGCCGCAAGAGCTATTAGAGCTCTAATGGTATCAAGACGAGCTACTGGTGCAAATGTCTCATTGTAGTCAATCCCAGGTTGTTGTGAGTAACCCTTAGCTACTAGTATCGCCTTGTGTTTCTGTATGGTGCCATCAGGGTTGAGCTTTGTCTTATAGACCCACTTAACTCCAATGATATCTTTTTCAAGGGGACGATTTACTAACTCCCATGTGTTGTTTTTTTTTATCATCTTTATCTCATCTTCCATTGCCTTGACCCATACTTCCTGCTTTGACGCTTCTTCAAAGCTTCCAGGTTCAAGAATAGCCAAGTTACAAGTTTCATATATGTCCACCAAAGATCTTACTCGTCTTGGATTAGACTCTGGTGATGATAGTTCTTGATCTTGTTGTTGTGGTGGAGGTGAAGCAGATTCATGTGAGTCTTCTTCCTCAGCTTCTTCTTGAGGTAGTTGAACTGGTATAAGGATGTTCTTCTCCACTTTTTCTTCATCCCAATTCCAAGAAGCATTCTCATCAACTTCAACATCTCGACTGATGATGAGTTTTTTTGTTTGCAAGTTGTAGACACGGTAGCCTTTAGAGATAGTGCTATACCCCAGGAAGATACCTCGTATAGTCTTGTCTTCAAGCTTGTGCCTCTTCACGTCTGGAATGTGAATATAGCATATAGATCCAAAGACCCTTAGGTGCTTTGCTGATGGCTTCTTTCCGTTCCAAGCTTTAATTGGAGTCTTATCTTGTACTGCCTTAGTTGGACATCTGTTGAGTATGTAAACAGCAGTGTATACTGCTTCAACCCAGAATGTGTTAGGAAGTCCCTTCTCCTCGAGCATTGATCTAGCCATTTCCATAACTGTGCGATTCTTTCTCTCTGACACACCATTTTGTTGAGGAGAATATGCGACCGTAAGTTGTCGCTCAATGCCTTCATCCTCACAAAATTTGTCAAACTCGCGGGAGGTGTATTCTTTGCCTCGATCACTTCTTAGTACTTTTATCCGTTTTCCACTTTGATTTTCAGCAAGGGCCTTGAACTTTTTGAATACTCCAAAAACTTCTGATTTTTCTTTTAGGAAATAGACCCATGTCATTCTAGAGAAGTCATCAATGAATAGTATGAAGTACCTGTTGTTCTCGTGTGATGGCGTTCTCATTGGTCCACAGACGTCAGTATGTATCAGCTCCAATAGATCTTTCGCTCTCCATGCTCCGCTTGTTGAGAATGGAAATCGGTGTTGCTTACCAAGGAGACATCCTTCACACACTTCATTATTATCCTTTATGCTTGGAAGATCTCTCATCATATTCTTCTCATGTAACAACTTCAAGGCATGTGTGTTGAAGTGGCCAAATCTTCGATGCCAGAGCCATGAATCATAAACTTGCACCTTCATGGCAATGTTAGTTGCATATTTTAAATTTAGCAGAAAGCTTCTATTGCTCTTATTCATCTTCACTTAGGCTATCTCAGACCTTTTATTTTTGTTGTCTAAGATTTTGCATACACCTCCTTCAAAGTGAAGTGTGTAGCCTCTCTCCATCATTTGGCCAATGCTTAGAAGATTTTCTTTTAGGCTGGGAACTAGTAAAACATCATGGATGAGTCGTGTACCTTTATTTGTCTCCACCATGACAGTTCCTTTGCCTTTTGATTCAACCACACTTCCATTTCCCAGTCGAACTTTGACTTTGACAGACTCGTCAATGCTTTTGAAAATAGTCTCATCCTTAGCCATGTGGTTGCTACATCCACTATCCAAATACCAACTTCCACCTTTTTCTTTGATTGAGTCTTGAGTGGCATAGAACATACATTGTTCTTGATCATGCTCCTCTGTGATATTAGCTGGATGCCTATTTTTGTTGCGACAATTTTTCTCTACGTGCCCGAACTTCTTACAATGGTTGCATTGTGGCATATTACGGTACCAACAATTTTTCTCTGCGTGGCCTAGTCTTTTGCATATATTGCATGGAGAATTTTTATCTAGCTTGTTCTTAAGGAAATTTCTAGAAACTTCTCTTCTTCTGGAAGTTTCTCCATAATTTTTCTTTCCTCCACTTTCTTTATTTTGGGGCTGAAATTTTAGCTTTGATTGGAAGGCATTTTCTAGTGTATCTTCTTTATGCCTATACAGTCTTTGCTCATATGCTTCAAGAGAGCCCACAAGTTCTGTCACTGATAGAGTGGACAGATCTTTGGTTTCTTCAATCATTGTCACGATTGGGTCAAACTTTAGGGGCATAGTAATTAGAATTTTTTCAACGATTTTCTTGTCAAGAATTTCTTCCCCAAAAACTCTCATTTGATTAACTATTTCTTTAACCTTAGAATAGTAATCTTTAGCTGTCTCAGACTCCTTCATCTTCAATAGTTCAAAATCTCTTCTTAGAGATTGAAGTTTAACGGCACGTACCTTATCGCTTCCTTGAAACTCCTCCTGCAACGTGTTCCATGCTTCTTTGGCAGCTTAGCTCCCATAATTCTTGGAAAAATTGCATCAGTCACCGCTTGTTGCAAGGTGAACAACGCCTTTGAATTTTTCTGTTTGTTTTGCTTCAACTCTTTTTCTTGAGTTGCATTAAGAGCCGAAGTATCCGCGGGAACGGTGAAGCCTTTTTCTACTATGTCACATAAATCTTGAGATGAAAAAAATGTTTCCATTTTAACACGCCAGAAATCATAATTTTCACCATTGAAAATAGGGACAGGAATAGATGATGATTAAGTGGTGTTATCCATAGTTTAGAAAAAAATTTCGGAGTGGGTTTATAGTACAAAGGAAATTTTTTAGTAGTTTGGAGGATTTTAGAATGTTAGGTAGGTAATATAACTACGCCCAATATATGACCGAACGTAGCTCTGATGCCACTGTTGGTAGTTGGTTAGTTGATAGTTGATAAAAGATAGGTTTAGAAAATTGTTTAGAAGAAGGCTATGTCATTGATTTCTTGGATGATGAATTACAAGATACCAATGGCCTATTTATAGGCTCAAGTCACCACCCTCTACATTACATTAGTTCTCTCTAGAGTTTTCATGATAGATGAGTATCATGATAGTTCTAGATTCTTCTATCATTTTAATATACTTATAGTTCTAGATTGTTCTACCATATTCATAACTATTATAATTCTAGGATCTTCTACCATTTTCATACATATTATATTTAAGAATATTCTAGAAATTTGTAACAATTTCAACAGTTCAGATTTAAGTAAACAATATTAAAAATCATAAACCTCACACTAATGGTATTTATTAACATGACCATTAAAGTATTTGTAAGTTCATATTCACCTTCGAGAACAAGAAGTATGAAAGGCCTAACTCCACTTTTGATCCTACAAATTTCATCTTCTATAACATGTAACCCTTCACACCTTTAGGATAACCAATAAAGACATTTTTCACAACCCTAGCATCAAGTTTGTTTTGTTTGAAATGTGCAACCATTAAAGTTGATATGACCTTCAAATTAGAGTAGTATATTACTTTATTGATAAAGAAATATTTTGTCGCACCATCTTCATGCCATAAATTATTTTTCAGCCCAGCTCTAAGAAAAATGCACAATACCCTATCTAAAATCATTTTCTTACATTTAAACACAATTTAATGTATCTTTATACCTTTTTTCATGCAAAACTCATTAAACTACTTTAAAATAAACTCTAGACCGTTGTTAGTTCTTATTTCATTAACATGCCCTAATCTAAAATTACATAGCTTGTTTTGTCATGAAAGTATTGACTAACTAATGATGCATGGCCAATAACAATGGAAACAGCTAAAATATAAAACTTACACATTTAAGACCCTTTAGCCATGACTAATTCACCAAGAAATATTTTCAACACCTCATGTTTAACTCTAGTGCATTAACTTAGATCATCAAACATGCTTAAAAACATCAAATGTCGCTTAAGATCGAAAATATGCCTCATATTGCATAGAAGGAACTAACATTCATCAATCATTCTAAGTTTAATTATGATAATAACATTAACTTTTCAAGCCTTATTGTTACATAATTGAAGGAGTCCAACTTTTTTAACTCAATTGTCTTAGAGAATTTGTTCCTTGGAAATATATGATTGTAGCATCCTCAGTCTATGAACATAATCTTTCTTGGGACAATCCTTATTGAAATGACCAATTTTATGCAAATGAAGAATTTTAGTTTCAAATCATCAAAACCCTTGGAATTGTAAATCTTCCTCTTTTGGTTTCTTCTACTCTCCCTTCTTCCTCTTGAAAATCTCAAGCCTTCACCTCACTATTTTGTAAGTCATCAATAATTTTGCTAAATAATGTAAATTAGTCTATAATGTATTTATTCTCTACTATTCAAAATGGGTAGAGTTGTTCTTTCAAACACCATTTTTGAGCCAAGGAATTGGCCATATACAATTATTGATGCTTGACCCTTATCTCCATCGTTGTCTTGTTCCAAGCGAATCCCCTTAGGATTTATCTTTGAGACACAATATAATGGCACTCTTGGCCTTATCCACCATCTTTGCCTTCTTTTCTTGTTTTAGGTCTGAAAGAATCAATGTATCCTTTTTCAATACTTCTATAAAATTTTTTTAATTAAGATTTCTTACAGTTTCACTTTCCATAACCCAAAAGTCGATGTCTCAAGAAAATTTATCGATAACCAAGTTAGAAACCAAAATGCTCATTTGTAAACTTAAACCCTTTTCGATATGGTGGTTCAAACACACCAAAAACTTTTATTCGTGACATAAATAACATTTTCCATCAAAATAAATGGCCTCAATAAAAAATTAATTTGTCAAACGGTATAAGCAAATCAAAAGAACAAGAATAAATGATGAGTACATACAAAAATTGTTTATTCTGTTTGATCAAACTGGTCTAGGTTTATATATATATATATATATACAAAGAGAGAGAGAGAGAGAGAGAGAGAGAGAGAGAGAGAGAGAGAGAGAGAGAGAGAGAGAGAGAGAGAGAGAGAGAGACTCTACAGTGCATTATACCTCAAGAGATGTTAAATGAGATTACAAAAAAGGTATAAGAAAATAGTTTTCCAAGTTAATAAGAACATCTCCTATTGCCTACACAAGTATTTTCCAATCTATTCTCCTCTTAATATATGAATCACAAAAACCCAAGGTGTTTAAAATTACTTCCTAACGAACTTACATGCCTCCAAAGTTCTTTTACTTATTTGAATAATGAGTCCTTGGAATCTCTCACCCTCCTCTCTATGTTTCTCTTTTGTCACTTTTCTAAGTTTCTATTTCTAGAAAACCTTAATTTTAGGAGGTTTCTTATCACACCACCCAAGTTTCTTATACACCACGTGAAATTTCGTTTTTGTCCCCGGATTCCGGATGTGCACATCCGGACGCACCGTTTTTTTAAAAAACGCTGATGTGTTCCAGATGTGCACATCCGGAAACATAGTATAACTTTATTTTTTTAAATTCCTGATCTGCAGATCTGGAAAATAGCATAACTTTATTTTTTTTTTTAAATCGGTTTTGTCGGTTGGTCGCATACCTTAATATATCATCGCAAGTTAATATACATTCGAATGAGGGGAGGGAGAAGGTCTTGACAGCATGATGAAGATCTTGAGTCAAGGGATTAGGTTTCCCGCCAATAGAAAACTTTGTTCTTCGTATCTCTCCAATAGAAAACTTTGTTCTTTGTATCTCTTCAATGTGTTGTTTAGGTGTAGCCATTAATCTTCAGTCAATGTCAATGAGGGTAGGGAGAAGGTCTTGACAACATGATGAAGATCTTGAGTCAAGGGATTAGGTTTCCCGCCAATAGAAAACTTTGTTCTTCGTATCACTTCAATGTGTTGTTTCGATGTAGCCATTAATCTTCAGTCAATGTCAATGAGGGGAGGGAGAAGGTCTTGACAGCATGATAAAGATCTTGAGTCAAAGGATTAGGTTTCCCGCCAATAGAAAACTTTGTTCTTCGTATCTCTTCAATGTGTTGTTTCGGTGTAGCCATTAATCTTCTGTCAATGTCAATGAAGTAAACATGCATTACAGAGTGAAACGTTGATGAATAAAAAAAAGTTTGTATGCATAAAAAAACACATTATTATTTACCTGTAAGGGCACAGAGCACCGAAAAGACTGAGCTTTCTGGAGAAGAAAGGTTAAGAATAACAGTAGTTACTAACGTACACGATACAAGAAAAGTGTTTGAATGCATAAATAATTCATTATTATTTACCATTTTGGTTTTCAGGGAGTGGCGTGTGGCTTTCTATAAATCAACTGGGTTTAAGCCTATAAGGATTATATTTTACAGGTTCGAAGATTGTAGGACAAATGAAGATCAATAGTAAAATATTACTTCTTTGACGTTATCCAAGATAAATGGCAGCAGAGTCGACACAAAGTTGGTGGTACTCCTATTAACACTTGCAGAACCAGAATCAGAATTTTTGACTTCACTTATGTAGTATCAAGCGCGGAAAGCTATCAAGTGTTCCCCGGTTTTAAAGCAAAACTTGATTGAACTGACCCTCACTTACTCCATATACATAAATATACATCAACATGTATCAATTAGGCACCACGCTCGATACTATATAAGTGAAGTAAAAAATTCTGATTCTGGTTCTGAAAGTGGTAATAGAAGTACCACCAACTTTGTGTCGACTCTGCTGCCATTTATCTTGGATAACGTCAATGAAGTAATGTTTTACTGTTGATCTTCATTTGTCCTACAATCTTCGAGGATAGAGTTGGGAGTTCGGATATTCACAATGCCTTTTTTGGATATATATAACTTATGGTTACAGAGGTCATGTTTGTCACCATAGGTGGATGACCGTTATTTTGTTAAAATATGAGTTAGAACTACTAGACAGCTTTTGGATACGGAACAAATGACCATCATGCATTTTGATAAATATTTTGAAGTTCATTAAAGGATGTCTGCCATATTCGTTCCTCTAACCTTCTGTTAAAATACACATTATTATTATTTCTTAAAATAAATATATCTTTTAAGTTTCAGCCATTTTTCTGGATGTGCACATCCGGACTACTCGTAACTTGTCATTCCGGATTTGCACATCCGGAACAAAACAACGTTTTTTAAAAAATGGTGCGTCCGGATGTGCCCATCCGGAATTGGGGGGCAAAAATGAAATTTCACGTGGTGTATAAGAAACATGGGTAGTTTGCTAAGAAACTCTCTTATTTTATGGTGTGCCTCTCGTACTAAAAAAATGGCTGAAAAAGAATTTTAAAAGTTTTAGGAGAAACACATTATGTTTTGGAACAAACGCGAGAACACACTATCTACCCACTAAACGCAATGCATTTCCTAAAAGCATTGCATTCCTGCCAACCACATGCCTTTCTCACGAACTTTTTTACATGATTTTTAGTCAATATCCACATTTATCAACCTTGACTCGTCAACCACCTCAATTCTCTATCTAAAGCTTAAATAACTCTTCAAAAAACGTGATCAAATCCAAGAAGTGCATGAAACATTGATCTATGAATTGTTTTGGTAACGATCTCCCCCATATTCCATTATTTCAGATAGTCTCACAAGCTTCCAAATATGGTTCTTCATTAGTGAAGGCATTTTATCAATCGCCTACAACTATTTTTTATTCTTTTTGCTTTTGAATGCCTCCTTGAAGGTTTTCTATCACAGTCTTGCAACCCTTCAAGAACAATTTTGGCTTAAACTCATGATGTTGCCTTAGATTTTGTAAAAGTAACTCAGGGTTTTCTAACATTTTAAGTATAATCTTACCAATGCTTTCAACTCTATATTATGATATACTTGTTATTATTGAGTCGAAGACTACACCTTCTTATATCTTCGGATTCTCAAAGTTTTCTTTCCTTGGACACATGAGATAAGAACATCTCGAATCCATGACCTAACTAATATTTGTATCTAAAGTTGTCACCACTATTGTACCAGCACTTTAATAACCATTCTCATCTTAGTAAACCACAATTTGAAAAAAGAAATTCGTTTCCTCTTTCAGTATAATCATTCTTGAAGTAACTGGTTATATGAATAATGAAACATTTTAACTCCAACTCATCAAAACCTTTGGCTTGGACTTATTTTTCTTTTGGTTTCTTCTACTCTCACTTCATCCACCTGATACACTCAAGCCTTCACCATTATCGTCAACCTTTAACTCTTGCATATTTTAACTTCTTGATTATGATGGCTGATTGGACCTTCTCTAAGATGATATTGTTTTCCTTACCATAAATAAGGTCATCTTTAAAATAATCTAAATATATGGGTAATGAGTTTAACAAAAGTAAAGTCATGTCTCATAATCAAGCTTCACCTCAGTATTTTGCAAGTCATCAATGATATTTCTAAATTTTGTCAATTTTTCCACAACGAATTTGTTCTCTAGTATTTAAAATGGATAGAGTTGTTGTTTCTGATACAACCTGTGAGTCAAAGACTTGGTCATATACAATGATTCAAGTGTGACCCATATCTCTGAAACTGTTTTCAACATGGCGACTTCCCTTATGACTTTATCTCTGAGGCACAACATAATGACACTCATATCTTTATCAACAATCTTGGTGTGCTTTGCTTGCGTTAAGCTTGCAGGAATCAATGCGTCACATTTCAATTATTCTATACACTTGTGTTGAATTAAAATTGTTTGAACCTTCTATTTCTACAACTCAAAATCGTTGTCTTTGGAAAAACTTTTCGATATCCTAGTTAAAATCCAAGGTGCATATTTGTAAACTTAAACTTTTTTCCCATGGTATGTGCTACTTGTTAAATTGAATGGCTTAAATTCACTAAGAACTTTAATGTGTAGAGAACAACGACAACAAAAATAAATTCTATTAAGAAAAAAATAATGCAAGCAAACCACATGAACGAGAATAATTTAAATGATGAGTACACACATAATTTATTTACCAGTTTGATTAAACCAATCTACGTTGGAAGAGAAATAACTCTCTAATCCATTATACTTCAAGAGTTATTACAAGAGATTACAAGATGATTTATGAAGAACATAGCATTCCAAGTTTATAATAATGTCTCTTATTTTTTACCCAAGTGTTTTACAAAATTTATGTATAACACAAATCCAAAGTATTTAGAATTATTTCTCAATTCCCTCACACCCTAAAAGATATTCGAATTCTCTTCACAATGAATCGTAAAAATCTTTTTTTTTGTCTCTTTAAGTTCGTCTTTTCCCATTTCCCTTACATGCCCCGCCCCCAAAGTCTTCATAATCTTAGAACAATGAATTTTAATAATTCGTACCTTTATGTCTCTAAGTTTTTCTCTCTTTAAAAAAATATTATTTTCCTCTAGTGTTTCAACCGTATAAAAAAAGGTTGAAAAACGTCTTTTAAGTATTTTAGACAAAACACATTGTATTTTTGAAAAATGCATGAGTACACTGAGTTCCTAGTAAATGTGTTGTGTTTCTCAAACGCGTTGCACTCTCACGAACTTTTTTAGAGAATTTTTAGTCAATCCCTAGAGTTTATATTACTAAATATTCATAGGGGACAATAAGAAATTTGACAACCTTCCTTCTCAAGATGTGAATTATTAACTCAAAGATGATACAAAAATGGACTTTTTACTGTTGTACCCCCTTTTGAAAATGTAAATATCATAATATCCCACTCTGAAAAAAAAATTCCAGGATA
Organism: Lathyrus tuberosus; assembly: GCA_022829125.1. Lineage (NCBI taxonomy): Eukaryota > Viridiplantae > Streptophyta > Magnoliopsida > Fabales > Fabaceae > Lathyrus > Lathyrus tuberosus. The sequence continues at coordinate 1,557,489 of JALAZF010000699.1, read as the reverse complement.
CCCTATATCTTTAGGGTGCTCGCCATTTAGTTCCACGAGCAGATGAAGAGAATTTTACTCAGTAGGTGCTCGCCACTTGAGATGGCGAGCATGTGAAGGGAATTTTTTTTTTCGTTTTTTATTTTTTAAATATATTTACTTGTTTTATATTATAATTTTAATGATTTAAAATATTATAAATTAATAAATTAATGATTTAAAATATTATAAATTAATAAATTAATACTAAAATAATTAAATAAAATTTTTTGATGCAATATTAAAATAAAATGCAATAACATAATATAGTAAGAAAATACATACACTAAAACATTATTTTTTGTATTGATAATTCACAACTAAGAAACGTTACATCAATAATGGCCGTCTGTCTCACACCTAATGCCCCTTTTATGTCGATGTCCCCTGCCCATAAGTTCATTTGCATTCCCTGGAGGTGATTGAGAAGAATCGGAAGACATGTCTTCACCGTGATGTGTCGTTGAAGGCTCTGGTTGCCTTGAAGGGGGATCCGCTTGCGTCGTTACTTGCTCCCCAAGAATGTCATCAATGTTTAAGTTAGGCATTTGCATTAATTGTTCCTCCGTCAGCAGAAAATGTTGGAATAAATGTGCTGGTTGTGGTGGTTGGGTGTAGGTATCGGGTTGGGTACTTTGGAGTGTTAGGATGTAGACATCGTCAAGCATGAAGGTGGAGGTGGGTTGAGAGAATGAGGTGTTGAATGTGTGTTGTGGAAATTGGGGATTTGATTGTACTACGCCAAACAAGGGAAAAGAGGGCGCTTTTTTTTGGCCTATGACAGCGCTTAAAAGCGCTGTCTAAGCCAGCGCTGTCGTAGGTAAAGACAACGTTTTTTTATTTATGAAAAAACGCTCTCTAAAAGGGGACGTTAGACAGCGCTGTCTAAAGTATACGTTAAAAATTAAAAAAATTTTTTTTATAAACTTTAGAAAGCGCTTTTTCCTTCAAAAGCGCTCTCTAAAGGTGCTTTTAGACAGCGCTTTAGAAAGCGCTGTCTAATGTATACGTATATTGATTTTTTTATATACTTTTAGAGAGCGCTTTTTCATTAAAAGCGCTCTCTAAAGCTGGACTTTAGACAACGCTTTTGAAAGCGCTGTCTAATGTATAACCTTAGACAGCGCTTTTTTATTAAAAGCGCTGTCTTTTGTCTACGTAAAATTTTGAAGATTTTTTTAAAAAATCCCATTTTAACCATTTTTTTTATGCAGAAACCTGTATAATTCACATTTCCATAAACCTGTATAATTCACATTTCAATAAACCAGTATGGATATGCATTTCCATCAACAAATTCTATTTCAAAACTAGAATTTACATTAACTAGAAACCAGTATAGAATTTACCATTTCCATCAATAAACCAGTATAGAATTTACATTCACAAAACTATACAATCAAGAAAGAATTCTTCTTGCAATAAAAAATTTGCACAATTCCTCCTTAGTATCTTGCAATTGTTTCCTCGTGTAATAAGGACACGCCATATCATCGAAATACTACATAACAAAACAAAATACGCATTATTTAGTTAAAAGTAATAAATTATATATATGACATATCCGATAAATATTAAAATAAATCCTAAGTTATAAAACCATGCATACCGTGATAGAAATCACCAATTGTCCCATTTGAAGGAATCTCCACTTTGACCCATGTAATATTGGTTGCTCTAGACCGTGCTACTCGTGCGTATCTTCCTGGTTACTAGACATTTGACCTGTAAGAAAGAAAAAAACAGAAATTAAATGACAAATATAAAAATCCATAATCCTAATCTATTGAATGATATAAGCTATATTGAATGATATAAGCTATAATTTTACAACTAGTACCTTTTTCACTAACGTCTCTTTCTTTTCTTGTTTGGAGTATGTTCTACCCGTCTCTTAACAACACGGACGGTTGGATTGATCCAAATACCCTCATTATGATCATTTCTAGTATATGATTCATTCACTATAATATTTTCATCTTGATCATTTCTAGTAAATGATTCAATATCAACATCAATATCACCTTGATCTCCAACGTTTTCATCAATTACTTTGTTAGATAAAAGCACTATAGACCATTTTGTACTTGTCGGATCAGTGACATAGAATACTTGTTTAGCTTGAGAGGCTAGAATAAAAGGCTCATCTTTGTACCCCACCCTATTAAGATCCACTTGCAAAAATCCTGACTTATCCATTCGTACGCCATTATTATTTTCAACCCACTTGCAACGAAATATAGGAATCTGAAACTTCTCATAATCAAACACCCAAATGCGCTCGATAACCCCAAAATATGACAGATTTGCAAATTTGGGGTTTAAGTCTTTCACACTTGAAATGTGCATTGCTTCAGCTATCACGGTGACATCACTATTTTGCATAATACTTTTATCATCTTGTTCTTTGGTATAAAATGTGTATCCATTAATTACGTACGCGCTATAAGAAAACACGACCATACTTGGACCATATGCTAAACATCTCAACCTTTCTGTTATTGAATCGCGGTCCGAATAATACTTTGAATAAATATGATCCTTAAACCAAGGTATGAAACTTCGATTGTGCTCTCGTACTATCCAATTCTCATTTCTATTCGGATTTAAACCTCGGAGAACATCCTTGTGCATTTCAACATATGGCTCAACCTCATTCTCATTGTGCAGAACATACAAATGCACTTGATCCCGTTCGACCCTTGATACTGTCACAACTTCATTTCCAATTAACTTTTTTCCTTCTTTTTTTTCGACAATATGAGATTTGGGGAGTCCAATTGATTGTACATTGGACAGATATTCAGTACAAAACTCAACCGCTTCTTCAACAATGTATCGTTCGGCAATACAACCCTCTGGTCGACTTCGGTTTTTCACATACCCTTTTAATATTTTCATATAACGTTCAGCAGGGTACATCCATCTCATATAAGCCGGTCCACACAATTGTGTCTCTTTCACTAGATGAACAACTAGATGAACCATTATGTCAAAAAACGAGGGAGGAAAATACATTTCAAGATCACACAAAGTAATAACTAGTTCTTTTTGTAATGTTGGTAAGATCGCAGGATCGATCACCTTACTGCAAATTGACATGAAGAAAAAATACAATTTAGTTATTGCGCTTCTTACTTTTTCTGGCAGAATAGAACGTATACCTATTGGTAGAAAATGTTCCATTATAACATGGCAGTCATGCGTCTTTAAACTCTTTAACTTGAGGTCTTTCATAGACACAAGTCTTCTAATATCTGAAGAGTATCCTTCTGGAACTTTAACTTCACTTAGAAACTTACACAATACTTTTTTCTCCTTTCTAGATAGAGTATACGCAGCAGGTGGTAGATATGTTCGTTTTCCTTTCTTCAAGGGTCCTAATTCAGTTCTTATCCCCATATGTACCAAGTCCTTTCTTGCTTTAAGGCCATCCTTAGACTTTCCTGGTATATTGAGTAACGTACCAATAACACTGTCAAATACATTTTTTTCAATATGTATAACATCGAGAAAATGTCTTACATACAACGACTTCCAATATGGCAGTTCAAAAAAAATTGACCTCTTCTTCCACCCACTCTTGACAAGTGTATGCGCAAAAGGCTTTCCAAACTGAGTTGTCACATATTTCACCTTTTCAAAAATTTGATCACCTGTCAATATAGTTGGAGCTCTACCATGTTCTGCCTCTCCATTGAATGCTTTTCTCCACCCACGATAGTGATGATTAGAATTTAAGAATCTACGATGACCGAGAAAGACATTCTTCTGACCAAAATCCAATCGCGTCCAATCTGTTTTATCTTCACAAATAGGACACGCACATTGACCTTTTATGTTGTACCCTGATAGATTTCCGTATGCTGGAAAATCATTAATTGTGCCAAACAACATCGCCCTCAAGTTGAAACTTTCTTTCCTATACCCATCATAAACCTCCACACCGTTCTCCCACAAAAATTTTAAATCTTCGATTAAGGGTGCCAAGTATACGTCTATGTCATTCCCTGGTTGTCTAGGCCCAGAAATTAACATAGATAACATCATGTACTTACGCTTCATACATAGCCATGGAGGTAGGTTATAAATCATTATAATCACAGGCCAAGTGCTATGTGAGATACTTTGAATACTGTGTGGGTTCATTCCATCAGTAGATAATGCCAAACGAAGGTTTCTTGCTTCTTTTCCAAATTCAGGATAATCATCATCAATTTTCATCCACTGTGGTGAATCTGCCGGATGTCGAAACTTTCCATCAATAATTCTTTCATTAGCATGCCAAGTCAAGTGTCTTGAATCGGTCTCACTACGAAACATGCGTCTAAATCTCGGAATTATAGAAAAATACCATAAGACTTTTGCTGGAGACAACTTTTTCTTATATCGAGAGACACCACATTTAGGACACTCATTTAACGATGCATACTCATTTCGAAACAATACGCAATCATTTGGACAGGCATGTATCTTATCATAGCTCATGCCAATAGAGCACAACATCTTTTTGGCCTCATATGTTCGATTGGGAAGAACATTATCCTCTGGAAGCATATCTTTCATAAGGGCCAATAATTCTGTGAAACTTTTATCCGACCATCCATTGCCCGCCTTTAAGTTGTACAACTTTAATACCGCAGACAATCTTGTAAATTTGGTGCAACCATTATACAACGGTTTCTCTGCATCGCTTACCAACCTCTCAAACATTTTGGGACAATCCCTAAGATCTTCTTCAAGTGCTTCTGCAATCTCTTCGACTCGATCAGAATCGTATGTATCTGTGCCATTGTCGTATGAAGCGTAGGTCGTATTATCCCCCGATTCAACATTCCCGTTAATTTTCTCACCATGCAAATTCCAACATGTATAACTTCTATCAATTCCACTCCTCAATAAATGCGATGCCAACTGAACCGCGTCAACCCGACTCCCAAAACAGCAATCCAAGCAAGGACATATCATTCGATTGGGGTCTTTGGCGTGCGCAATAGCAAACTTAACGAATTCCGATACCTCATTGTCGTACTCTTTCGACAATCGACTTGAAGACATCCATTTCTTATCCATAGTTATACTAATTAAACTAAACAAAAACAAAAAGAAAAAATGTTATACCTGTAGGGAAACGATCCGACTTTCACACTTTGAACACAAGTAACCCCTACACACGTATCATAAAATGAAATATCATTAATTGACCAATTATGAGTCATAACTTGATAAGTGGCAACATGTAATCACAAACAAGCAACAATTAGAGGTAAACACCTACATAAGTATAAAGTAGACAATAAACTTATAACAAAAAGTCACAAGTTCTAGAAAATAAAAGAAATGAACTTGGAAAAAAAGGATAGACCAAACACAACACAACTAGCGAAATACAATTTCAATCAATACTAGGTTGTTTATACTAATCAACTTTGCCAAATATACAGTAGAAAATATTTAATAGTCATGAAATAACCTTCACAATTTCAATAATAATTGTGAAGATACTTTAATATTAGCTTCCTTATGAAAATACCTTCCACAAAACTAGGTTGTATCATGAATGCATAACACAATGAACATATTATAAAAAAAAATACTTTTTCGTAAAAATATACATGAAAAATAAAAGAAAAAAGATTCTGCAACAATAAAAAAGGAAGTTTTTATCCTCATCGTGAAAACTTTTTCGTTTTCGTTTTCAGAGAAATGAATAGTAAAAGAGAAATGAATAATAAAAGAGAAATGAATAATAAAAGAGTACCTTATTCGTTTTTGTTTTCAGAACGATTTGAGAAATGAATAATAAAAGAGAAATGAATGATAAGAGAATAAGAACAACAACAACAACAACAACAACGTTTTCACGAACGACGATGGCAAGAACGACGGCAAGGGTTTAGAGAAACGGTCGAGAGAGAAAATGAATAAAAGTGTCTCTGAAAATGTTTAGAATTGTTTTATATTTTAATTAGTAAGGACTTTAGAGGGTGCTTTTCCTTAGAAAGCGCTTTCTAAAGTGAAAATAATTAGAGGCCTATAAGAGCGCTTTATAAAAGCGCTTTCTAAGGTGGCCTTTAGACAGCGCTTTTTAGAAGCGCTCTCTAAAGTGACACCTATAGCAGCGCTTTTTGGAAAGCGCTTTCTAAGGTGGTCTAAGGTGGCAGTCTTTTACAGCGCTTTTTAGAAGCACTTTCTAAAGCCTTTCTTTTAAGACGCTTTTTTTGAGCGAAATTTTTTTATTCTTTTTAGCAGCGCTTTTTTATAGAAGCGATGTCTTTTAAGTGCCGTCTAAACACTTTTTTAGCGTAGTGTTGGTCGAAATTTGGGGGTGGTACTGATGTGAACTGTAAGGGTGGTCGATGGGTGGTTAGGTGTTGATATTGTTGGCTGTAGTTATAGTGGTAGTTTTGTTGAGGGATTTGAGTGTAGGGAGTTTGGTCGATGGGTGCGTAGAACGTGTGTTGTTCGGTGGTTAGTGTGGGTTGGTATGTGTGCTAAGCGGAGGAAGATGTATGTCCCCCAAATTGGGATGTGTACATTGATGGTGCATCCTGATTCATTGTAGTGGCAGTTGGTTGTGTTGAAGACGAAGACTGCGTACGAGGGTCGTTCAAAAATTGGTCTGGTGCGATGTGCACATAAGGAATTGCACGAAACCAGTTTAAATACTCTAGGCCTGGCTTGCGTTCACCAACTACCGAAATCCCCTACAAAACCAAATATCTCTTGTGTTTCCATTCGTTCACCTCTTCCTTGTTGAACTCGCGCCAATGAACCGTTTGGGCCTTTTTCATTGTTATTTCGTGGTGTTCCCTTAGACACCTTGGGAGGGGAGGGATATCTTGTTCAAAACCAAACTGGAGTTTTACTCTATCTATTTGATGCATTTCAACAATATGGAAACAGATAAGATAAGTTGTAGAACTCCAGATTCTGCTGTCTCTTTGATCGGGCACTGGAAATTCACTGTACGGCCTCCATATAAACTGCAACAAATAAAACAATTAGAATACAAAGAAGATGTATATAGCAACATGTAGAGAGCTATGCTTGCAAACTCACGTCTCTTTCTTCCATGTGATCAAGTGTGTTTCGATACCCTTGCAGATGGAAACGCGGATTGTTGTTGTAATTCATATTTCTTTGGGTCCATCTTGCATGAAAAAAAATATACAAGTTAGGTTTAGCTGATTAAAAAGAAATTAAAGTGCATATTAATATTTGTAATACCTTTGCGCGTATGGAAATGACGGTTACACCGTACTAGTAGGAGCAAACAAGGGTATACGCGTGAATGCCCAACTAACGAGCAGTAAGACATAACCACTCATGCTCCTAACATCCTTGTCTGCAGCCTTGCACATTTCTCTATACAGTCATGGTGCAGGAAAAAATAAATCATAACGATGGTCGTCTGACAGGTACTTTCGGCATTGACCTAAAGAATCGGTGGTGTGACTGTGGGAAATTTCAGGTGTTTCGCTTACCTTGCTCCCACATTATCGCAACATGTTCTAGTATACGTCAAGACTACTCCATTCACATCTAAGAAGTTTTCACAGTTCTCAACGTATTCAAAGTCTATTACCTTGCTCTTACTCCATTCGCAGCATGTTGATACACGACGACGTTTATTTATAGAAAAATTTTACATTTCTGCTCGCCAACTCATTCGACGAGTATCACTCATTTTTAAAACATTTAAAAAAAAATTAATTTTCTGAAAAAAAATAATATTTTTTTATTATTATATTATTATTTAATTAATTTATATTTTTTTTATTAATTAAATGAGTTTATTAAAACATATAAATATATTAAAAAAATAAAAAAACGAAAAAAAATCCCTTCACATGCTCGCCATCTCAAGTGGCGAGCACCTACTGAGTAAAATTTTCTTCATGTGCGGGTGGAAACAAATGGCGAGCACCCTAAAGATATAGGGTATCCTAGAAATTTTTTTTGAGAGTGGGGTATTATGGTATTTATATTTTCAAAAAGGGATACAACAGTAAAAAAGTCACAAAAATGCATGCTCACTAAATATTCAGATTCATCAAAGAAATATTATGGATATTATAATAGATAGAAGTCACTCAAAATTATGGATATTATATTACTTTGATGCTTGATTTAGTTCTTCTTGATATATGCTTTGAACAAAGTTGAAATCCATTTTAGCAAATTGAAGTAAAATTGGATTCATATTTTGCTTTCTTTCATATACATTAATGAACCACTGAGATTCCCATCAAGGAGTTCTCCAATGTAAAGGAAGCTTCAAAGCATGATTTATTGGATGTGATATGTAGGTATCTCTATTATCAATCAAATCATAGTCTTTGAGAGATTTTGTGGTGAAATTTATTGCTTCATCGAATATAGTTTCACCTTCAAATGAATGAAACGATTTTTTTTTAATAACCAATGATATTAAAACAAGCACAAGGGGTGCTTGAGCCCGTGATACAAAAGATCAGGAAAGTTACAACCATTTGATACAGTCTAAAGGAGCAACAAACCAGTCGTAAAAGTTACAAATAGGAAATTTTCGATGCCCTCCCCACCATCTCCAAGAATAGAAGATGATCGAATTAATAATATCATCAACTGCCAACAAATTACTATTAAAAATAAGGCTATTCCTACTATACCATATTAACCAAACTGAAATGACCCAAATTGAAATTCCCACCGAGTTACCTAGTTCCTTACTAGAATCCTCAGAAAAACTAACAAAAGAATCGATGCAAGAACTTCCAGTTGTTATCTTCAAACCAATCCATTTAGCCATTCCTTTCTAGATTTTACCTGCATAAGTACAATCCATGAACAAGTGATTACAATTCTCTGATGCAGCGTTAAAAAGCTGGCAGATTTCCAAAGCTCCGTCGATACCAATATTCCTCCTTAACAGTTGATCTTTAGTAGCTAGTCTATTCCTTAATAACCTCCACGCGAACACCTGCAGATTAGACTGAATGTATGATTCCCAAAGAAATTTGAAACTGTTTCTCAGATTTTCCTCCACCACGGTCTTCTATCCAACTTGATGCAGTAACTCATAGAAAAAAGAGATAGAGAAAGAATAGGAAGCATCGAAACTCTACTCGAACCTGTCACGGATATTGTTGCTCGGCCCGAATTGGAGCAGGAAGTTCAACAAATCATCCTTTTTAGTCTGCATAATGGAATCAGCTTCAAAATGACTAAACTCTAACTTTCATTCCCACCTAGAATCCTTCCAACTCCCAAAATTTGCCACAGCTCCTTTAGGATTACAACAAAAGCTGAAAAGGTTTGGGAATAGGACCTTTAAAGGCTGGATATTAGTCCAGTTGATGAACCAAAACGCTGTATCCGAACCGTTACCAAAGGAACTAACCAAGTTTTCAACGAAAGGATCCGAAGAAGAGACATGGTCGTAACTCACAGCCAAAGATCTCTCCACCAAATAGACTCCGTAGACTTGCCTTTCTCCCCGTCATAACCCGTTATAGCCAGGCCAAGACTACTATCAGCATATCTGTGAACCAGAATGTCCCTCCCTAACACTTTCTCTTCCGTCAGACATCTCCATTTCCACTTGAGAAGAAGAGACATGTCGAACGAATTGAGGTCTTTAACGCCAAGACCTCCCTTATCTTTCGGTGCACAAATCGTCTTCCAACCTACCCAATGCACTTTCTTTTCCAAAGAGGAACCTCCCCACAAAAAGTCACTTTGAATTCTTTGGATAGCTTTAATCACTGTTGTTGGTGCCTTGTAAAAAGACAATGAATAGATAGGTAAAGAATTAAGAACATAGTTTATAAGGATAACTCTACCTCCCACCGACAAGTGTTTTCCTTTCTAACCCGCAAGTCTCTGTTTGATATGCTCTACCACCTCCACCCACATAGAATCCTTCCTCGGATTGTCCCCAATCTTTACTCCTAAGAACTTCATAGGGAAATTCAGAATTTCACAATGCAGAAAAATCGAAGCAGCCTCCAGAAACTCAGGACTAAGATTAATACCTCCGATTCTACTCTTGACAAAATTCACCTTTAAACCAGATACCATTTCAAATCCTCACTGAACAACTTTGATACTCCACAAACTATCCCAATTACCTTTACCGATCAGAAGTATATCATCAGCGAACTGCACTATGTTGTAAGAGGCAAAGTTGTTTATCTTGAATCCCACATATATGCCCTGACTGACAGCTTTCTGCAACATTTTCGTAAGCCTTTCCATAACCAAAATAAATAGGAACGGTGACAAAGGATCCCCCTGACGGAGACCTTTACCAACCTCAAAGTCGCTAGTTGTACTGTCGTGAACCAGAACAGATATCGAACCATTAAAAACCACCTTTTCCATCCATCACCTCCAACTCCTACCGAAGTTCATTTTCTCGAACATGTATCTGAGAAACTTCCAAGACACACAATCATAGGCCCTTTCGAAATTAATCTTAATTATCATACATTTCCGTTTCGATCTTTTCGCTAAATCCAAGACTTCGTTTGCAGCGACCACACCGCCCAGGATGAATCTACCTTGACCAAACGCAGACTGCTCTACTGAGACAATGCTACCCACAACCTTCTTCAACCTGCCAGCCAAAATTTTAGCCAAACTTTTCTGAAAACTGTTCACAAGGCATATAGGTCTTTAATGAGCTAATTTTTTGGGGTTCTTATTTTTAGCGACCATAGTTAAAAACGACGCTGAAGCTACTTTAGTAAGGGAAGGGTTGCAGAAAAACTCTTTGACAAACCGAACAACATCTACTTTGACAATATCCCAACACGATTGGAAGAAGCAAAAGCTGAATTCGTCTGGCCCCGAACTTTTGCTCTTGTTACAATCCCACACCGCCTCTCTAACTTCCTCCATTATAACCATCTTTTCCAAAAATACCTTTGTCAGCATCCGAACGCGTCTTCAATCCTACATCTTCTAAGGAAGGCCTATCATGAAACTTTTCCTTAAAATTCTCTGCATAAAAATCTCTGACAGTGTTTTTGACTTCCTCCACTTGTTCTATTCTGCCACAGCTAGTTTCTACAAAAGATAAATTGTTACTCCTACGTCTTCCGTTTATAACCTTGTTAAAATACCTTGAGTTCATGTCTCCATCTTTAATCCAAGAGGTCTTAGCCTTCTGTTTCAGCATCGCTTCTTTAAGGTTGAGATTTTTCCAAATCCTCAACGATGCTTGCTGTCTCAACTACACCATATCATCAAAGCTGGAGAATCCTAAACCACTAACTTCAGAGTCAAGGTCATTTAAATCACTGACCGCCTCCTCAACCTTCAAATCAATCAAGCTAAAAACTTCACAGTTCCAGATTTTGAGCTTAGCCTTAAGCAAGTTCAGTTTCAACTTCAGAACAAAATCCACTCTACCATCAATCTCTAAAGAGTCCCAAGCTTCTTTCACAAATTCCATAAAACCTTCGTGACTAACCCAACTATTGATAAATTTAAAAGGTTTGGGACCCCAAACCTTGTAGTTAGCTTTAATAAATATCGGGCAGTTATCAGAGGTGTCCCTGAGACCAATGTGTTGAGCATCTAACTTCCAATCGTCAACCAGATTTTGCAAAATCAAGAACCTGTCCAACCTACTCATAGAGGATCCCGAACTATTGAACCAAGTGAACTAACCTCCGATACATGGCAAATCAATGCAATCCAAATACCTAATGTAACAGTAAAATTCCTCTATTTCCTTTCTTCTACCTCCATCACTGACCCCCTTCCTCTCACTTGAATGAGACACAGCGTTGAAGTCCCCACCTATAACCCAATCTCCTTTACCACTATCAAACTTCACCTTCAAAAGGTCACACTACAATTTCCTTTTAAGAGCAAACCTGCAAGGAGAATAAACGTTAGCCAAGTGAATGACTTTCCTCTTCCATTCTATGTTAATACCTAGGAAACCTTCTCCACGAAAGCTACTGACAGTCTTCAATGATTCCTTCCTCCACAAAATAGCCAACCCTCTAGCTGCTTCATTCGAACTGGCGTAAGACCAATCCACATCGTTGCTACCCCACAAAGAAGAAGCAATACCACCCTCGATAGCACCCATTTTAGTCTCTTGAAGAAAACACACATCCACCTTCCCGTTCTGGATCAAACTCGCAAGTCTCTTTCTCTTCACCACACTACCACATCCTCTAATATTGAAGGAAAGGATATTCATGAAACACCATTAGTAGAAGACCCCCTCAAAAGTTTACCCTCCTTGTCTCTTGCCTCTAGGTCACCTAACACCTTCACCATCATATCCTTACTCCCCCCCTTCGATACCAATGGAGTTGATAATCCCCCAAACCTTATTTGTCACCTTAGACTCCATCTCATTCCAAAACCTCTTATTCCCTTGAAGGACTCCAGAGTCTGTAACCGAGAAACACCTGGACACTGTATCTTCAGGAACCAAGCTATTCTAAGATGACATTTTCGGATTATTGAGAGAACCCCTAGTAGATTCCTCACTGATAGAAGAAGAACGATGGACATCTTTGACAGATGACAAATGTTTCCTCGGAGACGAGTTATGGCTCAAAGGTTTAGGGTTAGAACTAGTGATGAAATCCTGCAAAATCCCAAATTTTGTCCACCTATTCTCAGGATTACTTGAGACACTAAAATGGCCCCCCTTACTAACCTGTTTCCTAGCTCCACTACCCGCTCCAGAAGAATGGAGATGGGCTTGTTGGGCTTTGATAAATCCATCAAAAGAGATTGATTTTCCTTTAGAGCCCAAGCGACAAAAATCCTCGAAACCTTTAAGATACACGGGTCCCAGAGAGCCAACTTTACCAGAACCTTGGACTAACCTATCCTCTGAACATGGCACATAGCTCTCATCCTCTGCCACAATCTGATGTGTCTTTTCAATACTCTCGAGCCCCTCACAAAACTTATTAACAACTGCTGCTCTTACCTCAGGCAACTCTTCAGAGAATACACAAACTCCCTTTTTATTAATATCCACTTAGGGAGACGCGCCAGTATTGTAACCTCGAAAATGGGGAACTTCTTCTTCTCTGGCTATACTCCTTTCAACTTCAGAATCCTCCTAGAAAGAGCCATCCTTCACGAACGAATCTTCAGAATCTGTTACCGACGCAGGAGGTTTGGAACTATGAACAACTTTAGCGATAGGGCCCATAGTCTCCTCTGCTATCCTGATTCTGTAAAGAAAACCATTGATGGAAACCTTCAACGTCTCATTAATGAGTTTGCCGCAAGAAGTACGAACCATTAAACTAGCGACATCCATATGTAGAGAGCGATTTTGGACGCGGTTCTTAAGCGCTGGTCGCTCTCTGCGGTTTGAGCTTAAACTACAGGTCGATTCATTTTTATCCTATTGTGAGCTGAATAAGGAAGGGAAATAGATGTCTCCAATTAACCCTGTTTTGCATACTGAGTTTAAACATCGGTCTGTTAGGTTATGGATGCTATCGATGTGGGGGGGCCTTTGTACTGGTTATTTGTATTTTTGCCAATACAATTTCTTTCTTTTTATCTAGACAGAGTGTTTCTGGCGGGGAACAAGGATTAGGATGTTAGGACTGATGTTTTAAATAACTGCTTTTGATTGATGGAGATATGGGATTTGGTTTTTTTTGTTTAGAGTGCTCACTAAGATCTTTTCTTTCGATCTTATGCCTACGTATTCCCGTTTACCGAAACAGGGAAATCAGAGCGTTCGTAGTTCCTCCTAGTCTATGGGAGGAAATGGGTGTTTTTGGTGTCTTGTTCAAAGCCCAAGACGTGAAGCGAAAGGTGATTTGTATTTTGTTCAAAGCCCAAGATGTGAAGCTAAAGGTCTCAACTTTAGAGAGAATTTGTCATCTCTAAAGAAGGGTTTGTCTGTCACAACTGTTGGGTGACTGGTTATAAAGGAGAATTACTTTAACCGGGATACGCGGATCCTAGTAATGCCATAATTTCCTTTATAAGGGATTTTAACCTAAAGGAGAAGACTTTAACTCAGTGTAGAGCAATGCTATCTTTCCTTAGGAATTTCTCATGCTAAAAGAGGGACAGTGGCATGGATGTAGATGATCCAGAGGCTTGCCGCTTATAGCAATTAGATGAAGGGGAAGGAGTTGTTGATGTTTGTGTGCTGTGAACGAGGCACAATTTTGATGCTAAAAGGTTGATTGGATCAACCAGTGGTTTTCTTATACAAAGCCTAAGAGGAGGCTAATATGTGTCTCGTACAAAGCCCGAGAGAGAGGCTAAAAGGTTTTGACCCGACGAGGAAGTCGTTTGGTATCTCGTATGAAACCCGAGATGGAGGCTACTTGACTTAACAAGAGAGTCTTTTGTATCCCGTACGAAGCCCGAGATGGAGGCTGAAGGTTTGTTTGGCTCAATAAGAACTTTTTTTGTATCTCGTATAAAGCCCGAGATGGAGGCGAAAGGGTGATTGACTCAACGAGGGAGCCTCTTATGTGTCTCGTACAAAGCCCGAGAGAGAGGCTAAACTTTGTTTGACTCCACTGGGGAGAATCATTTGTACAAAGCCTAAGAGGAGGCTGTGGTTACTGTTTCATTTGATTGACAGGTCCAATATACTGATTTTTTACAGAGAAAATCAGTTCTTATATGAGCAACACTGTATTCATGGATTTGATTCAAGGATCCGGGTTATTCCTGTGCTTTAAGGAAGCGGGAAATCCGAAGGGTATTGAGACTGTCCGAGTCTACGGGTTTCCTTCCTATTTAACGAAGGGGTGCTTGAGAATGTCTTTGAGACTCAAGGAAGTAAGACTGTCCAAGTCTAGAGTTCATCTTTTGTACCATGCTTTGAGAAACAGTAGTAGACTCTTTGAAAGGACTGTTCTATGGAGATGATTAAGTTCTGTTCCTATACCTCTAGGAGGTCGTCGGGACAATTTGTACGAAGCCCAAGAGGAGGCTGGAATCTTTTAAGAAGCTGATCGGTCCTTGTACGAAGCCCAAGAGGAGGCTATCATTCCCGGAGGAAGAGATCATTATACGAAGCCTAAGAGGAGGCTGTGATTACTTCTAAGAAGCCGTAGGGTCCTTGTACTAAGCCCAAGAGTAGGCGGGGTTGCTTTTAGGAAGCCTGTAGGTCCTTGTACGATGCCCAAGAGGAGGCCGATGCTTTTAAGAAGTCCGTGGGTCCCAAACCAAAGAAACGTTCAAGAAAAGTTTCACCGAGAATAATTCATTTAGTGAACAGTTCTGAGGTTTGAAGAAATTCAAGAGAAGTTTTACCGAGAATAATTCATCTCTGGGGAATAGAATTTCTTGACAATTCCTAATGAGGACAGCCGAAGAGAAGACTGTATCTGGTAATCCTATGTGGATCTAGTTTTGACTGTAAGTTCAGAGTGATTAACAGGGCTTTACCTAGTGCTAGACGTAGTTGCCGGGGAAACTCGAAATATCTATACTATTATTACACAGTTGATATGAGTTTATGAAAGAAGACTTACAGCGAAACAGCCCCACAATACAGCTATATATATATGAGTTTATGAAAGGAGACTTACAGTGAAACAGCCCCACAATACAGTTATATACATATGAAAGCGGTAAATGAAAGCGGGTAAACACTTACTCGGTTGTAGAGCTTCCATGCTGTTTGGTTAGTTGTTCAACAAAGAAAGATTGAAAACAACAGTATATTCAAAATCAAAGGAGAAAGTGCTTTGAAAAAGAGGAAGATTTGGGGCTTACAGCTCAAGTAGAGGCCCAGGGTTTTATCAGTGAGCGCACTGTTTGAATTTGTACAGAGGGACTTATACAAGTGACTGAGGCCCAAAATGTTTCTATACAAAGGGGGTTGGGTCTTAAACTCTCTCAAGAGGCCCAAAAAGTTTTAAAGAAAAAAGAGTGGGGCTTATAACACGAGGGTAGGCCCAGTTGTCTTTTCGCTTGAAAATGGCGATCGCGCCGAGGTTTTCTTTTAACGCAGAGGGACTTATACAATAAGTGAGGCCCAAAATGATTTTGGTTAAAAGGGGGGTTGGGTCTTACACTCTATTAGAGGCCCAAAAGTTTTGAATGGGTCTTATAGCTCAAGGAGAGGCCCAAGGTTATTTTTCAAAAAAAGGGCGACGATCGCGCCGTTCGTTTTTTGACGGTATCGGGACTTATACAATACACTGAGGCCCAAAATGGTTTGGTCAAGAAAGGATTGGGTCTTACACTCTATTAGAGGCCCAAAGTGTTTTGAAAATGATTTATGAGGGTTGAATTAATCCAAAAACCCTAATTTGTTTTCAAAAATGTATTTAATTGAATAAAAATTCAATTAAAATGATCAAAATTGTTTAACATGTGAAAAACAAATTGTGATTTTGGATTAATGCTTCAAAAATTAAGTATTGACCTCCAAAATAATTAGAAAGCATCAAAAGTTGCAAAATCAATGTAGAAAAAATATTTAAAATGTCAAAAACAATTAAAATATTAATTCTTTGCAAAAATATCAATTATATGAAATAAATAATATTTTTGGGATTTTTTGATAAAATAAAATATTTTAACATTTTTATGAATTATCAAAAAAAGAATCAACTCAAAATCATTAAAACTCAAAGAGAAATTAATTTTTGAATCAATTAAACAAAATGACAAAATTCAAATATTTGAATTTGGAAAAAAGGCGCCAAGAACACAAGCAAGAACACACGCGTTTTTCTGGGTTTGGCTGATTTGCGTTTTCCATCCAATCTCACTAAATACTTAATCATATCATGCAGTCCACATATCATTATGCTCGTCTCAACCTCACGATCATGTCTATGTCCATTAATTTCATTTAAATTAAACATACAACAAGTAATCACGAAAAATCCTCAAGAACCCTAATTTTTGCATGAAGGCTAGGATTTTTGATACACGATTCAAACAAAGCAATTAATTGAGGGAAAACATTCCATACATGATTATGAACATATGGCCAAATTATTGTGCGAGGAAATATGCATAGATTGAGAGATGACCAAGTATGTGCTTACCTCCAAGCCGTGACAGCAAGTGCAAAGTGATTTTTGATTTGGAGGTGTTACAGATGAGTGGTGATGATCTGAACAGCTTCCCTACACCCTATGGATTGTGTTTGAATGCTTGGACTTGATTGAAATTGGCTGGATCACTTTGTGGTACCCCAGCTGCAACTTGTTTGAAATTTTGAGGAACCAGCTGGTGATTTTGTGAAATTGGTGTTTCAGAATTGATCTAAGTGTTTGGATCACTTCTATATGATGTATGTGAGGTGTGTGAGTGTTTGGTTTGATTGAAAAAGCTCTCAAACTCAAAACCCGATAGCTACCTTGCTAAGAAAGGCATTTTTGCCAAGAGAAAGAGATTTTGAGGAAAGCATCTATTAGATGGCTTTGGTGTACTCAAACTGATCACAATTGAGCTCTATTTATAGTAGAGAAAGTTTGTTTTGCAAGGAATAGTGAATGGCAGCTGGTAAGTAGGTTTGGCCAATGTTGGCAAATGAAAATCCAAGTCTCCTCTAGCCATTGACTAGAGGTTAGGGCACAGAGCTTTGGTTCCCTTGGTCTTGGATAAGTCTTGACTGATTTCAGATGAGAATGGCTAAGTCCATGCCACCTTGATGGTTCCATTGAATGCTTCAATCCAAATTTGGAGTCTTGTCCCTATTTTGGTCATTCTAGGTTCAACATGTTATTTCTTGTTCCATGGACTTTGGAGGCTTGGCTCAGTGATTGTCCCCTTTAGATTCAATCCTCTGAGGTGTCCAAGTGGATAGGAGCATTTGAATTTGGTTGATTTTGGAAAATCGAGCAAAGTTGCAAATTCTGCCTTGCCTTTGACAGATTTCAGCAAGGCAACTTGCCAATGTCATATCTCATGGTGTAAGTTGAATTTGGTAATGTTCTTGGCCATTTTGGAAAGCCCTTACATGATAAAACAACTGTTTGAACAAGTTTGGTTTTGATCTCTTTTGATTCCAAGTGAAAAATCCCTCTACATTTGGCAAAAAGTGAGGTCAAATCTGACTTAGTGAAATTTTCACTAAGTGTTTTAACAAAGTGTGATTTCTTGATTTTGATCACTCCATAACTCAAAATCCTTAATGAATTGGACTTAGATCTAGTTGAAGTTTTTGTAGAGGGTAATGAGGGCTACAAATCCATCTTTGGATGAGAAAAAATGGCCATGTGGTTTAGGAGTTATGACCCTCCAAAGTTAGTGTATTAGTGGTACTTTTTCCATAACTTAGAAAAATTTCTAAGTTTTATGGTTACCCCTTTTACAAGTTATCCCACTTTCTTTGGTTTTTCTTGATGAATGATGATTCAAACCATACATTAACATCATTTTAGGGTTAAAAATCCATTTTGGTGAAAAATCTCAAAAAGTCAAAGTTGACTTTTGTGCACAGTTGACTTTTTATCAGATGAATTCCAAATTGTGCAATTCTTCAGGAAATCATGTCCTTGACCTAAATCAAACTTGATGGACATGTTCCATGGGTGTCATAGGGTGTATTGAGGCATGTCCTAGGGTTTGGGAGCATGTGCTGGTCAAAAGTCAAGGTTACAGTTGACTTTCCTCGCGAAACCCTAATTGTGGTGCAGATGAAATTGAGACTTGTTGCTCAAGCTTCTTGGATTAATCCATTGTTCCAAATGGATCAATATAGTTCATTTGAGACCCTCAAACCCTCTCTTGAGGTCTTGGCTCATGATTTGCCCTAAAAGTCAACTTAGGGGTGAATTAGGTCAAGAAACCCTAATTCCTGATTTTTTATGTATGCATCCCCTGAGGTCAAATTGACTTGATGATTGGGTTTATGATGTCCCATGGAGTATATTAGGTTATGTTTTGGATCATTGGCTTGTGCCCAGATGAAAAATTTACATCTGGAGGCCCTGGTCGACCAAAACCCTAATTTGGTGACACTGTCGATCTTGAGACTTGATCCACCTAGAAGGGAGCAACCTTGTGCTTAATCCTTGAAATGGGAGTCCTTTTGATCCTTTGTGGATGCTTGAGAGGTTATACAAGTTGAAGATCATGTCATTCCTTGATTGATCCCTTGTCTAAGCACTCAGAGAGGGCTAAAACCCTAATTTTGATTGTAGGGAATGCTCACCCATCTTTGGGGAGACTGGTGAAATAGAATGGTTCCCCCATATTGTGATGGTGATTTGCACAATGATGGGAAATCTTAGTGGTCAAAATTTGGGGTATGACAGATGCCCCTATTTAATCTTCTTGGACACGAAGGTGTGAATGGCGAAGGTATTCGGGCATTCGGGGTGCAAGAGGATTAAATATCGGAATACCTGAAATTTTGATAGCGGTTATGAATGGTAGCTTGCGCATTCATCTTCTTTTGCTAAGCAATGATGCTTAAAAAAGGTAAACTTCCCCTCGATCCTGGTCTTCAGCCAAGGAACTGGTCTTAGTTGCGGAAACAAACTTCCCCTCGATCCTGGTTTCCTACCAAGGAACTGGTCTCAGTTGCTGATATGAACTTCCCCTCGATCCTGGCTTCCTACCGAGGACCTGGTCTCAGTTTCTGATATAAACTTCCCCTCGATCCTGGTTTCCTACCAAGGACCTGGTCTCAGTTGCTGATATAAACTTCCCCTCGATCCTGGTTTCCTACCAAGGACCTGGTCTCAGATTCTTTTGTCAATAAACTTTATTGACAAGGAACGCTATCAGTAGCGGATTTTTCTCAAACTTCTCGCCGAATTTTCCTGGAGAGATGCCATTTGACGGAAAAAGCTTTGACGTCAGACTTGCTGGGGGAACCCATTCGTCTGAGTTGTAGAGTTGCACAAACTTCTCTGTTGGAGACGCCATTTGTCGATTCTACTGGGGGAAAGCGAGTCCCTGGAGAGACTGTTTTTGTTTGGGATCTTACATCATACTTTTCTCGGGATCTTCCCGGAGAAATGCCATATGATGGGGTCCAATTTTGAGGTGCCGATGACCTTTTCATCAGCGGTCTTTTCGGAGAAAAACTGCTGTATTGCTGACTCTCTGCTTAAGAGGCTTCCTCCGAGGATTTTCCTTAATCCGGGAAAGCGAAAATATCACCTTCAATGGCGAAGAGTGACATTTGTTGAAGGTTCTCTGGTCTTTCAGAGGTTTAAGTTATCAAAGTGGTCGAAGGCCAACTTCCTCTCAGAAATAAACTGGAGGCGAGGTTGTTCAAACGCAGCGTTTCCTGACGAGGCAAGAACTGACAACTCGATTGAGAGGACTGTTATCACTAGGGGACGAGACCGACTAGAGTGATAGTGACGCAATATGAAATGTAAATGCAAATCAATAATGCATGATGTATGTATGTATATGCTGACAAAACTGACGCGACATACAAACTAAAAGATGAACATGACTGGATACTCGGCCATCGCGGGGCGTGTAAAAATATCGCTGGTTCAAAATAGAAATTCCACCTTGCTTAGGAGAGATAGTCCCTCTTGGGGAGCTACCATTGGTCGGGCTTAGGAGATAAGAACTCGGCCGAGGCGTGTCAGACGAAATGAGGTCTCTGACATAGTTGATCCTTCATTTAGGCGTACTGGCATAGAAGGAGTACTTTGATTCTTCACTTTGAAGTTCGCCCACTTCTGAAGAAGCGGTTGATGTTCCTTTGATGTTCAACAGTCAAAAGAAATTGCCATCTTTGTTTAATAGCATAAAAAGTTTTAACAAGTAAATTCATTTTTGTTTTATTTCAAGAATCGTTAATCATATTAAAAATGCCGTTCTGTAAAGCTAAAACAAATAAGAATTACAAACAAAAGCACAAAGGCTCAAATTTTAATGATAAAATGGAGATCATCCAAACGCGTGATTCTACAGAGTATATACAAAGTTAGAAAATGGTAATTTACAGGGAAAAGGACTACGTTGAAACATAACGACCACTATCCTTCTACCAACTTTGAATTCGGGGCATCCTGAGCTTCTGTCGAAGATGACCTTGACTGGAGTTTTCTGACAGATGATGTAACTGCTGCTGCTGAGGGATTTGCCTCTGTTGAACATAGTTACTTGCCATTATCCCTAATTTTTGCCTGGATTGTACTATGAGATTTCCAATCCATCGGGATGATTTTTCCATGTCTCTAACTTTTGCCTGGACCGCCCTTTCGGGTTTTCAATCCACCGAGACGTTTTTTTTAGTTTAGGCGAAGTATTTCTTGACTACATCAGCATTCGTGGGGTAGGCAAATTCCTCTCCGTCCATGGTTGCAAGTCTCAAGGCACCGCCTGAGAAAGCTTTTGTGACCACATAGGGCCCATCATAATTCGGAGTCCACTTGCCTCGTGAATCAGTGAGAAATGATTGTATCTTCTTAAGCACGAGATCTCCTTGTCTGAAGACACGAGGTCAGACCTTTTTGTCAAACGCCCTCTTCATTCTTTGTTGATACAACTGACCGTGGCATAGTGCCGTGATTCTCTTTTCTTCAATTAGATTGAGTTTGTCGTGTCGGCTTTGACACCATTCAACTTCTGTTAGCTTAGCTTCCATCAATACCCGGATTGATGGGATCTCTACTTCTATGGGGATCACTGCTTCCATGCCATATACTAGAGAGAAAGGGGTTGCCCCTGTTGAAGTGCGGACAGATGTGCGATAACCGTGAAGAGCAAAGGGCAGCATTTCGTGCCAGTCTTTGTAGGTTACAACCATCTTTTGAACAATCCTCTTGATGTTCTTGTTAGTCGCTTCTACCGCCCCGTTCATCTTGGGTCGGTAGGGAGATGAGTTATGGTGTTCGATCTTGAACTCTGTGCACAACTCTTTCATCATCTTGTTGTTCAAGTTAGATCCATTGTCAGTAATGATCTCGCTTGGAACACCATAATGGCAGATGATATTATTTTTGATAAATCGGACCACCACTTGTCGGGTTACATATGCGTATGACGCTGCTTCGACCCACTTGGTGAAATAGTCAATGGCTACCAGGATGAACCGATGTCCGTTTGAAGCCTTAGGTTTAATCAAGCCAATCATGTCGATTCCCCATATGGAAAAAGGCCATGGGGAAGAAAGAACTTTGAGATGTGATGGCGGTACATGAATTTTGTCGGAGTATATCTGACACTTGTGACACCTCCTCATGTACTTGTAGCAGTCGGATTGCATGGTCAACCAATAGTACCCTGCTCTGAGAATTTTTCTCGCCATTGTGTGTCCGTTGGCATGAGTGCCAAAGGATCCTTCATGAATTTCTTTCATAAGCATGTCTGCTTCTGGTCTGTCGACGCATCGGAGCAAAACAATGTCAAAATTCCTCTTATAAAGAGTGTCCCCGCTCAGGAAGAAGTTTCCAGCCAATCTTCTGAGTGTTTTTCTGTCTTTTCTGAGTGCCCCAGGTGGGTACTCTTGTCCCTGAAGGAAGCATTTGATATCGTGATACCAAGGTTTGTCATCTATGACTGCTTCGATCGTGAAGACGTAAGCGGGCCGTTCAAGGCGCATTATGTCAATCTTAGGTATGTCATTCCATTGACCTACACTAATCATGGAAGAGAGAGTGGCTAAAGCATCAGCCATGTGATTCTCCTCACGAGGGATGTGATGAAACTCAACTCTGTTGAAGAAGGGTAACAACCTCCTTGCATAGTCTTTGTAAGGAATCAACCCTGATTGGTATGTGTTCCAATCTCCTTTTATCTGATTGATAACCAGGGCTGAGTCGCCATATACGTCCAAGTTTTTGATCCTTAAATCAATTGCTTCCTCGAGACCCATAATACAAGCTTCGTATTCGGCCTCGTTGTTCGTACATTTGAACGTAAGTATGGCCGTGAAAGGAATGTGGGTACCCTGAGGGGTAACAATGATTGCCCCAATTCCGTTTCCATAATGATTAACTGCTCTGTCGAAGATTAGTCCCCATTGGGAACCTGGTTCTGGCCCTTCACTGGGTAACGGTTCATCGCAATCTTTCATTTTTAGATACATGACATCTTCGTCTGGGAAGTCAAACCCGATTGATTCTTGATCGTCAATCGGTTGATGGGCCAAATGGTCGGCTAAAATACTCCCCTTAACGGCTTTTTGAGCGTGGTACTCTATGTCATATTCTGATAACAGCATCTGCCAACGGGCGATTCTTCCCGTGAGAGCAGGTTTTTCGAAAACGTACTTGATCGGATCCATTTCGGAGACCAACCAAGTAGTATGACGAATCATGTACTGGCGAAGACGTTTGGCTGCCCAAGCCAAAGCGCAACAAGTTTTCTCAAGCATCGTGTACCGAGTTTCACAATCGGTGAACTTCTTGCTCACATAGTAAATGGCAGACTCTTTCCTTTTGGTTTCGTCTTGTTGGCCAAGTACACACCCCATTGAGTCCTCTAAGACTGTGAGGTAAATGATCAGTGGTCTTCCTTCCACTGGAGGTGATAGAATCGGCGGATTTAACAGGTATTCCTTAATACTGTCGAAAGCAGTTTGGCAATCTTTTGACCAAACGCAATCCTGGTTCTTTTTCAGTAATTTGAAAATCGGCGCACAAGTGGCGGTCATAAGGAATATGAATCTGGAGATGTAGTTCGACCGTCCCAGAAATCCTCTGACTTGTTTTTCAGTTTTCGGAGAAGGCATTTCTCGAATGGCCTTGACCTTGTCAGGATCAACCTCAATTCCTTTCTGGCTGACGATGAACCCTAATAGTTTCCCTGAATGGACACCGAAGGTGCACTTGTTGGGATTCAAGCGGAGCTTGAATTTTCTTAGACGTTCGAACAATTTTGACAGATGTTCGACGTGCTCTTTCTCTGTTTTTGATTTTGCAATCATATCATCGACATACACTTCGATTTCCTTGTGTATCATGTCATGAAACAGAGTAGTCATGGCCCTTTGATAGGTTGCCCCGACATTCTTCAAACCGAACGGCATTACCTTGTCACAAAAGGTACCCCATGGGGTAATGAACGAAGTTTTCTCCATGTCTTTCGGCGCCATTTTGATCTGGTTATAGCCCGAGAATCCATCCATGAAGGAGAAGACTTTGAATTTTGCTGTGCTGTCTACCAGCATGTCAATGTGTGGTAAAGGAAAGTCATCCTTTGGACTAGCCTTGTTCAGATCCCTATAATCTACACACATTCTGACCTTTCCATCCTTTTTTGGAACGGGTACGATGTTGGCTAACCATTGAGGATATTCAGATGTGGCGAGGAAACCCGCGTCAATCTGTTTCTGCACCTCCTCTTTGATTTTGATGGCCATGTCCGGGTGAGTCCGTCTCAACCTTTGCTTTACTGGCAGACATTCCGATCTTAATGGTAAGTGATGTTCCACGATGCTGGTATCCAACCCTGGCATATCCTGATAGGACTAAGCGAATACATCGGGGAATTCTTTGAGAAGCTTTATCAAACCTTCTCTGGCAGTTGGACTGAGTAGTGCACCAATCCTGATTTCTTTTCTCTTTTGCTCTGAACCTAAGTTTACCGTTTCCAACAGTTCTTTGTGAGGTTCAATGGACCTTTCCTCTTGTCTGAGTAATCGGGAGATCTCTTTTGGAATTTCGTCGTCATCTTCTTCTTCAGCCCCAAATACCGGGAACTCAAAGTCAGGAGAAGGCATCGGATCGTATGTTTCAACGGGATGTAAAACAAGCAATCTGCATGACGTGATGATTCGTGTTTAGAAGAGATAGAGAAAATGCAAGTGTGTGCAGTGTTTTATTTTACTGCTTGTTTTTATTTGAATTGTTTTTTAGGATTACCATTTTCTGAAAAAGCAAAAAGAGAAAACAACAATTAATGCAGAAATTACAGAACGACGTTATTTTATTAATGAACAAGTCGATCCTTGAAACTACAGCCCTATAAAACAAAACTCTGTCGCTTTGGGCGAAGCGAAGAGGGAAATTTACAGAAAACGAGCCCTATCAAAACATCCGTTTCACCTGGGCAGGGTGAAAGGCTAAAAGATGGCAATTACTTTGACTGATGAACGATCTTCAGAACCTCGACGGCAACCCATTGGCGGCGAACTCCTCGGTGAATCACAAAGTCTGGCACCTTCCTTGATTTGTCTTCAAAAATAACGCTGATTTCTGGCAGAGCAGGATCATTGGAATCTGTCTCCCAGGCAGAATTGTCATAGGAGGATTCCTCTATTGTATTTCGCATAGCATTTGTGCTCTCAGCTATATTTCCCCATCCAGTTGGCTGGATATCCTTGAGCCTGATACGAGAGCTTTCGGGAGCGGTGTACTTGACCGTGAAGTCGTATTTTCCACTTGGTTCTCCCAGGGTGTCCCAAATTTCTTTGGAACTGGAGGAGTCATCCCTCTCAATGACGTTGACCTCGGGAAAAGCATAGTTGATGAATTCAAGTCCTGTAAATGTTGCGAATTCATCTTCATGTTGAGTAGTTTTCGAATGACCTGAGTGTTGATCCCATGACATGGTGGGGACACAGGTATTCTGTTCAATGATGCTCAGCTGAGTTTCATTACTCGGCTGAATTTCTTGCCCCAAGTTTCCTGGGTAAGGCTGCCACATTGGCAGGCCATCCATTGGGCCATAGTAATTGTAGTCAAAATTGTCTTTCATCGGAGTGTCTTCTTCTAATGAATTTGGCGGAGCACGACATCCTTCCGGATCATAATCCCCGTATATCATTTCGACGTCTGATCTTGGTATAAATCTCGGACTTTCTGTAGGAAAGTAAAAAGGCATAGGCACCTCTTCCTGAGACATATAACCGTCCTTGTTAAGGTAGGACTTCCACTCTTCATCCGTGTCAGAGGGATCTTCCTCATTGATAGCATGAACTGTCTGAGATACTAGGTGAAGGAAACCTCCACTGTGGAAGAGATTTTGAAGGGGATGAAGACTTTCATCGCCGACAGTTGTCTAGGTACAGGTTGCAGAAAAACCAAGACCCTTCTTTGTTTTATTGTCAATGGGAATGACAAGCTGTCCCCATCCTTTTGTATCGGTACTCTCGACCGCTTTGATAGCATCTTTGTATGAGGAAATCGAGGTTCCTCCTTTGAAATGATTGTCCTTGCTCACCGACAGTGCTTGGAACTGTGTTCCAATAACCTCCTCAGGTTCTATACCAGCAGATGATGACAAGTTACTCACCAGCAAGGCCTGTTTTCCACAGACTGTGACAAGTTGATCGTTCTTGACGAACTTTAGCTTTTGGTGGAGGGTGGAAGTAACCGCCCCAGCCTGATGTATCCAAGGTCTTCCTAATAAACAACTGTACGTTGCCCGGATGTCCATGACCTGGAAAGTGACTTGGAAAGTATGAGGACCGATAGTTATGGGAAGATCAACTTCGCCGATAACCATTTTTCTGGATCCGTCGAATGCTTTGACGACAACTTCGCTGACTCTCATCGGAGGGCCTTTGAATGATAACTGCGTCAAAGTGGACTTCGGCATAACATTCAGGGCTGACCCTGTGTCTACCAGTACGCTGGCTAAAGCATCGTCCTGGCAGTTAACTGTGCTATTGAGCGCCATGTTATGACGGCGACCCTCTTCAGGTAATTCCTCATCACTAAATCCCAAATTGTTGCAAGAAGTGATGTTAGAGATAATGCTATCGAACTGTCTAATTGTTACATCCTGTTCCACAAAGGCCTGCTCCAAGACTTTCTGTAGAGCCTCCATATGGGCTTCTGAACTGAGTAACAGCGATAATACCGAGATCTTTGAAGGAGTCTGTAACAGTTGATCAACAATGTTGTATTCACTCCTTTGGATGAGCTTCAATATCTCATCATCATTTTTCGAAAGGTCGGGATTACCGGATTGACCGACTGGTGGATCGGGAGCTTCTGTCTGAAGTTCCTTTTCCTTGTTAAGTTCCCCAACTCCTCGGTTGAAGATTCGATGTCTGCAATATTCACGACGGAGGGTAATGGAATTTCCTTTCCATTTTCAACTGTTGTTGCACCGTATCTGTAAGGGATTGGCTTAGTTGATTCATACGGTAATGGTCCCGGTAAATAGATGACTACGGGAACCTTCTGGTTTTTCTGACCATCATAAGTAATCTCGATCCGTTCCCGGTTGGGAACCTTAGATTCGTCAAGTAGGGGGATAATGGCAAAAACATCCCTGGTCCTATGATGACCAGAGATCGTGACAACATCCTCAACTTGCTCGGCAAGGTAGTTCGGCGTCCAGTTGATGGGTCCAGAACCCGGATATGGACGAATTTCTCCACGATCGACCTGACCCTGAAGAGTTGCTCTCACAAGGTAACACCCTTGGTTACTTTCCGAACAGACGCCGCAACGTTCATAGTTGTGTGGTGGCACCTGGCCACGCCCACTTTGAATACAATGTAACCTCACTAGGTTAGCTTCCACAGATCGGACATCCTGACTCTGACGCCGAGTGGGGTTTCTGTTATTGATACTGATTTGCTGAGTATCTTCATCCATATAGATTGGCATCCACCAGTGATTTAACAAGTGCTGAAGTGCCTCCTGGACAAGGGTACAACCTCGATCGTTTTCGCAACCCGCTTTACAGCTTTGATAGTCATGTGATATTAAGAATCCGAGTCGGACCTGCTCAGCATGTAACCCTACCAGGTTGGTATTCATCACACGAATATCGAAGATCTGAACCATGTTGATTTGATAAGGGTTCCTATCATGGTAGTCTTGGATCCATCCAAGATCCATCTGACGCTGGAGGGCCTCTTGTATGAAAGAGCATCCCTGTTTGTTTATCGAGCAAATTAGACAAGAACTGTAATCGTGCCGTGGCAGATTATGATACTGGCTATGCCTTGAGTGCATCGCCACCAAGTTGACATTCATTGCACGGATATCGTGGTTCTGAATGACGTTAGAATTCGTATAGACCATGTTAACTCCACGAACTCGGTGCTTTTGGATCCATCCGAGATCCATCTGTTCCTGCAGAGCTGCTTGCACCACAGAACATCCTTGGTTGTCTTTAGAGCAGATATCACACTGGTGATAGTTATGAGGTGGCACATGGCCATATCCACTCTGTCTACAATGCATCTTGACCAGATTGGTTTCCAACAAGAGTGCATCGTGAATTTGATAGACATTATTAGTCTCCTTCTCAATGAGATTGACTGCAGCTTTCTCATGTTGAGGCAGCGGGTTCGTAAGAACATTGGGATTCGTATCTTTAAAAGATAGGAGCCCGCTCCTAACAAGCTTTTGCACGTCGGACTTGAAATTGAGATAAGTCTCTATGTTATGCCCTGGACCTCCTTGATGATAAGGGCAAGTTTGATCCACCTTAAACCAAAAAGGCAGATTTTCCGGTACTGCAAGAGGGGATTTAATCTGAATGTGTCCCTTGGCTAGCAGTAATGGAAACAGCTCTGTGTACGACATGGGTATAGGATCAAACCCTGATGGTCATGTTGTGCGGTTGCTGTTATATGGAGGACGAGCCTGCTGAAGAGGCTGTTGTGTCCTTTGTTGATCAGGTTGGCTCTGCGCAACCTGAGGTTGATACGTAGGAACAGGCGCAGGGCTGATAGCAGGCATTACAGCTGCTACCGGTTGATAACGACGCCTTTGCTTTCCGAGAGAGATATTCCCAATATCTTGCTCTTTTTTCTTAGGGAGAGCACTACCGTATTTTTTAGTACCGCTTGTCGATCCAGTGTCTTTTATCAAACGTCCTTCTCGGACGGCTTCCTCAAGACGTACGCCCATGCCGACCATCTCGGTGAAATCACTGGGCACACTGGCAACCATTCAGTCATAGTAAAATGAGCTTAAGGTTTTTAAGAAGATCTTTGTCATCTCTTTTTCCTCAAGAGGTGGACAAATTTGAGCGGCAATTTCACGCCACCTTTGAGCGTACTCCTTAAAGGTTTCCTTGTCCTTTTGTGACATTGATCTGAGTTGATCTCTGTCGGGTGCCATGTCCAAATTGTATTTGTATTGTTGGACGAAGGCTTTGCCAAGATCTCTGAAAGTGCTGATCGTAGCACGATTTAAACCCATGTACCATTTGAGTGCGGCACCGGTTAAACTATCCTGGAAGTAGTGAATCAGCAGGTCCTGATTCTTCGTCTGAGCTGACATTCGTCGAGCGTACATTGTCAAGTGACTTTGAGGGCAAGAGTTACCCTTGTATTTTTCAAAGTCGGGCACTTAGAATTTGTGCGGGACTTTCACATTGGGGACTAAGCAGAGATCTGCGACGTCCTTCCCAAATAGATCCTGACCGCGAATGGCCTGCAGCTCCTTCTGCATTTCCAGGAACTATTCGTGGAATTCATCCATTCGGTCAAACATAGTTTCCTTTTTACTATAAGGTATTGGCGAAATCTGTCCTCCTGGGACAGTGTGCACCACAGGGGGTGGTACCGTGACTACGGCGGTGAATCTTGGCATTTCCCAAAGTTTGTAAGCTTCAGGAGTCTTTAGTATGCCCCTGGCATCTTCGCTTTCCCGAAGTTTGTAACCTTCAGGCCCAGCGGCTTCTGTTGTGATTCCCTGATCCTCAGTGATCGGCGGAACATATCCTTCCGGGATATAGTTAACAGGCATACCCCAAGGGCGATCTTTCGGTATCTGATACCTAGGATCATACTTCTCCATTATGGGTGTTGAGGTGATCTCTGAGATCACAGTCCTTTGTAGCTGAGCTTCTGCCATGGCTTGCATGTCGTTACGAAGCTTTCTCATATCCTCTCTCAGAGTGTCGATCTCTTCTTTCAACTCTCTATTTTCTTCCTCAAGATCATCCATCTTTTTCTGACGATTGGCCCGAGTATTATACGAATGAGACAGTTTAACTCTAGAATCGAGACACAAACGTGAGATTCGTAGGTAAGAAGAATACGCGATGTGAGAATGATGAATGCAATGATTATATTAATTGTTTAATGGTTTAATCAAAATAAACTTCGACAATTAGATTGCAAATATCAAACGGTGGGGGAAACCCCTTTTTATTGAAGTTCAAAGGATTACAGAAATGGAAATACAGTAGATTACAAAGTGCAGAAACAGAAACCTAAGCTAATGGGTCCCGAGTCCTCTTTGAAGAGAAATCGGGTGCTGATTATGGTATCTTCCTTTTCTTTGACCGGGGCTCTTGGGTTGTTGTCGGGTTGTCATTCCTTTGCCAGGTGAAAGGAGCGAGCAAATTCCTTTGGTCATCTTGATTCTCTATAGCGTGCTGCTCCAAAATTTCAATCAGAGTATCTTTCTCTTTCAGTAATTGCTGTATTTTGATGCACTCTATGTCGAGGGTGCGGTACTTGTTCTTCCAAGACCTTCTCTCCTTCTGGACTTTGTTGAGAGTAACCTGAAGCTTTTCAGTTTCCGTCATGAAATACATGACAGATTCCTTTGGCGAAAGAATTCTGTAACGAGGATAAGGCATCTTTAACTTGAGAGCTCTAGTTTGTACCCAGTGGAGATAAGGCTCCACTGAGACACAGTCTGGTTTTCCTAGAGACTCTCGTCCTTTCTTATGAACGTGTTTCCAAGCGTGCACTATTTCCATCTTTAGTGCTCTGTCATTTTCTCCTTCCTTGAAGAAAAGACCTTCCAGATGAACACCCAGTGGGATGTGTCTCATCGGGTATCCAAATTGACGAAGAACCAATATCGGATGGTAGTTGATTCCTCTCTTAGTTCCTATAAGGGGTATGTTGGGGAAGTTTCCACAACGATCAATGATTCTGATTCCATCATAAATCCTATTACACCAATCTATATCAGAGTTGGTAAGAGACATGATCTTCTGCAACCAACGTAAGACACTCTTGCAATCCCAAAAAGCGGTAGACTTGGGCAAGTGAGAGATAAACCATTTATAAAGCAGAGGTACACAGCATGTGATCTCCCCTCCACTGTACAAATTTCCCAAGTGTACACAATGATACGCATCTGCGAGCAAAGTCGGCACTGGGTTTCCAATGAGAAAAACCTTAATGGAGTTTATATCGACGAAGTTATTGATGTTGGGAAACAAAAATAATCCGTAGGTGAGTAAAACAAAGATGCTTTCAAAAGCGGTCCCGTTCCCTATACTAGCAAAGTACAGAGCTTTCTTTGTTAAGAACTGGGCTGGCAAACCTTGGATGCCACCCTTAGTAGTTAGGTGAGTCCTAACCTCAGACTCGTCCAAATGAATTGCTCTTGCAATAGTCTGATTCTTTGGAATTTCTTCCAGTCCAGAAAATGGAGCTCGATCTGTGATGTGTAGATCGATCAGATGAGAATACTCCTCCAGCGTTGGTGCTAGCTGGTAATCCGGGAATGTGAAACAGTGATAAACCGGATCGTAGAATTGAATGAGCGCATCCATGATTCCCTCAATCACATGGACTCTTAACAGTGGTAGCAGACCTCCGTACTTGGCTCTAAAAGCCTCAGGGCTAGTGATCATCCTTGCTAACCTTCTCAAATCTCCTAACTTTGGAACCTTGAAGGTATACTGGTGAGTTCTCCTTCTACCGAAATCCATTAGCGTAATCCTTCTCTCTGATATTTGCAATCACAGTCTTAGTTTAATTTGAAAAATAGAGAGACTAGAAGAGAAAGTTTTTTGAATGTTTTAATGTTTTATTAAATGAATGCATGAATGCAGCACACAAAAACATAGAAAAAACATGGGGTCAAAGGGTCTTTGTCATGAAGTCAAGGCTCTACCCATCCCCAAAGGTTTATACTAGGGTGATTTTTGTACCTGTACTCATTATCATCAGCTCCTCCCAGGAAGGCAAACAACAAGCGGATCGCCAGCGAGTTGTGTGCAATCTTAGAGTAAGTGCCATTCACCGAGAATAGATCACCAGCCTCAAATGAGGGTAGTATCGCGTAACAACTATTTCTGATAGTTTCCGCACTACAAAAAAGGTTGGCTTTTCTTAAGTGTATACTCAAACTCACCACATGCGGCATCACACGCATTCCCAGTAGCAGAAAAATAAACACATACTCAATTAGTAAAAGCAGTATATATATTTGTCTTAAAAATCCTAGACTTATAAAGCTAAGAATCCTAAGTTCTTGACAGAAATGGGTTCCCCGGCGGAAGCCCCAATCTGTGGTTTTCACACAAGTGAAGAGAAGGAAGACCGTGCCTAGATCTAACTTTGACAAGCCCCACGGTGGGCGCCATTTTTTCTGTAGCGAGCGATTTTGCACGCGGTTCTTAAGCGCTGGTCGCTCTCTGCGGTTTGAGCTTAAACTACAGGTCGATTCATTTTTTATCCTATTGTGAGCTGAATAAGGAAGGGAAATAGATGTCTCCAATTAACCCTGCTTTGCATACTGAGTTTAAACAGCGGTCTGTTAGGTTACGGATGCTATCGATGTGGGGGGGCCTTTGTACTGGTTATTTGTATTTTCGCCAATACAATTTCTTTCTTTTTATCTAGACAGAGGGTTTCTTGCGAGGAACAAGGATTAGGATGTTAGGACTGATGTTTTGAATTACTGCTTTTGATTGATGGAGATATGGGATTTGGTTTTTTTTGTTTAGTGTGCTCGCTAAGATCTTTTCTTTCGATCTTATGCCTACATATTCCCGTTTACCGAAATAGGGAAATCAGAGCGTTCGTAGTTCCTCCTAGTCTATGAGAGGAAATGGGTGTTTTTGGTGTCTTGTGCAAAGCCCAAGACGTGAAGTGAAAGGTGATTTGTATCTTGTTTAAAGCCCAAGATGTGAAGCTAAAGGTCTCAACTTTAGAGAGAATTTGTCATCTCTAAAGAAGGGTTTGTCTGTCACAACTGTTGGGTGACTGGTTATAAAGGAGAATTACTTTAACCGGGATACGCGGATCCTAGTAATGCCATAATTTCCTTTATAGGGGATTTTAACCTAAAGGAGAAGACTTTAACTCAGTGTAGAGGAATGCTATCTTTCCTTAGAAGTTTCTCATGCTAAAAGAGGGACAGTGGCATGGATGTAGATGATCCAGAGGCTTGCCGCTTACAGCAATTAGATGAAGGGGAAGGAGTTGTTGATGTTTGTGTGCTGTGAACGAGGCACAACTTTGATGCTAAAAGGTTGATTGGATCAACCAGTGGTTTTCTTATACAAAGCCTAAGAGGAGGCTAATATGTGTCTCGTACAAAGCCCGAGAGAGAGGCTAAAAGGTTTTGACCCGACGAGGGAGTCGTTTGGTATCTCGTATGAATCCCGAGATGGAGGCTACTTGACTTAACAAGAGAGTCTTTTGTATCCCGTACGAAGCCCGAGATGGAGGCTGAAGGTTTGTTTAGCTCAATAAGAACCTTTTTTGTATCTCGTATAAAGCCCGAGATGGAGGCGAAAGGGTGATTGACTCAACGAGGGAGCCTCTTATATGTCTCGTACAAAGCCCGAGAGAGAGGCTAAACTTTGTTTGACTCCACTGGGGAGAATCATTTGTACAAAGCCCAAGAGGAGGCTGTGGTTACTGTTTCATTTGAGTGACAGGTCCAGTATACTGATTTTTTACAGAGAAAATCAGTTCTTATATGAGCAACACTGTACTCATGGATTTGATTCAAGGATCCGGGTTATTCCTGTTCTTTAAGGAAGCGGGAAATCCGAAGGGTATTGAGACTGTCCAAGTCTACGGGTTTCCTTCCTATTTAACGAAGGGGTGCTTGAGAATGTCTTTGAGACTCAAGGAAGTAAGACTGTCCAAGTTTAGAGTTCATCTTTTGTACCATGCTTTGAGAAACAGTAGTAGACTCTTTGAAAGGACTGTTCTATGGAGATGATTAAGTTCTGTTCCTATACCTCTAGGAGGTCGTCGGGACAATTTGTACGAAGCCCAAGAGGAGGCTGGAATCTTTTAAGAAGCCGATCGGTCCTTGTACGAAGCCCAAGAGGAGGCTATCATTCCCGGAGGAAGAGATCATTATACGAAGCCTAAGAGGAGGTTGTGATTACTTCTAAGAAGCCGTAGGGTCCTTATACTAAGCCCAAGAGGAGGCGGGGTTGCTTTTAGGAAGCCTGTAGGTCCTTGTACGATGCCCAAGAGGAGGCCGATGCTTTTAAGAAGCCCGTGGGTCCCAAACCAAAGAAACGTTCAAGAAAAGTTTCACCGAGAATAATTCATTTAGTGAACAGTTCTGAAGTTTGAAGAAATTCAAGAGAAGTTTCACCGAGAATAATTCATCTTTGGGGAATAGAATTTCTTGACAATTCCTAATGAGGACAGCCGAAGAGAAGATTGTATCTGGTAATCCTACGTGGATCTAGTTTTGACTGTAAGTTATATACATATGAAAGCGGTAAATGAAAGCGGGTAAACACTTACTCGGTTGTAAAGCTTCCATGCTGTTTAGTTAGTTGTTCAACAAAGAAAGATTGAAAACAACAGTATATTCAAAATCAAAGGAGAAAGTTCTTTGAAAAAGAGGAAGATTTGGGGCTTACAGCTCAAGGAGAGGCCCAGGGTTTTATCAGTGAGCGCACTGTTTGAATTTGTACAGAGGGACTTATACAAGTGACTGAGGCCCAAAATGTTTCTGTACAAAGGGGGTTGGGTCTTACACTCTCTCAAGAGGCCCAAAAAGTTTTAAAGAAAAAAGAGTGGGGCTTATAACACGAGGGTAGGCCCAGTTGTCTTTTCGCTTAAAAATGGTGATCGCGCCGAGGTTTTCTTTTAACGCAGAGGGACTTATACAATAAGTGAGGCCCAAAATGATTTTGGTTAAAAGGGGGATTGGGTCTTACACTCTATTAGAGGCCCAAAAGTTTTGAATAGGTCTTATAGCTCAAGGAGAGGCCCAAGGTTATTTTTCAAAAAAAGGGCGACGATCGCGCCGTTCGTTTTTTGACGGTATCGGGACTTATACAATACACTGAGGCCCAAAATGGTTTGGTCAAGAAAGGATTGGGTCTTACACTCTATTAGAGGCCCAAAGTGTTTTGAAAATGATTTATGAGGGTTGAATTAATCCAAAAACCCTAATTTGTTTTCAAAAATGTATTTAATTGAATAAAAATTCAATTAAAATGATCAAAATTGTTTAACATGTGAAAAACAAATTGTGATTTTGGATTAATGCTTCAAAAATTAATTATTGACCT
The DNA here is from genome assembly GCA_022829125.1 of Lathyrus tuberosus. Lineage (NCBI taxonomy): Eukaryota > Viridiplantae > Streptophyta > Magnoliopsida > Fabales > Fabaceae > Lathyrus > Lathyrus tuberosus. The sequence goes on along the minus strand of JALAZF010000699.1, from coordinate 1,522,422 downwards.
CCAAAATAATTAGAAAGCATCAAAAGTTGCAAAATCAATGTAGAAAAAATATTTAAAATGTCAAAAATAATTAAAATATTAATTCTTTGCAAAAATATCAATTATATGAAATAAATAATATTTTTGGGATTTTTGATAAAATAAAATATTTTAACATTTTTATGAATTATCAAAAAAAGAATCAACTCAAAATCATTAAAACTCAGAGAGAAATTAATTTTTGAATCAATTAAACAAAATGACAAAATTCAAATATTTGAATTTGGAAAAAAGGCGCCAAGAACACAAGCAAGAACACGCGCGTTTTTCTAGGTTTGGCTGATTTGGGTTTTCCATCCAATCTCACTGAATACTTAATCATATCATGCAATCCACATATCATTATGCTCGTCTCAACCTCACGATCATGTCTATGTCCATTAATTTCATTTAAATTAAACATACAACAAGTAATCACGAAAAATCCTCAAGAACCCTAATTTTTGCATGAAGGCTAGGATTTTTGATACACGATTCAAACAAAGCAATTAATTGAGGGAAAACATTCCATACATGATTATGAACATATAGCTAAATTATTGTGCGAGGAAATATGCATAGATTGAGAGATGACCAAGTATGTGCTTACCTCCAAGCCGTGACAGCAAGTGCAAAGTGATTTTTGATTTGGAGGTGTTACATATGAGTGGTGATGATCTGAACAGCTTCCCTACACCCTATGGATTGTGTTTGAATGCTTGGATTTGATTGAAATTGGCTGGATCACTTTGTGGTACCCCAGCTGCAACTTGTTTGAAATTTTGAGCAACCAGCTGGTGATTTTGTGAAATTGGTGTTTCAGAAGTGATCTAAGTGTTTGGATCACTTCTATATGATGTATGTGAGGTGTGTGAGTGATTTGTTTGATTGAAAAATCTCTCAAACTCAAAACTCGATAGCTACCTTGCTTAGAAAGGCATTTTTGCCAAGAGAAAGAGATTTTGAGGAAAGCGTCTGTTAGATGGCTTTGGTGTACTCAAACTGATCACAATTGAGCTCTATTTATAGTAGAGCAAGTTTGTTTTGCAAGGAATAGTGAATGGCAGCTGGTAAGTAGGTTTGGCCAATGTTGGCAAATGAAAATCCAAGTCTCCTCTAGCCATTGACTAGAGGTTAGGGCACAGAGCTTTGGTTCCCTTGGTCTTGGATAAGTCTTGACTGATTTCAGATGAGAATGGCTCAGTCCATGCCACCTTGATGGTTCCATTGAATGCTTCAATCCAAATTTGGAGTCTTGTCCCTATTTTGGCCATTCTAGGTTCAACATGCTATTTCTTGTTCCATGGACTTTGGAGGCTTGGCTCAGTGATTGTCCCCTTTAGATTCAATCCTCTGAGGTGTCCAAGTGGATAGGAGCATTTGAATTTGGATGATTTTGGCAAATCGAGCAAAGTTGCAAATTCTGCCTTGCCTTTGACAGATTTCAGCAAGGCAACTTGCCAATGTCATATCTCATGGTGTAAGTTGAATTTGGTAATGTTCTTGGCCATTTTGGAAAGCCCTTACATGTTACAACAACTGTTTGAACAAGTTTGGTTTTGATATCTTTTGATTCCAAGTGAAAAATCCCTCTACATTTGGCAAAAAGTGAGGTCAAATCTGACTTAGTGAAATTTTCACTAAGTGTTTTAACAAAGTGTGATTTCTTGATTTTGATCACTCCATAACTCAAAATCCTTAATGAATTGGACTTAGGTCTAGTTGAAGTTTTTTTAGAGGGTAATGAGGGCTACAAATCCATCTTGGGATGAGAAAAATGGCCATGTGGTTTAGGAGTTATGACCCTCCAAAGTTAGTGTATTAGTGGTACTTTTTCCATAACTTAGAAAAATTTCTAAGTTTTATGGTTACCCCTTTTACAAGTTATCCCACTTTCTTTGGTTTTTCTTGATGAATGATGATTCAAATCATACATTAACATCATTTTAGGGTTAAAAATCCATTTTGGTGAAAAATCTCAAAAAGTCAAAGTTGACTTTTGTACACAGTTGACTTTTTATCAGATGAATTCCAAACTGTGCAATTCTTCAGGAAATCATGTCCTTGACCTAAATCAAACTTGATGGACATGTTCCATGGGTGTCATAGGGTGTATTGAGGCATGTCCTAGGGTTTGGGAGCATGTGCTGGTCAAAAGTCAAGGTTACAGTTGACTTTCCTCGCGAAACCCTAATTGTGGTGCAGATGAAATTGAGACTTGTTGCTCAAGCTTCTTGGATTAATCCATTGTTCCAAATGGATCAATATAGTTCATTTGAGACCCTCAAACCCTCTCTTGAGGTCTTGGCTCATGATTTGCCCTAAAAGTCAACTTAGGGGTGAATTAGGTCAAGAAACCCTAATTCCTGATTTTTGATGTATGCATCCCCTAAGGTCAAATTGACTTGAAGATTGGGTTTATGATGTCCCATGGAGTATATTAGGTTATGTTTTGGATCATTGGCTTGTGCCCAGATGAAAAATTTCCATCTGGAGGCCCTGGTCGACCAAAACCCTAATTTGGTGACACTGTCGATCTTGAGACTTGATCCACCTAGAAGGGAGCAACCTTGTGCTTAATCCTTGAAATGGGAGTCCTTTTGATCCTTTGTGGATGCTTGAGAGGTTATACAAGTTGAAGATCATGTCATTCCTTGATTGATCCCTTGTCTAAGCACTCAGAGAGGGCTAAAACCCTAATTTTGATTGTAGGGAATGCTCACCCATCTTTGGGGAGACTGATGAAATAGAATGGTTCCCCCATATTGTGATGGTGATTTGCACAATGATGGAAAATCTTAGTGGTCAAAATTTGGGGTATGACACCATCTTGGAGAAGCCTGAGGAACTCTCCTCATAATTCACATATTTGCCTATCGTCGAAGAAATAAATTGAAAGAACGAAACAGACCAAGCAAAACACGGAATACCATAGCACCTTATCCACGTTAACCTATCTGTATCCACCAGCTCCTTCTTCCACCTGCGTTCCTCTGAAAACCACTGCCCAAGACACTCCTTGGCCCCTACCACGAGATCCTCTAGCTCACCTTCATCATTCTCCTCGAGAAGACAAAGATTGGCCCCTAAATAGGTAACCTTAACCCCGAAGTAGCCTTCCAAATGAAATTGGTTCTGCATATTATATGTTGATCCAGAAATTCTAACCTTTCCCACATAAGCTTTCTCAAATCTAGTAACAACTTCCTTTCCAACGTTGAGCGAAAGAGCACCTTTGTCTTCAAGGATTTTCTGTCTTGTCGCGTCAGCATACGAGAAGCTTTTGTACCTGTTTCCATTGAGTCCCTTTTCACGCTTAAGATGGTCCCCGTTAAAGGGTTTGTCGTCTTCTTCCTTGTTTGAAGCTTCTGACTTAAAATACCTCCCCCTACCCTTCACTTCCTTAGCAAACCTTGGGATGTTTGCATATAATTTTCTTCCCTCAATGAAGAAATTGTCTAGTTTCAGAACCAAAGTTTTGTCGTCTTCCACATCGAAGAAGCGAGCGAAACTATATGTCTTCCCTCTTTTATCCCCTTCCGCGGAATGAACATCTCGTCAACGTCGCCAAACTCTTTAGCCCTCATACTTTCTGGGAATTTAGTCATGAAAATGGTCGTAGATTCTCTGGTCCTCGTTTCCTTCTTTCTTCCCTCCGCATCCCATCTGAACTTGTTCCGATAGGACACCTTAGTCCACTTACTCTACTGCATCCCTACCTTAGTAAAAAAACTACTCTTTGTATAAACTCTATGCACCTTGATATTTCACTGAATCATGCCAAGAGAAAAATATCCAAAGCCATATGATTCATACAGTGCTAACATTCTCTCAATATCTAAAGAAAGACATTTCTCAAACTTTCCCCTTTTTTCCTGAAAACAAGCAAAAACATCTGCAACAATAACAATCATATACAAATTAGTTAATACTCTCAAATCAGAATCAAGCCGAGGGAAGAATGAACATAACTGCTAAGTAACACAACACACCAACCGACAACCCAACACCCCATATTTGCTTAAATAGACACTTCCTACTCCCAATCTCTGAACGAGAGAAAGAGACATGCAATATGTGGTTGGGACCATTTCTAAGAAAGAGAACAAATCATGTTCACACCATGATCAACAATCAAGTTTTTCGAACAAAAAATAATATTATTATGTACTATTTAAATAATCTAGATCACCACATGCCAAATCATAGTAGTAGTACCTCACAATATTCTCTTTTATACACATTCTTCCAAGTCAACCTCATCAATCTTCCTCCAAATCAAAATCGGCAACTTCATAAACAAAATTTAAGTATTCTCTTATATATTAAATCACCTGTAGATATATTATAACCATGTTGCCTTAGGATTTTGTGTTAGATTAATTATTTAATTAATCAAATATGAATCTACATAATTACTTATTAATAAATTATATTATGGTCAATTATTATAAAATACTAATTATTGATGAATTATTTAATAATGGACCATGATGGGTTGACCATTCAGTTAAGTCCAATGAAAGGTCTTTGCCCTCAGCCATTTAGTTATTTAAGCGTTGCCCCATTAGACGATTAACACATAGTTAAAATCCTAAATGACAATGAGGGTAGTAATCCTCTCATACTCACTATCTCTAACACAATTTCTCAAATCCTACAAGGTACACCGTTCTTATTATTCTTAATTATCAATAATATTATAATATGCTATAATTTATATCTATTGATCAAATTTAAATATTTCAATTGGTATCAGAGTATGGTTTAGATATATATTATTGCTAATTTAATTTTTAATATTTGAAAATCAACAACAAGAAAAGTTTTCATGGGATTTTTTTTTGAATTCATATGCAGTTATTTTTTTAGGTTTCCCATTAAATCAAAATGTTCAGGAAGAGGTGTATTGAAATGCCCAGTAAAGAGGTGTCAACGGCGATACAAGTCTATGTGGACAAAAGAGTTTCCACTTGAGGGGGAGCATTGTGGATTCACACTTAAGAGGGAGTGTTGAGAATAATAAGTCAAGTGTGAGTTGGAGTCCCACATTGGTTATAAATGTGGAGACTTGAGGATTTATAAGTGGGATAACCCACATACCTATCACCTTAAGATTTTGGGTGCATATGTGGTGTACAATAGCATTTTCATATGTTTGGGTCATTAATAAATTATATTATGGTCAATTGTTATAAAACACTAATTATTGATTAATTATTTGATTGAATTTTGTGACTGCAGAGACCATGATGAATTAGACCATTCAATTAAGTCCAATGAGAGATCTCATCCCTCAACGTTTAGTTATTTAAATGTTGCTTCATTAGATGAAAAACACACAGTTAAAATCCTAATTGACAATGAGGATAGTAATTCTCTCATACTCACTATCTTCGACGACAATCTCTCAAATCCAACAAAATACGCCTTTCTTATTATTTTTTATTATTCAATAACATTATAATATACTATAATTTATATCTATTGATAAAATCTAAATCCTTTCATCTGAACTTGAGTGATATGACATATAAGTTATTTTTCAATCTGGATGTTTGTGTGTTGTAAATGTTGCCAAGTATATTTCTTATTTCATTGGTTAATTGATATGCCGCTCCAAGCCATTGCAATACATCAATAAATGCGGTGGGATGCGAGCATCTTCGCAATTGGTGTTGCAAACTAAAAGGAAAGGTAGGAATGTCAAATGCGGTGGGATTATGGATTATAATTTTTTGGTGTATTTGGACGTCGCGAAATTGAATACTTTTTAATGATGAAATAGCCAATCCGAATCTTGTTTCGTAGCAGATTATTCTTTTATATTGGTGGTGGCTTCGCAAGGATCACAACCTTCTGTATAATTGTAATTACTATGATTGGTGTAAATTCCCTTGGACTTTCTTATAGATATATTTTTTGCTGGTTTTAATGTAGTTTTGGCTTCCATTGATAGTTGAATGTAAGTGGATTGGGATACCCCTAGTATCCCTTGTGAAATGAATCACTTAGCTTATAAAAAAAATACATCAATAAATTCAAGTTGAGCAATCTCACTTTCCATTATCTTAAATATCACCCTTACTTTTTCTCTTAGCATTAAGCATTGTTCTTTGTACATTACTTCCTGCATTGACTAGAAGGTGTTAGCATCATTTTATTTACAAAAGGGATAAATATACTTCACCCCTGTCAATGTAGCGAGTTTTGGTTATACCCCTCTGAAGTATTATTTTTTTGATCCCCTCCTCACCAAACCAAGATTCTATTTTCACTCTCCCCTTGCTGACTGGACGACGGAATCTGCACATGTGGCCTTACTGACTGGATAAATTTTAAATTAATTTTTTTTTATTTTTTAATTTTTTTTTAATTTTTTTAATTTTTAATTTTTTAATTTTTTTTAATTTTTATTTAAAAAAACGAAAAAAAATTAAAAAATAAAATAAAATAAAAAATAATAATAATAAAATAAAAAAAATAAAAAAAATTAATTCAAAATTTATCCAATCAGCAAGGCCACATGTGCAGATTCCGTCGTCCAGTCAGCACAAGAGTGAGTGAAAATAGAATCTTAGTTTGGTGAGGGGGAATAAAAAAAATATACTTCAAGGAGAATAAAATCAAAACTCACCACATTAGCAGAGGGTGAAGTATATTTAATCCTTTACAAAATTAATGTTCAAATGAGTAACAGAAAGTATTCAATCATACCTTATATTCACTACTTAATGATTGAATATAATCATAGGTCCAAATTGATGTTTGGAATTTAGAGGATCGACGAATAACTGCCTGACTAGAATCTTTGGTAACTTCATTTGATGCCTTGCATCGACTTGTATGATAGAAATTAGAGTTGTAAATTGCCATAGACGTAGACCTTTTTCCCCGAGGAAGAAATATATTTGTAAAGCTTAATGGATATGGTGCAAGTAGTACTGTATGTGGGTTGGATCAATCTACAAAGTCCGAGTAAATACATCCAAAAAAATTTTAAAAAGTGGGTTGAGGATTTGAGAGTGGCTATGAATTTTAAAATTAAAAAACTCATTAAAAAAATCGGATTTCTTGTAAAGTTGGACTCAAACACAAAAAACTCACTAATCACTAATCAAATATTTATTATTACAATTTTAATGATTTTGATGAATATTAACTTAATTGTTAGAATTTTAGTCTCTTAATATTTATTATTTTAGTAAACCATAACTTTAAATAATTTTGAATGTTTCATTCTTTAGGTATTTTGATGTTAATACATTTTATGTCATGCAACTTTAGTTTGTTGTATTTTATGATAATTTTTATTAGTTAATGATATCATTTACTATTTTATGATATTAAAATATAGTAAAAATAAATTATATATTTTTTTTAAGAAGATAAAAATGTTTAGTAATTTTTATGGAAAAAAATACGATAACTCGTAATTTTGTCATTAAATTATATTAAAACCAAAAATTTATTCTCCTGAAGAAAGATTGGGCAGGGGCAAGAACTCTTTGGTAGAGATGGAGGATTTCAACCTGTTTATTGAATCTTTGGATCTTGTGGACTTACATGCTTCTGGTAATAAGTTCACTTGGTTTAAAGATAATGCGGCTTGATGTAGCAGCTGGTTAGATCATTCGGAGTTCTTGGGATTTGTGGAGAAGGAATGGAAGTCATTTCATTATAAAGAAGGTGCTCCTCTCATATTATCAGAAAAAGTCAAGGCCCTACGAAATAGTCTAAGATGGTGGAATAAACACATTTTTGGATGGGTGGCCTTAAGGATTAAGCATGGAGTGATGAATCTTAATTCTTTGGATGAGGACCTGGTGGTTGCTGAGGGGTTTGGGATGGAGGATACTGTCATTAATAGAGGGAAAGCCCAAATAGAGGTTTGGAATACGTGTCTAAAAGAGAGCTTGATCAAACAAAAATCGAGGGTGAAGTGGACCTTAGAGGGTGATCTAAACACGAGGTTTTTTCATGCCCACTTGAAGTACAAAATTCGTTCTAACTCTATCACTACTTTGAAGCATGGTTCGTCGAGCTTCTCTGATGTTGAATCCATCAAATAAGCTGTCTGGACTCATTTTGCAGAGAGATTTTGCCTGCCTGAACAGGTTAGGCCTGTTCTGGATTTTTCAAGTTTGCAAACTATTTATTTAGAAGATAGGAATACCCTGGAAGAACCTTTTACTTTGGATGAAATTTGCAATGCAGTGTTTGAGTCTGAAGGTAACAAAAGCCTAGGTTCGGACGAGTTTAATCTGGACTTCCTTAAGACTTGTTGGAATATCGTTGGAAATGATGTGGTGTCGTGTATCATGGAGTTTCATGCTACTGCTAGTCTGCCTAAAACTATGATTTCATCTTTCTTAGCATTAATTCCTAAGTCTTTGAACCCTCAAGGCTTAGACAATTTTCGTCCAATCTGTCTTATAAGTTGCATTTATAAGATCATTTCTAAACTTTTGACTGCAAGATTGAGAAAAATCATCGGTAAATTAGTGTCCATCTCCCAAACTGCATTTATCCCCGGGAGGCAACTTTTGGATGGTGTTTTGGTCGCAAACGAATTAATTGATTTTGCTAAGAGAAACAAAAGGTCCTGCTTGCTTCTTAAAGTAGACTTTGCTAAAGCTTATGACTGTGTGGATTAGAATTTTTTGATCATGATTCTTTTGGCTATGGGATTTGGAGATAAATGGATTAATTGGATTAAAGGAGGAGTTTAATCTAGCTATATGTCGGTTTTAGTTAACGGTGGATCAACTAAAGACTTTAACGCGTCTAGGGGATTGAGACAAGGAGATCCCCTATCTTCTTTCTTGTTTACATTAGTTGGCGAAGGTCTAGCTCTTATGCTTAAAAGAGCGAAGAATACGGGGATTCTACAATTTTTTTGCTTAGGAGAGTCTACCAATATCAATCTTCTACAATTTGAGGACGATACAATTTTGGTGTGTGATGGGTCTTGGCACATCCTTTGGGGACTAAAGTCGATCTTGAAGGGATTCGAGCTAGTGTCGGGACTAAAAATAATACTTGGAAGAGTAAATTGTATGGAATAGGTGTTAAAGAATCATTCTTGAATGCCGGATCTCAATTCCTTAATTGCAAGATGGATCATCTTCCTTTTGTTTTCCTTGGATTGACTATTGGAGGTAATCATCATCGAGTCCAGTTTTGGAATCCTGTAATTGCTTGCCTTAAAAAACATTTTTCTGCTTGGAGGGGTCGTCTTCTCTCTATGGGGGGAAGAGTAATCCTTATCAATTCCGTTTTGGTCGATATGCTTGTCCACCATATTGCTTTCTATAAGGCCCCTGCGAAGGTTATTAAGATGATTACCTCTATTCAAAGATTTTTTTTTATGGAATGGGCTTCAGGACAAGACCGGTGTGTCGTGGGTGTCTTGGAATTCAGTATGTTTACCCAAAGAGTTTGGAGGATTGGGCTTGAAGGATGTAGGCATGTTCAATAAGGCCTTGATTTTGAAATGGCTTTGGCGGCTACTTAATGAAAAACAAGCCATTTGGAGTAACTTAATGTCTTTTAGATATGGGAATGTTTCTCAATCAATTTTCAATCCAGGGGCGGTTAACAGGGGTTTTTCTGAATCTCTCTGGTGGAAAGATTTAATGAATCTTAACGTCGCACATGATGACTTTCGTCTTGTAGATGCAGTAACATGTAGGTTGGGAAATGGCAACTTGATTCCTTTTTGGAGGGCTAAATGGTCGGGTCACTTGCCTCTTATGGAGGTTTTTCCAATTCTGTTTGAATTGGTGGATAACCAAAATGTGGTTGTAGCTGAGCAGGGTAAATGGGTCAACTCTAATTGGATGTGGGATTTGGGTATGGAAGGCTTGTTGCTAGATATGGCAGCGGAAAAGGTAGAGTTAATGGCTCTGTTAGAATATCAAAGCCCAGTACAGGAAGGTGAGGACAAATTCATATGGCCTTTTACTCCTAACAAACAATATTCTGTCAAATCTTTTTATGCTAATTCTTTGCAAGTTGTCGAGAATTCTCTGCCGGATACTATGTCTTTACATATGCTGGCTGCTATGTGGAAGTCTTTTATTCCTTTGAAGTGTAAATTATTCGGTTGGAGGTTGTTACTAAATCAATTACCGACGAGGTTGAAACTATTTAGAAGGAATATTCTGAATAATAGCCACGACTTGGTGTGTGTATTCTATTTTCGTAATGATGAGAATTTGGATCATGTGTTTGTAAATTGTTCAACTGCTAGGAAAGTGTGGAGGAAAATAGAAGCTTGGTTAGATATCCCTTTCTTGGAGGAGAACAATGTGATTAATCACTTACAAGGGTGGGAGGCTGCTCTAGTAGGTAAGTGCTCGAAATCGGCTACTTTTTTGGTTTAGTTCGCGACAGTTTGGTCTATTTGGAAGATGCGAAACCAAATTATTTTTGAAAATGTTGCGGGTAATGCAGACGATATTGTCGAAAGAGTTATAGCTGTCTCTTGGTTTTGGTTAGTCATTAAGCATAATAGGGTCTACTATTGTAATCTCTATGAGTGGTTTAAATCACCTTTAGATTTTATGTAGTAGTTTGCTGGTGTTTGTAAACTGTTCTTTTGGTTGGAGCACCCATTGTACTCCCTTAATTTGAGTTATTACTTATTAAAAAAAAAACTACCCAAATCAATCCAACCGAAAAATTAGTAGTTTTTTTCAAATCAGTTCACAGATGTAACGAGTAGTTATTTTAGCTCACTTAAATCAAGTGTCCTATATAGATTGAGTATTGAATTTAGTCAAATCCAACCCAAATCAGCCTACATACACCTTTAGGTACAAGTATTGAGAAAGCCATTAGCTACAAAAGAAAAAAAAAGGCAATATTAATTACTATTTGGTTGGTTTTCAATTGTGTTTTCTTGTGGTGCAAATATATATAAAAAACAAGCTTGATGTGAAGCCTCATGAAGCACAACCATGTTCTTGAATCATCTTTGGACAAAATTTGCACGTATTTGTTTGCTCATAAAAAAACAAGGAAGTGTTTAAGGAACAATCTATAGCCATGGAATTAATGTATGATTCACAATACTTGCACTTAAATTGCGGTAAGATGTTTAATCAAGTGTGTGTCTGCATCGTAGTAGTATAAAACGATTGCAATCATGTGTTCACTCAAATAATAATATAATAATTAATTTAATAGTAATTAATAATGCCTATGGAATTTTTTTTTTCAATAAGCAAGAAAATTTATAAACGTGAGAACAATGGGTTCTCGTACCCGCTTACAGAAAAACCGAGGCAACGCTCAACAAAAAATAAAATTACAACCCAAATACCCTTACGAAAGATAAAACAAGGGAAACTTGCTAAATTCATAAAAGCCGTATTTGGTCCGAGTAATTTTCCTGATGTAAGACCATCTCCAAATTAAAGCTTTGATCTCCCAAACCACGTCCAAGACGGTCCAATTAGCATTTCTAAAAATAATACCGTTTCTCAACGTCCACAAATACCACATCATAGCCAACCAAATGCAACCTTCTCTCCCTTTCCTCACCCTATTCTTCTTGCAAAAGAAAGACCACTTAAGAAAACTATGGTTAAGATTAGAAGAGGAAAAATCCTCAAAACCAATCCAAACCGCCATTTCCTTCCAAACCAAGGCCGCTACGCTACAACTCGAAAAGATATGCGACACCGTCTCCCTATCATTAGTACACAAAACACAATCCATCCCACCACCCGGAAAAGAACAACCACGAAGAAAGAGAGAATCTTTTGTGGGAAGTCTATTGATGAAGCACCTCCACCCGAAAGCCTTGATTTTCGAAGGCACCACCGTCTTCCATAATAATGAGAATGCTTCGTCATAAATATTTCTAGGCCCGATAGGAATCCTCGACCGGCTGAGAAGATCATAAAAACTCCTAACCGAATATCCATCGCTCGGGCTAGGAGTCCACGTAATTGAATCTTTGCCGACCAAACTCGGACCAGCCTGCTCAATAAGGGAGAACAGCTACTGCCGAGAATTGGCCACAGAAGAACCAGCCCGCGGCTGCTGCAGCAGGCCCGCAGCCGAGTTACCCGCTTCCACCACGGCGTCGACCAGCTGCTGAGCTGGAAGACGCAGCAAAACACCACCAGGACCACTGTGCCTGGCTCCCACCGAACCACCAGCACCAATAACAGCAGCCCCCAGACCCAAATCGCCCCATCTCCACCTGTCAAAAAGCCAATAACCCATACAAGCAACTCCCACCTCTTTTAAGTTAGACTCAAGAAAAAGAGAAGGAAATTTATCTTTAAGGCACATATCACCAATCCACTTAGAAAACCAAAAAGATGTAGTGAAACCATTGCCAATAGAAAAACAACAATTAGAAACAAAATAATTATCTGGAAAACCATTATCCAACCTAAGGATGTCTCTCCACCAAAAGACTCTTTCGCACCCTTAAGCTTAGAAATACCGGATCCGACCACCATCAAATTAATGTCGCCGTAGCGAGCCTTAAGAACTTTATACCAAAGAGCTTCCGATTCTTCAAGGATTCTCCACCTCCACTTGTTTAATAGGGCCACATTGAGATCATCCACCCTTCTAAGACCAAGACCTCCTTTATCGCAAGGAAAACACACATCCTTCCAACTAACCCAATGAATTTTCCTCTTCTCCTCCGAACCTCCCCAAAGGAAACAACTTTGAATTCTCGTGATTTTTTGAATAACTTTCGCCGGAGCTTTATAAAAAGAAAGGGTAAAAATCGAAAGACTAGAAAGAACCGACTTTAGCAAAGTTAACCTCCCACCCAAACTAAGAAGCCTATTTTTCCACCCAAAAAGCCTCCTTCTCAATTTCGAAATCAAGTCCGACCACAAAGCAACTCGATTAGAGTCCCAACCAATCGGAATACCAAGAAAAACGAAATTGCTATCCTCCCTACTACAAGAAAGGAACGAAGAAGCCACCTCCAAAAAACGAGGACTAATATTAATACCAATAATTTTACTCTTATGAAAATTAATGCCTAACCCGGACACCAACTCGAAGCTCCTCAAGACCGACTTGATAGCCCAAATGTGATTCCAACTCCCATCACCAACCAATAAAGTATCATCCGCAAATTGAAGGATATTAACAAAACAACTCTCATTAAACGTAAAACCCATAAAATCACCATTCTCCACCTCCTTGCTCACTAATATATGAATGTGATTCACAATACTTGCACTTAAATTGCGGTAAGATGTTTAATCACGTGTGTGTCTGCATCGTAGTAGTATAAAACGATTGCAATCATATATTCACTCAAATAATAATATAATAATTAATTTAATAGTAATTTAATTAATTTTGTAAAAATATTTATAATTTTTTATTTTTTTATAATAATAATAATAATAATGATTTTTTACTCATTATTACTTTTTTAACATGTGTGAAATGTTAAAAACAATTTACGATTAAAAAATTAAGATAGTATTTTTTAAAAACTGATTTTTTCTATTTTTAAAGTGTGACCGACTATCATATGTATTATTTACTTGCCGTCAACCCGTGCGATGCACTGAATAATCATGCATATTTTATAAAATTTACGCATAGTATAATTTAAGAAAACAAATTAAAAAATATTGAGTAATATTTCATCAATTTATATATTAAATTATTTTTAAACTCTAATTTTGTCTTGCTTCTTCATGAAAGAAATTTATAAAATAAATAAAAACACAATTTTTTTTTGTTGAAACATATTATTACTATTATATTATATAATTACATGTGAAGTTAGCTTTTGCGGTAAAAGATAGAAAATTTTATATTAGTACATTACATAACTACATGTAAATCATTAAACAAATAAATTCTTTTGAATAAAAATTAAGCAAATAAGTAATACATGTAAAAGAAACTACATATCATTTTTGTGAAGTAGAAGGCATTTTGGATGGGATTGAAATTTAAATGAAACTACATAACCGTATTTGTTTAGAGAAAGCATTTTTGGTGGAATTTAAATAAAACTATGTGATACATTTTTTTTATAGTTATTTTTAATTAATTAATTATTAAAGATTAATTGGGAGGGTGTTACTCACTATTCTCTTTTTTTCTCTAGCTCATGGAATCACCAAAAGACCATCATTAAAGATTATTATCATTTTCACATCTGTTGTACAAAACAAATCTAGTTGTGGTGTGATTCTTTTATTGCATGCTATAATACAAAACAAATCTAGTTGATTGAGTAAAGAAGAGAAGGGGTAGAGAGAGTAAAATAGAAAAAATAGATCATATTTTAATACACCATCCAAGTTTCTTATACACCACGTAAAATTATTTTTTTGCCCCCCAATTCTGGATGTCACATCCGGACGCACCGTTTTTTTTAAAAACGTTGTTTTGTTCCGGATGTGCAAATTCGGAATGACAAGTTACGCGTATTCCGGATGTGCACATTAGGGGTGTTCGCGGTGCGGTTTGGGCGGTTTTGAAGCTAAAAATCATCCGAACCGCAAGAGAAAAAAACATGCAGTTTGGTTTGGTTCGGTTGGCTTTTAAAAAAAATCCGAACCAAACAAAACCAAACCAATGCGGTTTGGATTGGTTCGGTTGGTTCGGTTTTTTACAAGATTTTTATTGAGTGATATTTACATATATAGAGAACAACATAACTTTGTGTTTAGTCATTCACACATTGCCAAATAACAACAAAACTCATCATATTTAGACAAAAAGTTCTCATTCAATATACAAAAATCAATTTAAACAAAAGTGAAAAAAAATAGTAGCATAAAACAATATCAAAAATATTATAATAAAATAGAAAATAGAGGAGAAGGGAGATTAGAGAAGATGAAAAAGAAAGAACATAAGAGATGTTAGATTAGAGAAGAAATGTGCGATAAAAATATAATTAGAAGAGAAAATAGTAACATAAAAATGAGAAAATGAAAAAGAAAAAACATGTGAGATGAGAGATTAGTGTAGAAGAGGTGAGACGTACATGACAAAGAAGATGAGAAGAATGCGCAATACTATTAGGAGAGATTTGAGAAGATTAAAACTGAAAAGTTAAGTGTGAGTAAGAGAAAATATTTCGTAATTGTAAGGTTAAGGCATAATGGGTTTAAGTTTTGGGTTAGATGTGGGAAAAGTGAAGTTTGGTTTGTAACATAATGCGGTTTGGTTTGGTTTAGTTCGGTTTGCAAAATACAAACCGCAAACCAAACCAAACCGTGCGGTTTTGTTAAAAGATGGTCCGAACAAATCCGAACCAAATGCGGTTTTTTGAGGTTTCGATTTGGTTTGGTTTGGTTTGCGGTTTTCTATTGGGTTGGTTCGGTTTTGAACACCCCTAGTGCACATCTGAAAAAATGGCTGAAACTTAAAAAGGTATAATAATAATATATTTATTTTAAGAAATAATAATAATATGTATTTTAAAAGAATAACGATCAACAGTAAAACATTACTTCTTTGATGTTATCTGAACTCCCAAATCTATTCTCGAAGATTGTAGGACAAATCAATATCAACAGTGAAACATTACTTCTTTGACGTTATCCGAACTCGCAAATCTATCCTCGAAGATTGTAGGACAAATCAAGATCAATAGTAAAACATTACTTCTTTGACGTTATCCAAGATAAATGGCAGCAGAGTCGACACAAAGTTGGTGGTACTCCTATTACCACTTGCAGAACCAATGGACTGACTTTGGGTCACAAGATACAGAGGAATTGTTTTTGCTCAGGTTCATTGCGAGGAGATAATTCAAGATCTCTTTAAAATAACAGTGGATCCTTAGAAGGGAAATCGGCCCGCTGGAATGATAAGATAATTTTGTTAGATTTGTGTATCCCTCATGATAGGATAATTCAGGGAGTGGCGTGTGGCTTTCTATAAATCAACTGGGTTTAAGCCTAAAAGGATTATATTTTACAAGATCGCGTTGGTTTTTTCTAAATGATATATACTGATGTATATATATATATATATATATATATATATATATATATATATATATATATATATATATATATATATATATTATACTGTTTCAATGTCATTTATCTTGGATAACGTCAAATAAGTAATGTTTTACTGTTGATCTTTATTTGTCCTACAATCTTCGAACCTGGAAAATATAATCCTTTTAACCTTAAACCCAGTTGATTTATAGAAAGCCCCACGCCACTCCCTGAAAACCAAAATGGTAAATAATAATGAGTTATTTATGCATTCAAACACTTTTCTTGTATCGTGTAAGTTAGTAACTACTCTCAATAACGAAAAGAGTTTATCTCCGAAATATATTGAGTCCTAACTTTATCAGAATGCTGAAGACAACCATTATATTGACGGAGAGACTCCAACCCTAGAGTTTGTTATAACTTCTGATGACATTACTGCTACTGGTGCACCAGCCACATTACTTATTTTCAATAACGAAAAAGGTTTATCTCCGAAATATATTGAGTCCATCTGTAGTGTTGGACGATCAACAAAGAAAGATAACAGGAGCAGTGGCTACACTGGAAAGAAAAGATCAACAAAGTTTTCTATTGGAGAGATACGAAGAACAAAGTTTTCTATTGGAGAGATATGAAGAACAAAGTTTTCTATTGAAGAGATACGAAGAACTAAGTTTTCTATGGGGGGAAATCTAATCCCTTCTCGCTCCCCTCATTCGAATGTATATTAACTTGCGATGATATATTAACGTATGCGACTAACCGACAAAACCGATTTAAAAAAAAAAGTTATGTTATTTTCTGGATCTGCAGTTCCGAAATTTAAAAAAATAAAGCTATACTATGTATCCGGATGTGCACATCCGAAACACATCAGCGTTTTTTAAAAAAACGGTGCGTCCGGATGTGCACATTCGGAATCAGGGGGCAAAAACGAAATTTCCCGTGGTATATAAGAAACTTGGGTGGTGTATTAAAAAATTGTCAAAAAATATAACAAATGAAAGATGTGGTGTGATTCTTTATATGTGATTTGTGGATGTCGATATGGTTGGCAAATCATATATGTATAACTTAGAGCTTAGTGGGGTTATGGGAAATTTTAACTATTTTAAAATTATTTTAATTTTAATTTTAATTAGGATTTACTTAATTAATTAGAAATTGGTTTAATGGGGTTAAAAGAAGTTTTAATGCTATGTAAACGTGGAAGTTATCAATTTTTTATGTAATTTATTTTTGTGTGGAAGAATTTCTAGGATTATAGTTTATGTTTAGTATGATGATGATATTATTTTAGTTTTAATTTTAATTAAAATTTATTTAATGAATTAGTTATGGGTTTAGTAAGGTTAATAGAAGTTTTAACTAATTTTGGAATTATTTTATAAATTTTCACGTTGAAGTTTTTTCTAAGTTTTTAATTTAGTTAAGTAGCTGGAAGTATATTGAAAGCGTGAGAACTATTTCAAAAAAAAATTATTTAATTAAATAATTTTAAAAAAAATGTGACAATGTGGGGGTTTTAATGGAATGTAGATTGAGAAATGAGTAATGCACTGATATTGTAAAATTTTTTGACACTGTCAACCAATCACGACCATGAATCCTGCCAAATCAGACTGTAATTTTAAAAAAATTTAAATGACATGACAAAATTATATGTTTTTATTAGATGACAGTGTAAAACTATTTTAGACTATCAGTGCATATCAATTAAACCCATGTAATTTTTTTTTTTAATTTTTTAACTAATAATTATATCATTTTAAATTTTAATTAAAGTTCACCTAATTAATAAGTCACTACGCCAAAATTCGCTTTTGGCAGCACCATAAAGACAACGCTTTTATCAGAAAGCGCTGCTATAAGTTTTGAAAAAAATTCGCTAAAAAAAAGCGCTGCTAAAAGCTACCTTTAGAAAGTGCTTTTTAAAAGCGCTGCTAAAGGTCGTACGTAGTCACTACCTTAGAAAGCGTTTTTATAAAAGCGCTGCTAAAGGTATAACCTTAGAAAGCGCTTTAAAGAGCGCTGCTAAAGGGTAACCTTAGAAAGCGCTTTTAAAAAGCGCTGCTAAAGGCCTTAAGTTGGCCCAACATATGAAAGCGCTGCTGTAGGCCAATGAAAAGAAAGCGCTTTCTCTGGAAAAGCGTTGCTATAGGCTGACCTATGAAAGCGCTTTCAAAAAGCGATGCCTTAGGTCATTTGTTAATTAAAAAATAAAGAACCCCTAATCATTTCTTTCTAATCATTTTCACGATCTCCCTCATTTCTCTCTGGAGATATCGCAACTGTTCTGTTTCCGACCTCCATCGTTCTCCGACCGCCATTGTTGTTTTCTCTGACGACCATCGTTCTCCGACCGCCATTGTTCTCTCTCGTGTCTGGTACGTTTTCGTGTCTGGTATGTTTTCGTGTCTGGTTAGGAATGTGTTAGTTTGGTTAGACAATCGTGACTGTTAGTTTGGTTAGGAATGCGTTAGTTTGGTTAGACAATCATGACTGTTAGTAAAGATTTATATGAATGTTGTTGTTCTGTTACATTACCATCCATCTTCAACTTAAAGTTCACATAAAGTTCACATACAAGAATATGAATGTTGTTGTTCTGTTGGTAAAGACTTATATGCATGACTGTTTTATATGAATGTTGTTGCATATGAATGACTGTTTTATATGAATGTTGTTGTTCTAGTTGTTTCATCTTGCAGCAATTTTTCAAGACAGATTTCAGAAAAAATCTTTACTGCAAATTTTAAAGAGAGACTTCAGCTAGTTTGTACCTTTAGACTGTAAGGTCAGATTACAAGTATATAGTATGAGTACATGTTTATAAATCATTATTTTCTTATACTTGTATGTGAATGGTTTTTGAATTTTCCATGATTAAAAGAATAATATCTAGTTAGATGATCTTAATACTTTGTTCAAACCATGAATATTCTGTTAATAGTGAAATAATAGTGAAATGTAAGTAATTGTTAAGATTGTTAAGATTGTTAGAATGCTAACGAATTGAGTTTTTATTTATTGTTAATTTTTTTCTTTACTACAGGTCAAATGGCTAGTAACCAGGATCAAAATGACTCACACGATACAAATGATGCAAATGAAAAACCTGAGAATGTAGAAAAAGAAATTACACGAGGAATAACAATTATGAAGTCAATAATTCGTGCAAGAGATAAAGGAATCAAATATGATGTACATTGGAGCGACGAAGACCAACTAATTGAGCCTAACGGTGCAATGTTGACAAGTTACATAGGTTCACTTGTTCGTCAGAACATTCCAATCACCTGTGATAACTAGAGAAATCCAGCGTTGCAAGCTGGTAAAGAAAAAATATGGACTGAGATACAGGTACATACCATATATGATTGATGTTATTAGATTTTTGTTGACGATTATGTCTTTAAATTACTTATACTAACACACTCTATGTGTATGTTTTTCGTAGAGGTCTTTTAACATTGATGAAAGCCGGAAAAGGTATTGTCTTCAATTGGCCGGAAAAAGACTCCGAGGGTTTCAAACTTTTTTATCAACCACTTTTCTAAAGGATAAGAAAGGGAAGTTTGTTGAAGCAGAACTTCCAGTGAAGTATGCAGATTTGATTACACCTGAAGAATGGGAGATATTTGTAGCCAAACGAAGAACCGAAAAATTCCATGTAATGTTAATTTGTCATGTCTATTAATTGTATTGTATACTTGTTGTATTAGATTGTTCTGATATGACTTAAACTTGTTTGTCCAGGAAGTGAGTGACATAAATCGGCAAAGAGCATCAAAACCGGCGTATCCATACAAAAAAGGGCGTTTGGGATATGCATATCCGGATATGAAAAATATGGTTGATACGTAAGTGAGATTTTTCTAAATATTCGTGTGTATTTGTATATTTAATTATTTCTATGAGATTGTTCTAAATATATGTTTTTATTTTGTTAAAGAAATACGAGTATTCCGATCACAAAGAGAAGCTCGAGTACCACGGTCTAAAGCAAAAAACATTACTTGGATCAGAGTGGAGATATATTAGTTTTCACAATTTTGCATATAATAGTGATGGTACTTGATATGGAGGTAACATTACTTGTTTTTCTGTGTAGTGTGCTCGTCAGCGTAACAGAATAGATTGCGGTTATTATGTTTTGAGGTTTATGAGAGAAATCCTTCATTTGGATCAAATAGAGGTTCCAATCTTGGTATGGATTTATAACTTAGGATTTATTTTAGTATTTATCGAATATTTCATATAATTTATGACTTTTAACAAAATCATGCATATTATGTTTTATTATGTAGTACTTTGATGAATACAAGTGTGCCTATTACTCGAAAGAGAAGTTGGAAGAAATCAAGGAGGAATTATGTGAATACTTTATTGAGAAAAGAGTCGTATAAGGTATGGAAGATGTTGTTTATAGTTTTGGAATGTTGTATAGTTATGGAATGTTGAGAAAAGTGGTTTTGGAATGTTGTGTATAGTTAGGAATCTTTAGAAGTTAAATGATTTCTAAGTGAACAAATTGTTATTAGAATTATGGATTGGTGTATATATGATGCATGCTTGTGTTGATTTATAACAAATGGTTTATGTGTTGAATGGTAATGGTGTATATATTTTGGATTATAATGGTATATAATGCCTATGTTTAAATAAAGGATTGTTTGTTGAAATAAAGGCTCAATGGTTGAAATATAAGGCTTATGTGTTGAAATAAAGGTTTGTTGAATGTTATATAAAGAATGTTGTTTGAAAGAAAGGCTTGAATTATACATAATTATGGTATCATTTCCAAAATTTTTTTTTCTAAAAAATAAAGAATAGGCAGCGCTTTTAAACAAAAATCGCTTCCTAAATTCATATTTTTAAATAAGTGCTTTTCAAAAGTAAATTTTACGTGAAGAAAAGAAAGCGCTTTTTGGAAAAAGCGCTGCCTATAGTACACAATAGACAGCGCTTTCCACTAAAAGCGCTGCCTTAAAGTGAAATAAAAAAACCATTAGACAGCGCTTTAGAAAGCGCTTTCTAAAGGGGGACAATAGACAACGCTTTTTCTTAAAAAAACGCTGCCTAAAGATGCCAAAAGAAAGCATAAAAGGCCTAAAAAAGCGTTGCTAAAGGCCCACTTTAGAAAGCGCTTTCCTAGGAAAAAGCGCTGTTAAAGGCCTACGTTAGAAAGTGCTTTTAAAGGTAAAGTGCTGCCTAAAGCAGACCTTTTGCAGCGCTTTTGCATAAAAAAAAAAGCGATGTCTTTACCTACAGCAGCGCCACCTTAGGCAGCGCTTTTAAGCGCTGTTAAAGGCCAAAAAAACGTTGTCTTTTCCCTTACTTGGCATAGTGAGTAATGGGTTTAGAGGGGTTAAAGGTTTTTTTATTTAATTAAATAATTATTGTTTTTTATTTAATTAATTATTAATATTATTTATTATAGTTTTTTGGCGGAAAATTTTATAGGGAAGAACTTTTAGGATTATAATTTAGTATGATGTCACTTTTTTTTATAATAATTACGTGGACCTTGAATTTTATTTTTTATTTTTCATTTTTAAATATTAAATTCATTTTTATTTTTAATTTCAATTTAAATTTTATTTTTAAACAATTCACATTTAAAAATATAAAAGAAAATCTAAAATGTATTCCTAGTACGTGGACTTTGAATTTTATTTTTTATTTTTCATTTTTTTAATATTAAATTTATTTTTATTTTTAATTTCAATTTCAATTTTATTTTTAAACAATTGACATTTGAAAATATAAGACACAGAAGATGTGGTCGAAGATGAGGAGAATGATAATGACTACCTGTTAGCAAGAGACAGGTCGAGAAGAGTCATTAAACCACCTCAGAGACTTGGGTATGCAGATCTTATAGCTTATTGTTGAAAAGTATTTAAGGTGGGTGTTTTATCGTATCCACAGGGATTGCTCAGATATCTAGATGCTCGCCGTTCAATAGTCTAACGTTCTAAGTAAAATGTTTTCAAAGAGTTTTTGTTTTGTAGCATAAGTTTTGTAGCAAAGAGTAAATTAGGGCAAAGATGTTTTGTTTTAAGAATAGTATGCCAAGATTAGATTTCGTTAACCCCTTTCATATATATCCGATTAATCAAGCATGTGAACCTAGTTTCGCTCAATACAATCGCGTATCCTTATGAATCCGTTTATGTCTAAAGCGACTTCATGGGTATTATTGTTTAAATCGTTAGATGATGTCTCGAACCAACAATCGAAACAATAAACATTAAGACCAATACAAAGAAAATACTAGCTCCCAAATCTATGTCTAGAGTTTGGTTGTTAATAGATGAAGACATTAGATCAAGATTTGGAAAATCTATGTCTAGAGTGATTCAAACCATAAATACAACATTAAAAACAAACAACTTTCATCATATATTGATCATCAACCTTGTTCACATACAAAAGATAAAAAAAATACATACAATCAAAGTTAGCTACCTCTAATCTTGACTCAAAAGTGTTTAGCTACACATAACCATGGTAGCTTGCTTCACAAGTTTCGGGAGGATATGAATGAGCATCCACGTCGAATAATCAAACTCGGATGCGAATCCAGCTTCTCTATGTAAAATATCACCATTGGATGAAGATATCTCAGAAAATCAGGTTTTGGTGTGTAAAAGTGGGTTCTGATCCCTAAAAATGATCAAAAGTGCTTATATAGTACATTCAGGATCTGTCATGTTTACACTACGAAGAGATTATTCGCCTACCGAACATCAAATTAGGCACCTGATGTGCCTCTGCACAGTTAAACCGCCTCTAAGACAATTCTGAAGTTCGCCGTGCGAATGATTATTCTCCTAGCGAACTACTTCGCCTACAAGTTCGCAAAGCAAACTTATGACCCTTTAGCTACTGCCTCAAGTCTGGGATGCTTTACTAGCTCTTCGCTGATGCGTTGCCAAAGCGAACCTTTGCTGGCTTGTTTGCCCATCGAACTTACGTGCCTTTTGCTACTGCCTCAAGTCTGGGAGCATTCGCTGGTTCTTCGCCAATTGTTCGCCCAACGAACGTTTGTTAGCAGGTTCGCCCAGCGAACTTACTGAAATTCTTCTCTTCATTTGGCAACCTTGTTCAATGATGAAGTGTCTCATACTTTGATGATTTAATGCCTACTTTCTGCACAATAACACACAAATCAAAGGTACCAAAGGTATTTTCAAACAATTGAAGAATGGCAAACTTTCAAGTAGAAATTTCAACAAAACAACACAAAAGAGTTGAAAAATGCCAGTAATAAATGATCAATTTAAAGTAAGTTTGACATCTAACACTTATGCCTTAATCTCTGCAAGTGAGGTTCCCGACGAAGAACTTAGAGACTATAAGGAAGTTATGAGGAGTTCAAAGAAGACTGAATGGTTAAAGGTCATGGATGATGAGATAAAATCTCTTCATGATAACAACACTTGGGAACTGATCAAGAAACCTGCTGGAGCCAGATTAGTTAACTATAAATGGATTTTCAAAGTTAAGGAAGGAATCGAAGAAGTGGCGTCGAAGAGATTCAAGGCAAGACTGGTCGTTAGGGGTTTCAATTAGAAAGAATGTGTCGACTTCAATGATGTATTCTCTATTGTTGTGAAGCACAGATCTATTCGAATGTTGCTTGCTCTAGTGGCACAGTTCAACCTTGAACTATAACAGATGGATGTGAAGACTGCATTCTTGTATGGTGATCTAGATGAAACAATCATGATGAGGTAACCTGAAGGGTATGTCGAAAGGGGGAAGGAAGATTATGTGTGCAAACTGAAGAGATCTTTATATGGACTGAAACAATCTCCTCGACAGTGGAATATGAGATTCGACAAGTTCATGGCATGCATAAGTTTTATCAGAAGTCACTTTGACCACTGTGTTTGCTTCAGATTTCGACCGGGTAATCATTTGGTATTTTGTTGCTCTATGTGGATGATATTCTAATAGCAAGCAACAATGTCGAAGATGTAATGAGGGTGAAGGCTAAACTCAATAAGGAGTTCGACATGAATGATCTGGGAGATGCGTCTAGGATTCTTTGGATTGACATCCAAAGAGATAGAAAACGGTCAAAATTATGCTTATCTCAAGAGGCATACCTACGGAAGATTCTCGAAAAGTTTGGTATGTCGAATTCAAAGCCTGTTGTGACTCCGACAAACCTTCAATTCAAGCTGAGTATAAATCAGTGTTCTAGTACTGGTGTCGAAAGAGCTTATATGAATAGCATTCCATATGCTAATATAGTGGGTTCTTTGATGTATGTTATGGTATATACTAGACCCGACATAGCAAATGCAGTAAGTCTTGTAAGCAGGTACATGGCGAATCTTGGAAAGGCTCACTAACAAGCATTAAAGTGGATTCTAAGGTACATAAACGGGTCTCTGAATAGAGTCCTAATTTATGGTGGAGCCTTGGGTGAAGATAGTAAAGAAGCAATTGAAGGATATTTCGACTCTGATTATACAGGTTGTATGGAATCCAGAAAATCTATTTCTGGATATGTGTTCAATATGTTTTCCACATCAATCAGTTGGAAAGTAACACTTCAGAAGGTTGTTGCCTTATCAAACACTAAAGCGGAATATATTTTCCTAACTGAAGCTGTGAAAGAAGCATTGTGGCTTGAAGGTTTTGCAAAGGAGCTGAAACTTCAAGGTCAAGTTATCACTGTTAAATGTGATAGTCAAAGTGCAATACACCTGTCGAAGAATTCAGCCTGTCATGAGCGAATCAAGCACATTGATGTGAGGCTGCACTTCGTCAGAGGGGTAATTGAGTGTGGAGAAGTCCAAGTGCTAAAGGTTTCGACAAATCATAATGTTGTTGATATGATCACTAAGACATTGCTCAGTTGTAAGTTTTTCCACTGTATGCAGTTGATAAAGCTGCATGAAGAAAGCTAGTTTGTTTCTTGATATTATAGTGTTAGATCCAAGGTGGAGGTTTGTGAAATATTGGATCTAACTCTAGTTTAACATGCTGTCGAAGTTTGCTCACATGCTATTGTCGAAGACCTACATGCTGTAGTCGAATTGTGTTCTAATATGTAGTTGTCAAATTGCGCCTTGTGTTAAGGATCTAATTGTTTAAGTTAGCTGGTACCCTAAGTTAACTTGTAATGATTAATTATTAAAAATTCCATTAATCTAGTATGTTAGGTTTTATTATAAATAGTATATTAGTCTCTCATCTTAAGTGTGGAGTGACAAATCCTAATTCCCAACAAGTTATTTTCCAACTTGGATGTTTGTGTGTTGTAAATATTATCAAGTATATTCCTTATTTCATTGGTAAATTGATATGCCACTCCAAGCCTTTGCAATACATCAATAAATTCAATTTGATCAATCTCATTTTCCATTTTCTTAAATATCATCCTTACTTTTTCTCATAGCATTAAGCAATGTTCTTTGGAAGGAGGGATCTTGGGTGTGGGGGGATTTAGGTATTAATTTAAATGAGGAAAATGTTGTGTGCAGTGGCTTTTCAATTATTGACGGTAGGCATGCTGCTACTGCGGACGTTGCTGTGCGTTTAAGGAATGATGCTGGAGTTGGAAATTCTCATTTGATGCATTCGGCTGGGGTTGATACGCCACTGTTTCCTGGCACGGTTACGGTTCCTTTGGTTGCTGCCACTGTTAATTCTGTTATGCAGGACATAATTGCACTGCGTAATAGGCTAAATGATTATTGTTTGATATTTTCAGTGCAGGATTCAGTTCAGTGGATACAGGGGTCGATGGCGGATTTCTCGGTAAATTCCTTTTATCGTATGACTGATGGGTTTCACGTCCCGTTCAGCCCCTTAAACCGTCATGATAATGCCATGGTGTTGGTGTGGAAGGTTTCGGTTCCTCTTAAAATAAGGGCTTTTGGATGGAGATGTTTCTTGAATAGAGTTCCTACAAAGGATTTGCTTGCTTCTAGAGGTGTTTCTCCCTCTTCCGGTGACATTAAGTGCGTGCTTTGCAATAACCTCGCGGAGTCGTTGGATCATATCCTTCTTTCTTGTCCGATGGCTATCCTTGTGTGGAGGGAGATTTACGAATGGATTGGTATTTCGATCAAAAGAGATTTAGGAGTCAAGGGAAGTTTCATTTATTGGTTTGATTGTTGTAAATGCAAGAGGTTTAGAGCCGGAAAAGAAGGTTGTATTTGGTTAGCGGTATGTTGGAATTTATGGACCCTAAGGAATGGTATCATCTTTAAGAATATAGGTTGGAATGTTTTTGATACAGTTTGGTCGATAAAATATACGGTTTGGCGGTGGTCTACTATTGGTGATATTTCTCATCCAATTTGTAATATGTATGAGTTCAACAAGTATCCCTTGTTGTATTTATGTTAGTGCCAATTGGTTTGTAATTTCTCTGTTTTTTACGGGTTTTATCCCTTGGATTTTGTAATCAGGTTTGAGTACCCTTTGTACTCGTCTTAATATATTTCTTGCTTAAAAAATAAATAAAAAACAATGTTCTTTGTACATTACTTCCTGCATTAACTAGAAGGTGTTAGCATCATTTTATTTATAAAATTAATGCACAAATGAGGAACATAAAATATTAAATCATACCTTATATTCACTACTTAATGACCGGATATAATCATAAGTCCAAATTGATGTTTGGAATTTAGCCGATCGACCAGTAACTGCCTGACTAGAATCTTTGGTAATTTCATTTGTTGCCTTGCATCGAGTTGTGTGAAAGAAATTGGAGTTGTAAAGCTATATTGACATGGTGCAAGTATAGAGAAAGCCATTGGCTACAAAAGAAAAAGGCAATATTATTTACTACTATTTGGAAGTTTTTGGTTGGTTCTAGTTTGGGTTTTCTTGTTGTGCAAATATATATAAAACAAGCTTGATGTGAAGGTACGTTTTGCGTCGACCAGGCCTGGTGAGGACGTGCCCCGGGGAGAGGACGTTTTATGTCGACCTGTCTTGGTCGTTTATGAGGGCGTGCCCTGCGGAGAGGACGTTTTATGCTCGACCAGACTTGGGGAGGACGTGCCCTACGGAAAGTATGTTCTGCGTCGACCAGGCCTGGTGAGTACGTGCCCCTTGGAAGGGACATTTTGCGTTGACCAGGCTTGGTGAGGACGTGCCCCGCGGAGAGGACGTTTTATGCTCGACCAGACTTAGGGAGGACGTTCCCTGCAGAAGGTACGTTCTGCGTCGACCAGGCCTGGTGAAGACGTGCCCCGCGGAAGAGACGTTTTATGCTCGACCAGACTTCGGGAGGATGTGCCCTGCGGAAGGTACGTTTTGCGTCGACCAGGCCTGGTGAGGACGTGCCCTGCGGAAGGTACGTTTTGCGTCGACCAAGCCTGGTGAGGACGTGCCCCGCGGAAGGGACGTTTTATGCTCGACCAGTTTTGATGCTCGACAGTTTGGGGAACTTGTCGAGGAGGCGAAAGTAGTTTCCGCTGTGTGGGACTAGGATTTCGGTCGAGGTCCTGATCCCATCGGGCTTGGACTTTTCCCATCGCGAGCTGGGTGTCCTGCCATGCTGGTACAACAACGGCGGAGCTCGATTGAGGTATCCCCGTTGGGCACAGAGTCTGCTCGTTCCATGAGCAGAAACTAGCCTTCGTTGAATAGGTTTAGGATTGTGCTTGCACCAGGGCACACTCCTGTGGCCGAGCAACTTCTTCGTTGTGGGGGAAGTTCGTCGGTAGTTAGTCATGTCTAGTTAGTCCTAACTGTAATATTGTTTGAGCTTTTCAACATTCTATGGTCGATCAAATGGTTCTCCTCCCAGCTGTTCGAGGTAGTAGGCGCTGGTGCCTATTTTTGATTTGACCATGTATGGTCCTTCGCAGTTTGCAGCCAGCCTTCCCTCGCGTGAATCCTTTTGATTTCTGCGTAGAAGCAGGCTGCCAACTTGGAAGTCGCGCTTTATAACTTTGGTGTCGCGGCGCAGAATTAATGTTTTAGTGGAGCTTCGCGGAGAGCTGCCCCTGATCGGATCCCTTTGACCAAGTCGAGCTCCTCTCTTGGAGGGCTCCCTGATCTCCACCGGGATTACGCTAGTCGAAAAGGGGGTGTCGGAAGGCCCCTTAAATCCCGGGCCTTGTAGGCGGCTTCTTTTTCCTCGTATCGCATATATGATTAAGCCTTACTGAGTAATTTGGCCAAGGTGCGAGGAGGCTCTATGCCCACCGCCTTGCGGAATTCGCTCTTCGGTCTCACCCCTTTTCAAGGAGATATTTCTTCATATAGTCCGAGGTGCGGACCTCGACAGCCTCCATGTTGAAACGCTCTATGTATGCCCGCAGGGGCTCATCCTTTCCCTGTATAATGGCTTCAAGCATGGCCTCCGACTTGGGATGACGTCGGGAAGCAGTAAGGTGTTGGACGAACTGGTTCTTTAGATCCTTCCAGGACGTGATCGAACCATGGGGAAACCGCTTGTACCAGGCCATGGCCCCCTTCCTGAGGGTGATGGGGAACAACCTGCACTTAAGGGCTTCGCTCACGTTGTGGTAGTGGAGCATGGCCTCAATGTTTTCTATGTGGTCTCCAGGATCCGTGGTGCCATCTTAGAGAGCTGGAGGGGGAGGCTTCTCCAGCCCGCGAGGGACACGGGTGTCCATGATCTCTTGGGATAGAGGTCCATGGGCGTCGTCATCGTCGCTCGTGCTCGATGACCTGCATGGGGAGTGACTACGCTCGTGACTTCTGGTGTGTCGAGGAGAGTGTCCGCGCTGACGACGATGTTCACGATGTTTTTCAGATGGCCTGGTCCTCTTTGGGGCAGGAGAACGCATGGATATTCGTGGAGGAGTACAATGTCGTCTCCTAGCGACTTCTTGCTCAGGTTCTTCTGACTTTGATCGCCCCCTGACGGGAGAAATTCTCCTGGATTTATCTCGCCGACGTTTCTGAGGGGGAGACGGAGGGCGTGGAGATGGATTGCGGGGCCTTTGCGAAGGATGGCGCTCTTGGAGGGCACGTTCTAGCAGGTGGATCTTCTCGCCCTGCTGGAATATCAGATAGTTGGACCTGTTGAGAGAGGCAATGAGGGCAGCAGTGCTGAGGTCAGCGTCTTGAGGGACATGTATGGGCTCAAAGACGTGGTCGGAAGTCTGCACGCGTGGTTTCACGTCGTCGGAGGAAGGGGATGGAGTCTTTCCGTCACGGTGATCGGTCTCTTGGATTGCAGCTCCGAGGTTGTGGTGGTCGACGTTATCCAGCATAATGAGGACATCAGGATCTTGATGGGCATCATCGTTTTTGTTGGAGGCCATGATGATCAAAGGAATTTTAGGGAGAGAGCTTTGGTCTTTTGGGTGAAAAGATGAGGTATCTTGATTCAAAAAGACGGGGAAGCAATATTCCCACAGATGGTGCCACTGATCTGAGGTGATCAGACTGGATCGTCGTGGCCTCCGTGTAGGGAAGATGATGATGCTCGGAGGAGAGGAGGGGGGTGTACCTGCAAGGTACTCCGATGCCAAAGTAAGTTTGGGTAAGAGAGAAAGCAAGTACAAAGCGTTTAGGTATGACTTAGAATATTGACGACTGAATACCTGATCCTCTTAAGTGAGAGGGTATTTATAGAGGTAACCCCCAGTGCGGGGCCAAGGTCTCCCATGTGGCCGAAATGTTTGATCGGCCAATGGGAGACTGCCAGGTGGAGGGCAAGGCGCGTGGCCCTTTGACCTGGTCCAACTGTTTCCGTGAGATCCAGGGAGACAGTTGGTCGCGTGAACAGCTAGGCGAGTGAGGAGGACGTACCCAACGACTAGTTCCTGCCCAACGGCTAGTTTCTGGCCAACGGCTAGTTTCTAGCTATTGGGCCTGGCCAATGGCTGGACTGGATTGGGCCTTGTCCTGCTGGGGGCAAAGCGCCTGCCCAGTCCAGAACAGTAACTTTTTCTCGTTTATAATAACTTATCCCCGTTTATAAAAATAATTGTTCCAATATGTAGACTTTTTCCTATTTATAAGTGTCTTGAACCCGTGTGTCCATTACTAAAAAAATATTTGTAACTTATTCTCATTTATAAAAATAATTGTATCAATAGTTGAATAGTGGTACAGCCTATCAAATAACTATCACCTCAAAATTTATTAATATATACTATAAGTTAAATAGTGGTACAACCTATCAAATAAAATGAGATGTCCATGAAATATAAGAATTTATATCTCCTTAAAAACTATTTCTAAACTTATTTCACAACTCAAACGTCACCACATTTACAACAATTAATATCACAAGTGAAAACCATAATATATGTTTATAATATTCAGAGTTGATAGATATTAGATTTTATAATATGAGGTAGATATCCCAAACAATAGATGTGTAGTCTACCAACATAATTATTACCAACATATGTTTATAAATAAATTGTAAAAATTGCAAAAATGAACAATAGGCAAACGTAGAAACTCAACATTCATTATAAATGATGTAGTTTTAACATTACATTGTAAGGCATAAACACACCATGAAGTAACACATTACAAAATTTGAATGGTAATAGACACACTCAAGTTTACAATTCATTGTAAAGCATGAAGGGTAGTTCTAAGGTTACCAAACCAAAACTTTCTAACTTACTATATGGCTCAAACTACAAATGTATTTCAACATAGATGATAATATAACTAAATAACTAAGAGCATATGATAAACCAGCCAGTAAAATAAGTGAATCTTATTTTTCCTTTTTAACTTCTTTTATTAACTTTGTGGAGGAGAGTTGAACATTATCCATATCGTATCAGTCAAAGACCTTTTCGAAGGAGTCAGACCCGAATTCTCATAAGTAGAATCATATTCAGCCGATGCAGACATAGATTCCTGCATTATATTAAATAGCCATAAAAGTGTGTAACAGTAATTGTAATGCAAACTTAACATGTCTTGCAAGTCAAAATATTTTAGAAATGGTGTAATAGTGAAATAAATATGAGTGTTAGAGGAATTGTATTACAGAATAAATTGCATGTTCCTCCTGTATCGAAGGCTCGGACAAAAGAAGTTTGGATGTATACTGCAAAGAAATGAAAATAAAGGATCACTTTATAATAAAGTAGTAAATTATATGAGGAAATGTTATAAGATTACCTCTTCACACTTGAATTGGTCACGAACTTTGTTACGCGATTCTTTGTTATCTCTGAATCCAACAACAAATAATCTGCCATACTTTGGTTCAAAGACGACTCTAATTATCAACTCTTTCTTCAACAGATTATCTTCACCAGCCTAAGATCATATAAAGATTTATATACAATTCATATATAAATAATACGTTTATATTAAACAAAATTAAGCACCTCAATCAACTCTCTCTTGAGCTCAAGGGCTGATTTTCCAATCAGTTTGACACAATCGTTGTCCCAAAAGACAAACCTAGCCTTGTACTTGCCATCAACCGCCAGAACTTCAAGTTTGTATCTATTTCAAATTTGGCTTGTAAAATGTGATTATATACATCACATAATAGTTAATCTAATAAAAAAATAGTAAGTAATTATCCAAAAACACACCATGGGACAGGTTTAGCAGTTTCATGATTTGAGAAACATTTCAACCTTTCATCTTTAAGTCTAAAACTTTTGGTACACTCGCCACAACCATCATAATACCATTCAGATTGGCCAACTTCAAATTTATCTAATTTGGCAACGGTGACACAAGTTGTCTCCTAGTTTATGGCAATAAAATAAATTGTGAAAAAATAGAACAAAAAATAGTAGGTTGATATTAAACAACCAAACTAAAGAATGTTTTCATTTAGCCAACATACACTTACATTTTGAAGATTGATGATTTCAGCAAGACTTAAAACTTGAGCTTTCCACATAAACTTGTCAATGTTTGAATATTGTGAGCTTTGAGACATGTCAACTTGCAAGTTAGATGCATATAATAGAGGAATTTTCCCTTCAAGACTGAAATTTGTAAAATAAAATATGTAGTTCTGAGAAAAAAATACAGATTAGAGATAATTTAGATTAGATATTAATATATCATATAATACAATTAGGATATGACAAAGAAACTACCTCTCTTTCAACATTTTAATCTCAGGTATGTTAACATCATTGATAGTTAACTTTGTGCCATTCCATGCGTTAGAAACAGTCAATGGGAAACTTCCTATAGATGTGTACATTAATATTGGGTAGTTGACATCATTATTTATTATATATTGTTTTACAAAAAGAAATCATCTATACCTTAAGCTCCCTTAATTCTTACATTTTGCAATAGTACAATAACATGATCAAGCTCCTTGCTATTCATGTAGTAATTGTAGAGATGAGATGCAAGATCACTCAAAGAGTACACTGAACCAAAGACTTACTGCATATTCGAGCAAACATGGACTTAAGTCATAATCACAATTGGTTTTTATAAAAATACAATTTCTTAATATGATTAATATGGGGTTATACCTCATATCAGTTATAGTAAAAACAATTTTGCTTTTGTTGTCTGAAGAATTCAATTGAGCCTGAATTATTTCATGAAATCCTCCAATAACATCAAAAAATAAATAAAATGGTTAAAGTAACAAAAGAAAATTGAAAGGATTACAAATCAGAAATCATCTCATTTAAAATCTTAGATTACCAATTAAGATTTTAGGTTGAAACTTTCCGGCAAGTATGTCAACCAAACTAATCAAGTTCAAATGGTTCAGAGGAATGTCCGGCAAATCGGCAACCTTTGCGGAAGATGCACCACAAAAAATTAACTTGAAACTATGAGTGGTTGTCTTGAATGAGAAATCATTTTTGGAAACCTTGAAATTTTGCATGATGTGGGTATTTCCAACAATAAGTGTAGACTTATGCTTCGAAACCAAATGCGGTGGTATAATTACTTGGATCATGTCACACTAAAAAAATTAAAAACAAATAATAGACATGAGATTCAATATTGATTTTTTTGTTAAAAATCAACTAACTAACAGTAGTTTGTAGAATGATATATTAACATACCTTTGCATCAATTACAACCATTTCCAAATGCTCTTTATTAGACATGCTTCTGACAGACCACAAATCTGTAATCCTAACAGCAAGCTTCCACAAATCTTTGGAGTCATTGATATCCCTAACATCTTCAACTATACGTGCCATCTTCAATAAAAAATCAAAAGTAGATTTCAGAACATGACAGAAAACTTAATATGAACATTCATAGAAAAATGCATAAATAGAAGTTCATATGCAAAGGTAAAAAAGAATTTATTCATGTAGAATCTATTCATTCAAACTTCGAGTATTAAAAATATTGAACAACAATAAAGCTTTCATAAGCAGTAATGAAAAACCAACAACGTAAAAAAGCAACAAGAGAACTCAGAACATGCGGGAAATCTTAATATGAACATTCATAAAAAAAAATTGATAAATACAATTTCATACGCAGTGGAACAAAATTTGAACAACAACTAACCTGCAACAAACATGTAGCATCAATTTTTTCAATTGAAGTAGTAAAAGGATTGAACAACAAATTCTGCTATCATATGATGTATGGAAGACAAAATATTGATGACCAATAACCGATTAAATCCGGAAAATGTAATAGAACGGGAAGGTCGAAATTAAAATCCAAGAATAGTTGAGGGTAATACCTGGTAAGATGTGCAGCTATGCAGAAAGTTGAAGATTTCCCTCTGAATGGTGTTGCAAAGAATATTTTAGAAACATATGAAGTAAAGAAGCAACTAAAACATGTATGAGATAACTCTTTGGACTAAAAGGTGTGATTGTTGAGCTACCCAATGCATTGGGCAAAGTGAATAGTTGAATTTGTAAACAATATTTCAATTATCGATGACAACTCTTACGTTATAGCAAGCAACGTACATGCTGTAATAATGATAATTATTACTATCCAACATAATTGGACTTAGACCAAATTAAACCTGTAATTGGAAGAAATTAAGCATAATTTAAAAAGGATTGTTAAGTAATTTAAAAAGAATATATTCTACAATATACCAAATTATTCTCAGTAATTCTAAACCAAATACTTAAATTGACACGAAAAGAATCAACAGTATCAAATGACTGAAATTGACAAAACAAAAGTAGAGGAGAGAATAAGTCATTCACCTCAATGACTCCACCTTCATTTTTTCGGCGATCCACCACCGCACAATGCATAAACCCCTTTCATTCACCTCTATGTGAGATTTAACAACATTTCAAAAAAAAAAAAGGAGCTCTTTGAAGCATGGATCTGTAAATTAATACTAATAAGTTAGACAAAAATAACATTAACAATAACATTAAGATGCAAAATTGATAATCATAATCAAATCTAAGAGAAAGAATAACAGATCTGAATTAGGTGAAAACATTTGTGATGGGAACCCGAAGAAGATAGAAACCCAAAAAATTTTTAAGCGGTGATAATATATAGACCAGATCCGCGGTGACGAAATATTGGACGGAGGAGTTGATCTTGAAACAGGGGAGGAAAGCAACAATGTGATGAACGTGAAAGCATAGAGCAGTGGCTCGAAGAAGATAGAGAGGGAAATTATGGAGCGTAGTTGAGATAAAGGTGAAGGATTGTGATGATTAAAGAGAAAGAGGGAATTTGAAGATATGGTAATATCAAGAGGTATGTTGTTTTCATTTTCCCGTGTGACTTTCCATAAATCTGAAGTGTAATAGTCACTTAGATTTAAAATATTAGAGATTTAAAAAAAATAAAAAATAAGAAGGAAAATTGAGAGAGTGACACATCAGACGCATTAATTGTCAAATGAATATAATTGAAACAAGGGTGTAATTAGTCACTTTTATCCCTAAAATCAAAAAAGTTACAACGTGATTTCAAAAGGGTATGAGTGGTTTTTCCAAATACTTTAGTTTTTATAGATTTATAATAGATTAATACATACTATATTTAGTAAGCTTTGAAGTGGCACGTTGATCACTTTAGCCACGATTGCACTAAGTTTAGAACTTTGAGTGGAGATTCATTTTGTTCTCATAATATTTAATTTTTTACAAGATTTAATCAGGCTATATTACTCTTTTTTTGTTAATATTTAAAAAAAAAAATATTACTTTTAAATTATAAATGGTCTGTTGTGTGTATTATTTATGTAATAAATATTTTTTTTAATAATTACATAGATAATCACATTGAATTTTATTTTTTATTTTTCATTTTTAAATACTAAATTGATTTTTATTTTAAACAATTTAGATTTTAAAAACAAAACAAAACAAAACAAAATTTGTTCTTAGAAGAAATTAAACCTAGAGACCTTTGAGCCACATCCTATACCTTTACCAATGGGCCAATGCAAATTGGTGATAGATAATTCCAATAATTTGTAGTAATATTAAACAATTCTAAGTTTAAAACAATTTTTTTAAATAAGTAAATATGTATTTGTGTGATATTTGATGAATGTAAATCCTATTTCAAATAATATATAAATAAATATTTATTTATTTCAAATTAAATAATAATCAATTAATTTAATAGTAATTTAATTAATTATTAAAATAGTTAATTAATTCAAATTAAATAATCAATTAATTTTTTTAAGTATTTAATTATTTCAAACTAAATAATAATCAATTAATTTAATAGTGATTCAATTAAATATTAATAACTTTATTTCTATCTGATAAATTATATTTAGAATTTATATTTAATTAATTTTATTTTAAAATTTGTGTATTATTCAAAAATAATAAATATTTATTTGTGTGTTATTTGAAATAAGTAAATAAATAAATATTTATTATGAATTATAAAACTAAATATTCATTATTAGAAATATTAACAATAGAAAGTGATTGGTGGTAAAGTAACTACCATATAATTTCAAGGGATTTGAGTTCGAGACAAAGGCGTGGGTTAAAAGTCTCTAGCTTCAATTCCATTTTTGATATTTCCAAAATTTTTTGTTTAAAAATAAATTGAAATTAAAAATAAAAATTAATTTAATATTTAAAAAATAAAATTTAACGTGGTTGTTCACGTAATTATTAAAAAATGGGCAGTACAAACATGGTTTAAAAGTAGAAAAAAATCAATTTAAAAATATTAATAGAGGGACTAAAATGACTCGGTTATATTTTATAAGGGATTAAATATGGTCTTTTATTTTCTTGGATTTAATTCATATTATTTAGTTTTTGTGATGGAGCAAAATGGGTCTTCACTCTAAAACTTTTATGTGAACGCAACTTTCCGTTAGATGTATTTTACATGATTTCAAAACTATGATACTTTAGAGGTAACATATATTGAACCGTCCTATTCTCAATGTGCATCTTAGCATTAGACATCATAAAAACATTTGAAAACAATTTGGAAAAAGTCTCATTAGAGTTGTCAAAATGGGCTAGTCCACATGGGTCGGCCCGTCAAGCCCGAAAAATTATAGAGCTTGGGTTTTAAAATTAGAGTACATATTTTTCAGGACTTATTTAGGAAAATTTTACCCTATACTCCTACATTTAACCCCATACCCCTACAACATAAAAAATAGGACAAAAATACCCTTGTATAAATATCCAACAATTCAAATTTTTTAGTTTTTTACTCATTTCCTTCTAGCTAGTCTATAGAATTTTTTTTACTTCCGAAAAACTCAGATACAAGATTTCCGGTTCACATTTTGCACTCCGGAGAACTTACTAGTAAGTTTTCCGGTTTACATTTTTTAAATTTATTCTTCGGATAACTTGTGGTGAAGTTATCCGGTTTGAGTTTTCTGCACACCGGATAACTTGTGGTCTAGTTATCCGGTTCTTATATTTTCTTCACCGGATAACTTATTCACATGTTATCCGGTTTTGTTGTTTGCAGTTCCGGAAAACTTGCATTGTAGTTTTCCGGTTTGATAGATTTTTTTTTTAATTTAAACTTTTTTTTTTGTTTTAGTGGCTCGCATTCGTGGACGGGATGGAAGAATTTATCGACGATACAGTGAGGGATGGCCGACTCGACAACCGTCGACTCGTGAGGAAGTCCTGATTCCAACTTCCCTAATCCACCTAGTCGCCTCATCTCGCGTTAAAACTTTTTCTGCAGTCGAGAATATCTCAGTCGTGTCTACACATGTCTGGTTTTTATCGCATATCATCAAAGAATTGTGCATGCCTAACATAAATGTGACAAAAATTTAAAAAAATAACAAAAATAACAAAAACGTTCCGGATAACTTGGGGTAAAGTTATCCGGAAGTCAAAAAAACTAAACCGGAACACTTTTACATAAGTTATCCGGAACGTATAAAATACAAACCGGAGAACTTATGAACGTGTTTTCCGGAACGTATTATATGAACCGGATAACTCACGTACAAGTTATCCGGTTTGTTAAATTATACAACCGGATTTCTTCTACGTATGTTTTCCGGTTTGCAAATAATAGATTCCGGATTTGTTTACCTAATGTTATCCGGTTGGCGTCGTATACTTCCAAAAAAACACTTTTTTGACTAATTTGACTGTACAGTAAAAAGTAAAAAAAAATTGAAAAGGATAATTTTGGAATATTAAAAAAATTGTAGGGGTATGGGGATAAGTGTGGGGGTATGGGGTAAAATTTTCCTTATTTAGCCCAGTCCTAAAAAGCCTGCTACACATTAGGGTCTTGGGTAGCCCATAAGACCCAGATTATTATAAATTTTAAAAAATTATATTAATACTTATATTGTATTACTACAAAATAACACATTGATTTTTCTCACTTCACTAAATTTTATCTCTATTCTATTCAATCTTTCTCATTTAAATATTATACATTAACATAATCAATACTTTTTTTTTTCGTATTCTATTAGTTTCTCTTATTTTAAAGATTTGAGTAGTACTTTATACAATTTAGACATTTATTGCATTTAAAAACACATTATAGTATTTATAAAAAAAGATAATATAGTACTTAAAAAATATATTATGTTCAAAATAATATAATTTTTATTTTTATTTATAATAAATATTATGGCATTTTTTATAAAAATTTTAGTATAAAAATGTTCGTTTAGGGTTGGGTAGCCCGAAGTCCATCTAGGGCTGAGATCGGGTAGTAATTTTTGAGCCTATATTATAAATGGGTTTTTTTGCCCTATCCCTAAAAAGCCCAAACCCACTAGGGCCGACCCTTTTAGGGCCGGGTAGCCCATTTTGACAGCTTTAGGTCTCATACATCAAAAATGCATGAATAACAATTTTTTGTGAAAATTTGCATTATAGGTCGGCACATACGTCTATAGGTCGACCTATAGAAACTTTTTCTCATCTATAGGTCGACACATTCATTCCATAGGTCGACACCAATGCTGCAATATTAAAGCCTGTAGGTTTTGTTCCATGTGCCGCCTCTTTAGGTCGACACATAGGCAGCGCATGGCATTCACAAGTCGACACATAACCTTATACAGGTCGGCCTATGCGTTGAATAAGTCGGCATATAACTTTCATAAGTCGATATATATATATATATACCTTCTACATGCATCATTTATTTTTCAATGATTTTGGTAAAATCATAAACGAAACTTAGAACATACTAAGAGCCGTCATCATCTTCAACCTTGGTTTTATGCATACATACAAATAAAGTACACATAATCATTCATTGTTTGGGTGTTATCTAGAATCAAGTTGATGAGGTCCAATTTAACTTGTGGTATTGTAAATTGGGTTGAGATCTTAGGGGGGTTTCAAATAAGAAAACCATGGTGGAATTTTTCTTCAAGATCAAAGTGGGGATTTAAAGGTTTTGGACAAGATTATTCAAGTTTGGATTAGATCAAGTGAAGGCTTTGAAGATATGTGGTTCTTGCAAAGGAGTTGCGTGAGACGGTGGATCATCTTCGTAAATCTTGGGTTACAACAGTTCGTAATTTGAATTCGATCGAGTGAAGGTTTTGAAGAGTTGCGGTTCTTGGAAAGGAGTAGCGTGAGATGGTGGATCATATTGGTACTCTTGGGTGACAACAATTTGTAATTTGAATTTTATCAAGTGAAAGCTTTGAAGAACGGAAGGTTCTTGCAAAGGAGTAGTGTGTGTTGTGTTAAAGTGGGTACTCATCCAAGTCTCACGCCGAGTAATGTGAAGAAAAAAGGAGTAAAAGATTATTATAAATATAGAGAGTTAGTTTGATTTTATTTACCATAACAATTCTTGTCTTTTTGGTGTATTGGGGATTTTTGTAGTTGTGTGTCTAGAGAGGGTTTACAATTTTTCCGTACCAACATTGTGGTGGAGAGAGTTTTCTATTTTTTCGTCCAAAAATAGTTGTTTAGAGGGTTTTCTATTTTTCCATCCAAAAATAGTTGTTGGAAGGGTTTTATATTTTTCCATCCAAAAATAGTCGTTGAGAGGGTTTTCTATTTTTCCGTTCAAAAATAGTTGGTTAGAGGGTTTGCAGTTTTTCCGCCCAAAAATTGCAAGTTAGTAATAAATTTTTTACTGTGAGTTTATTTTATTTTATTTAATTTGTACCAATTATTAGAGATTTACTATGGTTAGATTCCCAACAACTGGTATCAGAGCAAACGTTCCAATCAAGGGTGGAAATCACAGGTTTTCTATCATCTTATTTGATTTGAGTTTTATTTTCTTAAACAATATTATGGCTACATTGAAGTTGGATATTCCTTTGTTTGATGGGAGAATGGATTTCCCCTTATGACAATGCACGATACAAGACTATTTGGTCCAACAAGGTCTTGATTGTGCTTTGGAAAAGGAAAACCATGTGAGATGAAAGATTCGCATTGGAATTCAATACAAAAAAGGCAGTGAGTACAATTTTGTTGGCACTTGCTCCACAAATTAAAGTGACTGTGTTGAAAGATACCTCTCTAAAGAAATTGTGGGATTTGTTAGAAAGTGTGTAATACCCCGTATTATCTAAATGCTCAATTGGATATCAGATGAGTATCTATGTGCTTTATCTTTGATTAATTGGATTTATGGAATCCTCTAAGTGTTTTAAGTATGGTCAATTAGGATCAATAGAGCAACTAATGAACTCTAAAGAGATCAATTATTTTATGAAAGAGACAGATTAATTATTTTAACTCGAGAAAGGATTTTAAGGTAACTCTAATAATTGATCAATTGGGTTGAGATGGCAAAATATCAATTGGAGATATTTTACTCTATTAGATTATATTATATAATAAGTATTATATATATATATGTTAAGGAGAAAAGAGGAAAAGAAGAGAAGAAGAAATCCATGGAAGAAGAAGGGAAAGCTTGGATCTTGGCTCTTCATCTTCTTCAACCTCCTCTTCGATTATTAGGTGGATTCTAGTTAGAGACTCTAAGTTCTAGAAATATAAGTTTAGAACTTAGGTTAGAATTGAGAGAAAATGATTAAACAGTTAATTCAATGAAATCTAACGGATGAAATTCGATATAAATTGTGTAGTGTAGTTGTATTATGCATGTGATCATTTGATAATACTTGCTTTGATGTTTGGGAATGATCTGGTGTGGAAAGGATGGGTTTTTGAAGCTCATGGAACCCTAAACACGCAGCTGGGAAATTCTGAGTTTCGCATGGTTCACCTAGCGAACCTGGCGAAGGGCAAAGCGAATGGTTGGTCGAGGGTTCGCTAGAGCGAAGGGAAGGCGAATGTTTGCCTGGTGTTCGCAAAGTGAACTTTGTGCCCTTTTGGCTTTGTCTTGGTTCGCTAGAGGTTCGCAAGGCGAAGGCGAAAGCGAATGTTCGCCTGGAGATTCGCCTAGCGAACATGACAAATTTTTTCTATTTTGTTTCCTTCATAACTTTTGACCTGTAACTCGGATTGACGCACGGTCAGAAGTGTTGGAAAGCTATTTCAATGCTCTATGTGATGGTGAGGTAGAAACATAGTTATATGCTATGGATTGATAATAAAATGTGGAAAAGTAGTGTATGTGTGAATATGGTAGTCCTCGTTTTCCACCAAAATTCATGAATCGGGAATCCGATTGACACGAGTCCAAAGCCTTTGGAAAGAGATTCCAATGTGCTATTAATGGTGATGTGAGACCATGATTTAACCAAGGATACTTGGTAAAGGATAGTAATGGCTTGTATGCCTTAAAAATGTGTGTGAACTACTATGTGGATTATGTTTGACTTGTTATGTTATCTTGTGTGTTTTATAATTGATGTTGTAATATGCTTGTCTAATATTGTTGTTGAACATAATTGAGAAAATGACATGCATAAAATGAATTAGGAAGAGTGAGAAAAGTTACCCCAAACAAATGTTATGGTCCTATAGATGTAACTAGGTCTTGGTAAAGGTTTGAATGACAATGCTTAGACATCGATACTAGAAGAGTGTCTTTGTTTTGTAGTTGTTGGTGGAGGATCGTAGTCCTCCAGTTTGTTGTTATCCCTTAATAAATACCGTGACCCGTGTTTAATCTCTTTGAGCGGGATGGCCGAGGAAAGTATTTAATAGGTAAATACCGTGACCCGTGTTTAATCTCTTTGAGCGGGATGGTCGGGGAAAGTATTTATTAAGTAGATACCGTGACCGTGTTTAATCTCTTTGAGCGGGATGGCCGGGGAAAGTATCATTTGTAGATACCGTGACCCGTGTTTAATCTCTTTGAGCGGGATGGCCGGGGAAAATATCATTTGTAGGTACCGTGACCCATGTTTAATCTCTTTGAGCGGGATGGCCGGAGAAAGTACCATTTGTAAGTAATCGTGACCCGTGTTTAATCTCCGTGTGCGGGATGGCCGGGGAGTAGTTACTTAGTGGTTGGTACCGTGACCCGAGTTTAATCTCTTTGAGCGGGATGGCCGAGGAAAGTACCAATTGTAGATAATCGTGACCCGTGTTTAATCTCATTGAGCGGGATGGCTGTCATACCCCAAATTTTGACCACTAAGATTCCCCATCATTGTGAACCATCATAACTCATTAGTCTCCCCAAAGATGGGTGAGCATCCACTACAATCAAACTTAGGGCTTCAAGCCCCCTCAGAGCTCTTAGACAAAGGATCAATCAAGGAATGACATGATCTTCAACTTGTATAAACCTCTCAAACATCCACAATGGATCAATATGACTCCCACATCAAGAATCAAGCACAAGGTTGCAACATTCCAAGTGGATTAAGCCTCAAGATCGCTAGTGTCACCAAATTAGGGTTTTGGTCGACCAGGGCCTCCAGGTGGAAATTTTCCTCTGTGCATGAGCCAATGCTTCAAAGCATAACCCAAAATACTCTAAGGGACATCATAAACCCAATCATCAAGTCAATTTAGCCTCAAGGGATGCATTCATAAAAAATCAGGAATTAGGGTTTCTTGACTTAATTCACCCCTAAGTTGACTTTTGGGATAAAAAATGAACCAAGACCTAAAGATATGATTTGAGGGTCTCTAATAAACCACATTGATCCATTTGCAACAATGTATTGATCCAAGAAGCTTGGTTCACAAGTTTCAAGTTCATCAGAACCACAGTTAGGGTTTCGCTGAAAAAGTCAACTGTGCCTTTGACTTTTGACCAGGACATGCTCCCAAACCTGGGACATGATTCAATAAACCCTATAACACCTATGAAATCAATCCATCAAGTTTGATTTAGGTCAAGGACTTGATTTCATAGAGGATCGCACAGTTTGGAATTCATCTGATAAAAAGTCAATTGTGCCCAAAAGCCAAAGTTTGACTTTTTATTTTTTGATCAATTATGGTTCCCTAACCCTAAAATGATGTTAATGTGTGATTGGAATCATCATTCGTCAAGAAAAATCAAGAAAAATGGGATAACTTGTAAAAGGGGTAACCATAAAAAAACTGAGAAATTTTCTAAGTTATGGAACAAAGTGGCTAGGGTACCAACTTCCAAGGATCATAACTTGAGATCCAAGCAACCATTTTGGTTGATCCAAAGATGTGTTTGTAGCTCTCATGGCATACTTTAAAAGTGTCAACTACACCTCACTCCAATTCTTCATGGATTTTTAGTTATGGAGTGACCAAAATGACAAAAACATGAAAATGCCACTTTTTCCAACACTTAGTGAAATTTTCACTAAGTCAGAATCTGTTTCGCTTTTTTCAAAATGTAGGGGCATTTTTCACTTGGATCCAAAAAGTGTCAAGACAAACTATGATCACACATATGTTGTATCATATAAGAGCTTTCCAAAATGGCCAAGAACTCCATCAAATCCCATTTGAGCTAAGAGTTATGACAATGGCAATATGCCTTGCTGCAACTGTCATGGCAAGACAGATTTATGCATTTTGCTCGATTTGATCAAATTGTGCAAATGACAAATAAGTTTATCCATCTGAACACCTCAGAGGGAGACCAAGGAGGAATAAACACTGATCCATAAGCCTCCCAAGTCTTTGGAACCAAAAGTAACATGCCAAACCTAGAAATGCCTAAAAGGGGGACAAGACTCCAATTTTGTTTTGGAGCATTCAATGGATGTACCAAGGTGGCATGAACTGTGCCTTTTCCAACTGAATGAGTCAAGGATGATCTCTGAACTAGGGAACCAAAGGCCTGTGCTCTAACCTCTAGTCAATGGCTAGAGGAGACTTAAGATTCCAAAGTGACGCAATTGGACAATGAGTTGTTGCAGTTGCCATTCACTATTGCTTGCAAAACAAACTTGCTCTACTATAAATAGAGCTCATTTGTGCTCAGTTTAAGTACACCAAAGCTATCAAACTGATGCTTTCCTTAAAATCTCTTCTTTCACTCCAAAATTGCCTTCCAAAGCAAGTCACTATCGGGTTTTGAGTTTGAGAGCCATTCCGACCAAACCAATCACACACACACCTCATAAACATCATATAGAAGTGATCCAAACACTTAAACCACATCTGGAACACCAATTTCACAAAATCACCAGCCAATTGCTCAAGGTTTTAACCAAGTTGCAGTTGAGGTAACCTATTCCAGTCCATTTCCAATCACTCCAAGCATTCAAACACATTCCATATGGTGTAGGGAAGCTGTTCAGATCATCACAACT
The DNA here is from genome assembly GCA_022829125.1 of Lathyrus tuberosus. Lineage (NCBI taxonomy): Eukaryota > Viridiplantae > Streptophyta > Magnoliopsida > Fabales > Fabaceae > Lathyrus > Lathyrus tuberosus. The sequence continues at coordinate 1,478,421 of JALAZF010000699.1, read as the reverse complement.
CATATGTAACACCTCAAACTCAAAAATCACATTGCTCTTGCTGTCACGACCTTCAAGTAAGCCTAAACTTGGTCATCTCTTAATCTATGCATATTTCATCGCACAATACTTTTTCCAAATGTTCATAATCATGCATAGAATGTTTCCCCTCAATTAATTGCTTTGTTTGAATCGTGCATCAAAATTCTCAGCCTTCATGCAAATTTTAGGGTTCTTGAGGTTTTATCTTGATTTCTTATTCCATGCTTAAAATAAATGAAATTAAAAACCATAGACATGATCATGAGGTGAAAACGATCAGCTTGATATGTGGATTGTGTGATTTCATCAAGTATTCAGTGAGATTGGATAGAAAATGCAAATCTGAGCAAAACTCCCTTCGTGCGTGTTCTTGGGCCATGTTCTTGGCGCCTTTTTCACAAATTTGAATATTTGAAATTTGTGATTTTATTTAATTGATTCAAAAATTAATTTCTCTATGAGTTTTAATGGTTTTGAGTTGATTCTTTTTTAATAATTCACAAAAATGTTAAAATATTTTATTTTGCCAAAAATCCCCAAAAATATTATTTATTTCATATACTTGATATTTTTGCAAAGAATTAATCTTTTATTTGTTTTTTAACATTTAAAATATTTTTTTCCTCCTTGATTTTCCAAATTTAATTGGTTTCCAATCATTTTGTGGATATAAACCTGATTTTTCAAACATTAATCCAAGATCACAACTTGTTTTTCACATATGTTTGATAATTTTCATCATTTTAATTAAATTTTTATGTAATTAAAATACATTTTGAAATTAATTTAGGGTTTTGATCTTAATCACCCTAAACAAATCATTTTTAATTTTCTTTGGGCCTCTAATAGAGTGTAAGACCCAATCCCCTTTTAACCAAAACAATTTTTGGGCCTCAGATATTGTATAAGTCCCTCTGCGTTAAAGAAAAATCTCGGCGCAATCGCTAGTTCAAAAATCAAATCATCTGGGCCTACCCTCGTGTTATAAGCCCCATTTATTTTCTTTAAATTGTATTGGGCCTCTAATAAAGTATAAGACCCAACCCCTTTGTACATAATACCTTTGGGCCTCACACATTGTATAAGTCCCTCTGTATATTTTCAAACGTTCGGCGCGATCATCGCCTTTTCAAAATCATCTGGGCTTCTCCTTGAGCTATAAGACCCATCTTTATTAATTTTCAAACTCTTTAGGCCTCTAATAAAGTGTAAGACCCAACCCCTTTTTGAAACCAAAATGATTTGGGCCTCAGATGTTGTATAAGACCCACTGTGTTTTCAAAAACCTCAGAGCGATCGCCCTTTTCAAACAAATAACCCTGGGTCTCTCCTTGAGTTGTAAGTCCCATCTCTTGTACAAAAATAAATCTTTGGGCCTTTAATAGAGTGTAAGAACCATCCCCTTGTACATAAAATCTTTTTTGGCCTCAGTCGTTGTATAATTCCCAATACGATCTTTAAGACAACAGTGCGATCATCGTTAAAACTTGGGCCACTCCTTGAGTTGTAAGCCCCAACAATATTTTCAAAGCACTTTTTCCTTTGATTTTGAATTCAAATATATGTTGTTATCAAAACTTTCTTTAATTTCTTTGTTGAACAACTAACAAAACAGCATGGAAGCTCTACAACGGGTAAGTGTTTATCCGCTTTCATATACCGCTTTCATATGTATATAACTGTATTGTGGGGCTGTTTCACTCTAAGTCTTCTTTCACATCCTTTTATATACTTGTCACATATCCACTGTGTAATACTAGTATAGTTATTTAGAGTTTTCCCCGGCAACTACGTCTAGAACTAGGTAAAGCCCTATTGGTCACTCTTTAAATACAAACAAAACTAGATCCCCATAGGATTTCCAGATACAGTCTTCCCTTCTCTTGGGGTTAAACAATATGGAACAAAGAGAAAGGCAGTATTCACGGTGAACCTTTTCTCAGACTGTCACCCTTAGAAATTGTCAAAGAAACTCTAACTCCCCAGAGATGATCTTTTCTTCGTGAATGACATCTCTTGAGTTTCTTCCAAATTCTCAAACTTTCCTAGAATGATCTCTTCTCTGTGAATTGCATTTCTTGAAATTCTCTTGGTTTGGGGACCCACAGGCTTCCAAAAAGCATCCCCGCCTCCTCTTGGGCGTTGTACAAGGACCCTTCGGCTTCTTAAAAGCTCTCTTGCCTTCTCTTGGGCTTAATACAAGGACCCTGACGACCTCTTAAAGGTATAAGACAGAACTTAGTCATCCTTTGCTAGAGCAGTCTTTCCAGTGTCAGAACTCCGACCATTTTAGGGTTGATACTCATCCCTTAATGCCTGCGCCTCCTCTTAGGCATTGTACAAAAGATAAAACTCTAGACTTGGACAGTCTAAAACTCTTGAGTCTCAAAGACATTCTCAAGTTCCTTTCAAACATAGGAAAAAACACCGATCACTCTGGATCAATCTCCAGCAGAAACACGGTCTCTCTCATGAGAGTTCCCCACACTTAGACCCGCTTCAGGATCTCGATAATCCTCAGCAGTAAGTCATCCTCCTCTTGGGATTTGTACAAATAGCGGAGCTAACCTTTTCAGACTCTCTTGTTGAGTCAACCACTTTTAGCCTCCGTCTCAGGCTTTGTACAAGACATATAAAACACTCTCTTGTTGAGTATAAAATACTCTCTTGTTTAGTCAATCTCCTTTTAGCCTCAATCTCGGGCTTCGTACGAGACAGCAAATCACTCTCTTGTTGAGTATAAAAGACTCTCTTGTTGAGTCAATCAACCTTCAGACTCTCTTGTTGAGTCAATCACCCGTTCAAGACTCTCTTGTTGAGTAAACCTTTTTAGCCTCCGTCTTGGGCTTTATACAGGACAGATAAAAGTACTCTCTTGTTGAGTCAAACCATTTCAGCCTCCATCTTGGGCTTTATACAAGATACATTCTCCCCAACGGAGTCAAAATCCCTTTTAGCCTCAATCTTAGGCCTTGCACAAGACAGAAAGAACATTTTCCCCGAAAAAGTCAAACTTCCCGCCTCCTCTTAGGCTTTGTATAAAGAAACCCCCGGTTGAGTCAAGCAACCTCTTAGCAGTAAACTTGTGCTTTGATCAGGGCACACAAACATCAACAATTCCTCTTTAGAGATGAAAAATTATCTCTCAGCCAAAACCCTTTAGCTTCATATCTTGGACTTTAAACAAGATACAAATCACCTTTAGCTTCATGTCTTGGGTTTTGAACAAGACACCAAAACATCTCTTTCCTCCCATAGAATAGGAGGAATTACGATCGCTCTGATTTCCCTGTTTCATTAAACGGGAATACGTAGGCATAAGATTGCAAAATCTTAGCGAGCATACTAATCAAAAACTCAAAGTCCAGTACCTTCACCCATCCATCAAAAACATCAGACCTAGTACCTTATCAAAATCCTCCTGTACAGTCACGACACTCCATTCTTAAACGAAATAACCTAAAGACAGACCCCCCCTTTTGATAGCATCTGTAAACCAACACTTTTGACTGTTTAACCTCAATATGCAAGCAGGGTTAATTAGAGACATCTATTTCCCTTCCTTAATCAGCTTCACAGGATAAAAAATGAATCGAACTGTAGTACTAAAGCGATAGTGATTCGAAACCACAAAAATCGCGCTACAGAAGAATGTCGACCACAGTGGCAGCTTTCTTTCTTATAGTTTTAGGTAGAAACCTTGAACAAGTCATTTTCACTGTGGCCGCCACAGAAGAATGGCGACCACAGTGGGAGGCATTCTTTTCTTACAGTTTTAGGTAGAAACCTTGAACAAGTCATTTTCACTGTGGCCGCCACAGAAGAATGGCGACCACAGTGGGAGTCTGTTCTTTCTTACAGGCTTAGGTAGAAAACTTTAAATTCATAAAGTGTCACAGAAATGGCGACTCTGCTGGGGAGTCATTGTCTGTATAGGATCATAGGACTAAAGGTCTAGGATGTTAGGACAAATATATATACTGCTTTTCCTAATTGATATTTGTGTTTACTTTTCTGCTAATGGAAATGTGTATGATGCCGCATGTGGAAAGATTGAGTATACACCTAAGATAAGTGATGGAACTAGACGGGTAATCTTACGGGGAATGAATCCCAGATAAGAGGTCCCGGTCGACCATCGAATAAGTGGAGATGCCCTTTGCGGATTCAATGCCTATACGACTTCGGTTGTTGAAAGCAGATTGTTCGATTGGGTTATTTGAGAAGCTGAGGATTTTAGTAGACTGAAACCATTTTGTAGTGCGGAAGCTATCGGAAGTAGTTGTCACGCGATACTACCCTTATTTGAGACTACTCTAAGATACTACAGCTCGCTGGCGATCTTCTTGGTCTCGTTATCCCAAGAGGGGTCAGTGATTTTGAGGACAGGTACAAAAATACCAGTATAAACCTTTGGGGATGGGTAGAGCCTTGACTTTGTGACACCGACCCTTTGACCCCATGTTTTTTCTATGTTTTTGTGTGCTGCATTCATGCATTCATTTCATTAAAAAACTTTAAACAAAGAAAAATCTTCTCTTCTAGTCTCTCTTTTTCAAATTAAACTAAGACAATGATTGCAAATGTCAGATTATTTCGGTAGAAGGAAGACTCATAAGTACACCTTCAAGGTTCCAAAACTAGAGGATTTAAGAGGTCTGGCGAGGATGATAACCAACCCTGAGGCTTTCAGAGCTAAGTATGGAGGACTGCTGTCTCTGTTAAGGGTCCATGTAATTGAAGGAATCCTGTCCACACTAATCCAGTTCTATGATCCGGTCTATCACTGTTTCACATTTCCGGATTATCAACTAGCACCAGCACTGGAGGAATACTCTTACCTGACTGATTTACATATTCTTGATCAAGCTCCCTTTTCTGGACTGGAAGAAATCCCAAAGGATCAAACTATTGCAAGAGCAATCTATTTGGACGAGTCAGAACTCAGGACCCATATGATCATTAAGGGTGGTATCCAGGGTTTTCCAGCCCAGTTCTTGATAAAGAAAGCTCTGTACTTTGCTAGTATAGGGAACGTGGCCGCTTTCGAAAGCATCTTTGTTTTGCTCACCTACGGGTTATTTTTGTTTCCCAACATCGATAACTTTGTAGACATCAATGCCATTAAGATTTTTCTGATTGGAAACCCTGTACCGACCCTGCTCACGGATGCTTATCATTTTTTACATCTAAGGAACTTGTACAGAAGAGGAATGATCACCAGCTGTGTACCCTTGCTGTATAAATGGTTTATTTCCCATTTCCCAAAGTCTGCTGCATTTTGGGATCAAAAAAGTACTTGACGTTGGTCACAGAGAATCATGTCTCTTACCAACTCTGACATCGATTTGTACAATCGAATCTATGACGGGATCAGGATCATTGACCGTCGTGGAAATTTCCCAAATGTACCCCTCATAGGAATTAAAGGAGGAATCAATTATCATCCAGTTTTGGTTCGTCGTCAATTTGGATACCTGATGAGGCATGTCCCGCGTAATGCTCATCTGGAAGGTCTTTTCTTCAAGGAAGGAAAAAATGACAGGGCACTAAAGACAGAAATAGTGCATGCCTAGAAACACGTTCATAGGAAAGGAAGAAAGTCTTTAGGAAAACCAGACTGTGTCTCGGTGGAACCTCATCTCCACTGGGTACAAACTAGAGCTCTCAAGCTGATGATGCCTTACCCTCGTCAAGAAGTTCTTCCATTAAGGGACCCTATCCTTTATTTTATATCTGATACAGAAAAACTTCAGGTTACTCTCAACAGAGTTCAACAGGAGAAGAAGTCTTGGAAGAACAAGTACCGTATTCTCAATGTGGAGTGCAAGAAAATACAGCAACTGTTAAAAGAAAAAGACGCTCTGATCAAGATTTTAGAGCAACATGCTTTAGAAAATCAAGAGGACCAAAGGAATTTGCTCGCTCCTTTCACTTGGCAAAGGAATGACAACCCGACAACGGCTCAAGAGCCCTGGTCAAAGAAAAGGAAAGAACCAGAACCAGCGCCTGAGCTCTCCTAAGAAAGGACCCAGGGTCCATTAGTTTAGATTTCCTTTTACAGCACTATGTAAATTACTGTATTTCCATTCTGCAATCTTTGAATTCAATAAAATGGGGTTTCCCCACTGTTTGATATTTACAATCCAATTGTTGAAGTTTATTTTGATTAAACAAACAAAAATTAATATATAATATAATCATTGCATATCATTCATCATTCTTACGTAATGCATTCTTCTTCCCTACGAATCTCACGTTTGTGTCTCGATTCTAGAGTCAAACTGTCTCATTCGTACAATACTCGGGCCAATCGACAGAAAAAGATGGATGATCTCGAGGAAGAGAACAGAGAGTTGAGGGAAGAGATCGACACTCTGAAATAGGATCTGAGAGAGTTTCATAACGACATGCAAGCTCTAGGAGAAGCCCAGATGCAACAACAAAGGACTGTGATCTCAGAGATCACATCAACGCCCATAATGGAAAAGTATGACCCTCGGTATACCGTGCCTAAAGATCGTTCCTGGGGCATGCCTATTAACTATATCCCGGAAGGATATGTTTCATCGATCACTGAAGATCAGGGAACCGCAACAGGAGCCGCTGGCGCTAAAGGTTACAAACTTCGGGAAAGCGAAGATGCCCGAGGCATGATAGTAACTCCTGAAGGTTACAAACTTCGGGAGAGGGAAGTACCTAGAGTCACTGCCATGATGACTATACCACCACCTGTGGTACACACTATCCCGGAAGGATAGATTCCACAAATACCTTCTGGTGGAAACGAAAGTATGTTCTACAGAATGAATGAGTTCCAGGAACAGTTCCTGGAGATGCAGAAAAAGCTTCGCGGTCCTTGGTTTGGTCCCCAATGTGAAAGTTCTGCACAAATTCAAAGTGCCCGAATTTGAAAAGTACAAGGGTAACTCTTGGAAAGGACGCCGCAGACCTTTGTTTGGTCCCCAATGTGAAACTTCCGCACAAATTCAAAGTGCCCGAATTTGAAAAGTCAAGGGTAACTCTTGCCCTCAAAGCCATTTGGTGATATACGCTCGACGAATGTCAACTTAGACAAAGAACCAAGAGCTACTGATACATTATTTTCAGGATAGTTTAACCGGTACCGCACTCAAATGGTACATGGGTTTAAACCGCACTAAGATCGGCACTTTTAGAGATCTTGGCGCTGCCTTCGTTCAGCAATATAAGTATAACCTAGACATGGCACCGGACAGAGATTAACTCAGAGCCATGTCATAGAAGGACAAAGAAACCTTTAAGGAGTACGCTCAGAGATGGCGTGAAATTGCCGCCCATATTTTTCCACCTCTTGAGGAAAAAGAGATGACAAAGATCTTCTTAAAGACCTTGAGCTCATTCTACTACGACCGAATGGTCGCCAGTGCGCCCAGTGTCTTTACCTAAATGGTAGGCATGGGAGTTCGTCTTGAGGAAGCAGTCTGAGAAGGATGTTTAGTTAAAGACGTTGGATCATTAAGTAGTACAAAATGATACGGTAGTACTCTTCTTAAGAAAAAAGAGCAAGATATTGGCAATATCTCTCTCGAAAAGCAAAGGCGACGGTACCAACCAGTAGCAGCTGTAACTCCTGCTATCAACTCTGTGTCTGTTCCTATGTATCAACCTCAGGTTGCTCAGAGCCAACCGAATCAACAACAATATCAGCAAAGGACACAACAACCTCTTCAGCAAGCTCGTCCTCAATACAACAACAACCGTACAACGCGACCACCAGGGTTTGACCCTATACCGATGTTGTACGCATATTTGTTTCCACTCTTACTGGTCAAGGGGTACGTCCAAACCAGGTCTCCTCTTGCAGTACCGTAAAACCCTCCTTTTTGGTTCAAAGCGGATCAGACTTGCCCTTACCATCAAGGAGGACCAGGACATAACATAGAAAACTGTCTCAGTTTCAAATTCGATGTGCAAAAGCTTGTTAGGAGCGGGGTTTTATCTTTTAAAGATACTAATCCGAATGTTCTCACGAACCCGCTGCCTCAACACGAGAAAGCTGCGGTAAATTTGATAGAAGAAGAGTCTAACAACAACTATCAAATTCATGATGTACTCTTGTTGAGGACCAATCTGGTCAAGATGCATCGCAGACAGAGCGGGTATGGCCATATACCACCTCACAATTATCACCAGTGTGATATCTTCTCTAAAAACAATAAAGGATGTTCTATGGTGCAATCAGCTCTACAGGAACAATTGGATCTCGGATGGATCCAAGAGCACCGAATTCGTGATGTCAACATGACTTACTCGAATTCCAACATCATTCAGAACCACGACATCCGTGCAATGGATGTTAACTTAGTGGCAATGAACTCAAGGCAAAGCCAGTATCATAATCTGCCGCGGCACGATTACAATTCCTGTCTGATTTGCTCGATAAATAAACAGGGATGCTCTTTTGTACAAGAGGCCCTCCAGCGTTAGATGGATCTTGGGTGGATCCAGGACTACCATGATAGAAATCCTTATTAAGTTAACATGATTCAAATCTTCGATATTCGTTTGATGAGTACCAGCTTGGTGGAGTTACACGCCAAGCAAGTCCAACTCGGTTTTCTCACTTCACATGATTATCTGAGCTGTAAAGTATGTTGTGAGAGTAACCAAGGGTGCGCTCTCGTTCAAAGAACTTTACAACACTTGTTAAACCATTGGTGGCTTTCGATCTATCTAGACGAAGACTCGTAACAAATCAGTGTGACAAACGGGAACCCTACTAGACATCAAAGTCAGGATGTCTGATCTATGGAGATAAACCTAGTAAGGTTACACTGCTTTCAAAGCGGACGTGGCCAGGTGCCACCACACAACTATGAATGCTGTAGAGTCTTCTCGGAAAATAATCAAGGATGTTACCTCGTGCGAGCAGCCTTTCAAAGTCAGTTGGCTCCCAAGGAGATTCAACCGTGTCCAACTTTTGGATCAATCAACTGGACGCTAGACTATTTCGCTGATCAGATTAAGGATGTTGTCGTGATCTCTGATCGCAAAGGGACCAAAGATGTTTGTACCATCTGTTGCTCCCTGGATTTTCATCCAGGTACAAACGCGAGAGTGGCGCGAAAAAACAGAGTCGCCAGCCGTGTAAATTTATCCCAAGAGAGGGAAAGGGAACACCGCATAAACCTGAGGAAGAGGGAAAGGGATGGTCATCGCAACCATAGCCTGGGTTCGGGAGTCGGTTACGCGAGGGGAAGGTACTAGCACCCCATGCGTTCATCGTACTCGATGGGATCCATGCTTGTTGTCTATTCTAAGGGTGAGTTATCCTATCATCTATGGCTGTACTAAGACGGGGAAGGGGAAAAACTAAGACAGACTCGGTAGGACGTCGACGTCCTAGGCCTACGTACCCCCTTTGTGCAATGGGGAATTCAGAGTCCACGTAGTTCGGACCAAGTTCTTTTTGTGTTTTTTATGAGCGACGTTAAGTCCGCGTCGGGCAGTTAGGGTCGATACCTGTTTTCGACTCAGACGGAAGGTAACGTGCCCTTTTTGAAAATAGCCTTTAGTTTGACGATCCCGAAGGATAAAAAGGTTTGAAGTTTGTTTGTATTTTTTAGGACAGAAGTGACTTGAGTTAGTTCATAACTCAACTTGAACCAAAGTCTATGACACGGGAGCGAATGCGTCGCATGGTCGCCCCCAATGGGACGTATGCTCAACACTCTAGAAGAGAGAAGGGGGACCCCTCAATCTTCATTTCCTATGTTTAAGGCTCGTGTGCAAGGCAAGTTGACCTTTTTAAGTATTTTAGAGATGTTATGAGATGAGAAGAGGGACTCAAAAAAAGAAAAAAACACTACGGGGAAAATCTATCCTAATGTTATCATGCAAAGATGGCCCTAAGGGGAGGTTTAACAACAACCTAAACCTAAATAAAAGAAAAGATGAGAGAAAGAAAGGGTGAGAGTGAACATGGATACTTATTCACACCCTTAAAGAACTTACCTCAGCCCCTGCATACAAGGTTAGTACAAAACAGACATAAGTAACAATAAGACTAATGAAACCCAAGCAATGACATATAATGGTAATCAAGTGACCAATAACAATCCAACATGGCTTATGAAGTCAAAGACACAATCCCAAAACAATGGCACAAGTGCCTTCTCAAACAAAAACTCAGGCATGATCAAGGATGTGCATATAAGAAGATCTCACACAAAGAGCAGTTAAACAATTAGCAAGACATCTTCTAAAATCACCAAATTAATTTTCAACATATCTCAACCAGAAGCAAACAACATGTCCAAAACTCATGCCAAAATTTAAAATATAAGTCACTTAAACAATCATGCAAAGTTCGGACAAGAAACGTGGCTCAATATGCAAAAAAGGAGGACTAAAATGCAATATGAAATGATTTTAAAAATGAGAGAAAAATATTTTAATGAACTTCAATGTGTTGATAAAATAATGCAAAAAGAATGGGCTCTAAATGTTATGTATGCTATGAGAACAAAATTCTAAAATGCAATGTGTGCAAAATAAAACAAATTCAAAAGGAAATTAAACAAATAATTAATTCAGCCACTAAAAATAAAATGAAAATGGAAAATAAAATTTGGGAAAATTTTATAAAATTATAAATATGGTTCATGAATTTTTTGGGAATTTTTTTAATGCAATAATCTATTTTTAAAAAATCAAAATGAAATGCAATAATTAATTAAAATAAAAACAAGGAAATAAACATGGGGGGTGCGTTTAGTAACCCAAATACGTTGAAAGTGAAATGGGTTGGAAGGGAGGGGTGTGAATAGAAGGCCCAGATCTTAAATCCGTCAGCAAAAATAAAATAAAAAAATACAAATACAATGCAACCCCAGTCAACCCAATTGACTCACCAGGACCCTCAGATCAATCTCACGCTCACCACTTAGTCAACACAATCACCAAGTAGTCATGATTAACGGTCCAGATCACAAGACACACCACAATAATGATACGCACACACACACGTAATTACTCAGCATACCGTAGAACCCCACGTGCGCAGCATGTGACCTCATTAATTTGTTGGCACAATGTCAACCACACGATTAAATCAACGCTCCAGATTAAACAAAAGTTAACAAGATAAGTGGCTATGATCCAAGGCTCTCCATAATAAGCATGGAAAAACACACACACGATCATTAAATTAAAATCAGAAAAATAAAAAACGTGGCAGCGTGACAACCCTTGGATCAACCACATCAACGGCTGAGGATTCATCTTCTTCGTTGAAACCCTTGGCCGACCGGAGACCTTACCAGACGCCGGAGCCCTAGCTCCGGTCGTCATCTCCGGTGAGCACCATCCTAAAAAAACTCCAGAAATTGCAAAAGCGTATACCATCTTGTCCATATTTCAATGAGGATTAATAATATCACATCAAAAATCACAAATAAACAATGCATAAGGATACTCGAATGAAAAAGGTTAGGGTTCAAAAACTTTAAACACACGATACAACCAATATACGCGTCCAAACTCAAGAAAAACTACATCAGAATGATCAGCAACAATCACAGATTATTATGCACATCAAAAAGAGGAGTTTTAGGAACATGCAAATTGCACTAACTTGAGATTATGCAGACTGTATCCCTTGCTATTAGCTTCAAGTGATGGACGATTTGTGCTCTATAGATGCCAAGGATGAAGTTTGTGGAAGAAGTTTTGGAAGAACCCTTGTAGATTGTGAGATTCGAAGGAATGATATTTTTTAGGGTTCACTTGAAAACTCTACCAAAAATAACGTGTGTGTCTCTAACCCTAGCATGAGTTAGCTTAAATAGATTAGGTTAATCCACTGATGATCACTTGGGCCTTGGTAATTCCCCACTTAATGAGTTTTGGGTAATTTTGGAAAATTACATAATGTGAAACACACCCTCCTCCATGCATGTATATCCAAACATTCTATGATGGATCACTTAATTTCCAATTGCTAATTACACCTGAATTGAATTTGGGCCTTAAGATGTCTTGGTTCATGAGATTTCAATAATTTGACAATTTTGCATAATGAAAAATAAGTAATGAATAAACCATGGATCCACTTGATTTAAAGGCCAACAATGCTCCTTAGGGATTGTTCTTTGATGTTGGAATATGTCTTGAAGCAATGGAATCAATTATAGGTCACTATGCCCCAAAATGCAAAAGTTGTGAAAATGGAACCCTAAAAACCACTTTGCCTTCTTTTGATCATAACTTGAGTTTCACAAATGAATAGAGACCCACTAGTACTAGTTGGAAAGGGGAGAAAAAGATATTCAACTTTCATGTTTGAGGAAAATTCATTTGAAGCTTCTTTGATGATGAAAAGTCAAGGTGAATGTAGTGTAAGAACTTGCCCAAAAAGGAAACTTTCAAATTATAGGTCATTTCCATATTTAGCAACTTTTGTACCACCCTTGATTCTTGATAAATGGTATGAAACTTGACTCCTGAAGACCATATGAGGATGTGAGACTTTGAAAACCTTGAAGAGAACCTCAAAATTTCACAGTTGACTTCCCCTCTCAGTGTTGACTTTTCCCCTAATTCTCCTGATTCCCAATCTATTGGCCAATTGAATCTCTCCTGAACCAAACTGGTGGACAATCTTCCATACCTAGATACTTAGGGACCCAAGGAATACCATGGAATCAAGTCTTGCCCAAAAAATCAGAAATAAATTGACTTTATAGCAAACCCTAATCTTGGTACCCTCAGTCTAGGAGGAAATAGCACAGTCTCCAAATCCAAATTCCTCTGAATATGATGTGTATCATCTCCACCAAAGATAATATATGCCATTTGGTGATGATAAAAACCCAAGGAGCTTACCCATTGGAGCAATAAACCCAAGAATCTCAAAACCCTAGTTTCTGCACTGGTTAGGAGAGAGTGATCCACTTGAGCTCTCTTGGACAATACAAGGACTCTTACTTGACCCTTTGAAGAACTGCCTCAGGCACCTTGACCCCATGCTAAGAACCAATGATATGCACACATGATAATGCAAAAATGAAATGAAACATAAGCCAGTTAATAATAAAGTAAGGAGGGCAAATTTTGGGGTGCTACACCATCATCCCTCTACTTGAAGAATCGAAGGTTCTTAACCAGGAATTGATTGAAGTTACTTACGACAGTCAGAGAAATCAGAAGGCTCCTGTAGTTATCTATCTACCAGGACCAGTGCCTTACAAATCCGATAAGGTAATCCCTTACAAATACGGTGCAACAACAATTGAGAATGGAAAGGAAATTCCATTACCCACCTTCGTGAATATTGCAGACATCAGTCGAGTAACACGGAGTGGTTGAATCTTCAACAGAGGAGTTGGAGAACCTAACAGAGAAAAGGAACCTCAAACGGAAGTTCCCGATCCACCAGTCGGTCAATCCAGTGATCCTGGCCTTTCAAAGAATGATGATGAGATGCTGAAGCTCGTCCAAAGGAGTGAATACAACATTGTTGATCAGCTGTTACAAACTCCTTCAAAGATCTCTGTGCTATCTCTTTTACTCAGTTCTGAAGCCCACAGAAAGTCTTAGAGCAAGCCTTTGTGGAACAAGATATGTCAATAAGACAATTCGACAGTATCGTCTCTAACATCACTTCTTGCAATAACTTGGGATTCAGTGATGAGGAACTGCCGGAAGAGGGCCACCGTCACAACATGACACTCAATATTACAGTCACCTGCCAGGACGATGCCTTAGCCAGCGTACTGGTAGACAACGGATCAGCTCTCAACGTTATGCCGAAGTCCACTCTAATGCGGTTATCATTCAAAGGATCTCCGATGAGAGGTAGCGAGGTCACCGTCAAAGCATTTGACGGATCCCAGAAAATAGTTATCGACGAAGTCGACCTTCCCATAACTATCGGTCCTCACACTTTCCTAGTCACTTTCCAGGTCATGGACATCCGAGCAACATACAGCTGTTTGTTGGGAAGACCTTGGATACACCAGGTTGGGGCAGTCACTTCGACACTTCACCAGAAGCTGAAGTTCGTCAAGAATGGCCAACTCGTCACGGTCTGTGGAGAACAATCCTTGATCGTGAGTAACCTATCATTGTCCACTTGTGTAGAACCCGAGGAGGTTGTTGGAACTCAGTTCCAGACACTTTCGGTAAGTAGTGAGAATCAATTAGAGAAGGGAACATCAATATCCTCGTACAAAGATGCTCTCGAGGTGATCAAAAGTAACAATGCAAAAGAATAGGGACAACTTGTCATTCCTACTGATAACAAAGCGAAGAAGGGTCTTGGTTTTTCTGCAACCTGTACCCAGATTACCGCTAACGGTGAAAGTATTCATCCCATTCAGAACTTCTTCCATAGTGGAGGTTTCCTTCACCCAATGTCTCAAGAAGTACATACCTTCAACGAGGGAGATTCCTCCGACACAAACGAGGAATGGAAGTCCTATCTTAACGAGGATGGTTATATGTCTCAGGAAGAGGTGCCTATGCACTTTTGCTATCCCGCACAGAGTCCGAGATTTATGCCAAGGTCAGACGTCAAAATGATATATGGAGATTGTGATCCGGAAGGATGTCGTGCTACACCAAACTCATTAGAGGAAGACACTCTGATGAAAGACAACTTTGACCACGACTATTATGGCCCGATGGATGGTCTGCCTATCTGGAAGCCATACCCAGGAGACTTGGGGCAAGAAAATCAGCCGAACAATGAAAATCAGCTGAGCATCATTGAAAAAAATACCTGCGTCCCCACCATGTCATGGGATCAACACTTAGGTCATTCATAAAATATCCAGTGCGACGATGAATTTGCAAAGTTTGCAGGACTAGAATTCATTAATTATGCTTTTCCCGAGGTCAACGTCATCGAGGGAGATGACTCCTCCAGTTCCAAAGAAGTGTGGGACACCCTGGGACAACCAAGTGGTAAATACGACTTCATAGTCAAGTATACCGCTCTCGAAAGCTCCCGTATCAGGCTCAAAGACATCCAGCCAACTGGATGAGGAGATATACCTGAGAGCACAAATACTATGCAAAATACAACTGAGGAATCCTCCTACGACAACTCTTCCTGGGAGACAGATCCAATGATCCTGCTCCGCCAGAAATCAGCGTTATTTCTGAAGACAAATCAAGGAAGGTACCAGACTTTATGATTCACCGAGGAGTTCGCTGCCAATGAGTTGTAGTCGATGTTCCAAAGATTGTTCATAAGTCAAAGTAATGGCCATCTTTGTTTTAACCTTTCACCCTGCCCAGGTGAAATGGATGTTTTGATAGGGCTCACTTTCTGTAAATATCCCTCTTCGCTTCGCCCAAAGCGACAGAGTTTTGTTTTATAGGGTTGTAGTTTCAAGAATCGACAAGTTCATAAATAAAATAACGACGTTCTGTAATTTACGCATTAATTGATGTTTTCTCTTTTCGCTTTTTCAGAAAATCGTAATCCTAAAAAACAATTCAAATAATAAAAACAAGCAGTAAAAAAAATACACTGCACACACTCTTGCATTTTCTCTATCTCTTCTAAAAACAATCATCACGTCATGCAGATTGCTTGTTTTAAACCCCATTGAAATATACGATCCAATGCCTTCTCCCAACTTTGAATTCCCGGTATTTGAGGCTGAAGAAGAAGATGACAAAAAAATTCCAGAGGAGATCTCCCGATTACTCAGACAAGAGGAAAGGTCCATTAAACCTCACAAAGAGCCGTTGGAAACGGTCAACTTGGGTTCAGAGGAAGAGAGAAAAGAAGTCAAGATTGGGGCACTGCTCAGTCCGACTGTTAAAGAAAGTTTGATAAAGCTTCTCAAAGAGTTACCCGATATATTCGCTTGGTCCTATCAGGATATGCCAGGGTTGGATACCAGCATCGTGGAACATCATCTACCGTTAAGATCAAAATGTCCGCCAGTAAAATAAAGGTTGAGACGGACTCACCCAGACATGGCCATCAAAATCAAAGAGGAAGTATAGAAACAGATTGATGCGGGTTTCCTCGCCACATCAGAATATCCTCAATGGCTAGCCAACATAGTACCCGTTCCGAAAAAGGACGGAAAGGTCAGGATGTGTGTAGACTATAGGGATCTGAACAAAGCAAGTCCAAAGGATGACTTTCCCTTTACCACACATTGACATGCTGGTAGATAGTACAACAAAGTTCAAATTCTTCGCCTTCATGGATGGATTCTCGGGCTATAATCAGATAAAAATGGCGCCGAAGGACATAGAGAAAACTTCCTTTATCACCCCATGGGGAACCTTTGGTTACAAGGTAATGCCATTCGGCTTGAAGAACGCCGGGGCAACCTATCAAAGGGCCATGACTACTATGTTTCATGGCATGATACACAAAGAAATCGAAGTATATGTCGATGACATTATTTCCAAACCTAAAACAGAAGAGGAGCATGTGACCCACCTGTCAAAACTATTCGAGCGTCTGAGAAAGTACAAACTACGCTTGAATCCCAATAAGTGCACCTTCAGTGTCCGTTCAGGGAAACTCTTAGGGTTCATCGTCAGCCAAAAGGGAATTGAGGTTGATCCTGACAAGGTCAAGGCCATTCAAGAAATGCCTTCTCCAAAGACTGAAAAACAAGTCAGGGGATTCCTGGGACGTTTGAACTGCATCTCCAGATTCATATTCCTCATGACCGCGACATGCGCGCCGATCTTCAAATTACTCAAAAAGAATCAGGACTGCGTTTGGATAGAAGACTGCCAAACCGTCTTCGACAGTATCAAGGAATACCTATTGAACCCACCTATCCTGTCACCTCCTGTAGAGGGGAGACCATTGATCATATACCTAACAGTCTTGGAAGACTCCATGGGTTGTGTACTTGGCCAACAAG
The DNA here is from genome assembly GCA_022829125.1 of Lathyrus tuberosus. NCBI lineage: Eukaryota > Viridiplantae > Streptophyta > Magnoliopsida > Fabales > Fabaceae > Lathyrus > Lathyrus tuberosus. The sequence goes on along the minus strand of JALAZF010000699.1, from coordinate 1,461,511 downwards.
ACTAAACCAAAAGGAAAGAGTCTGCCATTTACTATTTGAGCAAGAAATTCACCGACTGCGAGACTCGGTACACTATGCTTGAGAAAACTTGTTGCGCTCTGGCTTGGGCAGCCAAACGTCATCGCCAGTACATGATTCGTCACACTACTTGGTTAATCTCTGAGATGGATCCAATCAAGTACGTCTTTGAAAAGCCTGCTCTCATGGGAAGGATTGCCCGTTGGCAGATGTTGTTATCAGAATATGACATTGAGTACCACGCTCAAAAAGCCGTCAATGGAAGTGTTTTAGAGGATCATTTGGCTCATCAACCAATTGACGATCATGAATCAGTTAGATTTGACTTCCCAGACGAAGATGTTATGTATCTAAAAATGAAAGATTGCGATGAACCGCTACCCAGTGATGGGCCAGAACCAGGTTCCCAATGGGGACTTATCTTTGACGGAGTTGTCAATCATTATGGAAATGGAATTGGGGCAATCATCATAACACCTCAGGGTACCCACATTCCTTTCACCGCCAGACTGACATTCAAGTGCACAAACAACGAGGCCGAATATGAAGCTTGTATCATGGGTCTTGAAGAAGCGATCGACTTAAGGATCAAGAACTTGGATGTATATGGAGACTCAGCCCTGGTTATCAATTAGATCAAAGGAGATTGGAACACATACCAATCAGAAATGATTCCTTACAAAGACTACGCGAGAAGGCTGTTACCCTTCTTCAACAGAATCGAGTTTCATCATATCCCTCGTGAAGAGAATCACATGGCTGATGCATTAGCCACTCTCTCTTCCATGATTAGCGTAGGTCAATGGAATGACTTACCTAAGATTGACATAATGCGCCTTGAACGTCCCGCTTACATCTTCACGATTGAAGCAGTCATAGACGACAAACCTTGGGATCACGATATCAAATGCTTCCTTCAGAAACAAGAGTACCCACCCGGGGCATTAAGAAAAGACCGAAAGACCCTTAGAAGGTTGGTAGACAGCTTCTTCTTGAGCGCTGACACAATTTATAAGAGAAACTTTGACATGGACTTGCTCCGATGTGTAGACAGACCAGAGGCAAACGTGCTGGTAAAAGAAATTCATGAAGGATCCTTTGGCACTCATGCCAACGGACACACAATGGCGCGAAAAATTCTAAGAGTTGGGTACTACTAGTTGACCATGGAATCCGACTGCTACAAGTACATGAGGAGGTGTCATAAGTGTCAGATATACTCAGACAAAATCCATGTACCGACAACACATCTCAAAGTTCTTTCTTCCCCATGGCCTTTTTCCATATGGGGAATCGACATGATCGGCATGATTGAACCCAAGGCTTCAAACGGACATCGGTTCATCCTGGTAGCCATTGATTACTTCACCAAGTGGGTCGGAGCAGCGTCATACGCCAATGTAACCCGACAAGTGGTGGTCCGATTTATCAAAAACAATATCATTTGCCGTTATGGTGTTCCTAGCCAGATCATTACCGATAATGGATCCAACTTGAACAATAGAATGATGAAAGAGTTGTGCGCTGAGTTCAAGATCGAACACCATAACTCATCTCCCTATCGACCCAAGATGAACGGAGCGGTAGAAGTGGCTAACAAGAACATCAAGAAGATTGTTCAGAAGATGGTCGTAACTTACAAAGATTGGCACGAGATGCTACCCTTTGCCCTTCACAGTTATCACACATCTGTCCGCACTTCAACAGGGGCAACCTCTTTCTCTCTAGTATATGGCATGGAAGCAGTGCTCCCCATAGAAGTAGAGATACCATCAATACGGGTATTAATGGAAGCCAAGCTAACAGAAGTTGAATGGTGTCAAAGTCGGCACGACAAACTAAACCTAATCGAAGAGAAGCGAATAACGAAACTATGCCATGATCAGTTGTATCAACAAAGAATGTAGAAAGCGTTTGACAAAAAGGTTCGACCTCGTGTCTTCAAAAAAGGAGACCTTGTGCTCAAGAAGATACAATCATTCATCACTGATTCATGGGGCAAATGGACTCCGAATTATGACGGCCCCTATGTGGTCAAGAAAGCTTTCTCAGGTGGTGCCTTGAGACTCACAATCATGAACGGAGAAGAATTTGCCTACCCCACAAATGTTGATGTAGTCAAGAAATACTTCACCTAAATAAAAAAAATTAAAAAAAAATGTCTCGGTGGATTGAAACCCCGAAAGGGCAGTCTAGGAAAAAGTTAGAGACATAATAAAAAATCATCCTGGTGGATTGGAAACCTCAAAGTACAATCCAGGCAAAAGTTAGGGATTAATGGTAAGTAACTACGTCCAACAAATGGGCAAATCCCTCAGCCGCAGTAATGCCATCAGTCAGGAAAACTCCAGTCAAGGTCATCTTTGATAGAAGCTCAGGATGCCCAGAATTCAAAGTTGGTAGAAGGATAGTGGTCGTTATGTTTCAATGTAGCCCTTTTCCCTTAAATTACCATTTTCTAACTTTGTAAATACTCCATGGAATCACGCGTTTGGCTGATTTCCATCCTATCAATAAAATTTGAGCCCTGGTGCTTTTGTTTATAATTCTCATTTGTTTTAGCTTTACAGAATGACGTTTTAATGTGATTAACGATTCTTGAAATAAAACAAAAATGAATTTACTTGTCAAAATTTTTCTGCTTCTCAATATAAAGATGGCAATTTCTTTTGACTGTTAAACATCGAAATAATGTCGATCGCTTCTCCAGAAGTAATCGAACTTCAAAGTGCAGAATCAAATTACTCCTTCTAAACCAGTACGCCTGAATGAAGGGTCAGCTGTGTCAGATGCGAATATTCCGTCCGACATCCCCGACAGAGTTCTTATCTCCTAAGCCCGACCAACATTGTTCCCCGCAGGGACTATCTCTCCTAAGCAAGGCATAATTGCTATTTTGAACCCAGTGGTACCTCTTCGTCCCCCGCAGTGGCCAAGTATCCAGTCGTGTTCATCTATTAGTCTGTATGTCATGTCAGTTTTGTCAGCATATACATGCATACATCATGCATTATTGATTCATACATGTTCATATTGCATCACTATCACTTCGGTCGGTCTTACACCCTGGTGATAAAAGTCCTCTCAATCGAGTTGTCAGTTTTTTCCCTGTCCGTAAGTGTTTCATCTAAACAACTCTCCTCCAGTTTATTTATGGGTTAGATCCAGTCCTCGACCACTTTGATAACTTGAACCTCTGAAAAACAAGAAAACTCTTGACAAGCGTCACTCTTCTGCATTGAAGAAGATATCTTTGCTTTCCCGGATTAAGGAAAATCCCCAGAGAAAGCCTCTTAATCAAAGATTCGGCAATACAGCAGTTCTCCTTCAGAAAATTCGCTGACAAAAAAGGTCATCAGTATCTCAGGATTGAATTGCATCACATGGCATTTCTTCGAGAAGGTCTCAAGGAAAAGTATGATGTAATATCCCCAAGCAGAAAGCAGTCTCTCAAGAGACTCGTTTTTCCTAGTAGAGTCGACAAATGGCATCTCCAACAGAGAAGTTTGTACACTTCTACAGCTCAGACCAACGGGTTTCCCGAGCAAGTCTGACATCAAAAATTTTTCCCATTAAATGGCATCTCCCCAGGAAAATTCGGCGAGAAGTTTGAGGAAAACCGCTACTAATAGCGTCCCTTGTCAATAAAGTTTATTGACAAAAGAAACTGAGACCAGTTCCTTGGTAGGAAACCAGGATCGAGGGGAAGTTTACATTAGAAACTGAGACCAGTTCCTTGGTAGGAAACCAGGATCGAGGGGAAGTTTACAAAGGAAACTTAGACCAGTTCCTTGGTAGGAAACCAGGATCGAGGGGAAGTTTACATTAGAAACTGAGACCAGTTCCTTGGTAGGAAACCAGGATTGAGGGGAAGTTTACAAAAGAAACTTAGACCAGTTCCTTGGTAGGAAACCAGGATCGAGGGGAAGTTTACAAAAGAAACTTAGACTAGTTCCTTGGTAGGAAACCAGGATCGAGGGGAAGTTTACATTAGAAATTGAGACCAGTTCCTTGGTAGTAAACCAGGATCGAGGGGAAGTTTTACCTTTTCTAAGCATCATCGCTTAGCAAAAGAAGATGAATGTGTGAGGTACCATTCATAACCACCATCAAAATTTCGGGTATTCCGATATTTAATCCTCTTGCACCCCGAATGCCCGAATACCTTCGCCATTCACACCTTCGGGTCCAAGAAGATTTAATAGGGGCATCTGTCATACCCCAAATCATCATCACAATATGGATGGACCATCATACCTCATTAGTCTCCCCAAAGATGGGTGAGCATCCACTACAATCAAACTTAGGGCTTAAAGCCCTCTCAGAGCTCTTAGACAAAGGGTCAATCAAGGAATGACATGATCTTCAACTTGTCTAAACCTATCAAACATCCACAATGGATCAAGATGACTCCCACATCAAGAATCAAGCACAAGGTTGCAACATTCCAAGTGGATTAAGCCTCAAGATCGCCAGTGTCACCAAATTAGGGTTTTGGTCGACCAGGGCCTCCAGGTGGAAATTTTCCTCTGGGCATGAGCCAATGCTTCAAAGCATAACCCAAAATACTCTAAGGGACATCATAAACCCAATCATCAAGTTAATTTAGCCTCAGGGGATGCATTCATAAAAAATCAGGAATTAGGGTTTCTTGACCTAATTCACCCCTAAGTTAACTTTTGGGACAAAACATGAGCCAAGACCTCAAGAGATGATTTGAGGGTCTCTAACAAACCACTTTGATCCATTTGTAATAAAGGATTGATCCAAAAACCTTGATTCACAAGTTTCAAGTTCATCAGAACCACAGTTAGGGTTTTGGGGAAAAAGTAAACTGAGCCTTTGACTTTTGACCAGGACATGCTCCCAAATCTTGGGACATGATTCAATACACCCTATAACACCTATGAAATCAATCCATCAAGTTTGATTTAGGTCAAGGACTTGATTTCATAGAGGATCGCACAGTTTGGAATTCATCTGATAAAAAGTCAACTGTGCCCAAAAGTCAAAGTTTGACTTTTTGATTTTTTGATCAATTAAGGTTCCCTAACCCTAAAATGGTGTTAATGTGTGATTGGGATCATCATTCATCAAGAAAAATCAAGAAAAGTGGGATAACTTGTAAAAGGGGTAACCATAAAAAAACTTAGAAATTTTCTAAGTTATGGAACAAAGTGGCTAGGGTTCCAACTTCCAAGGATCATAACTTGAGATCCAAGCAACCATTTTGGCTGATCCAAAGATGAATTTGTAGCTCTCATGGCATACTTTAAAAGTGTCAACTACACCTCACTCCAATTCTTCATGGATTTTTAGTTATGGAGTGACCAAAATGACAAAAACATGAAAATGCCACTTTTTCCAACACTTAGTGAAATTTTCACTAAGTCAGAATCTATTTCACTTTTTTCAAAATGTAGGGGCATTTTTCACTTGGATCCAAAAAGTGTCAAGACAAACTATGACCACACATATGTTGTATCATATGAGAGCTTTCCAAAATGGCCAAGAACTCCATCAAATCCCATTTGAGCTAAGAGTTATGACAATGGCAATATGCCTTGCTGCAACTTCATGGCAAGGCAGATTTGTGCATTTTGCTCGATTTGATCAAATTGGGCAAATGACAAACAAGTTTATCCATCTGAAAACCTCAGAGGGAGACCAAGGAGGAACAAACAGTGATCCATAAGCCTCCTAAGTCTTTGGAACCAAAAGTAGCATGCCAAACCTAGAAAGGCCTAAAAGGGGGACACGACTCCAATTTTGTTTTGGAGCATTCAATGGATGCACCAAGGTGGCATGAACTGAGCCTTTTCCAACTGAATGAGTCAAGGATGATCTCTAAACTAAGGAACCAAATGCCTGTGCTCTAACCTCTAGTCAATGGCTAGAGGAGACTTAAGATTCCAAAGTGATGCAATTGGACAATGAGCTGCTGCAGTTGCCATTCACTGTTGCTTGCAAAACAAACTTGCTCTACTATAAATAGAGCTCATTTATTCTCAGTTTAAGTACACCAAAGCCATCAAACTTATGCTTTCCTCAAAATCTCTTCTTTCACTCCAAAATTGCCTTCCAAAGCAAGTCACTATCGGGTTTTGAGTTTGAGAGCCATTCCGACCAAACCAATCACACACACACCTCATAAACATCGTATAGAAGTGATCCAAACACTTAAACCACATATGGAACACCAATTTCACAAAATCACTAGCCAATTGCTCAAGGTTTTAACCAAGTTGCAGTTGAGGTACCATAACCTGTTCCAGTCCATTTCCAATCACTCCAAGCATTCAAACACTCCATATGGTGTAGGGAAGCTGTTCAGATCATCACAACTTATCTGTAACACCTCCAACTCAAAAATCACATTGCTCTTGCTGTCACGACCTTCAAGTAAGCCTAAACTTGGTCATCTCTTAATCTATGCATATTTCCTCGCACAATACTTTTGCCAAATGTTCATAATCATGCATAGAATGTTTCCCCTTAATTAATTGCTTTGTTTGAATCGTGCATCAAAATTCTCAGCCTTCATGCAAATTTTAAGGTTCTTGAGGTTTTATCTTGATTTCTTATTCCATGCTTAAAATAAATGAAATTAAAGTCCATAGACATGATCGTGAGGTGAAAACGAGCAGATTGATATGTGGATTATGTGATTTCATCAAGTATTCAGTGAGATTGGATAGAAAATGAAAATCTGAGAAAAACTCCCTTCGCGCGTGTTCTTGGCCCATGTTCTTGGCGCCTTTTTCACAAATTTGAATATTTGAATTTTGTGATTTTATTTAATTGATTCAAAAATTAATTTCTCTCTGAGTTTTAATAATTTTGAGTTGAATCTTTTTTTAATAATTCACAAAAATGTTAAAATATTTTATTTTGTCAAAAATTCCCAAAAGTACTATTTATTTTATATACTTGATATTTTTGCAAAGAATTAATCTTTGATTTGTTTTTTAACATTTAAAATATTTTTTCCTCCTTGACTTTCCAAATTTAATTGGTTTCCAATCATTTTGTGGATATAAACCTGATTTTTCAAACATTAATCCAAGACCACAACTTGTTTTTCACACATGTTTGATAATTTTCATCATTTTAATTAAATTTTTATTTAATTAAAATACATTTTGAAATTAATTTAGGGTTTTGATCTTAATCACCCTAAACAAATCATTTTTAATTTTCTTTGGGCCTATAATAGAGTGTAATACCCAATCCCCTTTTAAACAAAACAATTTTTGGGCCTCAGATATTGTATAAGTCCCTCTGCGTCAAAAGAAAAATCTCGGTGCAATCGCCAGTTCAAAAATCAAATCATCTGGGCCTACCCTCATGTTATAAGCCCCATTTCTTTTCTTTAAATTTCTTTGGGCCTCTAATAAAGTATAAGACCCAACCCCTTTGTACATAATACCTTTGGGCCTCACACATTGTATAAGTCCCTCTGTATATTTTCAAACGTTCAGCGCGATCGTCGCCTTTTCAAAATCATCTGGGCTTCTCCTTGAGCTATAAGACCCATCTTAATTCATTTTCAAACTCTTTGGGCCTCTAATAGAGTGTAAGACCCAACCCCTTTTTGAAACCAAAATGATTTGGGCCTCAGATGTTGTATAAGACCCACTGTGTTTTCAAAAACCTCGGAGCGATCGCCGTTTTCAAACAAATAACCCTGGGCCTCTCCTTGAGTTGTAAGTCCCATCTCTTGTACAAAAATAAATCTTTCGGCCTCTAATAGAGTGTAAGACCCATCCCCTTGTACATAAAAACTTTTTGGGCCTCAGTTGTTGTATAAGTCCCGATACGATCTTTAAGACAACGGTGCGATCATCGTTAAAACTTGGGCCTCTCCTTGAGCTGTAAGCCCCAACAATCTTTTCAAAGCACTTTATCCTTTGATTTTGAATTCAAATATATGTTGTTATCAAAACTTTCTTTAATTTCTTTGTTGAACAACTAACAAAACAGCATGGAAGCTCTACAACGGGTAAGTGTTTATCCGCTTTCATTTACCGCTTTTATATGTATATAACTGTATTGTGGGGATGTTTCACTGTAAGTCTTCTTTCACATCATTTTATATACTTGTCACATATCCACTGTGTAATACTAGTATAGTTATTTAGAGTTTTCCCCGGTAACTACGTCTAGAACTAGGTAAAGCCCTGTTGGTCACTCTTTAAATACAAACAAAACTAGATCCCCATAGGATTTCCAGATATAGTCTTCCCTTCTCTTGGGGTTAAACAATATGGAACAAAGAGAAAAGCAGTATTCTCAGTGAACCTTTTCTCAGACTGTCACCCTTAGAAATTGTCAAAGAAACTCTAACTCCCCAGGGATGATCTTTTCTCTATGAATGGCATCTCTTGAGTTTCTTCAAAATTCTCGAACATTCCTGGAATGATCTCTTCTCTGTGAATTGCATTTCTTGAACTTCTCTTGGTTTGGGGACCCACAGGCTTCCTAAAAGCATCCCGCCTCCTCTTGGGCATTGTACAAGGACCCTTCGGCTTCTTAAAAGCTCTCTTGCCTTCTCTTGGGCTTAATACAAGGACCCTGACGACCTCTTAAAGGTATAAGACAGAACTTAGTCATCCTTTGCTAGAGTAGTCTTTCCAGTGTCAAAACTCCGGCCATTTTAGGGTTGATACTCATCCCTTAATGCCCGCGCCTCTTCTTGGGCACAAAAGATAAAACTCTAGACTTGGACAATCTAAACCTCTTGAGTCTCAAAGACATTCTCAAGTTCCTTTCAAACATAGGAAAAAACACCGATCACTCTGGATCAATCTCCAGCAGAAACCCGGTCTCTCTCATGAGAGTTCCCCACACTTGGACCCGCTTCAGGATCTCGATAATCCTCAGTAGTAAGTCAGACTCCTCTTGGGCTTTGTACAAATAGTGGAGCTAACCTTTTTAGACTCTCTTGTTGAGTAAACCACTTTTAGCCTCTGTCTTGAGCTTTGTACAAGACATATAAAACACTCTCTTGTTGAGTATAAAAGACTTTTTTGTTGAGTCAATCTCCTTTTAGCCTCAATCTCGGGCTTCGTACGAGACAGAAAATCACTCTCTTGTTGAGTATAAAATAATCTCTTATTGAGTCAATCAACCTTCAGACTCTCTTGTTGAGTCAATCACCCGTTCAAGACTCTCTTGTTGAGTCAACCTTTTTGGCCTCCGTCTTCGGCTTTATACAGGACAGATAAAAGTACTCTCTTGTTGAGTCAAACCATTTCAGCCTCCATCTTGGGCTTTATACAAGATACATTCTCCCCAACGGAGTCAAAATCCCTTTTAGCCTCAATCTTGGGCTTTGCACAAGACAGAAAGAACATTTTCCTCGGAAAAGTCAAACTTCCCGCCTCCTCTTAGGCTTTGTATAAAGAAACCCCCGGTTGAGTCAATCAACCTCTTAACATCAAACTTGTGCTTTGATCAAGGCACACAAACATCACAATTCCTCTTTAGAGATGACAAATTCTCTCTCAATCAAAACCCTTTAGCTTCATATCTTGGGCTTTGAACAAGATACAAATCACCTTTAGCTTCATGTCTTGGGCTTTGAACAAGACACCAAAACATCTCTTTCCTCCCATAGAATATGAGGAACTACGATCGCTCTGATTTCCCTGTTTCGTTAAACGGGAATACGTAGGCATCAGATTGCAAAATCTTAGCAAGCATACTAATCAAAAACTCAAAGTCCAGTACCTTCACCCATCCATCAAAAACATCATACCTAGTACCTTATCAAAATCCTCCTGTACAGTCACGACACTCCGTTCTTAAATGAAATAACCTAAAGGCTGAACCCCCTTTTTGATAGCATCTGTAAACCAACAGTTTTGACTGTTTAAAATCAGTATGCAAGCAGGGTTAATTGGAGACACCTATTTCCCTTCCTTAATCAGCTTCATAGGATAAAAAATGAATCGAACTGTAGTACCAAAGCGATAGTGATTCGAAACCACAAAAATCGTGCTACAATGGCCGGGGAAAGTTATCTACCTTAAGGATCCGTGACCCGTGTTTAATCCCTTTGAGCGGGATGGTCGGGGAGAAGATTCCTTAACTAGTTTTATCGTTTTTTGTGTTGTGCGATTGTTTCTCTAGTCTTAAATGTTTGAGCTCAAGGCCTAGTTCCCTTCCCCCGACTTGAGTTAGGATAAGATAGAACCCTGTAAAGCCGAGAGAATCCATAAGATAGGGAACTCACTGAGATTTGATGTATCTCACCCCACAACTGTTGATTATTTTCAGGAGGTATTTGCAGGTATGATTTACAAGTGGAGCTATGCTTGGATGTTTCAAGAAAAGCTTAGTTGAGCTTATTCCGTTGTGTATTTGTTATATACAATTGAGGATATTGAATATTGATCTTAGATTTTATATTTGTGGCTAATTTCCATGTCTTGTACCATAGATTGTATTATGGTTTAGAAATGGTCAAGTATGTGAATTACGCCAATAGGCGCTTATGATGGTGTCAGTACCAAACAAAACACTTGTATGGTATTATTCTAGATATATATATTATACAGGGCGTTACAGTTGGTATCAGAGCAGGTCGTGTCCTCAACCTAGCCTTGAAACATCATAAGTAAATCTATTCCTGCCTCTTAAGTGTGTCTTGCCAGCATGAATCTTAATATCATGCTATCTAGTGTTGGGCCTGATCAACCTAATACTATGTATGTGATAGGTAGAATCATGGTTGAGCGACCATGAGGACTCTGAAGTGTTGTCGGAACTTGTGTTGTGAGGGTAGGCTCAAGCCAAGAGTTAGTAGTGATGAATTTTGTTCAGCTCAGTTGAGGTCTTAGTAGAAGTTGTGATTTGGGTAGCATGAAATTAAAGAGTAATGTGTTGTTCAAGTAATCCTTTGGATTTGATGGAGTCTGAAAGTTAAGGGTCTCTATTGGACGATTGGTCAAGGTATTGGGGATATGTAAAGTCACTAGTAATGCTGGATTGGCCACTAGTATGGACAAGGGATTCAAGTAATCTTTTTCCGTGGAAAAGAAAAGTTGTTTTGTGGAATGTGTGACGTAAGGTCCGGAAGTGAGATAAGTATTGGTGCCTCAGTTTCTAAGGTCGCTATTGTATCTTGAATGGACGAGAGTACCTTAAGGAATGTGTTCGGAACAATATCTTCCAAATGGATAAGAGTTGTAAGTTAAGGACGTTGGCTTTCATGGGAACCTAAAGTAGTGAGAAGTGTGTGAAGGAACGCAAGGATGCGTTTACATGCTTCAAGTGAAACAAGTATGTGTCGGACGAAGAGTGGGTGATGAATTGCGTATATTCAGTTATGTAGAGAGATTAAGTTTGAGATATTACATCGGGATTTTCTCTATTCAATGAGAGATCAATTTGGAATTTGGAAATGTTAAATTACCCAAGGAACAATATAAGGTATTATGTCGTAGAAAGTTTGGACCTTATTTAGTAACAGAAAGTGTAGTGACACGGATTGGAAAGAGCTGTATTAAGAAACCGAGTAAGTATCTTGGATTTAAGAAAATTTTGTATGATGATTTTATATTTGGACATAAAAGGATTACAATGGAGAGCGAAGTAAAGGCAGTGTGGAAAATGGTATTAACGGTATGTTATGAGGAAGTGGCAACGAAACGTATTTTGGACGAATGTGCAACAAAGCCATTGAGTAGTTGTTGAGGCTTAAGTTAAGAAGTGTAAATCATGGAACGATTTATACCGGAAAGGTTTTATAAAGATTTGATGAGAATTGTCAGTTGCGAATCTTCTGTTAAGTATTTTGGTGTAAGTGTGATGTGCAATGGATCGTGAAGGGTAATAAATCCCAGTTAATATGTACGTAGTGATTGAAAGGTTCTTCAAGAGGAAGCATTGCCCCGATTTATTTTCAAGTATAGAGAAACTTTTGTATTTGTGAATAATCGGAATCTACCTTTTGTTGGACTAAGAACGTTGTTGTTTTATTTCTCACCAAGGAATTCAAGTGAGAGAACAAGGTTGATGTTTGATAAGAGATGTCCATCGCTTTGTGGTACCGTATAATGGTTGTGTGTTGGATTTTTCTTATGGACGAATCAAGTATGAGTTGTGATGACTTTTTAATTGTAAGAAATTGGTTTTTCAGCTTCTGCAGCAGTGTTAATCGATTAACACGTGCAAGGATGGTGCTTTGCACTGAATTTTGAGGAGTTAACCGATTAGCTCAGATGGTTAATCAATTAACATGTGTGTAAATTGTGAAATCCCTTAGGAACCATCATCTGCATTTTGTTACCTTATGTTGCTCCGATTGGAGAGTATTGTGTGAATGGAGAACGGGATTGCAAATAAATGAAGGACGGAATTGTGTTTTTTTTTTAAATCGGAACTTGTGGAAAGGGTTGCGTAGTTGACCATTTGTTTAGACGACAAGAGAGTTTGACTTTTAGGGAATTGATCTTGTGAATTGTGTTGAGTATGAGAAAGTCTTAAGTGTATTACTGTTGAAAGACTTGAGGGCGAAGTTAGAGAATATTCATGAAGTATTGATCTTGTAAAGATCGTTTCGGTAAGTTAATTGTTGGTGTTAGTAAGGTATGAGAGGTTGGTCAGAGTTTAATAATTTTTATCTTCCGTAAGTTCATGGTTTTGGATTTAGACTCTGCGAGAGTAGTACCAGTTGTGTACAGTTGTACCGCCACAGACTGTCTTCGTGACTTCGCACTGCGAAGGATATGTTCGCAAAATGAACCTTCACTGGCACTCGCTTTCCTATTCGCAAAGCGAACCAACTGATATCATTCCTTGGTTCTTTGGCAGCTTGCACCATTTCTTGTGTCTTACAACTTTGATCAGTTAATGTTTTTTTTCTGCACAATAATCAGAAGTAAGAATGAGAAAAATGGATTCAATTGAGAAACGTGGCATGGTCTTCGAAAGTGCTGGTGTTATGTAATATTGGTTTAAAACTCTTATCAACAAGGAATCTTGAGTAAGTCGGAAAAACCCGTAAGAAGAATTGATATGGTATGTGGTAACAAGAACCGGAAGTTGTTAAACTATTTTGGATATATTATTTCGAGTTTAGAATGGATTTGGAGTTATGTATGTTATGGTAGTAACAGTATAACTCATGTACCTCTACCGCCTAAAGAATATTTAACTGATGTTAAGATATTGTGTGTTGGCAAAGAAATTATTCTACCATTAGACGTCAGTAAGTTTCTTGTACCGTTGGTTAGTAAGGACCCCAATGGATAAGTGTGTTCCCCGCAGACTGTTAGCTCCCTGGTAATGCTTAAGAATCTATGGTGTTCCACTGTTAGATTTAGGATTACGCAGGGGAAGGTGACAGATGAAGGAATTCAGTTAAAATAATAAGGAATTAAAGATTGTTGCTTATAAGTATAGAAATAAGAAGATTTTTTTCTAAGTGTGTTACGTTTCGGTGTGATACGAAATAGATGAAATATCGGATTTAATGGTTACAATGTATAACATCAGATTAAGTGGAACTAGTAAAGGAGTTGTTTGACTAGTTATGAAGTGGTTCGAATGTTAAAGGATTTATGAAAGGATAGTTGTCGATAATTGTATGAAGTTAAGAAATCACTGTTTTACCTCGCAAGGATTTGATGAGTGTTTGTTATCTTAAACCAAGATAAGGTATTATGGTTTTGTGTTTGGGACTCAGTAGAGGAATATGAAATGGTACATTCGTGCTGAAGGTAGGATGCGACCAAGTCTTTTAGTATGAAACAACAGATGAATAGAGGAGAAGCAAGTTGAAAGTTAACCCAATATTGGAACAAGAGTATGATTAAGGACGTGAAGTTTGTTAAATTGTGAAAACAAGGATTTTGGTTTGTGAAATCAAGTTGGAATTTGAGTACGTCAGTAACTTTCACGGAAGTAAAGTTGAGTGTAGAACTTAGACAATGATGCAAGTTGTGGTTATTGTCGAGTAGAGGAAATTCGAGGGCGAATTTCAATTTAAGGGGGGGAGAGTGTAATACTCCGTATTATCTAAATGCTCAATTGGATATCATATGAGATCAGATGAGTATCTATGTACTCTATCTTTGATTAATTAGATTTATGGAATCCTCTAAGTGTTTTAAGTATGGTCAATTGGGATCAATAGAGCAACTAATGAACTCTAAAGAGATCAATTATTTTATGAAAGAGACAGATTAATTATTTTAACTCGAGAAAGGATTTTAAGGTAACTCTAATAATTGATCAATTGGGTTGAGATGACAAAATATCAATTGGAGATATTTTACTCTATTGGATTATATTATATAATAAGTATTATATATATATATATATATATATATATATATATATATATATATATATATATGTTAAGGAGAAAAGAGGAAAAGAAGAGAAAGAGAAGAGAAGAAGAAATCCATGGAAGAAGAAGGGAAAGCTTGATTCTTGGCTCTTCATCTTCTTCAACCTCCTCTTTGATTATCAGGTGGGTTCTAGTTAGAGACTCTAAGCTCTAGAAATATAAGTTTAGAACTTAGGTTAGAATTGAGAGAAAATAATTAAACGGTTAAATCAATGAAATCTAACGGATGAAATTCGATATAAATTGTGTAGTGTAGTCGTATTATGCATGTGATCATTTGATAATACTTGCTTTGATGTTTGGGAATGATCTGGTGTGGAAAGGATGGGTTTTTGAAACTCATGGAACCCTAAACACGCTGCTGGGAAATTCTGAGTTTCGCATGGTTCGCCTAGCGAACCTAGCGAAGGGCAAAGCGAATGGTTGGTCGAGGGTTCGCCCAGGCGAATGTTCGCCTGGTGTTCACAAAGCGAACTTTGTGCCCTTTTGGCTCTGTCTTGGTTCGCTAGAGGTTCACAAGGCGAAGGCGAAAGCGAATGTTCGCCTGGAGATTCGCTTAGCAACATGACATATTTTTTCTATTTTGTTTCCTTCATAACGTTTGATCCGTAACTCGGATTGATGCATGGTCAGAAGCGTTGGAAAGCTATTTCAATGCTCTATGTGACAGTGAGGTAGAAACATAGTTATATGCTATGGATTGATAATAAAATATGGAAAAGTAGTGTATATGTGAATATGGTAGTCCTCGTTTTCCACCAAAATTCATGAATCGGGAATCCGATTGACACGAGTCCAAAGCCTTTGGAAAGAGAGTCCAATGTGCTATTAATGGTGATGTGAGACCATGATTTAACCAAGGATGCTTGGTATATGATAGTAGTGGCTTGTATGCCTTAAAAATATGTGTGAACTACTATGTGGATTATGTTTGACTTGTTATGTTATCTTGTGTGTTTTATAATTGATGTTGTAATATGCTTGTCTAATATTGTTGTTGAACATAATTGAGAAAATGACATGCATAAAATGAATTAGGAAGAGTGAGAAAAGTTACCCCAAACAAATGTTATGGTCCTATAGATGTAACTAGGTCTTGGTAAAGGTTTGAATGACAATGCTTAGACATCGATACTAGAAGAATGTCTTTGTTTAGTAGTTGTTGGTGGAGGATCGTAGTCCTCCGGTTTGTTGTTATCCCTTAATAAATACTGTGACCCATGTTTAATCTCTTTGAGCTGGATGGTCGGGGAAAGTATTTATTAGGTAAATACTGTGACCCGTGTTTAATCTCTTTGAGCGGGATGGCCGGGGAAAGTATTTACTAGGTAGATACCGAGACTCGTGTTTAATCTCTTTGAGCGGGATGGCCGGTGAAAGTATCATTTGTAGATATCGTGACCCGTGTTTAATCTCTTTGAGCGGGATGGCAGGGGAAAGTATCATTTGTAGGTACCGTGACCCGTGTTTAATCTCTTTGAGCGGGATGGCCGGGGAAAGTACCATTTGTAAGTAACCGTGACCCGTGTTTAATCTCCTTGTGCGCGATGGCCGGGGAGAATTTACTTAGTGGTTGGTACCGTGACCCGTGTTTAATCTCTTTGAGCGGGATGACCAGGGAAAGTACCAATTGTAGATAACCGTGACCTGTGTTTAATCTCTTTGAGCGGGATGGCCGGGGAAAGTTATCTGCGTTAAGGATTCATGACCTGTGTTTAATCCCTTTGAGCGGGATGGTCGGGGAAAAGATTCCTTAACTAGTTTTATCGTTTTGTGTGTTATGCGATTGTTTCTCGAGTCTTAAATGTTTGAGCTCAAGGTCTAGTTTCCTTCCCCCGACTTGAGTTAGGATAAGATAGAACCATGTAAAGCCGAGAGAATCTATAAGATAGGGAACTCACTGAGATTTGAGGTATCTCACCCCACTATTGTTGATTATTTTCAGGAGGTATTTGCAGGTATGATTTACAAGTGGAGCTATGCTTGGATGTTTCAAGAGAAGCTTAGTTGAGCTTATTCTGCTGTGCATTTGTTGTATACAATTGAGGATATTGTATATTGATCTTAGATTTTATATTTGTGGCTAATTTCCATGTCTTGTACCATAGATTGTATTATGTTTTAGAAATGGTCAAGTATGTGAATTACGCCAATAGGCACTTATGATGGTGTCAGTACCAAATAAAACACTTGTATGGTATTACTCTAGATATATATTATACAAGGCGTTACAAAGTAAGTTTGCATTAACCACATTAACCAATGGATTGATGATGAAAATGAATTTATACTCATTGAAGATGGAAGATGAAGGTATTTGATCATATTAATAAATTTAATGAGTTAATATCTAGAATCATGAATGCAGGGGAAGATATCAATGATGAATAGCGAGCGCTACTTTTGTTGGCTTCATTACTCAAATCTTACAAATCATTAGTGCAATCAATGATAAAATGGTAGAGTACAGTTCAGTTAGATGAAGTAGTTAAATCATTGAAGGAGAGTCAACAAATGATTATCAACCTCCCAAAGAAAATCATGTACTAGTAGTCAAAGGAGGACGCAGAAAGAACTATGGTTATCAATATGGTAGAAGTTTTAAACCAAGAGATATGAAGTATGTCAAGTGTCATTATTGTCAACAATTTGGTCACGTGAAATCTAGATGTCCAGAATTTATAGAGGATGTGCGAAGCATAAAGAAGAAGACAAAAGAATTGAAAAGCGCTCCTTCTGCAACTATGGTTAGTTGTGTAGACAAACTTTTAGATTGTGAGGATGAAGGTGACTATGAAGTGAAAAAATGTGAGACTTTGAATGAAGGGAGGATATGTTGTGTTAAAGTGGGTACTCATCCAAGTCCAATATAGAGTAATATGAAGAAAAAATGAGTAAAAAATTATTACAAATATAGAGAGTTAGTTTGATTTTATTTACCATAACAATTCTAGTCTTTTGGGTGTATTGGGGATTTGGGTAGTTATGTGTCTAGAGAGGGTTTACAATTTTTCCGTACAAAAATTATGGCGGAGAAGGTTTTCTATTTTTTCTCCTAAAATAGTTGTTGAGAGGGTTTTCAATTTTTCTTTCCAAAAATAGTTGTTGAGATGATTTTTTACTTTTCTGTCCAAAAATAGTTGTTGAGAGGGTTTTCGATTTTTCCGTTCAAAAATAGTTGTTGAGAGGGTTTACAATTTTTCTATCTAAACATTTCAAGTTAGTAATAAATTTTTTATTGTGAGTTTATTTTATTTTATTTGTATCAATTATTGGAGATTTACTCTGTTTATATTCCTAACAATGTGAGACGGTGAATCAAGTTGACATTGTTGGGTTACTTGATCAAGTTTGATCAAGGGAAGAGAATGTGTCAGAATCAATATCAAACTTAGGATTTATAGGGTTGGATTGCTACATTTCTCTTGTATATGCATTTTGCAAAGTAAGGTTAATTTCATTATCTCAATTCAAATTTGAATTGAGGGAAGATGTACCCATAGTGAGGCCGATTGAGGAGTTTTCTAAACAAATCCTTATGTACTCTTTCTCTCTCCCTCTCTCTCTCTCTATCTATCTATCTATCTATCTATCTCTTTTACATTTCATTTGCAAATTGTTGAGTTCATCGATTGTGCGATCAATACGTTTGGTTTATTCTTTTAAAAACCATTTGAAAAATGTTTTGTTGAGTTGCTCGCAATCCTTTAGATTGTGGTTGGATTTTAAGATCAACAAAACTATATAAATTTACAAACAAAATTGATTGCAGACAAGGTGTTCGATAATTTGTCTCAATAGTATTTTTGTGTAATTTATCATTGGAAATAGTATCTACTTTTAGCATAACATTCAATTGGGTATGGTTGATAGATTGTTGATCTAATTTGTGTTCATTATCATTGATTATTTTCATATACGCATATCTGAGCTTTTCGATAGCGGTTCGATTTAGATGGATCGATCTAATTCACTTCCCCTAACCATTGTTTTTGAAAAACAGTTTTTGTAAGAAAATTTTATTGGGGATCTATTCACCCCCTCTAGATAAGTTACCTTCGTCTAAAATTTTAAAGGGTAATAATTTGTGAAATATTACAATATTAATAAAATGTGATTTAATAAAAAGTGATTTTATCAAAATGTGATTTTGTCAAATTTCAGTTGGTAACTGTACAAAGACATTAGAAGCAAGAATGTGAATTCGAACCCGCGGCATCTCATCTTTTATTTTTAATAAATTGCAACCTATAAAAAACATGAAAAAATGAATAAATAATAGTTGAACTATTCAATTCATCCCATCTTCCAACTAAAAAGGGATTGATACTTAAAAAAAATTTGAGGTAGCTTGTAGTATTTTTTTAACTCAAATTAATGGTGTTAAATTTAATAAGTTTCTCAAACAAAAACATATAAAAGTAAGTTGGGGAATGCTCTATTGTCTTAGAGTTTAAAATTTAAATGGTATTCATCATTTTATTTAAATGTTGTGTTATTTCTTTTATTATTTTATTTAGAATAAACTTAGATTTAAATTATAATTTATATGTTTTTAACATTTAAAGATTTAAGGTTGATTATTTATCATCATTGGAGTTAATTTCTTTATTTGTAATATCATTTACATTAACTCTAAACTCTTTTGTTATAAATGTTTTTAACATGATTGATTAGTTTTATTATGTTAGACTTTTGAGATTAATTTGTCTTAAACATCTTTTATCATTGTAACTTTTTAAGTATTGTTATATATAATGGTAATTATTTTTTATCATTAAATAAAAATTATGCTTAGTGTATTTGTTCATTGATGAATGAGTTGTTTGATCTCAAATTATGCATGATCATCAAGCTTATCTTACACAATTGTATTTCACTTTGTTATTCAACCTCTAATATTGCTAACATAGGGTATTAGTTGTTGGTCATATACTTCCTCCGTTTTAAAATGATTGTCGTTTAAAGTTTTTGCACACAGATTAAGGAATGCAATAATATTGTCATAAGACATCACACTTTTACTAAATTAACCTTATTAAAGTATTAGAAATAGTGTATTAAGTAATAATTAAAGGACACAATTGGAAAAATTGTAATCATTGCTATATTGAAAAGTGAGAACGACTGTCATTTTGAAACAAATTTTCTTTCCTAAATCGACAATCATTTTGAAACAGAAAGAGTAATAATTAAGGTTTAAGTATATTTTATCTCGTACAATGTGAGTGAGTTTTGGTTTACCCTATAATAGTCTTTTTTTTTTTTAATTTCCTCCTTATAATATAAAGATTATTTCGTTTAATACCCTTAGGTGACAACTTAGATACTAAATCTTCAATTTTGCTAACGAGATATGTCTAGGTGGCTTTTTTTTCTTTATTTAATTAGTGACATGTCAATATTGAATGGGTTAAATATACTTTATTTCTGCAATGTTAACGAGTTTTGGTTTACCTTGGTGTAATACTTTTGTAAAATATTTTTTAATATTAATTATATAACCTTATTCTAATTTTGTAATATTAGTGACAATGTCAATATATTTTTTTAAGGGTTAAATACACAACACCCCCTGCAAAGTTAGCGAGATGCTTTTGCCCCTTGTTAAAAAAAATTTTAATCCCCTTCGTAATACCCAGATTTTGTCACTTAGTCCCCTGATTTCCAGATTTCTCCCAAGATTCCCTCAACTTGCCAGTGTGGCCTTGCTGATTTGACACCATGACATTAATTTTAATTTTGTTTTACATGTTAATATTTATTTACCTCCTATAATAGTTAGGATTACCATTCACAAAAGTTATCAAATTCAACTTAGGTGAAGGAGGACGATGATGGCGATTGTGATTGCTGACAGAGTAGTAGTCAAAGGTGTCAATTGTAGACAAAGAGGACGGAGATGACATTGAAGCTACCATGTCTGAGGTAAGTGATTTTGAACTTTCTTGTGAACTATAACCGTAATTTTATATGACATTGAACCCTAACTCGATTTTCTTGCATACGAAATAGAACTTTAATGTTATCCGAGCCTTTATTCACAGGATATGCAACATTTTAATGTTAGTTTTCACCATGGGGTGAATTTATCATGGTCAAGCAAAACGATATTATTTATAGAGGGGTGTTGATACGAATGTATCTGGGCAACACATTGAGAACTGGACAATGGAAACCATTCAGAAGTTGGTGAATAACTTGGGGTATAAGGAAGGAACTTATAGGCTGTGGACTAAAATATTGGAAATTGATGATGATTTATTTCAAATAAGCAAGGATGATGATGGATATGATTTTGCAGCTTATGCTTGTGCAAATCAAGTTAATAGAGATATATTTATGGAATGTGATGTTGAGAACATAGAACTTTGGGTAAGGGTTCTTAAGTGTGTTAATGGGGGTAATAGATATGGATGGATTAGAAGATGAGGTGGTTAAAGGGTTAGATGATAGTGAGGATGAAAGAGTTACTACTCTTGTAGATGGATTTGATGGAGTTGATATAACTCTACCTATAAATGAAGAGGGGAGAGTTGTTGGATTGTTAGGTAGGCCCAACAAGAAAATTGAAGAAGATGATTATTATAGTGATGAATTGGAAAGTTCAGATCCGGATGAATTTGGTAATGAAAGGCCCAAGTTTGAGAGGTTTATGAAAGAGCGGCTCAATAAGGACTACAAGTTTAAGTGGGGTATGAAATTTAATTCTCTAGTTGATTTTAGAGAGGCAATTTGTGAGTGGTAAGTGTTAAATGGTTGGGAAATTATATTTGTGAAAAATGAGAGTTATAGGGTAAGGGTATAATGCAAAGCTAAATGTGATTTTTTAGTGTTATGGTCAAAAGTGAGCCACAAGCACACATATGCTATAAAAACATTGGAGGATACACACACATGTGCTAGGGTTTTGAATAACAGATCTGCAAGCTCAAAGTGGGTGGCCAAAGTTGTAGTCTAGAGAATGCAAACATCTGAAACAGTTAGAGTATGTGATATTATGCATGGCATTAGTCAAGAGAATGAAAAAACCTGAAACAGTTAGAATGCAAACAACTGTGCCAACTGCACCAATTGTGCTAACTTATTTGCCAACTGATGTGCCAACTGATGTTCAACAACCTGTGCAGTCCACTAACTTGGAAGATAAACACATTGATGCAAGTCAAAGTGGCTCATGTGTGGTAGACACAACTAAGGCTGGCTTAAGTCAGGAACAAGCAAAGAAAAAGAAGGGAAAAAACTTGCCATCAAGTTGAGAAAAAGGCACAGTGAAAAGATTAAGTTGAAGTGTTTTTAAAAGCCAATTGTAAGCCTAGGTTCAACAAGTGACCAACCTATAACCTTTACAGAACCTGAAGAAGGAACAACTGCACATGGATATGATTCTAAGCTTGGAGTGTCAACCAGGCCATTGAAGTCTTGGAAGAAGAAGAAATGTCAGCTTATTTAGTTATGATGCACATTGTATGCCACTTTTAATGTTCTGCTTGTACTGTTAACCAGTTTTTGTGTCATTTTATTATGCTTGTACTTTTGTATCAGACATATGCACTATATGTGCCATTTTATATCAGACATATGCACTATATACGCTACTTGGTAACGAATTATGCATTATGCAACATTGTTTCTCAATTGTGCATTATACCATTAATGTAAACAATTTTTAAACAAACAGCTAAATCAGACAAAATCTTTCTCAACCTTAACTTTTCCATTAGATAAAATATTGATACAATATTTTGATACAACATGTTGATACACAAGTTAACTAAAAAATAAGATTACATTAACTTAATAACTATTGAAAACAACATCCATGACACAACAAGTGCAATCTTCAACCAATAGCTTATGTTCTTCTCCATTACCAGCTTTTTCTTCAACTTATCAATCTTCTTTGAACTGGTTTCTACACCACACTTCTTAGGAACTTCACAGCATTTTACAATTTCACATTCATAGCATTTTGTGGGAATCATTTGATTCCTTTGAAGCTCACAAACCTCATCATCTCAAACAAAAAAAATCATAACCACTATGCAAATATGTTTAGCACAAATCAATACGATTTAATGTCAATAGAAATACAAAGAGTAACATGAAAATACACTTACCACTGAATTTATGCATTTCCAGAACTTTTGATTTAGATTATCAATGGTGTTTGATACCCACATCTTCATTGGTTGATTACAACCACATCTTGGTAAGCTCAGTCCACTTGAGATGCCAACAAATGATGTTTTGCTTCCACCCATGATTCAAACCACGATGAACTAGCAGACGAAAAATATGAAGAAAAGTGAAAAATTTCTTGGCCTACAGACCCTAGCAGACAGAAAAGATGAAGAAAGGGGAATGATTTTGTGGCCATGGAACCCTAATAAATTGAGATTGGGAACAAATGCCATGGGGCACACGAATTCTGTAGAAAAAAAAAAGAATAATGTCATGGTGTCAAATAAGCAAGGCCACGCTGGCAAAATTGAGGGAATCTTAGATGGATTCTAGCAATCGGGGGCCTAAGTGAAAGAATCTGGGTATTACGAGGGGGGATTAAAAAAACCCTTTACAGCGGGTGTTGTGTATTTAACCTTTTTATAAAATCCTATTAACTAATTATTATATTTTTTATTTTTTAAATATTTATTTAGAATAAATTATTATTTAGTAATTTTAATTAATTTTTCTTAATCAGAAAAATGTTGAACGTATGACCCATTCGTCATACAAATCCACTAAGACAGAAGTTCAAGTGTGTTTGAGACTTATAAATGTAACATCCAGACTTTAGTTAATTATTATTTTAATTTAAATTATTGAATTTATTCTATTTTAGTAAGTGATTCACATGTTTTGTGGAAATTAAGGGTATTTTAGTAATTTAATTAATGGTAGAATTTAGATGTATATTAGAGTTGAGGTGAATAATTAAGTTTATTAGAACAATTAAATAATATTGATATTATTATTTAAAATTAGAGAATTATGGAGTTGAAATAAAATAAATATTTTATAGAATTATTATTTGATTAAAATAATAGAATATTATATTTTTAAATAAAATATGTGAATTAGGGTAATATAAATAGATAAGTTAGATGGGACTTCTGGTAGAACGTGAAATGGTGGAAAAAAGGAAGCGGCAGAAAAACTTAAGGAGATCGATTATAGGAATGAGAGTGAGGTAGAATCCCAACGGCAGAAAAACTAAACGATTATTACTTTCGAGATAAGGGGGGAGGGTAATTCTTTACATGTTGGGTGTTTAGGCAGACAGATGGTGAGAGATCCTAATCCTCCTGTCTTCTTATTCCTCATTCTATTCGGTGTTTTGTGTGATTGTATATTTTTTTAATTAACAATTTGATTATGTTAGATCAAGTTTAATTGTTTTGAATCCATGTTGATATTAATGATATTACTGATATTGTTGTTATTGATATGTGGTTGTGCCCCTTTGGGCATTTTTGTTGATAATTTGGTTATGATCTTTTCTGCTGTGTAATTGTTAATTTTTCTGAGCGATCGATAACCGAGTTAGGCTAAGGAAAAAGTATTCCAAATGGCCTATTTTTCATGAAAATTTCCAAATATCACTCTTTTTCCGAAAAATTATAAAAATGTCGTAAATTAGAAAAAACGAGAAATTACAACAATCGAGAAAAAAATAAATAAATCAGAAATTAGGAGAACAGAGTCGCGTTGGCGGCGACTAAAAAATCAGGATACACGTCGGCGCCGACGCCGGACGGGTATCTGATGTCACGCGGCGGGGCGGGATGTGTAAGCCGCCAGAATTGGGTTCCATGACGGCGGCGGCGACATGCGAGGCCGCTATAGATAGGCCGCACGAAGGTGGCGGTAGCAGGTCGGGCGACAATTTAGCGAGCGGCGAGCGTTCGTCGGTGATTCGACGTTTTGCGATCCAATTGGGTGAATTTTGAGTTCAGTGACCTTTGATACCCCTTTTGATAAGCTTGAGAGGGAAATTGTGACTTTAGGGATGTCTTGTTATTTTTCTAGTCAGACCACCAACCAATAAAGTTCATAAGAGTTATTTTGATATGCAAGAGTTGTCAATTGAGCCCTTTAGAGTTATTTTGGAGATGTAGAGATTACTGTAAAGATGTTTAGAGTTCCTTGTGAACTTTGTTGAGTAAAAAATAAGAATTTTTACCTTTTTGATGAGTTGCGAGTATAAAATAGTAACTATTACTCTATCGATATGTTTTTGAGCAATTTTATGAGGTAATGAGGAAAATTGAGTTGTTGTGTGTTTTAAATTAAGGAGTAATAATACAATTTTACTCTATTATTATTAATATAATTATTGAGACTTAGTTATATTGCTGAGTTGTGTAATTCAAAAAGAATACAATGTTAGCCTTATATTGGCTAATTGTGGGTTCAGAGAGGACCCTGTTGATATAATATGTCATTTGTTGATTGATTATGAGTTGTGATTGACATTATATGTTCATGCATTCATATATTAGATATGGGTAAATGAGGTCACGGTCCAGAGAGAACCAATGGCGGTCTCATTGTTCAGAGAGAACATTTTCCATAGAGGAATTGGAGACGTGGGTAATTCTATAACATAACTTGGACATCCAAAGTTTTGGTACCACATGCATATTGAAGGAGGATTACATAATATCTCACATTTACATTGTAAATTATTTGTGGATTAGAATTAATGTGTATAATTTGTGTTATGTTAGTGAATGTTATCCTTGCTGACTAATACTCTAATAACTTCTATAAAGTTATTCTCAATCCTTTTTTGTTATTGTGTGGCTCGTTATTCCTATGTTGCAGATACATGTAGAGGGCAATAGTTGTGAGTCGGAGAATGACGCATATTGCCTTCTTCTTTATTTATATATTCGAGTTTCATTTAGTTTTGGGGTGTCGCTCTGATATGTAAAACTAGGACAAGATTTGTTTTGATTTGTGTTTTGTTTTTCTGATATTTATGGGACTGTTTCCCCCATGCTTAAGTATTGAACTATCTATTTGGATTTATTTAGTTTAACATCTTTGAGATTATCCAATGTGTATTTTTGAAAAAGTTTCTAGAAACATGTTTATGTTAAAGAGATGTGTGACACCCTTGATGATTAAATATGTTATATTTTCATGATTTTAATTAAATAAGAGTTGTGGGCTTTTAGGATGTTACATAGTTGGTATCAGAGTAGTTCGGTCCGTCTCACATAGGTTTTGCGATTTCTATTTGTTTCCAAGTATCTGACATATGTATTAACAATGTCGAAGCATGTTTCTTCTAATCTCCATTTGCTGGTCTCTAGAGAAATGGCTGGAGGAAGAAATGACCAAACAATTATTGATGCTTTGGAAGCAATGGTTCATGTGATGGGGCAGACGCATCAGGTTTTCCAGGCTCAGCAGAATCAATAGGCTGAGGGTGGTGATTTTTGTGGACTGAGTAGGTTTTAGAGAAATAATCCACTAACTTTCAAGGGGAGGTATGATCAATATTGTGCTCAGGTTTTGTGCAAGAGATTGAGAAGGTCTTCAGGGTCGACTCCTATCTGTCTCCAGCCATTAGGGACCAGTTCGTCCTGAGTTATCCCTACTTGTTTAGTTGTGGGAAACATGGAAAAATATGTTCCTCAGTCAGAGAGAAGTCAGGGTCAACAATATAACCCAAATATCCTTAGGAAAAAGGGATTCGACGGTCCATCATTGACTGAGTGGACGGTTATCACTCCCAAGGAAACCCTAGGCCCAAAGTATCTATATAAATATCCCAACCTTAAGGTTGGAGGGACAAATCATAATTTACCTAGAATAAGGTATAAACTCAGAGCTTCTCACATTATGTGAGCTTGCTCTTTCCATAACCATAAACAATACTAAATAGGGCCTCTCGCCACCACGAGTAAGCCCTAACCACCAGAAAACTACGAAGGCATATGGTCATCCCTACTAGCTTAGGAATACCACACACTCTTGTATTTTTTGACAAGTACAAGCTCCTTAACCCTACTTTTCTTAATTCTCCCCCCTAAACCTCTACAATTAGAATATCAAATCAACATCAGCGAGAAACCCTTTTCGACTGGACACAATTTTGAAACGTATCCATTTTTTTAGATCCTTTAACTTCCTCACTTCTACCTTATCACTTATCATATAAGTACACCTTAATTGGTTAGTTAACTTATGGATTCTAATTGTTATTCTATTTTCAAAACATTAGATACCCCCTAGCTAATGATGGTACCCTAATCACAAAAAGAGGAGATAATGATGAAGAAGCACCTTCAAGGAAAACTAATAGAGAAAAACCCTGTGAACTCGAGCCTCCCCCCGATATAGGGGAAGGAACATTATCTAACAAGCAGAAACAAATATAAGTACAAGGTATATCAATACATGATTCCTGAAGAGGAATGGAAAAAACTGATGTCACCTGATACGAAATAAGAACTGAGTAAGAGTCTAACACCTGAACTCAACCATGAAAGCCTAAACTAGTAAAGATAAATAACTGATAATCATTTGAAAGTGGGGAAACAACATTGTCTAACACCTAAATGTGACTTTGAGAGGTCTTTAAAGAGGTGATGAGATCACTAACCAAGAGCGATATTTTAACTGGGTTATCTCAAAAACCAAACAGAGGTTTTAGCAGGCTAACCTCAAGAACCAAACTGAGGCTTTTTCAAGGTTATCTCTAGAACCAAACATAGAAATGTTCAAGAGTATCAATTTCTTATAGAACAAATAAGTATCATACCAGTACAAATACTTTTGAACAAGTATTTTTGACTCATAATGCATTAAGCCAACTTTTAGTGAAAGAAAATAAAAGGATAGAGAAAGGAAGAGAGTAAAAAATAAGAATAGGATATCAGAAATCAAAATTCTTATGAATTTTGGAATGAGGAGAAGTATCCTTTACACAAAAAAAAGATTTGGCTAAAAAAGGAATTGATTCATGGGACAAATTAATGAAATAATTCATTATTTGACCAAATAATCGATTATGGCACTCCAAAAGAAAACTACCCTTATCCAAAAAAGGATACCCTCAGTGGATATATGTTTCAATTTATTAGAAGTGTTTCTAATTTATTAGGAAGTCATTTTCCTTGTTCTAATCGAATAGTTGATGTCCTTAATCGATTAGACAATGGAAAAACATTCTCAGTTGATTATAAATGCTTCTTAATCAATCCCATACAAGACTTGATAGGTTTTCAAAAATATTTAAGGTGTTTTGGATAATTCAGAGAGGTTTAAAACATTTTTAGGCGAGTGTGTGAGTTTCCTTAGGAGTTACTTTTATACTTATACAGTAATCTAGTCACTCAAGCACATGCTAAGCACAAGACTAGGCGAGCTTCCACACTTCCTCTTTTTCATAACACTAGAACTTCAAGTTCCTTGTGAGATACACTGATCTCTTAGCACTTCAACTGAAACCTTGAATCTTTTTACTAATGTGGCTAGAAATTTCAAGTTGATCTCCATCATAAAAAGAAGATGGAAAGTTGTTACCACCGACTTTACTGACCGCCAAAAAGTATCCTTGTTGACTTCACAGACATTGGATGTTATCATCATTAAAAGCATCATTGTTAAGCAAACATCTACATAACTGCAAGCACATAGATCCACATTATCCCATTTTTTATGATGAACACGCATCTCCCACGGAGGTGGTAAAAGAGAAAAAATAGATAAAATATTATATTGGTTAAGCTCCTGTCAGTATACTATAATCCCTTTGAGAGTATATTTCTCCCCCTTCTCCATTATCAAAAAATGGAGAAGGAATGTGAAAGTGCAAGCACATATACAACATGATTTATATAGTAAAAGGAATGAGTTACCAGATAAAGAGATGAAACAATAAGCTCAGAGTGGGACGTAATTAAGCACGACATAAGACTACTTCTCCCCACGGATAACACCATCTATGTTCTTTTAACAAAATACTTTTAACAATCTTCTCAATTTTCTTTGAAGGTTTCAAAATCGAGAGGCATTTCTGGAATCTATTTCTTACTTTCTAAGATTCCTTCTGAGAAATAATGCTTCCATCATAAAACCATTTTCCCTTGGGACATCTTTGGACTTTTTTTTTGACAAAACTCCTTTGATGTTGAGAGGGTATTAAGCTTCTCACTCATAGACATTTCAAGATGCTTTTTGTATCATATTAGAAAATAAATTTCTTTCACACGGATTTGTTAGTAGCACCAACTCGACGAAAACATGCATAAATAAAAGTCATGTTCGGTTTGAAAAAGATTTGTATCATCCTTCCCTTTTAGAAACATGTTTTCAAGTAGAAAATTTGTTCAGAATATGAAAAAAAAAAGCCTTAGGGGCTTGTTTTAGACCGTAAAGAGTCTTTTCAGTTTGAAAATATAAGTAAGAAAAAAAGTTTATAAAATCGGGAGGATGATCAACATACACTTCCTCATAAATGTAATAGTTAAAGAACACATTCTTTATATTCATTTGGAATAGTTTAAAATTCATGATGCATGAGAAATCTCGAAACATCCTTATAACTTCTAATCTAGCTACAGGTGCATAAGTCTCATCGAAATGTTTGTCTTCCCGTTGATTGTATTATTTTGCAACGAGACTTGATTTATTTTCCAAAATATTTCCAAAAACATCAAACTTGTCGTGAAAGACCAACTTAAAAACCAATCATTTTATTAGCTTCTTGTTAAAGTTCAAGTGATTCAGAATCTATGGATTCGAGTTGTTTCATAGGTTGTAGTTAATTATATGAAGTCAGATGATGAGGCTCGTCAAATATTTAACCGCCAAAGCTAATTTTGGCTTATTTCTAGATTATTTTGATGTTTCTTCTAAAATAAGTTCTTCTTGAGAAGTTTATCCAAACTAAACATGATTCAAATTGAGTTTATGTCAATAAAGTTAGTTGTTTAGAATCCTCTCAATTATGTTTTTAGTTCTAGTGAATAAGGTTTGTTTCCTTGAATGGAGAAACTAGTCAATTATTACAAATCACATTCTGATTTAGCTTTCACTCGTTAACATTCTATAAGATTAATCAATTGATAAGCAACAATCTAATCATAATAGTGTAGCGGTAAAAATTGTGAATGTAAGCTATTGATTAACTTAACTCAAAATTGCAAGAGTCGCCACCGCACTTTTATTTTGTCCAAAAGGAAAGGAAAAATAGCGAACAAAACCTAAACAAGTTCTAAACAAGAACAAATAAACAGAGACTAGGTAAGGGGGTTGGTTACGTTAAGGGAAGTTGTTAGCACCCAAAGCGTCTATAGTACTCTATAGGAACCCTTTGAAATATCTACGCTTTTTGGTTTGAAAAGGTTTGTTTGAAAAGAGATTGGGGAGGTGAGAAGAGAAATATTTTTAAAGATTTTTATGTTTGGAGAGACTTATCGCATCATGCTTACGTACCCACAAAGTGCAATATAGGATAAAAACCTCGTACTTCGTGGTACAAATAACAAAAATTATTGGTTGTGATTTATTTTATCTTGAAAAGAAAACCCGTCATTCTCAAGAGAGAATACTCAACTAATTACCCCAAGGTATGTGAAATAGACATTTGCATCACATTAAGATGGAGGATATGCTTGGATTAAAATCAACAAGACTAATCACTTCAACATCGTAGTGGAAAATGACCATACTTTACATAAAAACCATGGTTAGGAGCTTTAAATCTCATCAAAGAAAATGATTCATGTCTAATCTTTTTGAAAAGTTTAAAAGAAAAAGTGCACAAAAGGACAAAAAAGTTTGAATGAGTTTTGTATATTTTATGTTTTTTTTATATGTTCAAGTTATGATTAACATTGATTGACATTTATTAAAGAAAACAAACTTTGAAAATCACTTGACAAAGTCAAGGTTTAATTATGAAATCGGTTTAAGTTTTGAAAACATTAAGGTTTTGAAAAAGGAAGAAGATTTTGAAAGTTAAAGAAGGGGTGGAGAAGAAGGGACTATCCTATTGCATAAAGGTAAAAGCTAAGGATAAGAACGGTATAACCACAAAAGCAAACTCCATAGCATGAGCATTCTTTCCTTTAGATTAGGCCTTGATCAAAATGAGTCTTCAAAGGAGAACTTCAAGTATCCAAAATCCAAGGTTTTCCATCACAAACTTCCAAGCATAGGTTAGGATCCTAATTCTAAGTCCAAAGTTCCAATTCCAATGCAAAGGATAGTAACCATAGTCCAACATTAAGAGAACAAGTTTTTTAGGGGTTTAAGCCTTTATTAATGTTTTTGGTCCAAATGGACAAAAGAAAAAGAGCATAAACATAAACAAATGGTCCAAGTGGACAAAAGAAAAATGGCGGAAACATAAACAAATGAAATGATATGATATGATAAAGCATAAAAAAAATAAAGAGTGATAGGGAGCAAGAAATAAGCATAAACAAAATTAGTAATATAATATTGTTAGTGAGTTAGTGATTAGTTGTTAGAACAAATGATCAACGATGGTTAAATGATGAACTTAGGCCAAAGTTAATGAAGACTCATTAGAGGATTGATAAAATCAAAGCCTCTTAACAATAAGTTTCATAAGAAATGGACCCAAGACAAATAATCAACCATACTTGGACTTTCAAACATAAGTTTGGGCCACGAATGATCATTTTCCGATACAGGACATATGTAGCGCTATGTTAAGCAATTGTAGCACAATCTATGAGGATGATCATACTATGGGAGGCTGGTCAATAACAATGTTAGTGCTAATTCATCCTAGAGGAGTGAGATGTAGATCACTCTCCGAAAGCAATACCGCACGAAAAGAAAAGTGGTAACGATCTCATTTTCATCAAGAACTTAAAATAAATTACAATGATATCGAAGATTTTCATCGATCAAAGAGAAAAAGAAGAAGGAAGGGGAAAGCCAAATTGAATTACAAATTCAAGACCATTCCATCTTTAAGTTCATCCACTCATCTTGGTGGATTAAAGCACTAAACATATCATTAACTCAAAGCACCTAAAATGAATTGAACAATTCACTTTAAAGATAGATTTAATTGAATTAGTGAATGTTTATCCAACTTCATCTACACCCTAAGTCCAATGAATTTAAAGAGAAAATGGACCTTTAAAAAAAGTAATTCAAAACAAAAATCAAAAGGAAATGGATGAAGAAGAGAAAGGAACCAAAACAGTCCCAAAATAAGAAAAAATCACATTCTAGACACTGGTTAATTGATTAACCATTTGTAGTTCAAAATGTGTTAATCGATTAACCAGTGTAAAAAATAGCAGCAAATCAATTTGAAAATTGCAAAATCCTTGATCAATCATTTCTTCAAACACCTCATGATCAAGGATGCAATTGTGCACGAAAAAACTAGTAAAACAACAGCAAATAACACCAATGGATCACAATTTGCAAGATCCAAAGATCAAGCAATAAGAATTAACAATAGATCATATTGTGAAGGATGTATCAAGAACAACAATGGTGGATCAAGAATTTACCACTTCAAATCTGAAAATTCTTCAAATCAAATCCAAGAACCACACTCCAAAGCCTTGATCTACAGAAATTGATGATGAAAAAGTGAATGGATGAAGGCTTAGCACAAAGATTAGTAAGTTCTAATGATGAACTTACTAACTTTCAATGGAAGAAGGAGCTTTGGTAATTTGGTAGTTGGAGAAAATTAAGGGAGTCAAGAAGAAATTTGACAAGGTGAATTTGGCTATCAAAAGCTTGATGAATGAATGAAATGAGGCCTCTATTTATAGGATTTAGGCTTGGAAATTTTGGTGGTTTGGAATTTCGTTTGGAAACAAAATTAGGATTGGAATTTGAATTTTGGAGGCAAAATCAAAATCAAATGGTAATTAATAAGGGTGTATGGTAGGAATTAATTATGATGATGTAGGGGAATTAAAATGAGGTGATCTAGAATATTCTCATGATGAAGCATTTGAAAATTGGTGCCAAAATGCTGCAGAATTTGAATTTGGCTCATTTTCTCCAAAAACGCACAGGTTAATCGATTAACCATTTGCAGTGCAAAATGTGTTAATCGATTAACACAGTAAAAAAATGAGAAAATTGGCCTTTTAATGTGTTGTCTTGGCTCTGACTTGATTCTTCTTGTTTGTCAAAGAAGGCAGGGAAATAAACACATGAACCTTGGAGTCTCTTGAATAATAATCAATTAAATCTTGGAAACTCTTAATAAGATATTTTTGAATTGTTTGTAGATCAACTTTGACTTTGTTCAGATGAAATTCATTCGAGCTGAGGAACTGATTTTGATATCCTTGATCCAAATTCTTTCTGAAAAAGTTAGTAAAGGAAAAACAAACATTTTTTTATTTCAATTAATGGTTAGTAAACATAAACAAAATACAAACATCAAATAAACAAGAGAACATGGATGCTTGGCAATCTCACTCAATAACAAACCTTCAAAGGAGGGCAAGAGAACCAAAGCTTGTGATCTTGTTTGTGGTATGCAATGCAAAATGATATGTGAGATCTTAGGGGTAAAAATTAGGGTATTACAGCTGCCCCTATTTAAGTTTCTTCTATTCGGAGATATGAAGATGGGCATCTTTGTCTCGGCGAGACAGAAGAGACTTAAATATAACAATAACCCAATTTTTGACCCTAAGAGACCACAAAATGATATGATCGTACAAATGATATGCAGACACAAGACTTCTGTGGGGAGAAAATGCCACAGGAGACAAACAAAAAGTTGGGGAGCAAAGGGAAAAAACTTCAAAGAGGAAAATAAAAGAGGGAAAACACATCCCAACATGGGAGGAAACAATCTACGTTGGGGAAGATAAAAATGTAAGATCCCACTAAGGGAAAATTACCAACACTAGAAATAAAAGAGGGATGACTCGTCCCAACAGGGAGGGAAAAATCTTCGCTGGGGAAAATATCATCTACTATCGGACGTCCGGTAATAGCATGACCAAAAGGAAAAATTGCCAACTACCAACCAAGTGGCAGCATCAATTAGGAAATCAACCAAAAGGATATGAGAAATATTACCTACTACCAATAAAGGGCAGGACGACAAAGGTAATAATCTCAAAGGGGTACGAGAAATATCACCTACTACCAACTAAAGGGCAGAACGACAAAGGTGATAAACTCGAACGGGGAGAGATTAGCAACTATCAAACAAGTGATAGCTACGACAAGGTAACCAAACCCAGCTATATTACCTACTACCAACTAAATGGGCGGGACGACAAGGATAATAATCTCAAAAAAGAGGGATACCAACTATCAACCAATTGATAGTTACAACGAGGTAATCAACCAAAAAGATATGAGAAATATTACCTACTACCAACAAAGGGTAGGACGACAAAGGTAATAAACTCAAGAAGGAAAGATTTGAATGAAATCTTCTAACAAATTCTACTTGGAGAACCTACTATCGAGGTCTAATGTGGATATTTCAAAAGATATCATTTGGAGGAGTCTACTGCCGAGATCCTAAAAGGAAAATACCTTCTGCCGAGGTCAACTAGAAATCTTCTGCCGAGATTTGCCAGGAAATGAAAGGGAACACCTTCTGCAGAAGTTTGTTGTAATCCTTTTTTTAAAATTATCCAAGAAATCTACTGCCGAGTTTCTTGGAAGGAAAATACCTTTTGCCGAGGCTTGTTGAAAATTATATTTTAAAATTTACTAGAGAATCTACTGCCGAGATTAACCAAAGAATCTGAAATAGAGCCACCTTCTGCCGAGGTTTGCTGGAGAGAAAAACGATTTGATTGGATAAATTGACGAAGTTGCAACAGGCTTCTCAAATAAAGAGATGCCACTTGAAGTCACACAATAGATTCCACGAGAGCGTTGCAACAACACTGTTGGGGAAATAAAATCTTCATCTCCTGATAGTAATCATAAATATATCATCTACTGAGGAATACAAAATCCCCAAGGGTGCAAAATAAATGCACTCCCAATCATCTAGGTTGCATAGCCTAGAGAGTTTCAAAGTAGTCAATGTCGTGGACCAAAGTTTAATCCAAGAACAAACTGGAGAGAAACGGTCAAACAAGACTCATCCCAGGGAGGAAATATCTCAACTAGGGAAAATTCCATCCAGATAATGAGCTGGAAAGGAAAACTGAAACAAAATCTTCCACGAGAATCAAACTCAGTGGGGAATTAGAAAGGATAAACTTTTTTTGTTTAAGGAGATAACAACACCAAAGAGCAAGGAAGCACCAACACAAATGCAAGATGCGCAATGCAACAACATTATGCTATGCACAATGAATAAATGCGCATGCAATGAATATGAGTATGAATATGCTGACAAAACAGTCATAAGGGTGAACAGAGGGTGAATAAACATCAGAACACCGCTGAATACTCGGCTGACCTCAACAAGATGGAGATATCATTAGAAACTCTGTTAGGGATTCAACTGAAGAAATCCTGCAAGAGATAAACAAAAGCCATCAAAAGGAAAATAAATCCTATTATAAGGCTCAAATCTTGCTAGAGAAAGGAAGATACTCCTTGGGGAGAAACCCAAATATCAATCTTCTAACATCAATGATCCACAAAGAGATTAACAACATGAATTCT
Organism: Lathyrus tuberosus; assembly: GCA_022829125.1. Lineage (NCBI taxonomy): Eukaryota > Viridiplantae > Streptophyta > Magnoliopsida > Fabales > Fabaceae > Lathyrus > Lathyrus tuberosus. Next base: position 1,426,509 of record JALAZF010000699.1, on the reverse strand, counting down.
ACTTCGAGGATGGAAGGAAAGCTGTTGGGGAATTATAACAACCCAAATCTTCTAACTCTTCCTAGGGATCATAACAATTCACAGGAACTTCCACTTCAATAAGATGAGGAGATCTGCTAGAAAAATAATGGATCCGTTGGGGATTGTGAACATATAAACAGTTACACAAACTCCACTGGGAAAGCAAGGCAGATCTGCTGGAGATACAAGAATACTCTCTGGGGATTAGACAACTCTAAGGAAACATCCTGGACTTGCTGGCGAAAACAAGAAGTTAACATCATAGAAACAGGTCAAGCTGCGGGGGATTTTAAATCAATACCTAACACAGGTGAGAGAAAACCCAGAAGGTGACTGCTATATCAACACTTCTTAGGAGGAAACAACATGATTCAAATCGGACATAATAGCAACAAACCATAACGGATGAGGTAGAAAACTGCCAATGATTCCTCATCAGGTTTTATCACAAAATGAGATGAGATCCAACAATCACATCCACAATTATATATGTTTGATCATGCATAGGCCGGGGAAGAAGAATCATGCTCGGCTAAGAAATGCATCAATAAGATCAAACTCTACTTGAGATCATCAATAGACGTTACCAGGGAGAACATCAACAAGAACAAACTCTGCTTGGAAGAATACTGAGTTCTGTTATGTAAAATCAGTCATATAATAATTAACTTTTGCCCCAAATTGTATGGTATACAAGAAATTTTCCTCAAGATACTTTGTACCATAAGGACTTGAAATAATCTGCCCTAGTGTCTTCAAACTCTAATAGATTCGTCAAATCTCCACGTAACTGCAGCAGATTGACTGAACTACAAAGGATTTTACACCAAAAGGAAACTTTGTACCAAAAGGACTTGAAATAATCTACCCCAGTGTCTTCAAACTCTGAGAGATTTGTCGAATCTCGACGTAACTGCCCCAGATTAACTGAACTTAGCATATTCTCTGATCAATGAAGTATTCAAGCTTTGCCCCATGTGAAAACATCAACTGGGAAAACAGAATTGCTCATGCTTAACAAAATCTTCAGGCATCATGCCCCTAGATATGGTCATTCTTTGAAATGATTTTCCAATTACTCATCAGAGTTTCTGGCCTCAAAAGATTAAGTTCATCACTGATGCTCATATGTAAGCTTCTATGATGTCAACAAATGTATGCAAGAGAAACTGTTAATTCTGAGAATGATAATTCTAATGTAATTACACATGTTAATCTTGAAGTTTTTTACTGAAAAGACGTCGCAAAACCTTGTGAATGAATCACCAGTTAAGATTTGACATTGATTTTTGAATGCACATGCAATACCAACAAAGATCTTTTGGCACAACTCATGGGAGTCACGAACGCTATCTTGTTAAAGTATGCTCTCAAAATAAACTCTGCTTCAATTAAGTCTTTTGAGGGTTGAAACGTGGTATGGTTCATGGTTTTCAGAAAAAAGGATTTTTAGGCTCAAAGTTTATTTGTACCCACCCATTCTCCGTGATGTTCTTCATTCATATATTCATCTAATTTGATAAAAATGTTCATCTCTCAAAGGATTTTGTGATGGTTGAGGAACCAATGAGGTTTTTATGGGGAATAATAGTCACCCTTTTTGCCTTCTAGTGTTGTAGTCACATAGATTTGTTTAGGATTTTTCTTTGAGATTCTATCTTTTCGCTTTTCGCGTTTTTCATTCTTTCATTTTTCTTAACTTTTTCCTGGACTAATTCTTTTAAAATTTTGATGTCCAGCGGGATGCCCTAAGTTTTGCCTAAGTCACTTGTTTTCAATTTTTTTTGACTTAGCGGGCTTTTTCTTTTTCTTTTGATTTTTTTTAACAAATCATGTGACATTGGCTTATCTGACTTGTTAAAAGGGTTGTGACTGCCTCTTCCCTTTATGAATGAGGGATGACTATTGTGGTTAGTCCTTAGTAGATACACACTCCTTTTGGAAATTTGAACACTTGGTCAAATTAACTGAAGACTACCATGCCCTAGGCTAAACGTGAGGGTTTTTTCATTTAGAAAGAAACTCCTACTTCAAGGCTCAAAGGGGTTAACAAGGGATTATCTTTCTTATATCTCCAGTGTTTGGGGAATTTGAAACAATTCCTTACATCATCAGCAGGGTCTTCCTCAAAAGCATACAACCAGAAATTTTGCGTTTTCACTTCATCATCCTCCCTCCAAGAGTTTAAACAAGAAGTTGGTATTGCAAATGCAGGAAAATAATTTATGAGCGAATGCGAATGGATTACTTCAAGACAAACATACTCATTGCATTATGATTAATATTCAAAATCAAACAAGTTTCTACGTGCAAACAAAGCATTAACAATCATAAAAGATTACAAATAAAATTGCAGTAATAAACTAATGATCTGAGGAGACTATCTCAATCTGAGCTTGAAAGAACATCCTTAACTTTCTTGGGAGACACAAAAGCAAATGCATGACCGCTGAGGGTCACTCTACTAACATCAGCAATATGAACTTCCTTGAGTTTTTATATTTATCAGCATAAAAGCATTCCATTCACAAAAGGGCTTCCTCCCTTGAAGGTCAACACTTCATCGTCAATCATCTCTTGAACCTTTTCCTGGAAAACCTTGCACTCCTCAGTCAGATGCCCCATTACTCCATCATGAAACTCACAACTGGTATTTGGATTATACCAATGAGGACGAAATTTCATGACTCTAGTCTTTCTGGGTGTCATTATCGAGTTTCGGGCAAAATAAGATCAAAATTGACTGTAAGTCATTGGGATTGGATCAAACTGGCAAGTCTCTCCCTTTGGATTATTCAGAGGTTTATGCTGATTCTGGCACTAATTTTGATATTGGTGATAATGTCATACCCCAAATTTTGACCACTAAGATGTCCCATCATTGTGCAAATCATCATCACAATATGGAGAAACCATCATACTTCATCAGTCTCCCCAAAGATGGGTGAGCATCCACTACAATCAAAATTAGGGTTTCAAGCCCTCTCAGAGCCTTAGACAAAGGATCAATCAAGGAATGACATGATCTTCAACTTGTCTAACCTCTCAAACATCCACAATGGATCAAAAGGACTCCCACTTCAAGGATCAAGCACAAGGCTGCTCCCTTCCAGGTGGATCAAGTCTCAAGATCGACAGTGTCACCAAATTAGGGTTTTGGTCGACCAGATGGAAATTTTTCATCTGGGCACAAGCCAATGATCCAAGACATAACCTAATATACTTCATGGGACCTCATGGACCCAATCATCAAGTCAATTTTGCCTCAGGGGATGCATTCATCAAAAATCAGGAATTAGGGTTTCTTGACCTAATTCACCCCTAAGTTGACTTTTAGGGCAAATCATGAGCCAAGACCTCAAGAGAGGGTTTGAGGGTCTCTAATGAACTATATTGATCCATTTGGAACAATGGATTAATCCAAGAAGCTTGAGCAACAAGTCTCAATTTCATCTGCACCACAATTAGGGTTTCGCGAGGAAAGTCAACTGTAACTTTGACTTTTGACCAGGACATGCTCCCAAGCCCTAAGACATGATTCAATATACCCTATGACACCCATGGAACATGTCCATCAAGTTTGATTTAGGTCAAGGACATGATTTCATGAAGAATTGCACAGTTTGGAATTCATCTGATAAAAAGTCAACTGTGCACAAAAGTCAACTTTGACTTTTTGAGATTTTTCACCAAAATGGATTTTTAACCCTAAAATGATGTTAATGTATGATTTGAATCATCATTCATCAAGAAAAATCAAAGAAAGTGGGATAACTTGTAAAAGGGGTAACCATAAAAACTTAGAAAAATTTCCAAGTTATGGAAAAAGTGACACTAATGTGCCAACTTTGGAGGACCATAACTCCTAAACCACAAGGCCATTGTTCCCCATTCAAAGCTTGATTTGTAGGTCTCATTTCCCTCTACAAAAGCTTCATACTGACCTATGTCCAAATTCCTCATGGATTTTGAGTTATGGAGTGATCAAAATCAAGAAAAGTCACTTTGTTCCAACACTTAGTGAAAATTTCACTAAGTCAGATTTTACCTTACTTTTTGCCAAATGTAGGGGGATTTTTCACTTGGATTCAAAAGAGATCAAAACCAAACATGTTCAAACAGTTGTTGTATCATGTAAGGGCTTTCCAAAATGGCCAAGAACATTACCAAATTCAATTTGAGTCATGAGATATGACATTGGCAAGTTGCCTTGCTGAAATCTGCCAAGGCAAGACAGATTTTTACACTTTTGGTCGATTTACCAAAATCATCCAAATCCAAATGCTCCTATCCACTTGGACACATCCGAGGATTGAATCTAAAGGGGACAATCACTGAGCCAAGCCTCCAAAGTCTTTGGAACAAGAAATAGCATGCTGAACCTAGAATTGCCAAAATAGGGACAAGACTCCAATTTTGGATTGGAGCATTCAATGGAAGCATCAAGGTGGCATGGACTGAGCCATTCTCAACTGAATTCAGTCAAGACTTATCCAAGACTAAGGGAACCAGCAGCCTGTGCCCTAACCTCTAGTCAATGGCTAGAGGAGAATTGGATTTTCATTTGCCAACATTGGCCAAACCTACTCAGCAGTTGCCATTCACTATTCCTTGCAAAACAAACTTGCTCTACTATAAATAGAGCTCAATTGTGACCAGTTTGAGTACACCAAAGCCATCAAACAGATGCTTTCCTCAAAATCTCTTCTTTCACTCCAATTTTGCCTTCTAAGGCAAGTCACTATCGGGTTTTAAGTTTGAGAGCTTTTCCAATCAAACCAATCACACACACACACCTCATATACATCATATAGAAGTGATCCAAACACTCACATAACATCTGGAACATAGATTTCACAAAATCACCAGCCAATTGCTCAAGTTCTTGACATATTTGTAGTTGGGGTACCATCTCAAGTTCCAGATCATTTGAATCCATTCCAAGCATTCATACACACTCCATGGCACCTAGGGAAGCTATCTAGATCATTGGAACCTAGATGTAACACCTCCAACACAAATCACGATCACCAGCTGCAAGTGGTAAGCATGAGCTCTTCTAGCTCTATGATCCATGCAATTTTTGTTGCACAATAATTTGGCCATATGTTCATAATCATGCATGGAATGTTTCCCCTCAATTAATTGCATTGTTTGAATCGTGTATCAAAAATCCTAGCCTTCATACAGAAATTGGGGTTCTTGAGGATTTTTCGTGATTTCTTGTTTTATGCTTAATTTAAATGAAATTAATTGTCATAGACATGATCGTGAGGTTGAAACGAGTAGATTGATATGTGGATTGCATGGTATAATCAAGTATTCAGTGAGATTGGAGAGAAAATGCAAATCTGGGCAAACCCAGAACACGCGCGTGTTCTTAGGTGTTCTTGGCGCCATTTTTTGAATATTTGAATATTTGAATTTTGTGATTTTATTTAATTGATTAAAAAATTAATTTCTCTCTGAGTTTTAATGATTTTGAGTTGATTCTTTTTTTAATAATTCACAAAAATGTTAAAATATTTTATTTTATGAAAAAATGCCAAAAATATTATTTATTTCATATAATTGATATTTTTGCAAAGAATTAATATTTTAATTATTTTTGACATTTTGAATATTTTTTACACCTTGATTTTTGCAACTTTTAATGCCTTCTAATTATTTTGTAGGTCAATACTTAATTTTTGAAGTATTAATCCAAGATCACAATTTGTTCTCCATATGTTAAACAATTTTGATCATTTTAATTGAATTTTTATTCAATTAAAACACATTTTGAAAACAAATTAGGGTATTGGATTAATTCAACCCTCATAAATCATTTTCAAAACACTTGGGCCTCTAATAGAGTGTAAGACCCAATCCTTTTTTTGACCAAATCATTTTTGGGCCTCAGTATATTGTATAAGTCCCGATACCGTCAAAAACAAACGGCGCGATCGTCGCATTTTCAAAACAAAAAACCTTGGGCCTACCCTCGAGTAGTAAGACCCATTTCTTTTCTTTAAACACTTTTGGGCCTCTATTAGAGTGTAAGACCCAACCCCCTTGTAAAGAAAACTTTTTGGGCCTCATTCGTTGTATAAGTCCCTCTGTACATTTTCAAATAAACGACGTGATCGTCGCCGGTTTAAAATTAACCACCCTGGGCCTCTCCTTGAGCTCTAAGACCCATTCAAAACATTTGGGCCTCTAATAGAGTGTAAGACCCAATCCCCTTTTAACCAAAACATTTTAGGCCTCACTTATTGTATGAGTCCCTTCGCGTTAAAAGAAAATCTCGGTGCGATCGCCATTTCAAACGGAAAATCATCTGGGCCTACCCTCGTGTTATAAGCCCAACTCTTTTTTCTTTAAAACTTCTTGGGCCTCTTGAGAGAGTGTAAGACCCATCCCTTTGTACAGAAAACAATTTTTGGGCCTCAGTCACTTGTATAAGTCCCTCTGTACAAATTCAAACAGTGCGCTCACTGATAAAACCCTGGGCCTCTCCTTGATCTGTAAGCCCCAAATATTTCTTTTGCAAAGCACTTTCTCCTTTGATTTTGAATATACTGTTGTTTTCAATAATTCTTTGTTGAACAACTAACCAAACAGCATGGAAGCTCTACAACCGAGTAAGTGTTTATACGCTTTCATTTACCGCTTTCATATACATATAACTGTATTGTGGGGCTGTTTCACTGTAAGTCTTCTTTCATAAACTCATATCAACTGTGTAATAATAGTATAGATATTTAGAGTTTCCCCGGCAACTACGTCTAGCATTAACCCCGTTGATCACTCTTAAATAGTCAAAACTAGATCCCCAAAGGATTACCAGACACAGTCTTCCCTCCTCTTGGGGTTAAACAATATGGAGACATGAAAAGCAGCATTCTCGGTGAACCCTTTCATAGACTGTCACTCGTAGAAGTTGTCAAACAAACTCTATTCCCCAGAGATGATCTTTTCTCCGTGAATGGCATCTCTTGAGTTTCTTCCAAATTCTCGGACTTTCCTGGCTTGATCTATTCTCGGTGAATGGTATGTCTTGAATTTCTCGGGGTTTGGGGACCCACAGGCTTCTTAAAAGCACTTGTCAAGAAACTCTACTCCCCAGATATGATCTTTTCTCCGTGAATGGCATCTCTTGAGTTTCTTCCAAATTCTCGGACTTTCCTGGCTTGATCTATTCCCTCGTGGATAGCCTGTCTTGAACTTCTCGGGGTTTGGGGATCCATCGGCTTCTTAAAAGCATCGGCCTCCTCTTGGGCATTGTTCAAGGACCCACAGGTTTCCTAAAGGCATCCCCGCCTCCTCTTGGGCGTTGTACAAGGACCCTTCGGCTTCTTAGAAGTATTCACAGCCTCCTCTTAGGCTTCGTATAATGATTCTTCCTCCGGGAATGATAGCCTCCTCTTGGGCTTCGTATAAGGACCCGTCGGCTTCTTAAAAGCTTCCAGCCTCCTCTTGGGCTTCGTACAAATTGTCCCGACGACCTCCTAGAGGTATAGGAACAGAACTTAGTCATCTGCATAGAACAGTCCTTTCAAAGAGTCTACTACTATTTCTCAAAGCATAGTACAAAATATGAAACTCTAGACTTGGACAGTCTAATCTCCTTGAGTCTCAAAGACATTCTCAAGTGACCCCTTTGTTAAATAGGAAGAAAACCCGTAAACTCGGACAGTCTCAATACCCTTCGGATTTCCCACTTCCTTAAAGAACAGGAATAAGCCGGATCCTCGAATTAAAATCCCTGAGTACAGTATTGCTCATATAAGAACTGGTTTTCTCTTTCAAAATCAGTATACTGGACCTGTCACTCAACTGAAACGGTCACCATAGCCTCCTCTTGGGCTTTGTACAATGATCCTCCCCAGTGGAGTCAAACAAAATTTAGCCTCTCTCTCGGGCTTTGTACGAGACACATAAGAGACTTCCTCGTTGAGTCAATCACCCCTTTCGCCTCCATCTCGGGCTTTATACGAGATACAAAAAGGTTCTTATTGAGCCAAACAAACAACAGCCTCTATCTCGGGCTTCGTACGAGATACAAAAAAAAACTCTCTTGTTGAGTCAAATAGCCTTCATCTCGGGCTTTATACGAGATACCAAAAGACTCTATCGTCGAGTCAAAAACCTTTTAGCCTCGCTCTCGGGCTTTGTACGAGACACATAATAGCCTCCTCTTAGGCTTTGTATGAGGAAACCACTGGTTGATCCAATCAACCTTTTAGCATCAAAGTTGTGCCTCGTTCACAGTACACAAACATCAACAACTCTTTCCCATTCATCTAATCGCTGTAAGCGGCAAGCCTCTGGATCGTCTACATCCATGCCACTGTCCCTCCTTTAGCATGAAAAATTCCTAAGGAAAGATGGCATTGCTCTACACTGAGTTAAAGTCTTCTCCTTCAGGTTGGAAATCCCCTATAAAGGAAATTATGGCATTGCCGGATTCACACATCCCGGGTAAAGTAATCCTCCTTTATAAACAGTCACCCAACAGTTATGACAGACAAATCCCTCTTTAGAGATGACAAATTCTCTCTAAAGTCAAACCCTTTTAGCTTCACATCTTGGGCTTCGAACAAGATACAAATCACCTTCGCTTCACGTCTTGGGCTTTGAACAAGACACCAAAAACACCCATTTCCTCCCATAGAATAGGAGGAACTACGAACGCTCTGATTTCCCTGTTTCGGTAAATGAGAATACGTAGGCATAAGATTGAAAGAAAAATCTTAGCGAGCACTCCACACTAAAACCCAAAATCCCATACTCTCACATAACTATCAAGAAGCATCCGTCCTAACATCTAAACCTCCCACCACTTTTAAAAAAATACACCCGATAGAGACCCCGAATCTTTGTAGCATCTGCAACCTAACAGACCGCTGTTTAACCTCAGTTTGCAAGCAGGGTTAATTTGAGACATCTATTTCCCTTCCTTCATCAGCTTTAATAGGATAAAAAATGAATCGAGCTGTAGACACCAAAGAGCGATAGCGCTTCGCAACCGCGTCCAAAATCGCTCGTCCCAGAAAAATGGCGACTTCACTGGGGACTATGGCGACTCTGCTGGGGATCTGTCATTAGGATCTATCTCGCCTTTGTAGCAAGATCTTGTTCTCTTCCCATCTATCAGGTGGAAACCTTAAAAACGGCGCCCACCGTAGGGGCTCTTCTAACCTTTTTTCTTGTATGAAACCACAGATTAGGGCTTCCGCCGGGGAACCCATTTTCTGTCAGGAACTTAGGATTCATAGCTTTAAAGGTCTAGGATGATTAGGACAAATATATATACTGCTTTTCCGAATTGCTATACCTGTTTATTTTTCTGCTAATGGGAATGCGTGTGATGCCGCATGTGGAAAGATCGAGTATACACTTAAGATAAGTGATGGCGACGAGGTCGACCATCAACCTCAGTGGAGGCTGACCAATGTAACCCATTCTCTCTCATAGGCAATGGGCCGATTGTGATGTCTGAGAAGCTGAGGAGCCAACCCTTTTGTAGTGCAGAAACTATCGGAAATAGTTGTCACGCGATACTACCCTCATTTGAGGCTGGTGATCTATTCTCGGTGAATGGCATTTACTCTAAGATTGCTCTACAACTCGCTGGTGATCCGCTTGTTGTTTTGCTTTCCTGGGAGGAGCTGATGATAATGAGTACAGGTACAAAAATCACCTTAGTATAAACCTTTGGGGATGGGTAGAGCCTTGACTTCATGACAACGACCCTTTGACCCCATGTTTTCTCTATGTTTTTATGTGCTGCATTCATGCATTCATCTAAAAATCATTAAAACATTAAAAAAAAATTTCTCTTCTAGTCTCTCTGTTTTTCAAATTAAACTAAGAATGTGATTGCAAATATCAGAGAAAAGGATTGCGCTAATGGATTTCGGTAGAAGGAGAACCCATAGGTATACCTTCAAGGTTCCAAAGCTAGAGGATTTGAGAAGGTTAGCGAGGATGATCACAAACCAAGAGGCTTTCAGAGCCAAGCACGTAGGTTTGCTACCACTGTTAAGAGTCCATGTGATTAAGGGAATCATGGATGCGCTCATTCAGTTTTATGATCCAGTTTATCACTGTTTCACATTCCCGGATTACTAGCTAGCACCAACGCTGGATGAGTATTCTCATCTGATCGATTTACATATTACTGATCAAGCTCCATTTTCTGGACTGGAAGAAATTAAAAAGAATCAGACCATTGCAAGAGCAATTCATTTGGACGAGTCTGAGGTCAGGACTCACGTAACCACTAAGGGTGGCATCCAAGGTTTGCCATCCCAGTTCTTGACAAAGAAAGCCTTGTATTTTGCCAGTATAGGAAACGTAACTGCTTTTGAAAGCATCTTTGTCTTACTCACTTACGGGTTATTTTTGTTTCCCAACATCAATAACTTCGTCGATATCAACGCCATTAAGGTTTTTCTCATTGGAAACCCTGTGCCGACTTTGCTCGCAGATGCGTATCATTCTGTACACTTGGGAAATTTGTACAGCGGAGGGGAGATCACATGTTGTGTACCTTTGCTTTACAAATGGTTTGTCTCCCACTTGCCCAAGTCTGCTGCTTTTTGGGATTGCAAGAGTGTCTTACGTTGGTCGCAGAAGATCATGTCTCTTACCAACTCTGATATAGATTGGTGTAATAGGATCTATGATGGAATCAGAATCATTGATCGTTGTGGAAACTTCCCCAACGTACCCCTTATAGGAACTAAGGGAGGAATCAATTACCATCCAGTTCTCGTTCGTCGTCAATTTGGATACCCGATGAGACACGTCCCACGGGGTGTTCATCTGGAAGGTCTTTTCTTCAAGGAAGGAGAAAACAACAGAGCACTAAAGATGGAAATAGTGCAAGCCTGGAAGCATGTTCATAAGAAAGGACGGGAGTCTCTAGGAAAACCGGACTGTGTCTCGGTGGAGCCTTATCTCCATTGGGTACAAACTAGAGCTCTCAAGCTAAAAATGCCTTATCCTCGTTACAGAATTCTTCCGCCGAGGGAGTCTGTCATGTACTTCATGACGGAAACTGAAAAGCTTCAGGTTACTCTCAACAAAGTTCAAAAAGAGAGAAGGTCTTGGAAGAACAAGTACCGCACCCTCAACGTAGAGTGCATCAAAATATAGCAACCACTGAAAGAAAAGGATGCTCTGATTGAAATTTTGGAGCAACATACTGTAGAGAATCATGATGACCAAAGGAATTTGCTCACTCATTTCACCTGGCAAAGGAATGACAACCCGACAACGGCTCAAGAGCCTCGGTCAAAGAAAAGGAAGATACTAGAATCAACACCCGATTTCTCTTCAGAGAGGACTCGGGACCCATTAGCTTAGGTTTCTGTTTCTGCACCTTGTAATCTACTGTATTTCCATTTCTGTAATCCTTTGAATTTCAATAAAAAGGAGTTTCCCCACTGTTTGATATTTGCAATCTAATTGTCGAAGTTTATTTTGATTAAACCAAAAAACAATTAATATAATCATTGCATTCATCAATCTCACATCGCGTATTCTTCTTACCTACGAATCTCACGTTTGTGTCTCGGTTCTAGAGTCAAACTGTCTCATTCGTACAATACTCGGGCCAATCGTCAGAAAAAGATGGATGATCTTGAGGAAGAAAACAGAGAGTTGAAAGAAGAGATCGATGCTCTGAGAGAGGATATGAGAAAGCTTCGTAACGACATGCAATCCATGGCAGAAGCTCAACTACGAAGGACTATAATCTCAGAGATCACCTCAACGCCCATAGTGGAGAAGTATGATCCTAGGTATCAAATGCCGAAAGATCGTCCTTGGGGCATGCCTGTTAACTATATCCCGGAAGGATATGTTCTGCCGATCGCTGAAGATCAGGGAATCTCAACAGAAGCCACTGGGCCTGAAGGTTACAAACTTCGGGAAAGCGAAGATGCCAGGGGCATATTGAAGACTCCTGAAGGTTACAAACTTCGGGAAACGCCAAGATTTATTGTCGTAGTCACGGTACCACCCCCTGTGGTGCACACTGTCCCGGAAGGACAGATTCCATAGATACCTTCTGGTAAAAAGGAAAATTTGTTCGATAGAATGGATGAATTCCAGGAACAGTTCCTGGAAATGCAGAAAGAACTGCAAGCCATCCGTGGTCAGGATCTATTTGGAAAGGACGCCGCAGACCTCTGCTTGGTCCCCAATGTGAAAGTCCCGCACAAGTTCCAAGTGCCCGACTTTGAAAAATACAAGGGTAACTCTTGCCCTCAGAGCCATCTGGTGATGTACGCTCGGCGAATGTCAGCTTAGACGTAGAATCAGGACCTACTGATTCACTACTTTCAGGATAGTTTAACCGGTGCCGCCTTAAAATGGTACATGGGTTTAAACCCTGCTACGATTAGCACATTCAGAGATCTTGGTACTGCCTTCGTCCAACAATACAAATACAATTTGGACATGGCACCGGACAGAGATCAACTCAGATCAATGTCGCAAAAGGACAAGGAAACCTTTAAGGAATACGCTCAGAGGTGGCATGAAATTGCTGCTCAAATTTGTCCACCTCTTGAGGAAAAAGACATGACAAAGATCTTCTTAAAGACCTTAAGCTCATTTTACTATGACCGAATAGTTGCCAGTGCGCCCAGTGATTTCACCGAGATGGTGGGCATGGGAGTTCGTAGTGCAAACAGCTCTACAGGAACAGATGGATCTCGGATGGATCCAAGAGCACCGAGTTCGTGGAGTTAACATGGTCTATACGAACTCCAACGTCATTCAGAACCACAACAACCGTGCGACGAATGTCAACCTGGTGGCAACACACTCAAGGCAAAGCCAATATCATAATCTGCCACGGCACGATTATAGTTCCTGTCTGACTTGCTCGGTAAACAAACAGGGATGCTCTTTCATACAAGAGGCCCTCCAGCGTCAGATGGATCTTGGATGGATCCAAGACTACCATGATGGGAACTCCTATCAAATCAATATGGTTCAGATCTTCGATATTCGCGTGATGAATACCAACTTGGTAGAGTTGCATGCTGAACAGGTCCGACTTGGATTCCTGGTATCACATAATTATCACAGCTGTAAGGCGGGTTGCGAAAACGATCGAGGTTGTACCCTTGTCCAGGAGGCACTTCAGCACTTGTTAAATCACTGGTGGATGCCAATTTATATGGATAAAGGTACTCAGCAGATTAGTATCAATAGCAGGAATCCTACTCGGCGTCAGAGTCAAGATGTCCGATCAATGGAAGCTAACCTAGTGAGGTTACATTGTATTCAAAGTGGGCGTGGCCAGGTGCCACCACACAATTACGACCGTGTAGCGTCTGTTCGAAAAGTAACCAAGGGTGTTACCTTGTGAGAGCAGCTCTTCAGGGTCAGGTGGATCGTGGAGAAATTCGTCCACATCCGGGTTCTGGACCCGTCAACTAGACGCTGAACTACCTTGCCGATCAAGTTGAGGACGTTGTCACAATCTCTGGTCGTCACCAGACCAGGGATGTTTTTGCCATCATCCCTCTACTTGACGAATCTAAAGTTCCCAGCCGGGAACGGATCGAGATTACTTATGATGGTCAGAAAAATCAGAAGGTTCCCATAGTCATCTATCTGCCGAGACCACTACCGTATGAATCAACTAAGGCTATCCCTTACAAGTACGGTGCAACGATAATTGAAAATGGAAAGGAAATTCCATTACCCTCCATCGTGAATATTGCAGACACCAGTCGAGTAACACGGAGTGGTAGAATCTTCAACCGAGGAGTTGGGGAATCTAACAAAGAAAAAGAACTTCAGACAGAAGCTCCCGATCCACCAGTCGGTCATTCCAGTAATCCCGACCTTTCGAAAAACGATTATGAGATGCTGAAGCTCATCCAAAGGAGTGAATACAGCATTGTTGATCAACTGTTATAGACTCCTTCAAAGATCTCAGTATTATCACTGTTACTCAGTTCAGAAGCCCACAGGGAGGCTCTACAGAAAGTCTTGGAGCAAGCCTTTGTGGAACAGGATGTAACAATTAGACAGTTCGATAGCATTGTCTCTAACATCACTTCCTGCAATAATTTGGGATTTAGTGATGAGGAATTACCTGAAGAGGGTCGCCGTCATAACATGGCGCTCAATATCACAGTTAACTGCCAGGACGATGCTTTAGCCAGCGTACTGGTAGACACAGGGTCAGCCCTGAATGTTGTGCCGAAGTCCACTTGATGTAATTATCATTCAAGGGCCCTCCGATGAGAATCAGCGAGGTCGTCGTCAAAGCGTTCGACGGATCCGGAAAAACAGTTATCGGCGAAGTTGATCTTCCCATAACTATTGGTCCTCACACTTTCCAAGTCACTTTCCAGGTCATGGACATCCGGGCAACGTACACTTGTTTATTTGGAAGACCTTGGATACATCAGGCTGGAGCGGTTACTTCAACCCTCCACCAAAAGCTAAAGTTCGTCAAGAACGATCAACTTGTCACAGTCTGTGGGGAACAGGCCTTGCTCGTGAGTAACTTGTCATCATCTACTTGTGTAGAACCTGAGGAGGTTATTGGAACTCAGTTCGAAGCACTGTCGGTGAGCAAGAACAATCAATTCAAAGAAGGAACTTCCATTTCTTCATACAACGATGCTATCAAAGCAGTCGAGAGTACCGATACAATAGGATGGGGACAGCTTGTCATTCCTACTGACAATAAAACAAAGAAGGGTCTTGGTTTTTCTGCAACATGCACCCAGACAACTGCCAACGATGAAAGTCTTCATCCCCTTCAAAACTTCTTCCACAGTGGAGGTTTCCTTCACCCAGTGTCTCAAGCAGTACATGCTATTAATGAGGAGGATCCCTCTGACACAGATGAAGAATGGAAGTCCTACCTTAACGAGGACGGTTATATGTCTCAGGAAGAGGTGCTTATACCATTTTGCTATCTCGCACAGAGTTTGAGATTTATACCACGGTCAGATGTCGAAATGATATATGGAGATTGTGATCCGGAAGGATGTCGTGCTCCGCCAAATTCATTAGAGGAACACACTCTGATGAAAGACAACTTTGACTACAACTACTATGGCCCAATGAATGGTCTGCCAATGTGGCAACCTTACCCAGGAGGCTTGAGGCCAGAAAGTCAGCCGAGTAATGAAACTCAGCTGAGCATCATTGAACAGAATACCTGTGTCCCTACCATGTCATGGGATCAACACTCAGGTCATTCAGAAACTACTCAACATGACGATGAATTTGCAACGTTTGCAGGACTTGAATTCATCAACTATGCTTTTCCCGAGGTCAACGTCATCGAGAGGGATGACTCCTCCAGTTCGAAAGAAGTGTGGGACACTCTGGGACAACCGAGTGGAAAGTATGAATATATGGTCAAGTACACCGCTCCTGAAAGCTCCCGTATCAGGCTCGAAGACATCCAGCCAACTGGACGGGGAGATACAGTTGAGAGCACCAATGTTATGCAAAATACAACAGAGGAATTCTCCTACGACAACTCTTCCTGGGAGACAGATTCCAATGATCTTGCTCCACCAGAAATCAGCGTCATTTCTGAGGACAAATCAAGGAAGGTACCAGACTTTGTGATTCACCGAGGAGTTCGCCGCCAATGGGTTGCCATCGAGGTTCTGAAGGTCGTTCATCAGTCAAAGTAATTGCCATCTTTAACCTTTCACCCTGCCCAGGTGAAACGGATGTTTTGATAGGGCTCGCTTTCTGTAAATTTTCCCTCTTCGCTTCGCCCAAAGCAACAGAGTTTTGTTTTATAGGGCTGTAGTTTCAAAGATCGACTTGTTCATTAATAAAATAACGTCGTTCTGTAATTTCCGCATTAATTACTGTTTTCTCTTTTCGTTTTTCAGAAAATGGTAATCCTAAAAAACAAATCAATAATAAAAACAAGCAGTAAAATAAAACACTGCACGCACTTTTGCATTTTCTCTATCTCTTCTAAACACGAATCATCACGTCATGCAGATTGCTTGTTTTAAACCCCGTTGAAACATACGATCTGATGCCTTCTCCCAACTTTGAGTTCCCGATATTTGGGGCTGAAGAAGAAGTTGATAACGAAATTCCAGAAGAGATCTCCCGACTACTCAGACAAGAGGAAAGGTCCATTGAACCTCACAAAGAGCCGTTGGAAACGGTAAACTTGGGTTCGAAAAAAGAGAGAAAAGAAATCAGGATTGGGGAACTGCTCATTCCAACTGCCAAAGAGAGTTTGATAAAGCTTCTCAAAGAGTTTCCCGGTGTATTCGCTTGGTCCTATCAGGATATGCCAGGGTTGGATACCAGCATCGTGGAACATCACTTACCGTTAAGATCGGAATGTCCGCCAGTAAAACAGAGGTTGAGACGCACTCACCCGGACATGGCCATCAAAATCAAAGAAGAGGTACAGAAACAGATTGACGCGGGTTTCCTCGCCACATCAGAGTATCCTCAATGGTTAGCCAATATCGTACCCGTTCCGAAAAAGGATGGAAAGGTCAGAATGTGTGTCGACTACAGAGATCTAAACAAGGCAAGTCCAAAGGACGACTTTCCTTTACCACACATTGATATGCTGGTAGACAGCACAACAAAGTTCAAAATTTTCTCCTTCATGGATGGATTCTCGGGCTATAACCAGATCAAAATGGCGCCGAAAGACATGGAGAAAACACCGTTCATTACCCCCTTGGGTACCTTTTGTTACAAGGTAATGTCGTTCGGTTTGAAGAACGCCGGGGCAACCTATCAAAGGGCTATGACTACTCTGTTTCATGACATGAGGTATATGTCGATGATATGATTGCAAAATCTAAGACAGAAGAGGAGCATGTGACCCACCTGTCAAAATTGTTCGAGCGTTTGTGAAAGTACAAACTCCGCTTGAATCCCAACAAGTACACCTTCGGTGTCCGTTCAGGGAAACTCTTAGGGTTCATCGTCAGCCGGAAAGGAATAGAGGTTGATCCTGACAAGGTCACGGCCATTCAAGAAATGCCTTCTCCGAAAACTGAAAAACAAGTCAGAGGATTCCTGGGACGTTTGAACTACATATCCAGATTCATATTCCTCATGACCACGACATGCGCGCCAATCTTCAAATTACTCAAAAAGAACCAGGATTGCGTTTAGTCAGAAGATTGCCAAACCGCCTTCGACAGTATTAAGGAATACCTGTTGAATCCGCCGATTCTATCACCTCCAGTGGAAGGAAGACCACTGATCATTTACCTCACAGTTCTAGAGGACTCAATGAGATGTGTACTTGGCCAACAAGACAAAACTAAACGGAAAGAGTCTGCCATCTACTATCTGAGCAAGAAGTTCACCGACTGCGAGACTCGGTACACGATGCTTGAGAAAACTTGTTGCGCTTTGGCTTGGGCAGCCAAACGTCTTCCCCAATACATGATTCGTCATACTACTTGGTTAATCTCAAAAATGGATCCAATCAAGTATGTCTTCGAAAAGCCTGCTCTCACGGGAAGAATTGCCCGTTGGCAGATGTTGTTATCAGAATATGACATAGAGTACCACGCTCAGAAAGCCGTTAAGGGAAGTATTTTAGCCGATCATTTGGCTCATCAACCGATTGACGATCAAGAATTAATCGGGTTTAACTTCCTAGACGAAGATGTCATGTATCTAAAAATGAAAGACTGCGATGAACCGCTACCCAGTGAAGGGCCAGAACCAGGTTCCCAATGGGGACTTATCTTTGACGGAGCAGTTAATCATTATGGAAACGAAATTGGGGCAATCATTGTTACCCCTCAGGGTACCCACATTCCTTTCACCGCTCGACTTACGTTCAAATGTACGAATAACGAGGCCGAATACGAAGCATGTATCATGGGTCTCGAAGAAGCGATTGATTTAAGGATAAAAAACTTGGACGTATATGGCGACTCAGCCCTGGTTATCAATCAGATTAAAGGAGATTGGAACACATACCAATCAGGATTGATTCCTTACAAAGACTACGCGAGAAGGTTGCTACCTTTCTTCAACAGAGTTGAGTTTCATCACATCCCTCGTGAGGAGAATCACATGGCTGATGCATTAGCCACTCTCTCTTCCATGATTAGTGTATGTCAATGGAACGACTTACCTAAGATCGACATAATGCGCCTTGAACGGCCCGCTTACATCTTCACGATTGAAGCAGTCCTAGACGACAGACCTTGGTATCACGATATCAAATGCTTCCTTCAGAAACAAGAGTACCCACCTGGGGCATCCAGGAAAGACAAAAAAACCCTCAAAAGACTAGCAAGCAGCTTCTTCCTGAGCGGTGACACTCTTTATAAGAGAAATTTTGACATGGTCTTGCTCCGATGCGTGGACAGACCAGAAGCAGACATGCTTATGAAAGAAATTCATGAAGGATCCTTTGGCACTCATGCCAACGGACACACAATGGCGAGAAAAACTCTAAGAGCAGGGTATTAATGGTTGACAATGGATCTGACTGCTACAAGTACATGAGGAGGTGTCACAAGTGTCAGATATACTCCGACAAAATTCATGTACCGCCAACGCATCTCAAAGTTCTTTCTTCCCCATGGCCATTTTCCATATGGGGAATCGACATGATTGGCATGATTGAGCCCAAGGCTTCAAACGGACATCGGTTCATCCTAGTAGCCATTGACTACTTCACTAAGTGGGTCGAAGCAGCGTCATTCGCCAATGTAACCCGACAAGTGGTGGTCCGATTTATCAAAAACAATATCATCTGCCGTTATGGTGTTCCAAGCGAGATCATTACTAATAATGGATCTAACTTGAACAACAAGATGATGAAAGAGTTATGCGCTGAGTTCAAGATCGAACATCATAACTCATCTCCCTACCGACCCAAGATGAACGGGGCGGTAGAAGCGGCTAACAAGAACATCAAGAGGATTGTTCAGAAGATGGTTGTAACCTACAAAGATTGGCACGAAATGTTACCCTTTGCTCCTCACGGTTATCGAACATCTGTCCGCACTTCAACAGGGGCAACCCCTTTCTCTCTAGTATATGGCATGGAGGCAGTTCTCCCCATAGAAGTAGAGATCCCGTCAATCCAGGTATTGATGGAAGCTAAGCTTTCAGAAGCTGAATGGTGTCAAAGTCGACACGACGAACTAAACCTGATCGAAGAGAAGCGAATCACGGCACTATGCCACGGTCAGTTGTATCAGCAGAGAATGAAGAAGGCGTTCGACAAAAAGGTTTGACCTCACATCTTCAGGAAAGGAGACCTTGTGCTCAAGAAGATACAATCATTTCTCACTGATTCTCGGGGCAAATGGACTCCGAATTATGATGGCCCCTATGTGGTCACGAAAGCTTTCTCAGGCGGTGCCTTGAGACTTGCAACCATGGACGGAGAGGAATTTTCCTACCCCACGAATGTTGATGTAGTCAAGAAATACTTCGCCTAAACTAAAAAAAAAAACGTCTCGGTGGATTGAAAACCCGAAAGGGCGGTCCAGGCAAAAGTTAGAGACAGAATAAAAAAAATCATCCCGGTGGATTGGAAACATCACAGTACAATCCAGGCAAAAGTTAGGGATAATGGCAAGTAACTATGTTCAACAGAGGCAAGTCCCTCAGCAGCAGTTACATCATCCGTCAGAAAACTCCAGTCAAGGTCATCTTCGACAGAAGCTCAGGATGCCCCGAATTCAAAGTTGTTAGAAGGATAGCGGTCGTTATGTTTCAACGTAGCCCTTTTCCCTGTAAATTACCATTTTCTAACTTTGTAAATACTCTTTGGAATCACGCTTTTGGCTGATCTCCATCTTATCAATAAAATTTGAGCCCTTGTGCTTTTGTTTTTAATTCTTATTTGTTTTAGCTTTACAGAACGACATTTTAACATGATTAACGATTCTTGAAATAAAACAAAAATGAATTTACTTGTTAAAACTTTTTCTGCTTTTTAATAAAGACGACAATTTCTTTTGACTGTTGAACATCAGAAGAACATCGGTCGATTCTCCAGAAGTAATCGAACCTCAAAGTGCAGAATCAAAGTACTCCTTCTAAGCCAGTACGCCTGAACGAAGGATCAGCTGTATCAGATGTGGCTTTCCCATCTGATACCCCTCGGCCGAGTTCTCATCTCCTAAGCCCGACCAACATAGCTCCCAACAGGGACTATCTTTCCTAAGCAAGGTGGAATTGCTATCTTGAACCAGCGATACTTTTTTGCCCCGTGATGGCCGCATGTCCAGTCATGTTCATCTTTTAGTTTGTATGTCGCGTCAGTTTTGTCAGCATATACATACATACATCATGCATTATTGATTTGCATTCACATTTCATATTGCATCACTATCACTCTAGTCGGTCTTGTCCCCTAGTGATAGAAGTTCTCTCAACCGAGTTGTCAGTTCTTGCCTCGTCAGGAAACGCTGTGTTTGAACAACCTCGCCTCCAGTTTATTTTTGGAAGGAAGTTGGCCCTTGACCACTTTGATAACTTGAACCTCTGAAAAACCAGAGGAACTTTCAGTCAGCATCACTCTTCGCCATTGAAGATGATATCCTTGCTTTCCCGGATTAAGGAAAATCCACAGAGGAAGCCTCATAACCAGAGATTCGGCAGCATGCCAGTTTCGCTCCGAAAAGACCGCTGATGAAAAGGTCATCGGCACCTCAAAATTGGACCCCATCATATGCCATTTCTCCGGGAAGATCTCGAGAAAAGTATGAAGTAAGATCCCAAGCGAAAGCAGTCTCTCAAGAGACTCGCTTTCCCCAGATAGAGTCGGCAAATGGCATCTCCAACAGAGAAGTTTGTACACCTCTACAACTCAGATGACTGGGTCCTCCCAGCGAGTCTGACATCAGAGTTTTTTCGTCAAATGGCATCTGCCCAGGAAAATTCGGCGAGAAGTTTGAGGAGAACCGCTACAAATAGTGTCCCTTGTTAATAAAGTTTATTGATAAAAGAAACTTAGACCAGTTCCTTGGTAGGAAACCAGGATCGAGGGGAAGTTTAAATCAGAAACTAAGACTAGTTCCTTGGTAGGAAACCAGGATCGAGGGGAAGTTAACAAGAGAAACTAAGACCAGTTCCTTGATAGGAAACCAGGATCGAGGGGAGGTTTATCCCAAAAGGAAACTGAGACCAGCTCCTTGGCTGAAGACCAGGATCGAGGGGAAGTTTACCTTTTCTAAGCATCACCGCTTAGCTAAAGAAGATGAATGCGTAAGCTACCATTCATAACCACCATCAAAATTTCGGGTATTCCGATATTTAATCCTCTTGCACCTCGAATGCCCGAATACCTTCGTCATTCACACCTTCGTGTCCAAGAAGATTAAATAGGGGCATCTGTCATACCCCAAATTTTGACCACTAAGATGTCCCATCATTGTGCAAATCATCATCACAATATGGAGAAACCATCATACTTCATCAGTCTCCCCAAAGATGGGTGAGCATCCACTACAATCAAAATTAGGGTTTCAAGCCCTCTCAGAGCCTTAGACAAAGGATCAATCAAGGAATGACATGATCTTCAACTTTTCTAACCTCTAAAACATCCAAAATGGATCAAAAG
Organism: Lathyrus tuberosus; assembly: GCA_022829125.1. Lineage (NCBI taxonomy): Eukaryota > Viridiplantae > Streptophyta > Magnoliopsida > Fabales > Fabaceae > Lathyrus > Lathyrus tuberosus. The sequence goes on along the minus strand of JALAZF010000699.1, from coordinate 1,404,914 downwards.
GACTCCCACTTCAAGGATCAAGCACAAGGCTGCTCCCTTCCAGGTGGATCAAGTCTCAAGATCGACAGTGTCACCAAATTAGGGTTTTGGTCGACCAGGGCCTCCAGATGGAAATTTTTCATCTGGGCACAAGCCAATGATCCAAAACATAACCTAATATACTTCATGGGACCTCATGGACCCAATCATCAAGTCAATTTTGCCTCAGGGGATGCATTCATCAAAAATCAGGAATTAGGGTTTCTTGACCTAATTCACCCCTAAGTTGACTTTTAGGGCAAATCATGAGCCAAGACCTCAAGAGAGGGTTTGAGGGTCTCTAATGAACTATATTGATCCATTTGGAACAATGGATTAATCCAAGAAGCTTGAGCAACAAGTCTCAATTTCATCTGCACCACAATTAGGGTTTCGCGAGAAAAGTCAACTGTAACTTTGACTTTTGACCAGGACATGCTCCCAATCCCTAAGACATGATTCAATATACCATATGACACCCATGGAACATGTCCACCAAGTTTGATTTAGGTCAAGGACATGATTTCATGAAGAATTGCACAGTTTGGAATTCATTTGATAAAAAGTCAACTGTGCACAAAAGTCAACTTTGACTTTTTGAGATTTTTCACCAAAATGGATTTTTAATCCTAAAATGATGTTAATGTATGATTTGAATCATCATTCATCAAGAAAAATCAAAGAAAGTGGGATAACTTGTAAAAGGGGTAACCATAAAAACTTAGAAAAATTTCTAAGTTATGGAAAAAGTGACACTAATGTGCCAACTTTGGAGGACCATAACTCCTAAACCACAAGGCCATTGTTCCCCATTCAAAGCTTGATTTGTAGGTCTCATTGCCTCAACAAAAGCTTCATACTGACCTATGTCCAAATTCCTCATGGATTTTGAGTTATGGAGTGATCAAAATCAAGAAAAGTCACTTTGTTCCAACACTTAGTGAAAATTTCACTAAGTCAGATTTTACCTTACTTTTTGCCAAATGTAGGGGGATTTTTCACTTGGATTCAAAAGAGATCAAAACCAAACATGTTCAAACAGTTGTTGTATCATGTAAGGGCTTTCCAAAATGGCCAAGAACATTACCAAATTCAATTTGAGTTATGAGATATGACATTGGCAAGTTGCCTTGCTGAAATCTGCCAAGGCAAGACAGATTTTTACACTTTTGGTCGATTTGCCAAAATCAGCCAAATCCAAATGCTCCTATCCACTTGGACACATCTGAGGATTGAATCTAAAGGGGAGAATCACTGAGCCAAGCCTCCAAAGTCTTTGGAACAAGAAATAACATGTTGAACCTAGAATTGCCAAAATAGGGACAAGACTCCAATTTTGGATTGGAGCATTCAATGGAAGCATCAAGGTGGCATGGACTGAGCCATTCTCAACTGAATTCAGTCAAGACTTATCCAAGACCAAGGGAACCAGCAGCCTGTGCCCTAACCTCTAGTAATGGCTAGAGGAGACTTGGATTTTCATTTGCCAACATTGGCCAAACCTACTCAGCAGTTGCCATTCACTATTCCTTGCAAGACAAACTTGATCTACTATAAATAGAGCTCAATTGTGATCAGTTTGAGTACACCAAAGCCATCAAACAGATGCTTTCCTCAAAATCTCTTCTTTCACTCAAATTTTGCCTTCTAAGGCAAGTCACTATCGGGTTTTGAGTTTGAGAGCTTTTCCAATCAAACCAATCACACACACACATCATATACATCATATAGAAGTGATCCAAACACTCACATAACATCTGGAACACAGATTTCACAAAATCACCAGCCAATTTCTCAAGTTCTTGACAGATTTGCAGTTGGGGTACCATCTCAAGTTCCAGATCATTTCAATCCATTCCAAGCATTCATACACACTCCATGGCACCTAGGGAAGCTATCCAGATCATTGGAACCTAGCTGTAACACCTCCAACACAAATCACGATCACCAGCTGCAAGTGGTAAGCATGAGCTCTTCTAACTCTATGATCCATGCAATTTTTCCTGCACAATAATTTGGCCATATGTTCATAATCATGCAAAGAATGTTTCCCCTCAATTAATTGCATTGCTTGAATCGTGTATCAAAAATCCTAGCCTTCATGCAGAAATTAGGGTTCTTGAGGATTTTTCGTGATTTCTTGTTTTATGCTTAATTTAAATGAAATTAATTGTCATAGACATGATCGTGAGGTTGAAACGAGTAGATTGATATGTGGATTGCATGGTATAATCAAGTATTCAGTGAGATTGGAGAGAAAATACAAATCTGGGCAAACCCAGAACACGCGCGTGTTCTTGGGTGTTCTTGGCGCCATTTTTCGAATATTTGAATATTTGAATTTTGTGATTTTATTTAATTGATTCAAAAATTAATTTCTCTATGAGTTTTAATGATTTTGAGTTGATTCTTTTTTTAATAATTCACAAAAATGTTAAAATATTCTATTTTATGAAAAAATCCCAAAAATATTATTTATTTCATATAATTGATATTTTTGCAAAGAATTAATATTTTAATTGTTTTTGACATTTTGAATATTTTTTCCACCTTGATTTTTGCAACTTTTAATGCCTTCTAATTATTTTGTAGGTCAATACTTAATTTTTGAAGCATTAATCCAAGATCACAATTTGTTTTCCATATGTTAAACAATTTTGATCATTTTAATTGAATTTTTATTCAATTAAAACACATTTTGAAAACAAATTAGGGTTTTGGATTAATTCAACCCTCATAAATCATTTTCAAAACACATGGGCCTCTAATAGAGTGTAAGACCCAATCCCTTTTTTGACCAAATCATTTTTGGGCCTAAGTATATTGTATAAGTCCCGATACCGTCAAAAACAAACGGCGCGATCGTCGCCTTTTCAAAACAAAAAACCTTGGGCCTACCCTCGAGTAGTAAGACCCATTTCTTTTCTTTAAACACTTTTGGGCCTCTATTAGAGTGTAAGACCCAACCCCTTGTACAGAAAATTTTTTGGGCCTCATTCGTTGTATAAGTCCCTCTGTACATTTTCAAATAAACGACGCGATCGTCGCCGATTTAAAATTAACCACCCTGGGCCTCTCCTTGAGCTATAAGACCCATTCAAAATATTTGGGCCTCTAATAGAGTGTAAGACCCAATCCCCTTTTAACCAAAACATTTTAGGCCTCACTTATTGTATAAGTCCCTTCGCGTTAAAAGAAAATCTCGGCGCGATCGCCATTTCAAACGGAAAATCATCTGGGCCTACCCTCGTGTTATAAGCCCCACTCTTTTTTCTTTAAAACTTCTTGGGCCTCTAGAGAGAGTGTAAGACCCATCCCTTTGTACAGAAAACAATTTTTGGGCCTCAGTCACTTGTATAAGTCCCTCTGTACAAATTCAAACAGTGCGCTCACTGATAAAACCCTGGGCCTCTCCTTGAGCTGTAAGCCCCAAATCTTTCTTTTTCAAAGCACTTTCTCCTTTGATTTTGAATATACTGTTGTTTTCAATATTTCTTTGTTGAACAACTAACCAAACAGCATGGAAGCTCTACAACCGAGTAAGTGTTTATACGCTTTCATATACCGCTTTCATATACATATAACTGTATTGTGGGGCTGTTTCACTGTAAGGATTCTTTCATAAACTCATATCAACTGTGTAATAATAGTATAGATATTTAGAGTTTCCCCGACAACTACGTCTAGCATTAAGCCCGATGATCACTCTTAAATAGTCAAAACTAGATCCCCATAGGATTACCAGACACAGTCTTCCCTCCTCTTGGGGTTAAACAATATGGAGACATGAAAGGCAGCATTCTCGGTGAACCCTTTCATAGACTGTCACTCGTAGAAGTTGTCAAAGAAACACTATTCCCCAGAGATGATCTTTTCTCCGTGAATGGCATCTCTTGAGTTTCTTCCAAATTCTCGGACTTTCCTGGCTTGATATATTCTCGGTGAATGGCATGTCTTGAATTTCTCGGGGTTTGGGGACCCACAGGCTTCTTAAAAGCACTTGTCAAGAAACTCTACTCCCCAGAGATGATCTTTTCTCCGTGAATGGCATCTCTTGAGTTTCTTCCAAATTCTCGGACTTTCCTGGCTTGATCTATTCCCTCGTGGATAGCATGTCTTGAACTTCTTGGGGTTTGGGGACCCATCGGCTTCTTAAAAGCATCGGCCTCCTCTTGGGCATTGTTCAAGGACCCACAGGTTTCCTAAAAGCATCCCCGCCTCCTCTTGGGCGTTGTACAAGGACCCTTCGGCTTCGTAGAAGTATTCACAGCCTCCTCTTAGGCTTCGTATAATGATTCTTCCTCCGGGAATGATAGCCTTCACTTGGGCTTCGCACAAGGACCCGTCGACTTCTTAAAAGCTTCCAGCCTCCTCTTGGGCTTTGTAAAAATTGTCCCGACGACCTCCTAGAGGTATAGGAACAGAACTTAGTCATCTGCATAGAACAGTCCTTTCAAAGAGTCTACTACTGTTTCTCAAAGCATAGTACAAAAGATGAAACTCTAGACTTGGACAGTCTAATCTCCTTGAGTCTCAAAGACATTCTCAAGTGACCCCTTTGTTAAATAGGAAGAAAACCCGTAAACTCGGACAGTCTCAATACCCTTCGGATTTCCCACTTCCTTAAAGAACAGGAATAACCCGGATCCTCGAATTAAAATCCCTGAGTACAGTATTGCTCATATAAGAACTGATTTTCTCTTTCAAAATCAGTATACTGGACCTGTCACTCAACTGAAACGGTCACCATAGCCTCCTCTTGGGCTTTGTACAATGATCCTCCCCAGCGGAGTCAAACAAAGTTTAGCCTCTCTCTCGGGCTTTGTACGAGACACATAAGAGACTCCCTCGTTGAGTCAATCACCCGTTTCGCCTCCATCTCGGGCTTTATACGAGATACAAATAGGTTCTTATTGAGCCAAACGAACAACAGCCTCCATCTCGGGCTTCGTACGAGATACAAAAAAAAAATTCTCTTGTTGAGTCAAATAGCCTTCATCTCGGGCTTTATACGAGATACCAAAAGACTCTATCGTCGAGTCAAAAACATTTTAGCCTTTCTCTCGGGCTTTGTACGAGACACATAATAGCCTCCTCTTAGGCTTTGTATAAGAAAACCACTGGTTGATCCAATCAACCTTTTAGCATCAAAGTTGTGCCTCGTTCACAGTACACAAACATCAACAACTCTTTCCCATTCATCTAATCGCTGTAAGCGGCAAGCCTCTGGATCGTCTACATCCATGCCACTGTCCCTCCTTTAGCATGAGATATTCCTAAGGAAAGATGACATTGCTCTACACTGAGTTAAAGTCTTCTCCTTCAGGTTGGAAATCCCCTATAAAGGAAATTATGGCATTACCGGATTCATACATCCCGGTTAAAGTAATCCTCCTTTATAATCAGTCACCCAACAGTTGTGACAGACAAATCCCTCTTTAGAGATGACAAATTCTCTCTAAAGTCAAACCCTTTTAGCTTCACATCTTGGGCTTCGAACAAGATACAAATCACCTTTCGCTTCACGTCTTGGGCTTTGAACAAGACACCAAAAACACCCATTTCCTCCCATAGAATAGGAGGAACTACGAACGCTCTGATTTCCCTGTTTCGGTAAACGGGAATACGTAGGCATAAGATTGAAAGAAAAATCTTAGCGATCACACCACACTAAAACCCAAAATCCCATACTCTCACATATCTATCAAGAAGCATCCGTCCTAACATCTAAACCTCCCACCACTTTTAAAAAAATACACCCGATAGAGACCCCGAATCTTTGTAGCATCTGCAACCTAACAGACCGCTGTTTAACCTCAGTTTACAAGCAGGGTTAATTTGAGACATCTATTTCCCTTCCTTCATCATCTTTAATAGAATAAAAAATGAATCGAGCTGTAGACACCAAAGAGCGATAGCGCTTCGCAACCGCGTCCAAAATCGCTCGTCACAGATAAGGCACCAGAACTGGAGATTGCAAAATCTAAGGAGAATCCTGAATTACATTAACTTCAACATTTTCTTCCACTTGGGAATCACTAACAGATTTTTCTTCACTAGCTTGGTCATTCGAACCATCTTGGATTCTTCCACTTTTGAATGCGTTATCGATGTTTACTCCGACTTCCACAATTTTGGAGAAATCTAGAGGTACAACGCCTACCATCCTAACATAATAAGAGTCTGACAGTGTTCTTAGAAACATTTTGGCCATTTCTTTCTCTAAGAGTGGTGGATGAACTTGGGTTGCCAATTCTTTCCACCGTTGTGCATACTCTCTGAAGGATTCACTGTCCTTCTGACCCATACTCATCAATTGATCGTTGTCTGGAGCCATGTCCAAATTGTAATTGTACTGTTTCACAAAAGCGTCGGCTAGGTCTTCCCAAGACTGGATATGGTTCCTTTCTAATTTCATATACCACATCGAGGATCCCCATATAAACTTTCTTAAAAGCAGTGAATCATCAGCTTATCGTTGTCGACATGAGCGATCATCTTTCGACAAAACATCGTCAAATGGTGCTATGGACAGCTAACACCCTTATATATTTTTAAGACAGACATTTTGAACTTCGGGGGAATAACCACGCCCGAAACCAGACACAACTTATGAGCCTTAAGACCAGATGTATTGCGTCCTTTCATCATCTTCAATTGTTCCTTGAGATCATGAACTCCTTCCTTGATTTCCACAACTCTAGGATCATTCATCTTTGTTACAGGGTGGACATTCTGAGGATTTGGCATATACCTCAGAAATTGGGAATCTCTTTCATCAACTTGAACATCCAGGTTACTTTGCATAGGTTGAGATTGAGTATGAACATCCACTTGTGGAGCATTGTCTTCCGGAGGAAAATCGTACATCGGGTTGGTCACCACTCTAAAGCCTGACATGGGATCCACATTCTCTGTTCACTCCATTGTTCTTCAGTAACTACTTTGAATTCGGTATGAATTCCTGGAAATCATCTAATTCATCTTCTTTCTCTGATTAGCCCGAGTATTATACCGGTGATACAACTTGTCTGAACGAAGATCAAGAAAAGGAAGCAAATAAGACACCTGGGAGAGGCAAGAAACAATGCAGAATGATGCTTGATGTGCAAATGCAAATGCAAGTTTTCAAGGAACTATAAAGCAGTTTACAATCATTACATTAAGATAACACACTAGATATACCAAAAATCTCATTTCATTACTATTAAAAGATACACAGCTTTGAAGTACAATTTCATCAATCTTACAACACAAGAGAAAATGAAAGCTAGTTCTAAGGAATCATGTCTGAAAACGATCCAACTCTGAGCTGATACTTCTTGCGAAGCCTCTTGATTTATCTTACATAGCTGATCTTCATGGTGTCTTTCTCTTTCACGAGTCGATCCACAATACCTTTCCAAGAACCAGAAGTAGGAAGATGAGCAGATGATGAAGTGCTAGAGAAAAATAAATGCTCTGGCCCCCTTGATCTCTTCATGACACGTCGCTCAAGAAACTCAATCAAGACCGGTACACCCATAAGATAGGAATACTCCTCTAAGGTTGGCAATAGCTGATAATCTGGGAAAGTAAATCAATGATGCAACAGATCGTAGATCTGGAGCAAGGTATTAAGAATTTCCTCTTCAACATCAGTCCTCTGAATAAACAAGAGTTTCCCAAACAACCTTTGAAATCCACAGGACTAGATACCAAAGATCCAAGTTTTCTCAACTCTTGTAAGTCAAGACTCGTGAAAGTGTACTTCTTAGTGTTACTTCTTTCAATATGCATGATTCTAAAAAATTTGCGATATTTGCAAAAAAAATCTCAGAGTTCTTTGAAAACTGAGGAAAAATGCCCATGAATGCATGAATGCATGTATGCAACAACCACAAACAAGATCACACAAGGCACACGAGTTCAAGGTTCCGAGTCACGAGCATTGAGTCAAGGGCGAGAACCAACCCACAATGGTATGTACTAAGGTTATATCAGCACCTATAGAACAAGGTTCTAAAATTTTCCCAGGGTGCTCAATCCTCTTTCGGATATTACTAGCACGCCGATTAGTCGGGAATCAGTAATATTCTCAAGAGAACCTCGTCTGAGTGTAGTATCGTGTATCAACTATTTCAGGTTTACACCTTCATAGCCACCGCAGTACGTCCTATTTGGCTAAGCTCTGTTAAAGGGTTCTAAAGTCCTCAATGTCATGGGCCTGAGGTCGGAAAAAGTAATGTTTTTTGCGATTACTCGCTAGACATCAGTAATTTCGAGGAAGCCTCGACTGAGCGGATGGATTCTCAATTCAGCTTGTTCGGGATTACCTCCTAGAAGCATACTTAACTATACCACCCTCCTATCATAAAAGCTCTCAGATCCGGGTATAAGATCTATCTCACCACACAGGTATCACCAAGCACCCAAATAAAACAAGTAATAACAAACAAATTAAAAAAATAAAGCGTAAATAAATCAATGTAGGCTAAACCCACTAGGAACCAGAGGTTCATCTTTTGCAGTTCTCCAGCAGAGTCGCCACTATTCTGTAGCGGTAAAAATTGTGAGTGTAAGATATTGATTGACATAACTCAAAATTGCAAGAGTCACCACCACGCTTTTATTTTATCCAAAAGGAAAGGAAAAAGAGCGAACAAAACCTAAACAAGTTCTAAACAAGAACAAATAAACAGAGACTGGGTAAACGGGTTTGTTACGCTAAGGGAAGATGTTATCACCCAAAACGTCTATAGTACTATATAAGAACCCTTTGAAATATCTACGCTTTTTGGTTTGAAAATGTTTGTTTGAAAAAAGATTGGAGAGGTGAGAAGAGATATTTTTTAAGATTTTTGTGTTTGGCGAGACTTATTGCCTCATGCCTACGTACCCACAAAGTGCAATATAGGATCAAAACCTCGTAGTTCGTGGTACAAATAACAAAAAATTATTGGTTATGATTCATTTTATCTTGAAAAGACAACCCATCATTCTCAAGAGATAATACTCAACTAATTACCCAAAGGTATGTGAAAGAGACATTTGCGTCACATCAAGATGGAGGATTTGTTTGGATTAAAATCAACAAGGCTAATCACTTCAACATCGTAGTGGAAAATGACCATACTTTACACAAAAACCATGATTAGGAGATTTACATCTCATCAAAGAAAATGATTCATGTCTAATCCTTTTGAAAAGTTTAAAAGAAAAAGTGCACAAAAGCACAAAATTTTTTGAATGAGTTTTGTATTTTTTATGTTTTTTTTTTTAAATGGTCAAGGTATGATTAACATTGATTGACATTTATTAAAGAAAATAAAGTTTGAAAATCACTTGACCAAAGTCAAGGTTTAATGATGAAAGCGGTTTAAATTTTGAAAACAATAAGGTTTTGAAAAAGGGAGAAGATTTTGAAAATTAAAGAATGGGTGGAGAAGAAGGGACTATCCTAATGCATAAAGGTAAAAGCTAAGGGTAAGAATGGTCTAACCACACAAGCAAACTCCATAACATTATCATTCTTTCCTTTAGATTAGGCCTTGATCAAAATGAGTCTTCAAAGGAGAACTTCAAGTATCCAAAATCGAAGGTTTTCCATCACAAACTTCCAAGCATAGGTTAGGATCCTAATTCTAAGTCCAAAGTTCCAAGTCCAATGCAAATGATAGTAACCATAGTCCAACATTAAGAGAAAAAGTTTTTAGGAGTTTAAGCCTTTATTAAAGTTTTTTGTCCAAATGGACAAAAGAAAAAGAGCATAAACATAAACAAATAGTCCAAGTGGACAAAAGAAAAATGACGGAAATATAAACAAATTAAATGATATGATAAAGCATAAAAAAATAAATAGAGATAGGGAGCAAGAAAGAAGCATAAACAAAATTAGTAATATAATATTGTTAGTGAGTTAGTGATTAGTTGTTAAAACAAGTGATCAACGATGGTTAAATGATGAACTTTGGCCAAAGTTAATGAAGACTCATTAGAGGATTGATAAAAATCAAAGCCTCCTAACAATAAGTTTCATAAAAAATGGACCTAAGACAAATAATCAACCATACTTGGACTTTCAAACATAAGTTTGGGCCACAAATAATCATTTTCCGATACGCGACATATGTAGCGTTATGTTAAGCAATCATAACATAATCTATGAGGATGATCATACTATAGGAGGCTGGTAAATAACAGTGTTAGTGCTAATGCATGCTAGAGGAGTGAGATGTAGATCACTATCCGAAAGCAATACTGCACGAAAAGAAATGTGGTAACGATCTCATCTTCATCAAAAACTTAAAATAAATTCCAATGATATCGAAGATTTTCATCGATTAAAAGGGAAAAGAAGAAGGGAGGGGAAACCCAAATTGAATTACAAATTTAAGACCATTCCATCTTTAAGTTCATCAACTCATCTTGGTGGATTAAAACACTAAACATATCATTAACTCAAAGCACCTAAAATGAATTGAACAATTCACTTTAAAGATAGATTTGAATTAATGAATGTTTATCCAACTTCATCTACACCCTAAGTCCAATGAATTTAAAGAGGAACTGGACCTTTAAAAAAGTAATCCAAAGCAAAAATCAAAAGTAAATGGAAGAAGAAGAGAAAGGAACCAAAATAGTCCCAAAACAAGCAAAAGTCACATTCTAGACACTGGTTAATTGATTAACCATTTGTAGTTCAAAATGTGTTAATCGATTAACCAGTGTAAAAAACTAATTGTGGGCGCAAAAACCAACTGTTAATTGATTAACCAGTTTGTGATTGTTTTTGGTTAATCGATTAACAATGTAAAAACAGCAGCAAATCAATTTGAAAATTGCAAAATCCTTGATCAATCATTTCTTCAAACACTTCATGATCAAGGATGCAATTGTTCACGAAAAAACAAGGAAAAAAAAACAACAAATAACACCAATGGATCACAATTTGCAAGATCCAAAGATCAAGCAACAAGAATCAACAATAGATCACATTGTGAAGGATGTATCAAGAACAACAATGGTGGATCAAGAATCAACAATTGATTAACCAGTTTGTGATTGTTTTTGGTTAATCGATTAACAATGTAAAAACAGCAGCAAATCAATTTGAAAATTGCAAAATCCTTGATCAATCATTTCTTCAAACACTTCATGATCAAGGATGCAATTGTTCACGAAAAAACAAGGAAAAAAAACAACAAATAACACCAATGGATCACAATTTGCAAGATCCAAAGATCAAGCAACAAGAATCAACAATAGATCACATTGTGAAGGATGTATCAAGAACAACAATGGTGGATCAAGAGTTTACCACTTCAAATTTGAAAATTCTTCAAATTAAATCCAAGAACCACACTCCAAAGCCTTGATCTACAGAAATTGATGATGAAAAAGTGAATGGATGAAGATTTAGCTCAAACATTAGTAAGTTCTAATGATGGACTTACTAACTTTCAATGAAAGAAAGAGCTTTGGTGAATTTGGTAGTTGGAGAAAATTGAGCGAGTCAAGAAGAAATTTGACAAGGTGAATTTGGCTATCAAAGGCTTGATGAATGAATGAAATGAGACCTCTATTTATAGGATTTAGGCTTGAAAATTTTGGTGGTTTAGAATTTGGTTTGAAATTTGAATTTGAATTTTGGTGGTTCAAAATTAGGATTGGAATTTGAATTTTGGAGGCAAAATCAAAATCAAGTGGTAATTAATGAAGGTGTATGGTGAGAATTAATCATGATGAGGTAAGTGAATTAAAATGAGGTGATCTAGAATATTCTCATGATGAAGCATTTGAAAACTGGTGCCAAAATGCTGCAGAATTTGAATTTGGCTCATTTTCTCAAAAAACGCACAGGTTAATCGATTAACCATTTGTAGTGCAAAATGTGTTAATCGATTAACACAGTGAAAAAAATGAGAAAATTGGCTTTTTGATGTGCTGTCTTGGCTCTGACTCGATTCTTCTTCCTTGTCAAAGAAGGCATGGAAATAAACACATGAACCTTGGAGTCTCTTGAATAATAATCAATTAAATCTTGGAAACTCTTGATCAGATGATTTTTGAATTGTTTGCAGATCAACTTTGACTTTGTTCAGATGAAATTCATTCAAGCTGAGGAACTGATTTTGATATCCTTGATCCAAATTCTTCCTGAAACAGATAGTAAAGGAAAGATAATTAAACATTTTTTATTTTATTTCAATTAATGGTTAGTAAACATAAACAAAATACAAACATCAAACAAACAAGAGAACATGGGTGGTTGTTGATCTCACTCAAGAACAAACCTTTAGAGGAGGGCAAGAGAACCAAAGCTTGTGATCTTGTTTGTGGTATGCAATACAAAATGATACGTAGAATTTTAGGGGTAAAAATTAGGGTATTACAAATAGTAACAAAAGCAAATAAAGTAATTTATATGTTAACTAACAGTACTTAACTGCACATAATCTAACGTTTCAACAATGAACATGTGAGTAACTCAGCCTCATTATGGAAGTTTGATCAACAATAATTCTCTTTGATTATTCTCTTTAATGACCAGAGTCGTGGGTTCCAACACGTCCCTTACTTGGAGCTAATGGAGAAACGTTCTTAGGGTATGTGTTTCTGATGTGATGAACACTATCACCCTCTTCATCAATGTGCATCAAAGCACTTGCGTCTGATTGTTTTGGGCGATGACGAAACTATCAATGTAGAGGGAGAAATCACCACTATCAAAGCTTCAGACGAGGAAGATGAGGAGGAGTTTGAATGCAAAGGGCTGAGCGTTTTTGGCCAAATGCACGCTGTGCATGCAAGCGCCAAACCGAAAACCATGAAGCTCAAAGGTTGCTTGAATGACGTCTTGTTACTCATACTTGTAGATAGATGCACGACACAAAATTTTAACACTTTTGCCATGCGGCGGCGTTGGGCTTACTAGTGGATAACTCCAGAAAGATTAGAGTGCGTTTGGGTGACGGTCAGTCATAAGGTGAATTCATTAGGTAAGTGTGAAGGTGTGCGTGTGTGGCCTAGTGGTGAAACGCTTGGGTTTTGAGAGTGTGCTCCTCTCAAGGTCTCAGGTTCGAATCCTGCTGGGTACAAATTGTTTATTAAAAAAAAATTAGGTAAGTGTGAAGGGGTATTGTTGAGTTTGGAAGATTTGGAGGTGTTAGTTGATGCCTAAGTATTGCAGTTGTGTGGTATGGTTGGAAACATTTTAATGGGTCGGAGGGATATGAGTATGGAGTTCTCTCAGGAAGGGCGTACTTATCTTCAACAGGGACAAACATGTGGGTCCGTTGAACAAAGGGTGTACGGCTTCAGCTACTGCACAAGATTTTGAAGAGGTTAAAGACTAACTGCCAGACCAAAATTGTTCTGACACCATTGTGTAATAGCCAGGTACCAGACCGGTGAGTGTGTGGCCGTACAGATACCCACTCTATCAGAAAGATGAGATTGAGAAACAAGTTATGGACTTGTTACCGCAGGGGGTGATTCACAACAGTTCGAGTGCCTTTTTCAAGTCAGGATACCACCAGATACGTATGAAGGATGAGGATGTGCATAAGACCGCTTTTCGTACTCGCAAGGGCTAATATGAGCACTTGATGATACCTTTTGGCTTAACCAATGCTCCTGCCACTTTTCAAGAAGTAATGAACGATATCTTCATACCCCTGCTACGTAAATGTGTACTGTTTTTTTATGATACACTTGTATGCCGTGTTGATTGGGAAACTCGCTCGAAACACTTCGCATTGGGGATGAGGATTATGGCGCAGCACAAATTTGTGGCAAATAAAAAAAAAAGTGCTTTTGCACAACAAGTGGAGTATTTATGCCATGTTCTTTCTCACTCTGGATCCTATGAAAGTTTAAAGGGTGTTGAATTGGCCTACTCCAAAAAAATGCTAAAGGGCTGAGGAGGTTTATCATGAATTATGGCAAAATTGCAAAACTTTTGAAAGAGTTAACAGAAAAAAGATGGAGGCTTGCTGCAGAGGTAGCATTTGAAGAGAAAAAGATGGCAGTCAATTCAGCTCCGTTGTTGACTCTTCTGAATTTCGCTCTTCTGTTTGAAATTTAGTGACTTTGGGAAAAGGAGTCGTAAGTCCACGTACGAAAACTAATTAATGGCTTTGGTTTTGGCTATTCAAAATTGGAGGCACTACCTGCTTGGCAGGCGATTTGTGGTCTATTCAAATCAGAAAATTCTAAAGCATTTGTTGCAACAACGCATCACTACTGTCAACCAGCAAGAGTGGATAACTAAGCTGTTGGGGTTCGATTTTGAGGGGGGTTATAAGGTGAGGGTGAAAAACAAGATCACAGATGCTTTGTCTAACCAATGGGAGGTTGCATGGTATTCTGAACTTTATTGTGAGTGATCACAACCCTTCGATCGTTGGCATATTTCGTAAAGAAGTGTTCAACCTCCAAGGGATGGTTTTGAAGATGTCTTCTGCTTACCACCTGCAAACAGAGCTTATTTGCGGTGTTTCGTTTCGGAGCAGCCTAAGTCATGGTTTCATTGACTTCCTTGGGCTGAGTTGTGGCATAACATCACCTGCCATAGCTCAACAGAGTTCACTCTATTACAAATTGTGTATGGTCGTCCCCCTCCAGTGTTTGTTCGATTCTTGGAAGGAGAGACTAAAGTGGAGGCAGTAGCCCACGAATCGTGTCCTAGGGATGAGGCACTCAAGGAACTGAAATTCAATCTGCAGCGGGTGCAAGACTATATAAAGCACGATGCTGAGACCCAATAGCAGACTTCAGTGGTACACCGTGTCAACAGAAGTTTGCTCCCCATTTTTATGGGCCTTTAAAATTCTGCAGAAGGTGGGGGCAGTAGCCTGTAATTTGCAGCTGCCAGTTATGTCCAGAGTGCATCAGGTTTTCCATGTTTCACAGCTGAAAAAGGCAATAGGAGCTTAAGAATTGCACTACTGAGTGTTTCTCCCAATTGATCCTTGTGTCCATTAATGTTTTATATACATAGGTTTGCAAAGTGATTCTTGAGTCTAATGAATATATCTTCTAACTACTAATTCCTATGAAATCTAAAGAGTTGCAAAGTAGTAGCATATCTAGTTACCAACATTCCAATAAAATAGTATTCTAACATTTTAAGATCACTTATGAATAGTGATGTCAAACAAAGAAGGAGCAATCACGTCACACCTAAAAAGATTCAAATCTCCCAAAGTATAAAAACAAACTATAGGAATGATAATTTAGTTAAAATTAAAACATACCATCTAACTAGTGAAAAAATTACTCTTGGCAAAAATGTTCTTGTGTTGTGTTATTGCATCTATGCTATGAGGATACTTCTCTTCATTCCATTCATCATTTGACAAAACTACTGCTGCACCGCAAATTCCTCAAGCTTGTATATATTCACCCTGACTTTTCAACAAAATCCAACATCTTCTCCTTGTGTTCTCACCCAAAACAATTTATTTCATCACACCATATTTTATCTGTAATACATAGTCATCAAAATTCGTTAAATCTCTAGATTAGATCATTATTTTCCAAAGCTTATTATTAATGATAGTACCTCAAAAATCTAGATTTTAGACATTATGTGAACCAAACAACCATGTCATTTTCATGTTGCCTGACAAGCACAAAATCAAGAAAATAGGAAACCAATCCTTATGTAAACAACATTAGAGACAATATGTTGTTGCACATCGATTCAAATAGGAAACAAAATATTCAGGTGACATTTCATGAGTTTTTACCATGATGCATTAATCTCAAGAATATGGGTTGAGCCTAACTCAACCCTATAAAACCGGCTTGTAAGGTTAGGATTGCCCTCACTTATAAACAAATGTGGGACTAAATCCACCCCTTCAAACCTAACACAATGAAGGTGTTGGGGCTGCAATGAAGACAAGCCAAATGCTGCGATTAAGGTGACTATGAGCAGACCACAATTAAGGCGGAAAGTCCAAAAATTAATAATATTCAGCCAATCCTCTTAATACAATATTAATTATTTTAGTTAGTTTGCACTTCATTTAGTTAGAAGTTAACTATGCTATTTAACTCCTTACTCTCCTTTCTAGTACTTCTTACATATCCAGCTCTTCAAAACTTCAAACACAACGGATAAAGAGCCTTAACTTATACTATTACATTTAATTTTCAGCCATTTAAGATTCTAAACATTTTGACTACTGAGGAGCATGTTTATAAAAATTTTCGGGTCATACAATCTATTGAGTATGCAATTTTAAGCTCCTTAATTCATTAGAAACCAATACATCATCAAACAAAATGCTAACTTGAAAACAAAGAAACACATAGCCATATAACTTCTGATATGAAAACAAAAGGCACTTAAAACTTTGGCCTTTTTGCAGAAAACTTGGCTTCCTAGTATTCATTAACACATAAGGTCATTTTTCCTAATTTAGAAAATAAAACTTATATCAAATGTTTAGCTTCTGTGCCATAAATGCCAAAATGCTAATTCAAGTTAGGGCAACATGTGATTCTAGATTCACAATGAAATATTTTTCACAACTTAGGTGCTAAAGTTTTTTTTTTAATAATCAAAAATATATTATATAAATAGGACACAAATTAGTGCCCTACACAATTACACAAGGCCACTATCTAAAATCGGGCCTACAAAAAATCGAGAGGTGCTTTTACCCACGTGTAATAGTTACAATTTGATGCATTTGTACCCTTCTTTCCTATCCACCACCAAGATAACAAAACGACTCGATTAGTAATAGAATCGAGATCCCAAAATTCATCTCTAAACAAAATGTTATTCCTAGAGTACCAAATAACCCAACAAACCAATATCCAAAGCCCTGCCGCATTCCCAATATTAAATTTTTTCTTCACACAACCATCCATCCATGATGAAAAGTGATTAATGGTGTCCCCTAAAAGGAATTCCTCAATTCCTAGCCATCTAAAAACAAATCTCCACACCAGCACAGATTTATGACAGCAAAAGAATATGTGTTCAGAAACTTCCAGCTGTAAGAAACAGAACGAACATACCATAGCATGAGGATTGGTTATTATGCCTTTATGAGCGAGATTGTCACGAGTCAGAAGCTTATTGAGAAACATCCTCCAACCAAACACTCTGACTTTGTGAGGAACTTGAGCTTTCCAAACCAAATTAAGCGCCGCTCTCAAATTGACCCCACAACTCCAGTGATTCATACCGACATGTTTCTGCAGTAAGGAATATAAAGAGGAAACCGAGAATTGCCCAGAATTGTCGTGCGACCATACGGCGTTATCCTTTTCCCCTTCAATCAATGTGACAACGTTCAGCCCAGCCATGATGTCGTTAACTTGAATTTGAACAGCAGCAGGGGCGCTTTCTTGGAACCTACACAGCTGCCACTTCCAAACTCCGTAAAAAAAAGCTCCATTTTCGGCGACCCAACTCTCTTGATTTGATACCGTGCTCCATACATCAGGATATAAGGAGGCCAATGTTGACGAACCATTCCAACGAGCACTCCAGAACGGAACCGTAACACCATTGCCAACTTCATATGACATCAATTTGGAAAGCTGTTGGCTGCTACAAAAACCTGCAATTAAAAATAAATCTTTCCACCACAAAGATGGTGGAATCTCATATTTGGGTAACAATCCAACATGAAAATCAAGAACAGAATTTTTGTATCTACTGCGAATAAAATCGCTCCAAATGAATTCTTTCGCGGAAACAATTTTCCACACCCATTTGAAAAGCAAGGCAGCATTGAAGAGCTTTAAATCCTTAATCCCGAGCCCTCCGTCTTCCTTGCTCTTGCAAACAACACTCCACCTGACCCAAGCCACCCCTTTTTTGGCCATTGAACCATTCCAAAGAAAGCGTTTTTGAATTGTCACAAGGATACGGATTACGCAGCTAGGGAGTTTATAGAAGGACATATAATGAATTGGGAGGTTTGCGAGAACTGAGTTGATTAGAGTGATTCTGCCACCGATAGAAACAAACCGACCATTCCAAGAATTTAACCTGCCTCGCACCTTATCAATCAGTGGCTTCCAAAACGAGAGAAGTATATGGTTACCACCGACGATAATCCCGAGAAATTTAAAAGGGCCAGCTGAGATTTTACATGATAGATAATTTTCTGCTGCCAAAAGAAATGATTCATCCAAATTAATTCCATACAGAGAACACTTGCTGAAATTAATATCAAGTCCATACACCAAATGGAATCCCTTCAGAATTGCCTTGATTGCCATTATATTCTTCCATGATCCATCTCCCACCATCATAGAATCATCTGCATACTGAAGAAGGTGAATTAGAGTATTAAGATTCGCCTTAAAACCAGAAAAGAAACCATTCTCCACGGCACGGTTCAGTAACACTGCAAGGCCCTCAGCCGCAATAGTAAAAAGAAACGGAGCCAACGGGTCGCCTTGTCTGAGGCCACGAGAAACCATAAAGTCCCTTGTGGGACTCCCGTTAACCAAGACCGAAGTGTAACAATTGAAAACTCCATTGTTCATCCACATCATCCATTTGTCTCCAAAGCCCATAATCTTCATAACATCGCGCAAATAATTCCATTCGACACAATCATATGCTTTAGCAAAATCCACCTTAAGAAGCATTAACTCACTCTTTGATCTTCTGGCTAAATCAATGACTTCGTTTAACAATAAGACGCTGTCAAGGATATTTCTTCCTTCAATGAATGCCGATTTAGAATTTGATATGATACTACCAATAATGCCTTTAAGTCTATTAGCAAGAATTTTCGCCACAACTTTGTAAACAACTCCAATTAAAGAAATTGGTCTATAATCATCCAAGTTCTTCAAACTGTCATTTTTCGGGATAAGAACCAAGAAAGAAGAGGCAAGAACTTTAGGAAGCTTCTCACCCTCAAAGAATTCAAGGATACATTTAGAAAAATCATGCTCAACTAAATCCCAACACCTTTTAATGAACTCAAAGGTAAAACCATCAGGCCCAGGACTCCGGTCTCCGCCACAGTCGAACACAGCGCGTCTGATCTCAAAAAAGTCTACCTCTCTATCAAGCACCTCACTGTCATGTACTGATAAGCGTTTAAATCCGTTGCCTCAAATGCTTGGAAGAGGTCTAGAGCAGCTACAACTACTAAGCCTCTTTTGAAAATGATTTTTGACAGCAGTTTTAACGCCATCCACATCTTCGATCAGCCTATCATCAATACAAACAGAAGAAATTGAGTTCAGATTCAGCCGAGATTTCAAGGCAACGTGAAAATATTTGGTATTAAAATCCCCGTCATGCACCCACTTCGAACGAGATTTTTGCCTTAAAATACTATGCTTGATCCTCAAATTTTTCCATAAGTCGTCTTCGGCTTCATTCCTCTTAAGAATCTCTTGTGTAGCTAACTGGTCATTGTTCAGCCCAATCAAATCCTCTACATCGTTGATAATGCCTACATCCAACTTGATTCTAGTATCAATCCAACAAAAAATGTTTGCATTCCACCATCTCAACTTCTCTCGCAGAAATTGGAATTTTCTAGAAAGAACAAAAGAGGCCTTCCCGTCCACTACGCAAGCTTCCCATTGCTCTTTCACAAAAGACATGAAACTAGGATGATCAAACCAATACGACATGAATTTGAAGGGTTTAGGACCCCAGTTGATAATTCTGACAGTGAGCCAAACTGGCCTATGGTCAGAGACGTCACGCTCCCCAAACTTCTGTACTACCGAATTCCAATCATTCAAAATTCCAGGTGACACGAGAAATCTATCGAGACGACAACACGACCTGCCTTTTGATTTGAACCACGAAAACTTACCCCCAGAAACAGGAGGATCTACACACCCACTCAAACTTATGAATTCTGAAAATTCAGCCATGTATCTCCTCGTATGACTCGTGCAACTAAATTGTTCACTCGATTTCCTAATTGCATTAAAATCACCTCCTATTATCCACTCTCCAGGATCTGCTTTAGATTTTAATTCAAGAATCTTGGACCATAGTTCCCTTTTTTCTTTAATGCAACAAGGTGAATACACATTTAGGAGATAAACATTTCTATCAAGCCACTCAACCTGAATACCCAGATAACCTTTCCCATTGAAGCTGCAAATTGGTTTGAACATTCCTTCTTTCCAAATAGTGAGTAATCCACCAGATAAACCAACAGAGTCACAAGCCGACCATTGACAGTTCCTATTCCCCCATATACTAAACACCAAATCATCCGACATTGAAGAACATTTAGTTTCCTGAATAAAACAGACTTCACCGCCACCATTCTTAATACTGTTGCTAATTCTTTTACGTTTGAAGTCACCCCCGCACCCTCTGATATTATAAGAAACTATATTCATAAAAACTCACTAGCTGCCACCTTCTTACACTTCTTAGATTTTCTGTCATGATCTTCCATCCTACGTAAAATGGACTCAAATACTTCGTCTTCTTCTTCCGCGTCAATGCTCAACTTTTTAATAGAATCCCAAATTCTCATAGGTAGATTTTCCAACTTTTTCTTAATGCGAGAATTACTATTAAGAAAACCAGACTCTCCAATTGAATTATCAATAGAAGGAGAATTACAATGGCCCTGAGGCAAAACTTGATTATCATCGTCCCCTGCGTTGGTACCAGAATGGCAAGAGGAGGGAGAACCAACAGGGAAGGAAGTCTCAGCTTGGAGAAAGGTAGCATAATAGGATGGTTTGAAGGGAATTTTTAACTTCTGATAAATATCGCCAATCAACACCTTCTTCTTCTTGGGAAACACCTTCAAATTCGAAACATCACCCACCTTATCACGACTGTCGCCCACTGGTTCAGATTGTAATTTCTGGATTTCCACATCAGATGTACTTACCAGACTAGATGTTCTGTCCTCCTCTCTAACGTTCGCAAAACCAACAGACCCAGCTTTTCTATTTAAAATCTCTAAAGAGCAAGGCACAAGGACTTCCTTGGAATTCACATTATCGCTACTCCCCACACTTACTTCAGACTCGAATGAAGAAGAGTCTCTGTCCTGAGTTGAATGGTGAACCACTTTTGAATTTTCTCTTTTGTCACTTCTGATCCTAGAGCCAACCCTACCTCCAGTTCTCGCCAATCCTTGAGAATCGTTCACGTCAACACACCCTAATGACTTATCTCTGAGATTAATCCCACCCAGAGCATCACCTTCAAGAATAGGTTCAGAATCCTTTGACTGAAAGCTAGCAGGATTGAAAACAGCCAGAAGGGGATCCTCCTCAGAAGAAGTAGATGCAATTTCTTCGGAACTATCGTCTACAAATCGGCTCTTTTGCAGCATACGATGGTCCCTCGTAAAAGGTACAAAGGAATCCTCGACGATTTTGATTCGAAAAGTAATATCATTGACATCAATTGAGATAACTTCATTGAGATTCAGAGCGAACTTCGTTCGAATTAAAATACGTGCAACGTCCAATCTGGTTTGTTTCTGCGTATCCTCATCCATTTTGACAAAAACACCGATAGTAACATCAAGAAACTTAAAAAAAATTTCGCCCCAAACGTGACACGGTAATCCGAAAATCTTCACCCAAGTGAGCCTTTCCTGATCAACATCAGATGGAGACCACAGATGAACATTAGAGAACCACCTACCAATCCACTCTTTGTCTTCTTCCACCAACTTTGCAATATCACCCTGATTCTCTTCTTCCAGTAAGCAAAGATGAGTACCCATAGGTGTGACTTTAATGTTAAAATAGCCCTCCATTTGGAAGGCATCTATGACATCTATGGCCGACCCAGGGCTCTCCAGAACTCCCACATATGCTTGAGTGAATCTCTCCAATTCTTCGTCACAGACGGTGAAACTCAAATGTGCGAACTTGGGTTTATCCCCCATAAGGACAGGGTTCTGATGTCGCCTATTCCATTCGACTCCCCTTCTAACCTTTTGAGCATACGAATTGCCTTCCTCTCCTCTGACTTTGATAACCGGATTTGGAATAGGTTTAACAACAGAGTCAACAGGCAATTTCTTAACCATTCCAACGTTCTGCAAATCCGTATGGCCTCCAGCGACATATTCAACTCTCTGAAATCTAGGAAGGTTAACAAAAATCTTATGGCCATTAAGGATAATGTTATCCAACTTAATGGCAAAAAGATGTTCGTCTTCAACCTTTTTGAACCTAACGAACCCAAATCTCTTCCCCCTCCTATATGTTCTCCCCGGAATGAACACTTCTAAAACTAAACCATGCTCCTTAAATGTGTTGATCATATGTCTTACATCATAAAAATCTGGGAATTCAGTGAAGAAGAATGATGACGCATCTCGTAAATCAGTTTCGATACCTTGACCTGAGCTGTGCTTCCAGATTGACCTTCGACCTAAAACCGCGCGACGGCCCTTCTTCTTCGCAGCCACCTCCCAAACCCCTAGCCTCTCACCAGCAATCTCTCTTTCGCCCATAACAATCAATTAAACTATCAATCCAAAAACTCCAAGAAACACCACCTAAGGACACCGAAGAACAGCTTCGAAAGACACCGCCACCCACGGTAAAAGGGACAACACTGTGGAAGAAGACCCGCTGGGAGGAAGGTCCCTAACCTTCGGGTTAGGACTTTAAACCAAACCCAGGTATATCTAACAATGTTGAACCTAACTACCAAAGAGAATAGCGATACTCGAACGAACAGTTTAGTGGACTTGGTACATTGTTCTGGTGCAAAGAAGAAAAGGAGAAACGAAGAGGGAAAGAGGGAAGATGAAGAGGCACAAGGGTTTAGAGGGAAGGGATAGCTTCTCTCTCTAAAAATAAGACCTAATATTGTTGTTACTCTTGTTGTTTCTCCCTACTGTCTTCCACTCCGTAGTAAACTTCACAATGGACTTCACTTGCTAAGGCTAATCTTCACTTGCCCAAACTAAACTACCCTATTAAAATTCTATAGTTACAATCTCAACCTATCCAAGAAAAATCTGTCCGGTGCCAAGGCCCCTAGTTAAGTTGATTTCAAGTAAGAATCCCCTATGAACTAAAAGTTAATTCGTTCTAGTCTTACATGTCAATATCAAGTACAATTTATTTCTCTACCTAAGAGACTTGTAGTTATCAATGATTATATGTTATAATTAAAGTGATCAAGGAAAACAAAAACAGATGAGCCATAAATCAAAGTAAAGAATCTATCTCTCAAAAGTAGAATGCATATTTCACCTTAAAAATAATGAACTTCTGCTGAAGCTGAGTTTTGAAGCAAAAACTCAACTATTAACTTGG
The DNA here is from genome assembly GCA_022829125.1 of Lathyrus tuberosus. Classification (NCBI taxonomy): domain Eukaryota; kingdom Viridiplantae; phylum Streptophyta; class Magnoliopsida; order Fabales; family Fabaceae; genus Lathyrus; species Lathyrus tuberosus. The sequence continues at coordinate 1,381,646 of JALAZF010000699.1, read as the reverse complement.
CAACTTCTTCCTTTGACACAGCATGCAGTTGCGCTAAATTTCTCTTTACCAGTGCCTTGGATAAACAACCATTTTTTTTCATTTTTACTCTCAATTTCTTCAAGTTATGCAAGGAATGGAGTTTGACCTTCAATAAATCAGGAAGTGAGGCAAGAACCTAAGCAATAAAGAGTGAATTATCAATTTAATGAAGGAAAGAAAGTAAAATATCAAAACATGTGAATATAAAAGAACATCAAGATGCGCAAGGGCTACAAACCAAACTAAACTAAGAATTTGAAGTACATTAATCAATATTATATGTAACATACTTGCATATTCTATAGAGGTATACGTGTAAAGTATGAGAAGAGACAGTCAAAATTTTGATATTAGCAAGCTCTAGCAACCAGCTAAGTAGAATTGAAGGAACCTTAGTAAAATTCAACCATATATCTACATCAATCTTTATTTGCTCAACAGAACTAAGGTGGCTCCCATATAAAATTTGAATAGGAACGCCAGTAAAAGAAAAATTACGAAGACTTGGAGTAGATAGCTCAATTGTGTTCATGTTCTTAGATTTAAATTGAGTTTCTACGCTGGCCGGGAGCCTCCACATACCATGAAACCATACCCCTAACATGTATCCGTCGAGCAGGAACTTTTGAACCATCTCTGCCAACCCTTGTGGACTTACTAGGTTCTAGGTTCAGCCTAGGACACAGCGGTTAGAGAAACCTTTTCATAGTAGGAAGGACCATAGCATGGATCAATGATCAGAGGATTTCTGTTACACAAGATCCTCAAAGAGGCAAGTGTAGAGCATACTTTCATCTCTTTGGAGTACCTATGGATAGAAAATAAGAATTTAAGCTTTCAGAGAGAAGAGAAATGTTTAGAACATGTTTAGACTGAAAGCACACATTTTATTGTATTTCAACTTGTGAAAATATGATACAAGAGCTTCCCTTATATAGGAAAAGAGAAGCGTAGAAAGCAAGCCAGCACTCAGCAAACAAAGACATGTTACACACTAGTGGCCGACATACTAATTGCCACTTTTGACTTAAAACAGAAAAGATAAATACAATACTAGTGGCAGACACACTAATTGCCACTTTCTGACTAAAATAAAGATAAGATAAGCTTATCCGGTCCCGCCACTAAGCATGATGGAGCATCCTTCAATAGTGGAAGACAAACTTTTGATTTATCACAGATTGTGATAAGATTTTGGTCCCACGCGTCACATTATTTTTTGATAATTGGCTCATGTGATGGTGACATGTTTGGATCAGAGTATTCTCCTTCTGAGAGTTTGTTTGTCATATAGTATGACTCATACTCACAGCTGTCCCTTATCATATCTTCGTACCGATTCTGTGCATAGTACTCTGGATCAATGTGGGCTGAGTATAGTGCTATGTCTTCAAGAGTATCTTCGTCAAGATCATGTGGGAGTGGAGGATAGAGTGATGACTCATCCTGCATGCTGTCTTCAGTCATATCTTCATCGTTGATTCTTTGATCATCCCTTTGAACAAATTCACGAAAACTCATTTCTGCAAGTTGTTCCTCAATGTTCATCTGAGATGCATCATTGTTGACCCTTGAGCTTTCTCCAACCTCATGTGTCGACCAAGTTGTCCATGGAGGTTTCCAACAGTGAGGATCAGGTTTATCTGGTAGCTTTACAGCTTGCCATTGCAGAGGAAGGTTTCCATGACTAATACAAGTTGTAGTGACTGGACCTTTAACAGGATCATAAAGATTAATTAAATTAACATAATCCATTAAAGCTTTTAATCCTTCCAGGCTTGTGGGATAATCATCAATGGTTTCCCAAACATTAATGTAACTCTTGCAAACTAGAAGTTGGGTTCTAGGATCAGTTTGATATGGACGATGGAGGATGTACACTGTTTTGCAGTTGCTTCGAGCTTCCACAGTTGGGCACCATTCATTAAGATCATTAACGGCTAGGCTGAGATTTTCTCTCCACCAGTTTAACGGAGAAAACCATTCTAGGGCATTCCATATCAAAGACTTGTGCTTTCTAGGGTTCATCAGATGTTCATACATAGCAATGGTAGGAATAAGGACTGGCATAGCGTATAAGCTTGTAGCACACCAAAGATACCATAGTTGATTTTTTGTAAATCTGAAAGCAGGGTTTATCAGAAATGGTAAATGGAAAGGAGTATCTGGGAAGAAAGGTGTATGGTCAGGAAGAGGCTTCTTTCTAATGATTTTGAAGAGAAAGTAAAAAAGGTTATTCCTGGCATATTCTTTCAGCTGAGATACGGAGAAGGAGTGGTTGACTCTTGGAGGAAAGTTCATGGTGACCGAGGCATTGGATGGAATAGGACGAACCATTAAGATTAATGGGAAGGTATGCCTAGAGGTGATGACTTGGATGGGTTTCATGGGTCTGGATAATAGATCCGGGATCACATTCTGGGTTCCTTTGATGTGTTTCACTGTGAAATCATATCTAGAGAACCAATCCTTAAGCCTCAATGTCTGTGGATCTGGAGGCATCTTATTTTTGAATTCCAGAATCTTAGGAAAGGACGAGTTGTCCATCTGGACCTCGAAGTGGTAACCTCTGAGGTGGAAGTCAAACTTCTGGATTCCCATCTTTACTGCAAGTGCTTCTTTGTAAGTGGTGTGGTAACGCTTTTCTGCATCTTTGAACTGACCACTGGCGTGGCCACAATAGTATTTCTTGCCACCTATTTCTTCAATCAGAACTGCTCCCCAATAGTGGTCACTTGCATCAGTCTGGAGGACTCGTTTCCCTTCTCCAGGGATTTTTAGATCAGGAGGAGATTGGGCTATTTCTTTCAAAGCTCTTACAGCTTTGGTTTGTTCTTCTCCCCATGGTGGTGGTTTCTTCTTCAGCAATAGAGACAGGGCACTGGTGTATCTGGCAAGTCTGGGAATGAAGTCTCTGATATAATTGATTATACCGAGAAATTGCTGAATCTGTTTGACTGTGAGATTTTCATCTGGAAAGTTTAATAATTCTTGAGCAATGTGAGGTTGAGAGCGATACTTTCCATTAGAGAAATGCATTCCTAAGAAGTCAATCTCAGTTTGGCCCAATTGACTCTTCTTCTCAGAAAGCATTATTCCATGTTGTTGGGCTAACTTATGGAACTGGCCTAATAATTGTTTGTGAGTCTTCTCGTCTTTGGAGAATAGTAACACATCATCAATGTAGATGAGAGCACTATGGAGAATGGGCTCAAATATCTTTGTCATGGCCTTTTGGAATAGTGATGGGGCAACCTTAAGCCCAAAAGTTAGAACAGCCCATTGGTATTGGGCATTAGGTATGCAAAAGGCTGTTTTTGGACGATCCTTTGGGTCGATACCCAATTGCCAAAAACCTGACTTTAAGTCAAACTTTGAATAGATCTGGGCGTCCTTGATGAACACGTTCAGAGATGCAGCCTTAGGAATATGGAACTTATCATCTTGAGGAAGTGGTTCAGAGGCTTGTAATCGATTACAAGTCTTTTCTTTCCTCTGACTTTTTCAGATCTTTTTTCAACATAGAAGGCTTGGCAAGCCCACTCAGATTTCGTGGGTTCTATCAGCCCTTGTTTGAGCAGCTGGCTGCATTCTTCTCTTGCCAAGGCATAATCAGAAGGACTCATTCCAGGATGAGTGGCCTTTGTTGGATTAATATCTTCATTAAGCTTGAATGGAAGTTGGACAAAGAAGTCCTTGTTCTTCCATAAGGGTTCTGGATGAAGGAACTTCTCATGGCTATCCGCACAGAGCTTGAGAAGCTTTGACTTAATCTCTTCATATCCCGTAGGAACATTTGACAAGGAATACAGCTTCATGATCTGAGAGAATGGTCAGAATTCTCTCTTGTACTTGATTCCAGTGGCAAGGATTTGGAGTTTCTCGGCTGCCACATAAACATCCATTCCAATGACAATGTCTTTGGCTGGAAGTTTTGTTCCTATGACCTGTGTCCAGATAATGCAGTATGGGAAGAACTTGATTCCTATCTTGTTCTTCGTTATCAAGTTCGTTGTAAAGGTCTCTCCATCTGCTGCCATAAAATAAGCTTTATGATCTTTCCATAATTCCATTGGCAAGATGTCGGGATTCATCATCGTAATTTGTGCTCCAGTGTCCATGTATGCCATGACCTTCTTAGGTCGTGAGAATTTTGCAGCTAGAACATGGATTTCTACACAGGGTAAAGGAGGAGTATGAAGAGAGCTTCCTATTTCCTTGTAAGAGTAAACAGGGACAAAATCTTCACCTCCTGAATCTGAGAGGGAGGTTCCTTCAGACGAGTAGTCTTGAAGGGCGAAGACTGTTTCTTCGTCAGCTGAGCTTTGTTCAGAGTAAACTGATTCCAGGTCTCCTTCGACAGGATGAAGGGAGTTGATCAGTTTAGCAGCCTTGTGTTTATTGTTAGGACATTCTTTAGAGTAATGTCCTTTTTGTCCGCAGATGAAACATCTTTGGGATTTTCCCTTTCCACGAAAGGGTTTCTTCTTGAAGAACTTGACCCCTTTTTTCTTCTTTCTTTTGTAATCCTTGAAGGATTTGTATTTCTGTTTATGATGTTTCTTTCTGGTGGGGCAGCTACACTTCTTGTCTTTGCATTTAATCTCCAGATAAGACTTCTTACAAGCCTTGTTGTACTTGGACTTTTGGCTAAGGACTTCTGAAAATTGTTGATGAAGTCTGCATAGTTTATCTAGAGCTTCTAGCGTCATCTGATGGATTTGTCCAACACTCATGGAGGGAATGTCTTTCTGTGCTGCAGCTATCATTTTGTGGAGTTCAGGTTGAATCTCCTGGGGCAAATATGCTACGTAAGTGTTCTTGAGGCTGGTATCATTAAAACCATTTAGAGCATAGAATCTCTTAAGCATCCTATGATAATGCTTATCTATGTCCTTGGTTTTGAGAGAACAACATTTCATCTCAAAGAACTCTTGTCTGTACTTCTTGTTGTGGATGTCAATATCTCCAATGAATACTTGATGTATGACACCGAGGAGATTGGATGTAGTGTGTAAGCGGTGTAACTCATCCTGTTTGACAGCTCCAAGATTAATGTACCATTCTTTCATTGTTCCTGTCATGCGGCAACAGAATTCTTCGATTACTTTGTAGGGATCAGCAGTGGTTTTCATCAATTGTGTGTCGAGCCAAGCACCAAAGTCCAGGATCCTTTTTCTCCATTTACTGGGTGGTATATCGTCAATGGTGAACCAAGGTCCACCCGTGGATTTGGTCTTTTCAGCTTCTGGAGTTTCCTGAGAGGATTCTTCAAAGAAGGTATCTTCCTCCTTTATGTTAGCCATAAAGAGCTTCGGAATAAGATCCTTTTCTGGTTCAGTTCCTAGAGATTCGTTCTCTAGGGACATCGTCTGTTGTGTCTCATCAGAGTCTGTGCTTGGATAGAGCTAGTCTTCATTGTCTCTAAACCAATTGTTACTTCTGGGTGTAGAAGGTTCCGTGGCCAATTGATCTTCTTCTTGTGATGTTGAAGTGTCAGCGACGGACTAGTTGTCTGGAGAAGATTCATTCTTTGTTGTGATGGCCAAGGCTTCATAGGTTTTGTCAGGATTCTCTTCATTCCTTGGGAATGCAGTAAGAGGTGTTTCAGGAACATCCTGAGAGTCTGATGATGAAGTGCTCATTCGAGTAGTATGTCTTTTGGATCTCGAAGTTGAGGTTTCTTGGGGCTTGGTAAACCTTAACTTTCTAGCTTCTGATGACCAGTACTTTTTTGGTGGAGCAGTTAGGAAGCCAGATAAGTCAGGCTGGGCTGGCCTAGTTGGAGAAGCAGTTAGGAAGCCAGATAGATCCGGTTCTGAGGGTCTGGCTGGTCTTGAGTAATAAGAAGGATAAGCGGGGATGCCATGGAATGATTCCTGGGCAGGCTTTTCCTCTTGCTTATGAGTTCTCCTAACATATTCTTCTATCTCTCTAATCTGAGCTTGCAGATTGTTCATTTCTCTCTCCTTTTTTGTGAAGTCATAACTGAAGACTTCTGCGCCATGGATATGGCTGAGTTCTTGGTCTAAGGAGGCCACCTGAGCTTTGAGAGATTTGTAGCTTCATCTTAACTTCGTGGAAAATCCCTTGAGATACTCTTCTGTGTCTCTAGTAATCTTGTCCATCTTTTTGTCAAGATTCTGGAGCATCTCGTTTTGTGCCACCATGTTCTCGGATTGCCAGTTGAGAACTTCTTCGGCCTGGGTCAAAGGCTTCATTCTCCCATCAGCTTGAACTTCAGAGGGATTGATGAACGACTTCGATGTCCTATTGGTGATAGGATCTATTTTCCTTTCTAGCGGAGGAAAATGCTGGCCATACTCTGGTGTAGTGGCTGTATACATGAAGCAAGGGATTGGTTGCGTTTGTTGAGGAGGTTCTGCTGATCTGCAATGGTCCTTGGGAGACCATGATACTAAAGTGGGATCATCAGGAGGCAGAAGTCCTTCCTTTCTTAGGATTGCAAGTCCTTCCTCATAGATAGACAATGGCTTCTTCTTTTCATGGATTCCAATCCATGGGCCATCTTCAGGGTCTGATCTTCTTTGAGGAGGAGGTTGTGGTTTGCATGCTCCTTTCTTCTTAGGCTTTGGGCGAATGATATCTCTGTCGATATCATCGTTATGCATCCAACAGTCGCAATCAGGGTCGCATTTGGAGGGATCAACATCCCATATGAAGTGTCCTTTTATCTTGTCCGTATAGATGGGTTTAGCATCTGATGTAACGGCATGAATAGGGCACCAGGTTTCTTCAAGAGCAGGTCTGATCATCATTGTTTGAAAGATCTGGGAAGACGAGCTGGATTCTTCCTCAGGTTTCTTGAAGATAGTCTTAACCGTCTTGTCTGGGTATCTTTTGAAAGAAACCTCTTGGGACTGGATTGGTCTTCTATCTGCATGGAGTCTTTCATAGTTAGTCATCCATTCTAGAGGAATAAGATGAGCTAACTCTTTTCTGTCAATCTTCCTGGGGATCTGAACGATTGAGGGTACTTCTTCTCTGCCGGCCATAACCAACAAGGAATCGGAAGAGCAACCTGTAGTGGGAAGATCTATGGCATGGTTCTGCAGACGGTAGATGATCTGGTGGTGAAGAGTAGCCACCATAGCTTCAGGGACTTGGTCGGATCCAGTGATCTGAATCTGAACTTTTAATCTGGTAGACAAGGTACTGTCACTGAGACTGACGTTGTAGTTGGGATACACCGTAAGAACAACACTTCCAGCATGAAGTGAGGTTAGCACAGTTCCTATAACGGCGTTCTCATAATTAAGATAGCTAGAGTCTAGCAAAGCTATCTTGGCAAAGACTGGTTGATTCTTCCTTCCATGTAGTGAAAGGATCAGTCGGACAGCTCCAAAGTGGAGAGTTGTGTAACCTTCACGTTTCCACCCGTTGATGAGATCTTGGGAGATCTCCAGATCTACGTATTGTTCTTGGTTAGTAGCCTAGAGGCTACACTGATCTAGTCTTGACGTCTGGATGTACTCCTTGACGGTGTTGGGTCTGTTTGTAGATATGAGGGTTCTGATGGATCTCGTGAGGGAATTATTTCTTCTGAATATATTGTAAGGATTCAGAAGTGGAGGAATAGTCTCAGCGATCTGAGCATCTTCCGGGACATAGGAATATTCTATAAGGTTTTCTATTTTATTAGAGAGAGTCTTTTTTCAGAGTTTGGGAAGCGAGAGGGATGAGGTAGTTACAATAGGTTTAGTGTTTGTAGTTTCAGTTGTCTCCATGATAAACTGGCTTTGTTGACAAGTGTTGTACTTGATATGCATAGGTTTTGTTCACCTAGAATATCAAAACATGAAATCTTCAACCTAATTAACCTGGGACATGACCAGAAAGGTTCGGTTCCACCACAAAAGGTGACAAATGCTATATCCAATTTGGTCAATGATGGCAAATTGAGAGAATTTGGAAATAATATTTCATGTTTATTGTAATGTTCATGATGTTCAGTTGAAACGTAAAAGACAAGAGAGGTTAAAGTATGACAAGAAAATAAGCAAGATGGAAAGTGTTGAATATCATAATCGAGCAAGAGATCTAAGTGCTTGACATTATGTGAAACCGCGTATTTCAAAATCATTTCGAATAGGCAAGACTCTATAGCCATGCTATGTTTAGGAGACAAAGACAAAGACGACAATTCAAGAGTATGCAGTGCTGTTCCTTGATCGCGAAGAGACAAAAGTTGGGATACGAATTTGGTGAAAACTTCAAGATTCTTAAACTGTTCAGAATCTAATAAAAGAACGTAAGATTGTTTCCAAAGGTTCTTCCATCTTGTAGACAAAATACAAGTTTGAACAGTGTATTGAGTTGTTTCCAAAAAAGACAGAATGTGAAGTAGAACACTATCAGGTAAATCACTTAGCCTGTCTTTCTCGATGATTCTTTCAGTTGACATGGAAAACTCAAAAAACTGTGAAGAATAAGATTTGTAAGTGTAAAGAAAATTGTGATAACGAAATCATTATTAGAGGAAAAGAGAAAGAAAAAATACCTGCGTCGCTGTTGAGTTGTGAATTGGAATGCCGCAAAGAAAGAAGAAATCACACTAATAATTTAGGTTTAAGCTCTTTGAGGATTTGTGTTGCTCATACAAATTCAGACTATGTGGATAGTTCAGTTGTTTGATGAAAGTCGGATACAAATTCATGTATTTAACCTAGTTACGTAAATAAAAAAGGTTAAACCTAGGTTTAGAAAACTTGTGTTCCATTTATTTGTTTTTTATATATATTTTTTTTCAAAAAAAGTCAGCTATATATTTTTAATTTATTTTGAAAAATATGAATATTTTCAATATCATATTTATTATTTGAAAATTTTGTAATATTAGTATTTATATAAATTTGATTTCATCATTAAATTCAATTGTGCAAACACTTGTAATAGTTTTAAAAAATATGTAAATAAAATATTGAATATGTTAAATGTTGCAAACTAATTTTAAATAAATCAAAATCTTTTAAATTAAAGTTAAATATTATTGGATTTATATGAATGCCGTTTTATTAATTATGTTCGGATTGGTTCGAATTTTTTATTGATTTTTCAAAAGTAAATAAAATTTAATTTGCAAAAGCAAATAAAATCGAACTAACATGTATACATAAATGGTAGAAGGAGAAAATATTAACATAACTACTACACTTTTAAAAAACTAAAAATTCTAGAGAGAGAAGCTCCTCCTTCTCGCTAACTTTGTCCACCGGTTTTCAGCTCTCAGGCTCTCATTCTCGCCGGATTTTTTTGCCACTCAAGACATCATGTATCAGGTCCACTGATACACAGGCGTTCTTCCATTTCCGATTGGGTGTCCTGGGATTCTGAGCTTGGCGGTTGGATTGGTGCCTGTTTGATTCATTAGGGTTTGGTTTAAAGTTCTAGTCTTCGGGCTAGGGACCTTCCTCCCTGTGGGTCAGCTTACAGTCGCCTCTCCTTCGTCGGCTTTCTGAATCTTGCACGGTCCCCGTCCCTTTTGGGTGGCGCGTTCTGTCAGCTGTGTTCCTTCGTGAATCTTGAAGTCGCCCCAATGTCGTTACACAATACTAGAGACCCCAATTCGAAATGGGTGGAGGTCAGGAAGAAGAAGATTAGAAACCACATTCAAGTAAGAACTTCGATTTGGAAAAACATCTCAGGTAAATCCACAGAAAATGATATTCGAGAAGCCTCTTCTTTCTTCTTTACGGAATTTCCAGATTCGTATGAAGCTAAGCAAATGTATGACATTTTCAAGGAATATGGAGACATTCTTGAGGTTATTATTCCTGGAAGACTTGATATAAGAGGAAAACGATTCGGCTTCGTTAGGTTTAAAAGGATTGTCGATGAACATCTTTTTGCCATTAAACTTGACAACATTGTCATTAATGGCAATAAGATGTTCGTTAATTTACCAAGATTCCGGAGAAACATTTCGATTTCAAGAAACGACATCCCTAACAAGTATTGGAATCAGACTGGTTGGAGTGGTGGTAGCCATGCTAATGGAGCTGCAGCTAGGCACGTAGACAAGAGTAAGAGTGGAAACAGATTATCCTATGCCCAGGTCACTAATGGAATTCAGCGCAATCTGCCGTTTCGTTCGAACCAAGTTCTCATTGGGGATAAACCAAATTCTGCCCACCTCAGCTTTATAGTTAGCAAGGAAGAAGTTGAAAGGTTTGAGCAAGCTTTCACGGGGGTTTTGGAAATACCGGGCTCTGTCGTCGAAGTATCTGAAGCTTTACAAATGGAAGGATTTTTTAACATCAGAATCACTCCTTTGGGGCGAATCTTTGTCTCCTTGAAGAAGATAACCCGGGTGATATCAAGAGGTTGATTGAAGACGATCCTAACTGGATAGCTAAATGGTTTTCTGAGGTCCGTCCTTGGTCACCCGAGGATGTTGATCAGGAACGACTCACCTGGATCAAGATTTTTGGGTTACCTTGCCACGTTTGGGGAGAAAAATTTTTCAAATTCCTCGCAGCTACCACTGGAGTTTTTGTGAAGATGGACGAGGATACTAGAAAACAGTCTCACTTTGACGTAGCTAGAATTCTGATACGTACTATGTTTGCTATGAACCTTAATGAAGTAATCAATGTGGAAGTGAATGAAAGCACATATAGGATTAAGATAGTTGAAGACTCCTTTGGTTCGTTTGTGACTGAGAGTGTGAGAAACAAAAGATCCTATTTCGAAGAAGATAGTTCAGATGTCATGGCCTCCGATTCTGAAATAGACTCTGGGCAAGTATTGGGTGGGGAAAGTTGGGTGGAGACATCCAAGGTTATCAGTTCTCAGTCTAATTCCTCTGCATCGGTGTCCCAGGATTTGGGAGGTAAGCAGTCTTAGAAGCTCTGCCAAAGATTCTAAAATTCGGTCTGGTGACTTGAGGGAGGATGGCCAGTTGAAGTTACCTGTTCAAGAGTTGGGGTGTCGTCAAACTGTTGTTGATAGGGAACATACCAGTCCACCACAGTCATTCGAGCTAGCTTTAAAAAAGAGTAACGATTGTGTACAGGCTGATGGTTGTGAAGAGGTAGTGGCTGATAAGAGTGTTGAAGGCGAAACTGTAACGCCCCAGTTTTGCCAGTTTTGTTTGTTGAGTCCTTTTTGATTATTTTATTATTATTTTATTTTATTCTCGACTTTTATGCGAAAATATGTTATTTTTCGTCGTGATTATATTTTATCGCGTTTTGGGAACATTTGCGGGATATTTGAGTGTGGGGGTATTTTGGACATTTCATAGATATTTTTACTAAGTTAGTAAGAAAGAAAAGAAAATAGAAAAGAAAAGGGAAAGAAAAATAGAGAGAAAGAAAGAAGAAAGAAGGAAAAAGAGAAGAAAAGAGGAGAAGAGAGAAAATTGGAGAAAGAGTGGAAAAATCATCAAGAACAATTTCTAGGAATCGATTAATCGGGTAAGGGTGCGAAACTCGATTATTCTATGATTGTATACGATTATGTATGTGTTTTGTTGTTGTTTTTTTTGGATTGATTTGGAGAATATTAGTGAAACCTAGATTGTGTAAAAATTGATTAGAAATGAATTTGATTGTGGTAAAAATCTTGTCGAGTGCATTGTTGATTGTTCATACATGTTTGTGGTATGCTATTACACTTCAAATTGCTGTTTTTCTGAGTTTTAGGTGAAGAAATTGGTTGATGTTGGGTTGGAAAACGCAGAAATTGTTCTGCAGAATTTTTCTGGGTATGCTCTGGCCATACGCGTAAGGGGCATGTCCATACGCGTATGAGCCAAGGCGATACGCGTATCATTGGCTTGTTTTTGGGCCAATACGCGTATGAATCTTGGCATTACGCGTAACATGGGCGAGCCATGGGCCAATACGCGTATGGGTTTTGGAACGAGGAATTTGTGAAGGAAATGGGTTCTGTCCGTACGCGTATGGACATGTGTGATACGCGTATGGACAGGAGAATGTCAAAAATGTGATTTTTCAAAAATGTGTTTTCGGTTTTGTCCGTAACTTTGGTTCCGATTATCCGATTTTTGCATTCTTGGTGTCGTTGGAAAGGTATCGAACTGTACTTTGTGAATATGAGGTTTTGAGAATCGTTAGCCGATTAAATTTGGTCGGAAAATGTGAATAGTGTCGAATCTCGACTTTTGTCGTTTTTAATAGTGCGTATTTGACTTGTATTGTGTTATATGTTTGTGCTTTGGATGTGTATGCCTTATGTGCTGTTGTGATGACGATTTGTGGCCGAGAGGCAAGAAAATGCTAAGTGTGGTATATTGGTGTTTGTGGCCATTTTGGGCAATTGTGTGCATTACTTTGTGTGCACTTGAAATACATGAATATTGTTGATGCATGAGTATTTGATGTTGGCATGAGTCATTAATGTGTCAAGTATCATGATATGTATTCTTGCATGGGAAGATTCATAGATGAATCAGTTTTATAGTCTTACGCCATGAAATATTGGTAGAAGCGATTAATCCCAATTGATTGTGCGCCCTGAAATACTGGTAGAAAGCAATCGGATTGTGCGCCCTGAAATACTGGTAGAAAGCAATCCATAAACGTCGTTCGCCCTGAAATATTGGTTTATAGCGACGGGGAACATCGTAGGCCCGACGGGGAGTTACTCTATGTAACGAGCGATGATTCCAAGAGTTCCTGGGGGACTAATGAATTACAAGATTTGAAGTCGGTACCGCATGGCATGTGCATAGAGTCGTTGTGTCGGTCTATGTGCATTGCATAAATCATGAGTAATTGTGCTTGGAACGTGTTTGATTGTATTGTGAATGATTGATGTGATGTGGTATACGATAAGTGAGAATTGTACCGTGTGATATTGTATGCGACTGTTGAGCATTTGTGGTGAGAATGTGTTGCTTGTGTATTTTTGTGTTAATATATATAATTTTATGCAATTATATTATGGTTGTTTTTCTCACCCTTCTGCTGTTTTATAACGCTCTATGAGGCGTTGCAGATTAGGTTTGCTGGAGGTATTCTTTTTGTGAAGCTTTGCATCTTCATTATTTTGGTCGGTCGGCTCTGATATGTGACTCCGGGTAGTTAGGGTGGCCGCGTGCTATTGTTTTGTATATCTGATGATATATTATATTTTGGTTGTACATATGCTACTTGATGTATGACAAACTGTTTATATGTGTATATGTTAATCAGATTTTAGATTTTCCGTTTTATTTCTAATTTCTGAAAAGTGGGTGTAAGGAACGAAGTTTCCTCTGTATGATTGCTACCCCACAGTTGCATATCATTATGGGCAGGTGTTGCATGTTATGTGTATATTTTGGTTACGTTGATGGGATGTCTCCTTTCTATGCCGTGTTTTCAAATGTACTCTGATCAATTTTTGAATTTTTCTTTTAACTGCTTTAAATGCATGCTAATTGGGGGTATTAGATTGGGGGCGTCACATTAAGTGGTATCAGAGCAGTTTGTGTCAGTTTGTGTCAGTTGTGGTTGTTGTGTCTGGCATATTGGGCGAGTTACGTTGGACGAGTTGTTGTTTAACCATAATTTGTTATCATTGGAAACGTTCAGATTATGGCTGGAAGACGTGATGCTGCTATGACTGCGGCCATGCAAGCTATGGCGCAGGCGATGCAGAATTTACCGAATGCTGCGGCGGACGAGGAGTCGCGTAGTATGGATAAGTTTCAGAAGAATAACCCACCGAGCTTCAATGGTACTCATGATCCTGAGGGAGCACAGTTTTGGCTGAAGAAGATTGAGAAGATCTTCCGTTTCATTAAGTGTTCCGAGGATCAGAAAGTGCAGTTTGGTACTCATGTGCTGGAAAAGGAAGCTGAAGATTGGTGGATAAATGCTTCTCAGAGGTTTGAGGAGGATGAAATAGTGGTTACGTGGGCTGTGTTCAAAGATGCTTTTCTCGAAAAGTATTTTCCGGAAGATGAGAGAGGTAAGAAGGAAATTGAATTTCTTGAACTGAAACAGGATAATTCCTCTGTTGCGGATTATGCTGCTAAGTTTGAGGAACTTGTGAAGTTCTGTCCTAATTATAATACAGCGGGTTCAGAGAGGTCGAAGTGTTTGAAGTTTGTGAATGGCTTGAGGCCAGAAATCAAGCAGGGTATCGGTTATCAGGAGATAAGACAGTTTTCAGTGTTAGTGAACAAGAGTCGGATCTTTGATGAGGATAGCAAAGCACGTGCTACTCATTACAAGAATCTGAATGATAAGAAAGGAAAGGGGCAGTTCAGAGGTAGGCCTTATGTCACCCCTGTTGACAAAGGGAAACAGAAGTTTGCTTTTGATAGGAAGCCTAGTGGTGGAGGAATGAATTCTGCTGTGAAATGTTACAATTGTGGTGGTTTAGGACATCGTATATCGGAATGTAAGAGGAAAATGAATAATGTGGATATGTGTGCTAGTTGTGGTTTGAAAGGTCATGTGGCTGCTGATTGTAGGAGGAAGAATGGAGTTACATGTTATAATTGTGGGGAAGTTGGTCATGTTAGTACAAGGTGTACGAAACCAAGACAGGCTCAACCTGGAGGAAAAGTGTTTGCACTAGCAGGAACTCAGACCTCGAATGCAGATCGTTTGATTAGAGGTACTTGCTTTATTAATAATACGCCTTTAATTGCTATTATTGATACTGGAGCGACTCATTCGTTTATTTCGTCTGAGTGCGCGAAGAGTTTGAATCTTGTGTTGTCTGTGATGGGTGTTGAGATGGTTATTGATACTCCAGCGATGGGATCAGTAACTACTTCTATGGTTTGTCTAAATTGTCCTTTAGCCATTTATGGTAAAGATTTTGTGATGGATTTGGTGTGTTTACCATTGGAAGGGTTAGATGTGGTGTTGGGAATGAACTGGTTACAATTTAATCGGGTTCACATTGATTGTTATCATAAGCTAGTAAGGTTTCCTTCTCTGGAGGAAGACGAAGACTCGAGTTTCTTATCTACCAAAGAGTTGAAGAGACTTTTGGCGGATGAGGCTCAGTTGTTCGGTGTGTTTGCATCGTTGTCGGTGGAGAGTAAAGTTTCTCTTGAGGTGTTTCCTGTTGTGTGTGATTTTCCTGAGGTATTTCCTGAAGATATTTCAGATGTACCGCCGGAGAGAGAGGTGGAATTCTCGATAGATCTAGTCCCTGGTACTAGACCTGTTTCTATGGCACCTTATCGAATGTCGGCATCTGAATTGGTGGAGTTGAAAAAGCAGTTGAATGACTTACTGGAAAAGAGGTTCGTAAGACCAAGTGTTTCTCCTTGGGGTGCTCCAGTTTTGTTGGTGAAAAAGAAAGATGGGAGTATGCGATTATGTATTGATTATCGCCAGTTGAATAAAGTGACGATTAAGAACAAATATCCGCTTCCAAGGATTGATGATCTGATGGATCAGTTGGTTGGTGCTTGTGTATTTAGTAAGATTGACTTGAGATCGGGGTACCATCAGATAAGGGTGAAAGAAGAAGATATTCAGAAGACGGCCTTTAGGACACGCTACGGGCATTACGAGTTTGCTGTGATGCCGTTCGGGGTTTCTAATGCGCCTGGTGTGTTCATGGAATACATGAATCGGATTTTCCACGAGCATTTGGATCGTTTTGTGGTGGTGTTTATTGATGATATTTTAATCTATTCTAAGTCTCGTGAGGAACATGCAGAGCATTTACGTATTGTTTTGCAGGTTTTGAGAGAAAGGAAGCTTTTTGCCAAATTGTCCAAGTGTGAATTTTGGTTGTCGGAGGTGAGTTTTCTCGGGCACGTGATTTCAGGTAATGGTATTGCTGTGGATCCATCTAAAGTAGAAGCAGTTCTACAATGGGAGGCTCCTAGATCCGTTACTGAAATTCGAAGCTTTTTGGGTTTGGCTGGTTATTATCGGAGGTTCATTGAAGGTTTTTCCAAGCTAGCATTACCTTTGACGCAGTTGACTTGTAAGGGCAAAGCGTTCATTTGGGATATTCAGTGTGAAGAGAGTTTTTGTGAGCTGAAGAGAAGATTGACGACAGCTCCGATTCTTATTTTACCTAATCCTAATGAACCATTCGTTGTGTATTGTGATGCTTCTTTAATTGGTTTGGGTGGTGTTTTGATGCAGGAAGGTAAAGTTGTAGCTTATGCTTCAAGGCAATTAAGAGTTCATGAGAAAAACTATCCTACTCATGATCTTGAATTAGCTGCTGTGGTTTTTGTGTTAAAGATTTGGAGACACTATCTCTATGGTGCGAGGTTCGAAGTCTTTAGTGATCATAAAAGCTTGAAATATCTATTTGATCAGAAAGAGTTGAACATGAGGCAACGGAGATGGTTGGAATTCTTGAAAGACTACGACTTTGGCTTGAATTACCATCCTGGTAAAGCTAATGTGGTAGCCGATGCATTGAGCCGTAAGTCTTTGCATATGTCCGCATTGATGGCGAAAGAGTGGGAACTTTTGGAATCATTTAGAGACTTGAGTTTAGTTTGCGAAGTGACATCGGTGAGTGTGAGACTTGGTATGTTGAAAGTTACGAATGAGTTTTTGTTGTCGATTTGTGAGAAACAAAAGCTGGATTTGAAATTTGTTGATTTGATGATGAACGAGAATGAGGATTTCAAGGTTGATAAGTTTGGCGTTTTGAGATTTCGTGATCGTATTTGTATTCCTGACGATGCGGAGTTGAAAAGAATGATTTTGGAGGAAGGACACCGGAGTATTTTAAGTATTCATCCCGGAGCGAATAAAATGTACCAAGATTTGAGGAAGATTTTCTGGTGGTCTGGTTTGAAAAGAGATGTGGCTCAATTTGTTTATGCTTGTTTAACTTGTCAGAAATCGAAAGTGGAACATTTGAGGCCTAGTGGTTTGTTGCAACCATTAGACATTCCTGAGTGGAAATGGGATAGCATTTCGATGGATTTTGTAACGGGGTTACCGAATACTCAGCGAGGGCATAATGCTATTTGGGTGATTGTGGATAGGCTGACTAAATCGGCGCATTTCATTCCGATTGACATCAGTTTTTCTTTGGAGAGGTTAGCTGAGATTTATGTCGGTGTGGTTGTGAAATTGCATGGTGTCCCGTTGAGCATTGTTTCTGATAGAGATCCGAGGTTTACATCGAGATTTTGGGAGAGTCTACAGAAGGCTTTGGGTTCTAGATTGAAGTTGAGTTCGGCTTATCATCCGCAGACGGATGGTCAGACCGAAAGAACTATTCAGTCTTTGGAGGATTTGTTGAGATCGTGTGTTTTGGAACAAGGTGGTACGTGGGACAGTTATCTTGCTTTGGTTGAGTTCACGTACAATAACAGTTTCCATTCTAGTATTGGAATGACACCTTTTGAGGCTTTATATGGGCGAAGATGTCGAACGCCGTTGTGTTGGCACGAAACAGGTGAGAGTTCTGTGGTTGGACCGGAATTGGTGCAACAGACGACGGAAAAGGTAAAGTTTATTCGTGAGAAAA
The DNA here is from genome assembly GCA_022829125.1 of Lathyrus tuberosus. NCBI lineage: Eukaryota > Viridiplantae > Streptophyta > Magnoliopsida > Fabales > Fabaceae > Lathyrus > Lathyrus tuberosus. The sequence goes on along the minus strand of JALAZF010000699.1, from coordinate 1,364,180 downwards.
TGAAGGCTTCTCAGAGTAGGCAGAAGAGTTATCATGATAAGAGACGGAAGGATCTTGAGTTTCAAGAGGGTGATCACGTATTTCTGAGGGTTACGCCGGTTACGGGTGTTGGTCGTGCTTTGAAATCTAAGAAACTTACTCCTCGATTTATTGGTCCTTACCAGATATCTGCGAGAGTTGGTGCTGTAGCGTATCGGGTGGCGTTACCGCCGAATCTGTCGAATTTGCATGATGTGTTTCATGTTTCGCAGTTGCGGAAGTATGTTTCAGACCCTTCACATGTGATTCCTATGGACGAGGTTGAGGTAAGAGATAACCTTACGGTCGAGACTTTACCAGTTAGTATTTTGGATCGCGAGGTGAAGCGGTTGAGGGGTAAAGAGATTGCACTTGTGAAAGTGGCGTGGGGAGGCGCTGCTGATGGTAATCTGACGTGGGAGTTGGAAAGTAGGATGCGGGAGTCGTATCCAGAGTTGTTTGAATCAGGTAAGATTTTCGAGGACGAAAATTTCTAAGTGGGGGAGAATTGTAACGCCCCAGTTTTGCCAGTTTTGTTTGTTGAGTCCTTTTTGATTATTTTATTATTATTTTATTTTATTCTCGACTTTTATGCGAAAATATGTTATTTTTCGTCGTGATTATATTTTATCGCGTTTTGGGAACATTTGCGGGATATTTGAGTGTGGGGGTATTTTGGACATTTCATAGATATTTTTACTAAGTTAGTAAGAAAGAAAAGAAAATAGAAAAGAAAAGGGAAAGAAAAATAGAGAGAAAGAAAGAAGAAAGAAGGAAAAAGAGAAGAAAAGAGGAGAAGAGAGAAAATTGGAGAAAGAGTGGAAAAATCATCAAGAACAATTTCTAGGAATCGATTAATCGGGTAAGGGTGCGAAACTCGATTATTCTATGATTGTATACGATTATGTATGTGTTTTGTTGTTGTTTTTTTTGGATTGATTTGGAGAATATTAGTGAAACCTAGATTGTGTAAAAATTGATTAGAAATGAATTTGATTGTGGTAAAAATCTTGTCGAGTGCATTGTTGATTGTTCATACATGTTTGTGGTATGCTATTACACTTCAAATTGCTGTTTTTCTGAGTTTTAGGTGAAGAAATTGGTTGATGTTGGGTTGGAAAACGCAGAAATTGTTCTGCAGAATTTTTCTGGGTATGCTCTGGCCATACGCGTAAGGGGCATGTCCATACGCGTATGAGCCAAGGCGATACGCGTATCATTGGCTTGTTTTTGGGCCAATACGCGTATGAATCTTGGCATTACGCGTAACATGGGCGAGCCATGGGCCAATACGCGTATGGGTTTTGGAACGAGGAATTTGTGAAGGAAATGGGTTCTGTCCGTACGCGTATGGACATGTGTGATACGCGTATGGACAGGAGAATGTCAAAAATGTGATTTTTCAAAAATGTGTTTTCGGTTTTGTCCGTAACTTTGGTTCCGATTATCCGATTTTTGCATTCTTGGTGTCGTTGGAAAGGTATCGAACTGTACTTTGTGAATATGAGGTTTTGAGAATCGTTAGCCGATTAAATTTGGTCGGAAAATGTGAATAGTGTCGAATCTCGACTTTTGTCGTTTTTAATAGTGCGTATTTGACTTGTATTGTGTTATATGTTTGTGCTTTGGATGTGTATGCCTTATGTGCTGTTGTGATGACGATTTGTGGCCGAGAGGCAAGAAAATGCTAAGTGTGGTATATTGGTGTTTGTGGCCATTTTGGGCAATTGTGTGCATTACTTTGTGTGCACTTGAAATACATGAATATTGTTGATGCATGAGTATTTGATGTTGGCATGAGTCATTAATGTGTCAAGTATCATGATATGTATTCTTGCATGGGAAGATTCATAGATGAATCAGTTTTATAGTCTTACGCCATGAAATATTGGTAGAAGCGATTAATCCCAATTGATTGTGCGCCCTGAAATACTGGTAGAAAGCAATCGGATTGTGCGCCCTGAAATACTGGTAGAAAGCAATCCATAAACGTCGTTCGCCCTGAAATATTGGTTTATAGCGACGGGGAACATCGTAGGCCCGACGGGGAGTTACTCTATGTAACGAGCGATGATTCCAAGAGTTCCTGGGGGACTAATGAATTACAAGATTTGAAGTCGGTACCGCATGGCATGTGCATAGAGTCGTTGTGTCGGTCTATGTGCATTGCATAAATCATGAGTAATTGTGCTTGGAACGTGTTTGATTGTATTGTGAATGATTGATGTGATGTGGTATACGATAAGTGAGAATTGTACCGTGTGATATTGTATGCGACTGTTGAGCATTTGTGGTGAGAATGTGTTGCTTGTGTATTTTTGTGTTAATATATATAATTTTATGCAATTATATTATGGTTGTTTTTCTCACCCTTCTGCTGTTTTATAACGCTCTATGAGGCGTTGCAGATTAGGTTTGCTGGAGGTATTCTTTTTGTGAAGCTTTGCATCTTCATTATTTTGGTCGGTCGGCTCTGATATGTGACTCCGGGTAGTTAGGGTGGCCGCGTGCTATTGTTTTGTATATCTGATGATATATTATATTTTGGTTGTACATATGCTACTTGATGTATGACAAACTGTTTATATGTGTATATGTTAATCAGATTTTAGATTTTCCGTTTTATTTCTAATTTCTGAAAAGTGGGTGTAAGGAACGAAGTTTCCTCTGTATGATTGCTACCCCACAGTTGCATATCATTATGGGCAGGTGTTGCATGTTATGTGTATATTTTGGTTACGTTGATGGGATGTCTCCTTTCTATGCCGTGTTTTCAAATGTACTCTGATCAATTTTTGAATTTTTCTTTTAACTGCTTTAAATGCATGCTAATTGGGGGTATTAGATTGGGGGCGTCACAGAAACTACTCCGGATCATGTTACCTGCTCGATAGACAGAGAGAGAATAGATTCAGAGAAAGTTATTCGTGTAGGCTGTCCGTTGGTTGAAACTAAAAAGAAGAAAAAGAAAGTTATTGAAGACATTTATCAGAAAATGAAGATCCCGTTCTGCCCTTCATACTATGCCACGTTATTACGTGCAGAAAGTACCTATTCCAGAACTTCTAAGATTGGCAACCAGATTGTAGGAACTTTGCGTGACACTGAGTCTCATTCTGCTTTGGGAGTGTCTGTGTCCTTAGACAACTCTATTTCTGAATCTGGGTTTATCCAAAACAATTCGAGAATTAAGAAGAAATTGGAGAATTTACCTGCGAGGGTCTGGGACTCTATTAAGTCTCTAGGCATTGAAGCTGAGGAAGACGACGAAGTCTTCGAAGATATCTTGAGAAAGCTGGAGGCTGATGATAGGAAATCTAGGAAAGATAAGAAGGAGGCAGCAGCTGGTTTAACATGAATATAATCACATACAATATTCGAGGGTGTGGGGGGCTCATAAAGAGGAGGTTCCTGTAAAGTACTACAGATACTTTGGGCGCTAATACCTTCCCTTAGTATAACTAACCCCCGATCTCTTAGCTGTGTCTTCACATGGCGCAAAAGGTTTTTCTTCGATCTTTACCATTTCCTTTGGATAAATCAAAGCTCGGTGGTGAATTTCAAAGATTTGTGATGCAAGTTAATTAATAGCTTGTTATCTGATTCTCACCGCAACATGCGGTTTATTTCGGAAATTGTGAGGTTGCATGGTATTCCCTCTAGTATTGTTTCGGATAGAGATCCAAAGTTTACTTCAAGGTTTTGGAAAGCTTTTCAACAAGCTATGGGAACAAAGTTGTGTTTAAGTACGTCGAATCATCCGCAAACGGATGGTCAGACGGAACGGACGATACAAACGATGGAAGATATATTGAGGGCTTGTGTGCTTGAAAGTGGAGGAAATTGGATAGAACTTTTACCGTTGATTGAGTTTTCATACAACAATAGTTATCATACGAGTATTGGTATGGTTCCTTACGAGACATTATATAGAAGGAAATGTAGGACGCCATTGTGATGGACGGAAGTTGGCGAAGACCGAATTTTGGGACCCAAGATTATTTTAGAAACTACGGAAAAGATTAGGATGATCCGTGTTAAAGTTAAACAAGCACAAGATCGTCAGAAGAGTTATGCGGATAACCGTAGGAGACCTTTAGAGTTTGATGAAGGTCATAATTTAAATAAATCAAAATCTTTTAAATTAAAGTTAAATATTATTGAATTTATATGAATGCCATTTTATTAATTATGTTCGGATTGGTTCGAATTTTTTATTGATTTTTCAAAAGTATATAAAATTTAATTTGCAAAAGCAAATAAAATCGAACTAACATGTATACATAAATGGTAGAAGATTATAAAAAAAAGGTGGTTTCTTAATGCACCACCCAAGTTTCTTAGGCACCACGTGAAATTATTTTTTTGCCCCTTGATTTCGGATGTGCACATCTGAACACATCAAATTTTTAAAAAACGCAGAGCTTTTCCGGATATGCATATCCGAAAATAATTCAGATGTGCACTTCCGGAAGGATTTCTTATTAATTCGCGCCAGACGTTCTTCCTCTCCCTCATTCTTCACTTTTCAATTTCTAAAATCTCTCAAACTCTCTCAAACTCTCAAATTTTCAATCACCACAAATCTCGATTTTTTCCACTCGAGTTCGGCGCAGAGCAACTTCTACAGTGATCAACACACTCCAAATCCTCCGTATCTCATTTTAATCGGTAAGTTTTCAAATTTTAGAGATTCATTAACACATAAGGTCATTTTTCCTAATTTAGAAAATAAAACTTATATCAAATGTTTAGCTTCTGTGCCATAAATGCCAAAATGCTAATTCAAGTTAGGGCAACATGTGATTCTAGATTCACAATGGAATATTTTTTACAACTTAGGTGCTAAAGTTGATTTCAAGTAAGAATCCCCTATGAACTAAAAGTTAATTCGTTCTAGTCTTACATGTCAATATCAAGTACAATTTATTTCTCTACCTAAGAGACTTGTAGTTATCAATGATTATATGTTATAATTAAAGTGATCAAGGAAAACAAAAACAGATGAGCCATAAATCAAAGTAAGGAATCTATCTCTCAAAAGTAGAATGCATATTTCGCCTTAAAAATAACAAACTTCCGCTGAAGTTGAGTTTTGAAGCAAAAACTCAACTATTAACTTGGCAACTTCTTCCTCTGACACAGCATGCAGTTGCGCTAAATTTCTCGTTACCAGTGCCTTGGATAAACAACCATTTTTTTTCATTTTTACTCTCAATTTCTTCAAGTTATGCAAGGAATGGAGTTTGACCTTCAATAAATTAGGAAGTGAGGCAAGAGCCTAAGCAATAAAGAGTGAAAGTGAATCATGATCAATTTAATGAAGGAAGGAAAGTAAAATATCAAAACATGTGAATATAAAAGAACATCAAGATGCGCAAGGCCTACAAACCAAACTAAACTAAGAATTTGAAGTACATTAATCAATATTATATGTAACACACTTGCATATTCTATAGAGGTATACCTGTAAAGTATGAGAAGAGACAGTCAAAATTTTGATATTAGCAAGCTCTAGCAACCAGCTAAGTAGAATTGAAGGAACCTTAGTAAAATTCAACCATATATCTACATCAATCTTTATTTGCTCAACAGAACTAAGGTGGCTCCCATATAAAATTTGAATAGGAACACCAGTAAAAGAAAAATTACGAAGACTTCGAGTAGATAGCTCAATTGTGTTCATGTTCTTAGATTTAAATTGAGTTTCTATTGCTAATTTGACAAGTGTTGTACTTGATATGCATAGGTTTTGTTCACCTAGAATATCAAAACATGAAATCTTCAACCTAATTAACCTGGGACATGACGAGAAAGGTTCGGCTCCACCATAAAAGGTGACAAATGCTATATCCAATTTGGTCAATGATGGCAAATTGAGAGAATTTGGAAATAATATTTCATGTTTATTGTAATGTTCATGATGTTCAGGTGAAACGTAAAAGACAAGAGAGGTTAAAGTATGACAAGAAAATAAGCAAGATGGAAAGTGTTGAATATCATAATCGAGCAAGAGATCTAAGTGCTTGACATTATGTGAAACCGCGTATTTCAAAATCCTTTCGAATAGGCAAGACTCTATAGCCATGCTATGTTTAGGAGACAACGACAAAGACGACAATTCAAGAGTATGCAGTGCTGTTCCTTGATCGCGAAGAGACAAAAGTTGGGATACGAATTTGGTGAAAACTTCAAGATTCTTAAACTGTTCAGAATCTAATAAAAGAACGTAAGATTGTTTCCAAAGGTTCTTCCATCTTGTAGACAAAATACAAGTTTGAACAGTGTATTGAGTTGTATTCAAAAAAGAGAGAATGTGAAGTAGAACATTATCAGGTAAATCACTGATCCTGTCTTTCTTGATGATTGTTTCAGTTGCCATGGAAAACTCAAAAAACTGTGAAGAATAAGATTTGTAAGTGTAAAGAAAATTGTGATAACGAAATCACTATTAGAGGAAAAGAGAAAGAATAAATACCTGCGTCGCTGTTGGGTTGTGAATTGGAATGCCGCAAAGAAAGAAGAAATCACACTAATAATTTAGGTTTAAGCTCTTTGAGGATTTGTGTTGCTCATACAAATTCAGACTATGTGGATAGTTCAGTTGTTTGATGAAATTCGGATACAAATTCATGTATTTAACCTAGTTACGTAAATAAAAAAGGTTAAACTTAGGTTTAGAAAACTTGTGTTCCATTTATTTGTTTTTTATATATATATTTTTTTTCAAAAAAAGTCAGCTATATATTTTTAATTTATTTTGAAAAATATGAATATTTTCAATATCATATTTATTATTTGAAAATTTTGTAATATTAGTATTTATATAAATTTGATTTCATCATTAAATTCAATTTTGCAAACACTTGTAATATTTTTGAAAAATATGTAAATAAAATATTGAATATGTTAAATGTTGCAAACTAATTTTAAATAAATCAAAATCTTTTAAATTAAAGTTAAATATTATTGGATTTATATGAATGCCATTTTATTAATTATGTTCGGATTGGTTCGAATTTTTTATTGATTTTTCAAAAGTAAATAAAATTTAATTTGCAAAAGCAAATAAAATCGAACTAACATGTATACATAAACGGTAGAAGATTATAAAAAAGGTGGTTTCTTAATGCACCACCCAAGTTTCTTAGACACCACGTGAAATTATTTTTTTGTCCCCTGATTCTGGATGTGCATATCCAGACGCACCAAATTTTTAAAAAACGCAGAGTTTTTTCGGATATGCATGTCCGGAAACAATTCTGATGTGCACTTCCGGAAGGATTTCTTATTAATTCGCGCCAGACGTTCTTCCTCCCCCTCATTCTCTTCACTTTTCCATTTCTAAAATCTCTCAAACTCTCTCAAACTCTCAAATTTTCAAGCACCATAAATCTCGATTTTTTCCACTAGAGTTCGGCGCAGAGCAACTTCTACAACGATCAACACACTCCAAATCCTCCGTATCTCATTTTAATCGGTAAGTTTTCAAATTTTAGAGTTTCGGAGTAATTTTCGAGTAATCGATTTAGAGTAGACATTTAGGTGTAGAAATTGTTAGGTTGTATGAATAACATAGGTTAAAGACAATGTAGGTCATTTTTACTGCTTCAAACGGACGATCACGACATTAAAATGCCATTTTGCATGTTACAGTGGCCATGACTGCCATTTTTAAACTTCAAAATACGTACCGGATGTACAGATCCGGAAAGATTGTAACGTTTAGTTTTCTAAGTGTTTCTGGATGTGCCCATCCGGAAATACCCAACGTTAAAAATTCTGTCCTTCCGGATATGCACATCTGGAAGACTATTTTTTTTTATTCTGTTTGTTTGTTTTTGTTTAATTATTTTTAAACAAAAATTAATTTATTTATTATGCTTTGCATATTAGATGGCTGACAGAGACGATAGTACCATACATGGACGAACAGGTCAGCACGCATCTGTCCGACGTGAGCGGATGCAGTCTACAGCTGAGGCTTCCGGCGCAGAGGGAGTTGGGGTAGCCCCTACAGCTGAGGGACAACCTTCACCACATCCTACACCACACCCATCCACATCACAGGTTCAGGCCACTTCCACATCACAGGTTCAGGCCACTCCCCCGTCAGTCCGCCGATTCTACATCTCGGAGGCGTCGGGATTCTACTGCTAGTTTATCAGGGTCCCAGCCCGCACGCAGGCGTCGTCGAGAGACTCCAGCTCCATTAGCTGCTCCTCCTCGTTCCCCTGTTCCTGTTCCTATTCCAGAGGGTGTTCACCCAGCACATGAGGGTGTTGACGCTGATGACGATTTCGATGAGCTGGGCGGTTACCCCGGGGGACCGTCTGATATGTCCCTACTCGTGGGGTACTCTGAGCATACTGCCAGATATGTCTGGCTAGGACAGGTAACATTTCTCGATTTATTTATAGAATTGTATTCGTTGAAAATATGTTCATTTGTAACATTGTTTTATTTGGAAATTTTCAGGATAAGGATTCACAGAAGTTCTATAACCATGGAGGCAAGGTTATAGACACGATTAAGATGCTGCCAGAGGCTGAGTGGTTCACGTCTGCACTTGCGGAGTCTGGTCTTGGAGGCCTGTCTAGGATTTGGTATTCCCAGATCCAGTACGGTATCCTGATGGCATTTGTTGAGAGATGGCACCCTGAGACATCCTCATTCCATCTACCGTACGGCGAGATCACGATCACGCTGGACGACATCTCGTGCCTCTTACATCTACCAATCACGGGTTCCCTTCTCCGTCACGGTAGGATGACGAAGGCGGACGACATGGAGTTGCTGCTTACAGAGCTTAGGGCTAGCCCAGAGAAGGCACATGCGGAGGTACACCAGTAGAGGGGCGCACACGTCTGGTTCTCGTTTCTGATGGATAGATTTGCTGAGGCGCTTGCAGAGGCAGGACGGGCAGATGGTGATCCAGCTGAGGTGGCGATCCACAGGACGCATGCCCTGAGATGCTACTACTTGTTTTTGCTGGGCACGCAGGTGTTTGTGGACACCAGCGCCTATTATGTTGATATCGTCTACCTCAGGTACCTTTCGGATCAGACAAAGATCCGTGGGTACAACTAGGGGGTGGCTGCGCTGGCATTCACCTATTCCAGGCTCTCTAATAGTTACCACTGGGCAGCCAAGACTGTGGCAGGAAGTTGTACGCTATACGTGGTAACAATATAATATTCTAAGTGATTTTTTCATTTCTTTTCTTTTTGTATTCATTATAATGTTTGACACCCATGTTATGTTTTCCATTTCAGGCGTGGATTTTACAGCACTTTCCCTACATTACTAGTTGGGGGAGTGTCCAGGGGTACACTGAGGATATGCCACGTGCTGCTGCATTTGTCCTGCTCAGAGGGAACCAAGCGCCGGACCCCTTCAGAGTGTATCTAGATCGGATGGTTGTTGAGGACGTTTTGTATTGCCCCTATGCAGCTCACCGTGTGACGCGCCCGTTCGATGAGGTTTGTTTGTTCTCGGGTTGATTGGCATGCAGTTCGACCGTTACTGTCTGATACCTGCCGGAGCGCGTCTTGCGTCAGTTCGGTTACACGCAGATGATCCCCAGGATGTCTCATGAGTCTGCTCCTCTAGGCTTGACTCGTAGGCAGATAGATGAGCTATATGCTGACTACCAGTCCCACTTGGTACCGGAGGAGGCTCAGGCGACCAGAGCGGAGACAGACTGGAGCGTTGATGCCGGGTACATCGTGTGGTTCTACACCGTCTCACACCCATGCATGGTGCCCACTGCTGAGGGATCACCACCCAGACCTGCTCATCAGGAGATATTAGAGGAGCGACAGTCTCAGCTGGACCATACTCAGGATGTCCTACCACGCTGTCGTCAGATAGTACAGATAGGGCAACAGGCCATTGAGGCCGGTCACCTCCCTGAGGGCTCTGGTGCCAGACTTGCTGTGGATAGGATGATTGTGATTGCTGGGGGGGCACTTCAGTACCGCAGACATCGATCCAGGTTGGGGGTAGGGGCAGAGGAGCAGGGGAGCCAGGAGAGATCCTTCGCCATACGCAGTAGTTTTTTTTATGTATCATATTTATATTACATGTATGCATTGTATTTTGACAGACGTTTATTATATATATATATATATATATATATATATATATCATTTTATTTTATATATGGATGTTGTCAAATGTATATTAAGTTGCGACGATTTATTAATATATGCGACCAAGCAAAAAAAACCGATTTTTAAAAAAAATAAATAAAGTTCTGCTGTTTTTCGGATCTGCAGATCAGGAATGTTTTCGGATGTGCACTTCTGGAACGCATCAGCGTTTTTAAAAAAAATGGTGCGTCCGGATGTGCACATCCGGAATCAAGGGGCAAAACCGGAAATTCAGATGGTGCCTAAGAAACAAGGGTGGTGTGATAAGAAATCCACATAAAAAAAGGGGACAAAGTTAACATACAAAGGTTAGCATTCAAAATGCAGTTGGTTTGTTGCTCACTGTTACTTGGGTTTTGTGGAGTATAAGGAATGGTATTTTGTTCAAGAACAAGAGTTGGGATGAGGAAGAGGTATTACATTTGATCATTATGTTATCATGGTGGTGGATTGGTAAATGTTTTAAATTCTATACTTGTAACTATTATGAATAGGTGAAACACCCATGTGATTTTTTGTAGAGTTTAGTTTTGAGGGTGTGAATTGGTGTTTGTAAATGGGTTGGGATACCCCCTTGTATCCCTATTAATGATAATTGTTGCTTATGAAAAAAAATGATGAGGACGAATCAGCAAATAGAGTCTTGTTAATAGACCAGACTGGATAGAATCCTTGTTGATGATCTTGCTATTTCTATCCTTTCCTTGAAGAACCAAGTGGTTGGAGTTAGAGACGTATCAGACCATCGCCCTGTGTGGTTGAAGTCTAACTTTGTTAATTGGGGTCCTAAACCTTTTAGGACCTTCAATTTTTGGTTCTCTCACAAGGAATTCCTGCCATTCGTCAAAAATGCTTGGAACGCATATCATTTCCTTGGCTCTAAATGTAACGTTCTGATTAAGAAATTACAAGCCCTTAAAGTTGATCTGCGTGTTTGTAATCATAATGTTTTTGGATGGCTTGAGCTACAGATTGAGGATAATATCCAAAAGCTTAACTCTGAGCCTGTTTTAGGTTTCCATGATGATGAGCCAGTTAGGGAGAATCTGAGATTGCAGGATGAGATGTGGAAGAAGTTGAGGTTAAAAGAGAGTATGTTGGCCCAAAAATCCAGGGTTAGATGGGTCCAAGATGGGGACCTCAACACGAAATATTTCCATAATTCTCTTAATTCGAGAAACCGTTCGAATTGTATCTCTGCTATTACTGTGAGTGGTAATCTTGTGGAAGAGCCAGAGGAAATCAAATCCGAAGCAGTGAAGTTCTTTGAGGAAAGATACCATAACCATAATGTGTTCAAGTTTAGGAGTGATTCTCTCAGGGTTGCTTGCTTGGAAGAGGCTGATAAAAGATTCCTTGAAGCAGATTTCAGCACTGCAGAAGTGAAAGATGTTGTGTTTAGTTGTGACGGCAACAAGTGCCCAGGAGTTGATGGCTTCAATTTTAAGTTTATCAAATCTTGCTGGGATTTTGTTGATTAATAATCCTCAACACTTTGAAGAATTCAGGCCAATAAGCTTAGTTAGCTGTGTTCTTAAGATTATCTCTAAGTTGCTCGCCTGCAGACTGGGCAAGATAATCCACAAACTTATCTCCCCCTCTCAATCTGCGTTTATTCCGGGGCGCCAGATTTTTGACGGTGTTCTGTTGGCTAGTGAAATTGCAGATTATGCTAAAAGGTTTAAGAAGGACTGCTTGTTCTTTAAAGTCGATTTTGCTAAGGCATATGACTGTGTGGACTGGTCTTATCTTGAAGACATGCTTATTAAGATGGGATTTGGCAGCAATTGGCTTAAATGGATTCGCGGATCTGTCTTCAATAGTTACATGTCGATTCTAATCAACGGTAGTCCTTCGAAAGATCTCAAAGCTGAAAGGGGTTTGAAGCAGGGAGATCCTCTTGCTCCTTTTTTGTTTGCCATCGCTGCTGAAGGTTTGGCCAGTTTGGTGAGAACTGTATCCATTGGTAATATGCTGTCTGATTTCAAAATTAATGGCCATCCTACTGTCAATTTGTTGCAGTTCGCTGATGATATGCTGCTTATAGGAGATGGGTCGGTTACTAATTTTTGGGCTTTCAAGGCTATTTTGAGAGCTTTTGAATTGACCTCTGGCCTAAAAATTAATTTTTCAAAAAGTTGCATTTATGGGATTGGGGTTGATCCTGCTTTACTTTCTGCAGCTGAAATGTTTCTTCATTGCGATTCAGGGAGTCTCCCCTTCAGATTTCTTAGCCTTACTGTGTGTGGTAACCATCGTCGTTATTCTTTCTGGATCCGAGGCTGTCATGTCTGAGGAATATATTAAATAAATGGTCCGGCCGAAATTTGTCTATGGGAGGTAGAGTAACCCTCATTAATTCGGTTCTGGTTAATCTCCTAATTCACCATTTGGCCTTCTACAAAGCTCCCAAGAAAGTTGTGAAGGATTTCATTGCTATCCAACGTAGGTTTTTGTGGGCTGGAAATTCTAATAAAAGGTTTGTTTCTTGGATTTCTTTGAACTCAGTCTGTAAACCAAAGGATCAGGGAGGTCTTGGAATAAAACATGTTGGTCGATTTAATCGCGCTTTGCTTGCAAAGTGGTTATGGAAGTTCCATAGTGGCGGGAATGAAATTTGGAGGAAGATTCTTACTAACAGATATGGCCATTTGGGTATTAAGGTGCATTCTTATGCTGAAATTGGTAGCCTGGTGTGGGATTCGCTATGGATGAAGGACATATTGTCGATATCTGTATCCGAGCACCTTGACAATTTTTATAATTATATGGACTGTTCTATTGGTGATGGTTCTGGTGTAGCCTTCTGGCAGGTGTCTTGGATCGAAGATTTGCCGCTGAAGATCAAATTTTCTAGTCTGTATCATGCCTACAGAAGTAAGACGTCAGCATTAAGTGAGATGGGTTATTGGGACGGTGAGCAGTGGCACTAGAATTTGCTCGATACGATAGATTCCGCTGTTTCTCTTCCTGAACATGAATGGAATGAATGTTGTAAGTTGTTGGACTCGTCCTCTGTTAAAAAAGATGTGCCTGATGAGTGGCATTGGTCACTTAACGAGAATAGGTCTTTTAGGTTATTTATTTTTATTCTTCTTTGGTTTATCCTTTCTCTGCCAATGATATAGAAGCTGATTGTGCTGAACTTCTGGAGGTTTTATGGAAGGCGATCATTCAGATGAAAGTCCAAATTTTCAGTTGGAGGTTGGCATTAGATAGATTGCCAACAAGATCTAATTTGCTGACTAGAAGGTCAATCGTTAATGAGCACGATAAGGTGTGTGTGTTTTGTTTCCGCCACTTAGAGGATGTCTCTCATTTTTTCTTATCGTGTCCTAAATCTATCGTGGTTTGGAACAAGATTTGTGAGTGGGCGGATATAAGGAATATTTCGGAATCTAGTAGTAGCAGTCATGCTAAGGTTTGGAATATGTGTCTTAGAGGTCGTTGTAAAGCGGATAAGGCTAGTTCTATTTGGTTCATAGCTTGTTGGATTATTTGGAGGGCTAGGAACAATATATTGTTCAATGATTCCTTGCTTGATGTTGATGACATTGTTAACGATATCAAAATTTATTCGTGGAATTGGTTGATTCTAGGTAAAGAGGATAGTAAGAAGTGTAGGTTGTATGATTGGTTTAAGTTTCCGTTTGATTTTCTGTAATTGTTTCGTTTCTATTGGAGGTTGTAGTTCTTTAGTCTGAGATTTCCTTAATCTCCTATTAATGAATTTGCTTATAAAAAAAAATAGACTTGAGGAGAAGGTTAGACAATGCCAATGAAAAATTGGTAGAGGAAATTTCACATGTCTTTTTGGGTATCGAACTAATCCCATTCTTCCACGGAAGAGACTTCTTATGAAACACAAATTGAATTTTTAAATTGGAGAGAGCGAGAGAGAGAAAGAGAAAGAGCAGGGATTTATTTAGGCAGTTCCCTAGTTGTCCTCACTATGGGTACGTCTGCCTCCAATTCCGAATGGAATTAAGATATTCAATTAACCTTCGCAAATGTTGTATACAAAAGAGAAATAGCAATCCAAACCCCCAAACCCTAAGTTTGATGTTGATCTTATCTTCTTCTCACCCCTTGATTTTAAGTAAGATCAAGTGACCCAAGATTTTTAATTCGATCCTCCGGTTACCGCTAATCCTTTTACAGAACCCCGTTCTTCAAAGCTTTCACTCGGCTGAATCCTCGTTGCAAATCTTGTACAAAAATCCCTAAATCACCCTTGATCTTTGAGGAAAAACCCAACCGGTTTTATCATTGAAACTCCAAAAGAATTCTCAACCCAATTTGATTACAACAATCCTAAATTGGACCTTATCAATGTGTGTGTGTGTGTGTGTGTGTGTGTGTGTGTGTGTGTGTGTGTTGTGTGCGTGTGGTATGTGTGTGTGCGTGTGTGAATGTGCGTGTGTGTGTGTGTGCATGTGTGTGTAAGAAAGAAATAACAGAAAAAACATATTTTTAGCAATATTACAAATTTGGAAAAATTAAAACAATATGTGTTAACTCCAACAGATCTTGTGTCGACCCAGAGATGTTATGTGTCGACCTAAGAGCCTTGTGTGTTGACATATAGAAGGTGGTTTATTTTTGAATTGCCTCTATAATAGCTGGCATATGCTGCATTTGATTCCTCTTATCATGTCATAGGTTTCTGGTTTCTTTTCGCAGCCCTAAGTGCTTCGTTTTGGTTGTGCTACTGTGGTTTTAGTGTTCCTATCAGCAAATTTCTTACGACGTGTTTCCTTTTTTTGCGCTACATGTATGTTTTGTGCCTTAATCCTATTGGAGCTTTTTGTGCCCTATGCATTTTGTTAGGATGTTTGGTGGATCGTATATGGTGGTTGTTGGTTGGAAGTTGTTTGTTAGAATCTATATTAGGTGTTAATTGTTTGTTTTTTTGGTTCTGTTTAGTTTTTAGGTGTTGTTCTGGTATGTTGTGTAGGTTGTTCAGGGTGATTGGAGGGGAGAACGTGAGACATACAATGAAACACGATTCATATATAAGAAGTTGAAAAGTCTATTGGAGGAAATGAAGATCAAGCAACACTTCACATCAGTATAACACCCTAAGGCAAATGGACAAGCAAAAGCAGCTAACTAGATGTGTCTTATTGGTTTGAAACAATTATTCGAAGAAGCCAGGAGAAACTGGGCAAATGAGCTACTGCGCATCTTGTGAGCTATCGTACAACTCCCTAGTCGATCACTGGGGATACTCATTTCCATCATTTCTATGGAATTTAAGTTGTTATTCTGGTGGAAATTGAAGAGCTGAGTTAGAGGATGGCTCATCCTTTATCGAGAAAATAGAACGATTGAGAGGTCAAAGAAGAAATCGACCTTTTAAAAGAAAAATAGGACATCTGCCACTTTCACCAACACCATAGTCAAGCACACCACGACATATAGATACAATTGGTGTGTCCAACTAAGGGAGTTTCAAATAGGGGATTTGGTGCTACAAAGGGATAACACAAAAGGGGAAAATTCTCTAGATGGCAAGCTGCCAGCAAATTGGGAAGGACTGTCCATGGTGCAAACTAGCACTAAGAAAAGAGCTTACGTCTTAAAACTTTGGAACTTTATTTTTCAGGTGATATGCATTTAACAAGGATATTAACTTTTGATGATGACAACTAATGTATAATGGTGACAACTAGTCGTTAATGACAAGTCAAGTATAAGTGATTAAGTGGTTAAAGATGCAAACTAAAGGATTATGGTTTGTTGGAGTTAACTATCTAATGATGGAACTCAAATGGAATATAACTCAAGCTTCATCTCAAGTAAACTCGAGCAAGTGTCTACAAGAAAGAAAGCATCCGACAAAGTCTTGAAGTACAAGAAAGTCTTACCTTGATTAGTCTTAGTGAATACTTTGTTAAGCATAAGAGTGTTCTCGTAAATGTGCATAGCTAAATCACACACACACACAAAAATATTTTTCAAACAGATTTTTCTCAAGAAAACATTTTCAAAAATGTCTTGAAGTTGTCTGAAAAGTTTTGGGAAATTTTTTGTCTTTGTCAATCGATTGACATCTTATCCCAATCAATTGTGTTTTATCAAAGCTTCAGATGAGAAAGGCAAGGAGAAGTTTGAATGTAAAAGGCTGAGCGTTTTTTGCCAAATACACACTGAGCATGCAAGCGCCAAACCGAAAACCATGAAGCTCAAAGGTTGCTTGAATGACGTCTTGTTACTCATACTTGTAGAGAGTGGCACGCCATATTATTTTATCGGAGGCATTGGGCTTACTAGTAGATAACTCCAGAAATATTAGTGTGTGTTTGGGTGACGGTCATAAGGTGAATTCATTCGATAGGTGTGAAGGGTTATTGCTGAGTTTGGAAGATTTGGAGGTGTTAGTTGATGCCTATGTATTGCAATTGTGGGGTTTGGATTTGGTTTTAGGAGTGGTATGGTTCGAAACATTGGGAAAGATTTTAATGGGTCGGAGGGATATGACTATGGAGTTCTCTCAAGGAGGGCGTACTTATCTTTAACAGGGACAAACATGTGGGTCTGCCCCGACACAAGAGGCATGTTGATGAAGACACCTTTCAAAGTGCAGTAGCTGAAGCTGTTGGGGGATGGGACCAGAGTGGGGAGGTTCCGTTGAACAAAGGGTGTACGACTTCAGCTACTGCACAAGTTTTTGAAGAGGTTAAAGACTAATTGCCAGACCGAAATTGTTCTGACACCATTGTGTAATAGCCAGGTATCAGACCGGTGAGTGTATGGCCGTACAGATACCCACTCTATCAGAAAGATGAGATTGAGAAACAAGTTATAGACTTGTTACCGCAGGGGGTGATTCACAACATTTCGAGTGGCTTTTCAAGTCAGGATACCACCAGATACGTATGAAGGATGAGGATGTGCATAAGACCGCTTTTCGTACTCGCAAAGGCCAATATGAGCACTTGATGATGCCTTTTGACTTAACCAATAATCCTGCCACTTTTCAAGAAGTAATGAACAATATCTTCAAGCCCCTGCTACCTAAATGTGTATTGTTTTTTTTTATGATACACTTGTATACATTGTTGATTGGGAACCTCGCTCGAAACACTTCGCATTGGGGATGAGTATTATGGCACAACACAAATTTGTGGTAAATAAAAAAAATGTGTTTTTGCACAACAAGTGGAGTATTTAAGCCATGTTCTTTCTCAGAGGGGTGACTCTGGATCCTATGCAAGTTAAAAGGGCACTGAATTGGCCTACTCCAAAAAAATGCTAAAGGGCTAAGGAGATTTCTTGGTCTCACAGGCTACTGTAAGAGGTTTATCATGAGTTATGGAAAAATTGCAAAACCTTTGAAAGAGTTAACCAAAAAAAAGATGGAGGCTTGTTGCAGAGGTAGCATTTGAAGAGAAAAAGATGGCAGTCACTTCAGCTCCGTTGTTGACTCTTCTGAATTTCGCTCTTCCGTTTGAAATTGGGTGTGATGCTTTGGCTATTTAACATTGGAGGCACTATCTGCTTGTAGGGGTGGCAAAATGGGCCGCCCGCCCCGCCCCGCCTTAAGCCCGCCAAAAAAAGGCGGGGCGGGCAAGCCCGCCTAATGAAAACGGGCTTTAAAATCTAGCTCGCCCCGCCAAAGTGGCGGGTTGGCGGGCTTGCCCGACAACTTTTTTATTTATTTATTTTTCATTTTTTTAATAGATTAATAGGCTTGTTATTACATTTCAAATAGATTTTTCACTTATTTTTTAGAATAATTTTTACAAAAGCACATTTTTAACAAGTTTTACTTCAAAAAGTATTGCATATATTATCAAATAAATTTACAAAATAAAAATATCAAAAATTGGAATTACTAGAATTAATTAAAAAATAACGGGTTTAAAGTGGGACAAGCTGAACGAATAGGTGCGGCGGATTTTGGCGGATGGCAGGTTTTGGCGGAGCGGGCTTTGACAGGTGGCGGGTTTGACGGGGAGGGCTTTGGTGGGCGGCGGGCCCAAAATCCCAACCCAACCCACCATTTTTAGGCGAGTGCGCGGGTCGGCCCGGCAGACCACGGTCCGTTTTGCCACCCCTACCTGCTTGGTAGGCGATTTGTGGTCTATTCCAATCAGAAAATTCAATTTGCAGTGGGTGCAAAACTATATAAAGCACGATGCTGAGACCCAATAGCAGACTTCAGTGGTACAAGGTGTCAACAGAAGTTTGCTCCCCGTTTTTATCGGCCTTTAAAATTCTGCAGAAGGTGGGGGCAGTAGCCTGTAATTTGCAGCTGCCAGTTATGTCCAGGGTGCATCAGGTTTTCTATGTTTCACAGCTGAAAAAGGCAATAGGAGCTTAAGAATTGCACTACTGAGTGTTTCTCCCAATTGATCCTTGTGTCCATTAATGTTTTATATACATAGGCTTGCAAAGTGATTCTTGAATAATGAATTTATCTTCTAACTACTAACTCCTATGAAATCTAAAGAGTTGCGAAGTAGTAGCATATCTGGTTACCAATATTCCAATAAAATAGTATTCTAACATTTTAACATCACTTATGAATAGTCATGTCAAACAAAGAAGGACCAATCACGTCATATCTATAAATATTCAAATCTCCGAAAGTATAAAATCAAACTATAGGAATGCTAATTTACTTAAACTTAAAACATACTATCTAACTAGTGACAAGATTACTCTCAGCAAAAATATTCTTGTGGTATTGCATCTATTCCATGAGGATACTTCTCTTCATTCCAATCATCCTATGGCAAAATTCCTCAAGCTTGTATAAATTCAACATCTTCTCCTCGTGTTCTCACCCAAAACAATTTATTTCAATACCATACATTAACTGTAATAGATAGTCATCAAAATTCGTTAAATATCAAGATTAGATCATTATTTTACAAAGCCTATTACTAATGATAGTACCTCACAAATCTAGATTTTAGGCATTATGTGAACCGAACAACCATGTCATTTTCATGTTGCCAGACAAGCACAAAATCAAGAAAATAGGAAACCAATCCTTACGTAAACAACTTTAGAGACAGTATGTTGCACATCAAATAGAAAATCAAGTCAGATACCAATCAAAATAAAATAGGAAGCAAAATATTAAGGGGACGTTGCATGAGTTTTCACCATGATGCATTAATATTATTCAGCCCATCCTCTTAATACAATATTAATTATTTTATACCACTCTATCTCCCTATTCATTCCTATTTCATACATGTTCTTTTAGTTAGTTTGCACTTCATTTAGTTAAAACTATGCTACTTAACTTTGTACTCTCCTTCCTAGTCCTTCTTACATATCCAGCTCTTCAAAACATCCAACACAAAAATACAAAAGAGCCTTAACTTATACTATTACATTTGATTTTCAGTCATTTAAGATTCTAAACATTTCGACTACTGAGGAAGAGCATGTCTATAAAAATTTTCGGGTCATATAATATAACGAGTATGCAATTTTAGCTCCTTAATTCATTAGAAACTAATACATCATCAAACAAAATGCTAACTTGAAAACAAAGAAACACATAGCCATATAACTTCTGATATGAAAACAAAAGCAACTTAAAACTTTGGCCTTTTTGCAGATAATTTGGCTTCCTTGTATTCATTAACACATAAGGTCATTTTTCCTAATTTAGAAAATAAAACTTATATCAAATGTTTAGCTTATGTGTCCTAAATACCCAAATGCTAATTCAAGTTATGCCAACATGCATGTGATTCTAGATTCACAATGAAACATTTTTCACAACGAAACATTTTTCACACTTAGGAGCAAAAGTTGATTTCAAGAATCACCTATGAACTAAAAGTTAATTCGTTCTAGTCTTACATGTCAATATCAAGTACAATTTATTTCTCTACCCAAGAGACTTGTAGTTATCAATGATTATATGTTATAATTAAAGTGATCAAGGAAAGCAAAAACAGATGAGCCATAAATCAAAGTAAAGAATCTATCTCTCAAAAGTAGAATGCATATTTCACCTTAAAAATAACAAACTTCCGCTGAAGTTGAGTTTTGAAGCAAAAACTCAACTATTAACTTGGCAACTTCTTCCTCTGACACAGCATGCAGTTGCGCTAAATTTCTCTTTACCAGTGCCTTGGATAAACAACCATTTTTTTTTCATTTTTACTCTCAATTTCTTCAAGTTATGCAAGGAATGGAGTTTGACCTTCAATAAATCAGGAAGTGCTGTTCCTTCATCGCGAAGAATAAATCAGGAATGTATACTTTCCAAGAGTTTAGGAGACAAATACAAAGACGACAATTTAAGAGTATGTAGTGCTGTTCCTTCATCGCGAAGAGACAATAGTTGGGATACGAATTTGGTGAAAACTTCAAGAGTGTGTTTGGATGAAGGATTTTAATGAGGGAAAGTAATTTTTTGAGAGAATTTGAAATGACTTGATCAAAATTCATTGTTTGGATAAAAAATATTGAGAATTGTTAAAATGATGTAAATTTATAGAGTATTTTATTCATGTTAAATTTAAGAAATTTAAAATAATACTAAAAAGTAAAGAATTTCAAATTGCTTCTTAACTCTATATAATATAAATGTTAAATTGTTTGTTATTAATTTTTTAAATTGTGCAAGATGGCACTCATATTTTATGAAAATTTCAAATTCACCTCCAAAATTTTCAAAAAATTGCATATTAGTCCCTAATCATTTTCAAATTTTACAAATTGGTCCCTTCAAATTTTCAAAAATTACAAATTGTTCCTTATTTTTTATATTTTAAATTTGACCCAAAAGCTTTAAAAATTATGAAAATGACCCTAAATTTTTAACATTGAATCATTTTAATACTCAATCCAAACAAAAGAATTTAAAAATGAATGAATTTCAATTGAATCATTTGAATTATTTAGAATTTTAAATTCCGTAAAAATTCTCAAATTCCTCATCCAAACATACTCCAAGAGCCTTAAACTGTTCAGAATTTAATAAAAGAACGTAAGATTGTTTCCAAAGGTTCTTCCATCTTGTAGACAAAATATAAGTTTGAACAGTGTATTGAGTTGTATTAAAAAAAGAGAGAATGTGAAGTAGAACATTATAAGGTAAATCACTGATCCTGTCTTTCTTGATGATTGTTTCAGTTGCCATGGAAAACTCAAACAACTGTGAAAAATAAGATTGGTAAGTGTAAAGAAAATTGTGATAATGAAATCACTATTAGAGGAAAAGAGAAAGAAAAAATACCTCGCGTCGCTGTTGTGTTATGAATTAGGAATGCCGCAAAGAAAGAAGAAATCACACTAATTATTTAGGTCTAAGCTCTTTGAGGATTTGTGTTGCTCATACAAATTCAGACTATGTGGATAGTTCAGTTGTTTGATGAAATTCGGATACAAATTCATATATTTAACCTAGTTACGTAAATAAAAAAGTTTTAAGGGACAACTTCTCTATCCACCACAAAAAGTTGGGTAGTATACCTTCAACCAATCAATCAATGTCATATTATTTTATTATATTTAATTATTTATTTAATAGTTTAAATTTTGTAACTTTTCAATGCAATTTACTCTAATTTACTCTCCGAGTGCCCGAACTCAGAATTTGTGAAAGGAAGAGTCCGCTTTCCGAAGCCCACTGCCCCCAAATCAAACGTTGACAAGTCAAAATACTGTAGGTTCCACCGGAGTCACGGGCATGTGACAGAAGACTGCATCCATCTCAAAGATGCGATTGAAATTTTGATCAAGGAGGGGCACCTAAAGAAATACGCCCAGAAGAATGACACTCCTCGTCCCAGCTCCCGAGAAGCCCAGAACGTCGAGGAGACGACGCCTCCTCCCGATGAGAGTCGCCTTCAGGTCGCCCTCAGTGTCACCCGACCCGAAGATTTCTTTGTCCCCCTAATCATTGAAGGCCAAGAAGCAATTTGCAACATGTGGGCGACCTTCCCCCACGAGGACCCCGTCACTGCCCGTAGCACCTGGGAAAGCTTCCCCAGGGCAATGGTCATCTCCGGGGGTAGTCCCGAGAAGTTGTCCGTCGGATCGATCAAGCGGAAATTTAACGAGTTGGAATCCGCAACGTCGGCGAAGACGACCACTCTCGAGAAAGTGCGGGGAAACTCCAACCCCATCACTTTCTACCTCGAGGAACTCCCCGGGGGAGCGCCAAACGCCAATATTCCCCTCCTGGTCAGGGCACAGATGGCGAACTTTGACGTTCGAAGGATCCTAGTCGACCAGAGAAGTTCGGTCGACATCATGTACGCCCATCTGTTCGGAACCCTTCAGCTCAACGAAAGGCATCTGACCCCGTACATCGGTTCAGATCTACAGGGGTTCAACGGAACCACCACCAGACCATGGGGTTACGTGGAGCTGATGGTTACATTCGGGGCCGAAGACACTGCCCGACAGGTGAAGATCCGTTTCCTGGTGGTCGAATGCCCGTCCCTTTACAACTGCATCCTCGGGAGGACCACCCTGGCTGAACTTACAGCGGTACCATCAATGATCCACCTCAAAATGAAGTACTACACGACCAGGGGACGAGTAGTGACGATGCACGGGGACATCGACGCGGCCAGAAGATGCTTTGACGCCGCCATCAAAGGCATGAGTTCCATCGGCGCCAAACCCAAGACCGTGGCCAAGCCACCCCAGGACGCCGAACAGGTACCTCTCCCGCGCGTCAACGCGGTCGAACTCGACAGCAGGTTCCTAGGCGAACCCGATGAAAACGGGGCAGAAGACCTCGACCTCCAGGCGGAAAACAACGGGCAACCTCTCTACCCAACGCGCCCCATCCCAGACGGGGACTTTGAGCTCGGGACGATCCAGATCGTAACGTGAAGATTGGCACCGGGATCCCCGACCTGGCGAAGGAGCAGCTGAAGGCATGTCTAAGGGAGAAAGCTGATCTCTTCGTGTGGAGCGCATCCGAGATGCCTGGCCTCGACCCCGAGGTGGCTTTCCATTAGCTCGCAGTAGATCCGGCCGCTAGGGCCGTAGCACAACGTAGGCGTAAGCAGTCTCCCGAAAAAGCGGAGGCTGCTGAAAAAGCTGTAAAAGACCTCCTAGAGGCAAATTTTATTTCGGAGGCCAGATACACGACCTGGCTGTCCAACGTTGTACTTGTTAAAAAGAATAATGGAAAATGGAGGATGTGCGTTGATTATACTGATCTTAACAGGGCTTGCCCGAAAGACTATTATCCCTTGCCTAACATCGACACGCTGGTCGACAATTCTGCAGGTTACAAACTACTATCCTTCATGGACGCTTACTCGGGATACAACCAAATTCCCATGGACAAGGTCGAAAAACAACACACGGCCTTCATGACCGCGTCGGGCAACTACTATTACAACGTGATGCCTTTCGGTCTGAAGAACGCCGGTGTGACCTACCAACGGATGATGAATAAGGTTTTCCGGGCTGAAATCGGCGACATGCTCGAGGTCTACATGGACGACATGATCGTCAAATCCGCAGAAGAAGTCGACCACGCCGCGCACCTCAAGAAGGTGTTCGACACGGCGAGGAGATGCCGCATGAGGTTTAACCCCGACAAATGCACCTTCGGCGTTCGGGCAGGTAAGTTCCTCGGATTTTACCTCACAGAACGAGGAATCGAGGCCAACCCCGACGAATGTAGGGCTTTTTCCGAGCTCCCTACTCCGGACTCAAAGAAGTCGATACGCCTAAAACGAGTCCTATCGCAACCCCCGGTCCTCTCACGGCCTGAGAGCGGGGAGACACTCTTCTTGTATCTTGCGATCACGAGTGAAGCAGTCAGCGCCGTCCTCATTCAGGAAACCCCGGACGGGCAGAGGCTAATTTACTTCACGAGCAAAGCCCTCCAAGGCCCCGAGCTTAGGTATCAGCAGATAGAGAAAGTCGCCTCGGCCCTCGTCACGGCGGCCAGGAGGCTACGCCACTACTTCCTCTCCCACACCGTCGTCGTAAGAACCAAATAGCCTATAAGGCAGCTCCTCGGACGACCGGACATGGCGGGGAGGATGCTGAGGTGGTCGCTCGAGCTCGCCGAGTTTGACATCCAATACGAGGGGAGGAAAGCCCTGAAGGCTCAAGTATTGGCCGACTTTTTAGCAGAGATGACTGTCCCAGAACCTTCGACCAATGGGTCCCAGAAATGGACGATCTATGTCGACGGAGCATCCAACCCGAAGGAAAGCGGGGCGGGCATCATCCTCGAAAACGAGGAAGGCATCCTGATCGAGGTATCCCTCAAACTATCCTTCCCGACGTCGAACAACCAAGCCGAATACGAGGCCTTCGTCGCAGGACTTCGGTTGGCCGAGGACCTCGGCGCCAAGGAGGTCAAACTCTTCACCGACTCCCAGCTCGTGGCCTCGCAAGTCCGAGGAGAGTACCAAGCCAAGAACTACAGCCTCATAGAATACTTGACCTTGGTGAAAGAAAAAATGAAAAAGTTCACCTCCGCGGAAGTAACTCACATCCCCCGCGAGCACAATTCCCGAGCAGATGTCTTGTCCAAATTGGCGAGCACAAAGAAGAAAGGCGGGAACAAATTCGTCATACAAGAAGTGATTTCCCACCCGAGCATCGACAAACCGGCCACAGTTTCGGGCATCAACGCCATCGGGGACAACAATTGCTGGATGACCCCGGTATACGAATACCTCTTGACGGGAAAACTGCCTGAAGATTCCAAAGAAGCAGGAATGGTCAAGAGGCGGGCGTGCTCGTACACTATAGTCGAGGATAAGCTATACCGGCGAAGGTTCTCTATTCCCCTCCTCACATGTGTCGAGGAGACCAAGGTCCCCGGCATACTCCAGGAGATCCATGAGGGAATCAATGCGCAGCACCTCGGCGGGCGATCGTTAGCCCGTAAGGCGCTTCGGGCAGGGTATTACTGGCCCACCATGCAACAGGACGTCAAGGAACACGTCAAGAAGTGCGACAGATGCCAATTACACGGGGACATGTCTGTTTGCGTGGTGGGGAATGGATATCCTCGGACCCTTCGTCCAGGGGTCGTATCAAAACAAATACCTCATCGTCGGGGTGGACTACTTCACGAAGTGGATTGAGGCGGAATCGTTGGCCAAAATCATGACCTTTAACATACTACGTTTTTACAAAAGAAATATCCTCGCCCGATTCGGCGTGCCTCAAGCTATCGTCACCGACAACGAAACACAGTTCACCGACAGGAACTTCCAAGACTTCGTCACAAAACTAGGCACGAAGCAACACTTCACGTCGGTCGAGCACCCTCAAACGAACGGACAAGCTGAGGCGGCGAACAGGGTGATCCTCTGAGGATTAAGACGTCGACTAGGCGACGCCAAACAACGGTGGGTCGAGGAACTACACAGCGTCCTCTGGGCCTACTGGACGACCCCACACTCCACAACCGGAGAGACCCCCTTCCGGCTGACTTACGGAACCGAAGCGGTGATCCCCGTGGAGATCAGGGAACCTTCGAGGAGGAAAGAAGCCCCCCTCGAAGGGGGCGCGAACGACGAAGCCTTGAGGGAAGAGCTCGATTTTGTCGAGGAGATACGTCCGGGCGCTTCTCTCCGAGAAGCTTCACTTAAGCAGAAAATAACGCTACGTCATAACGACAAAGTTATTAAACGTGATTTTCAGGTGGGCACCCTCGTCCTACGAAGGAACCAGAAAGACTCGCGAGAAAGCAAACTCGCCGCGAACTGGGAGGGTCTGTACCGCGTCCACGCGAAAACGGGGACAGGAGCCTATTTCCTCGAAAATATGCACGGGGACAAACTTGCTCGACCATGGAACGCTGAAAAGCTAAAACAATATTACAGTTAACCACTGCCCGCGACACACTAACACCGCGATTACGGGGACGCACTAAGGTACGAGCGCGACACCCCTAGACAGAACACGATGATCGAAGACCGCGTTGTGTGTGCGCGAGGACTTTGATCCGACAGGGATACCTCGATCGAGCTCCGTCGTCGTTGTACCAATCAGGAAGAACACCCAGCTCGCGATGAGAAGTTCACGCCACGAAGCTAAGACCTCGACCGAGTTCTTAGCCTCGTTGAGGGTCGGAATACGTCTCCGACCACCCGACCAGCTCTCCACGCGGTCAGGGACTATCAAGGTCGAGCAAATCCCAAAGTCTTTATTACTTAGAGAGAAAAACAAAGTATAGAAGTCTATCACTTAGACAAAAGCAAAGCACAGCAAAGACAATAACATCACACACAATTAAAACCATACAAACAACACGCTAGCAGATAAACGAAAATGCATAAAAGCGGGCAGAAACCCATTGTACAAATATTACAATCAGATGTCAAAAAAGCCCCTGGCACGCAGGCCGGGCAGAAATATCCCAATAAATAAAAATGGCTCGCAGGCCGAACAGAACGGGGAAGAAAATCCTACTCAGCGGCGGTCCCTTCAGGCTGCTCGGGATCAGGGACCTCATCGATTCTCATCGGCTGCACGATCTTCCCGTCAACCACCTCGTAGTCGGGGTCGATCCCGTCGGTCGAAAGGTCGGGGTTGAGGACCCGAAGCTTCTCCACCGCATTCTTGAAACCTATGCCCGCTACCACGAGATTGTCTTCCTCGGCTTCCCGGAGCTTCGCTATCAGCGCTGCCCGCGAAGTCAGCAACATGTCCTCCTCGGTTTCCTCCTCAGCGGGGCGGACAACCTCCTCCAATTCAGCGTTCCTCGCCAAGAGACGGTCCCTCTCCTCCCCGACACCGGCGAGACGTCTCCGCTCCTCCTCGGCACTCTTCAAATTTTCCTCCAATTTCTGTTGAAGCTCGACCTGGGCCTGGTTCTGGATTTTGCAGTTAGCTAGCTCCTTACCCACCTTCTCCATCTCGGCCGAGATGGACTAGAAACTTTCTTGCAGCTTGTTCAGCTCGCTTGCGGGGCACGCCTCGTCGTTCAGGACCAAGACAGCCGCACAAACCCGCATCACAACAGACACATCCTCCACCAGCATCCTTCGCCAAGAAGCCTTGTCGACGCTTAAGATGGCCTGAGTTTCGGGGCCACCCACGCATAGCGAATTGTTCCCCGTAAAGAAGTTCGGCCTTGTGTGACAAGGCGGGAGCACAAATTTCACGACAGGGGGACTCTCGTGCTCGGTAAGGTCGATGTCCACCGTGTCTGCAAGTCGTTGCCTCTTTGGAGAGCTCTGGGGGCTGAGAGAATCACTACCCTGGTGAGAGCCAGAGGAACCCCCGGGTGTCGGGGTGGGAACGAGCTCCTGTACTCGAAGCTGATCGACGCGACTCTTGCCTCCTTTCTTCGCAGCACGGTTAGCCTTCAGCTTCTTGAAGCGCTCCTCAGCATTCGACATCTTTCCTGCGAAAAGAAAATAAACATGTCAGTAATCCGGAGGTCAAAGAAAAAGTAAGTCGAAGAGAATGGCACCACCTAGCAGCTCGAGAGCATCCTCATCGGAGAACGCCTCGAGGAGGGCCCTCGTATTTAATAGACGACGTTTTGTCAACACCTGCCCATCATCCCCCCGGACGAGTTCCCCCGTCCATCGTCACGAACTTGCCCCTATTAAAACTGTTGATGAACGCTACTATCCGCTCATAGGCCAAGCGATCCCCCTCGTCGAGACGGCTAGGCCTGACTTTGTAGCTGTCGGTTTCGTACTTGAAGTGTTCTTCGGTCCAGAATAATGGAAACCTGGGCACGAGGGCCTCCTTTCGCCGCCCATTTACCTCCTCGACCTCCCGACGGTACACTGTGTTTACGGCCTCAAGTGTGACCGGCCTCACGAGGTAGTACCGGAACTTGAAGTCTTGCACGGAGTTCAGGTAAGTGTGAAACAGGCTACTCACCTGTTTGAAGGACACCCAACCGTGTCTACCGTCGACGGCCTGTCTCTGAAGGTGGAAGATGCGAAAAAACAAGGGCACGGTCGCCCCGATCTGCAGATATTTGCACACTAGCTCGAAGGCCCTAATGAAAGCCAAAGAGTTGGGGTGGAGCTGGGAAGGGGCCAAACGCAGCCAGGTAAATACGGCCTGCTGGAAATCCGTGAAAGGCAGACGCCACCCCGCCTCGTCGAACATAAACTCATAGACGGGAAACCGCATCCCGCTGTACGTCGAGCAGATCCGATGATGCACCTTCGGCCTGAATACGTTCCATGACTTCGACGAGCCCACCAGACGGTGCTCGACGGTGCAGAAGATGTTGTCCTCGTCCCCGTCGATGAACAGAGACATCATGTTTAAGGCCTCCTCGCAGGCCCATTCGTCGGGCGATCTCTCCCCGCCACTGGTTGTCTCTGCCATAGGGGAGTCAGGCCCGTCGTAACTATCCAAAGATCCCTCGGCCACGGGCAACACGTCCATTTACCTGAAAAGAAGAGGGAAAGGTGAATTCGATGGCCCGTATCAAATCCACCCCTCCACCGCTGATCAAGTGAAAGGGCGAGGAGGGAATGTAGGGGAACACGAACCCGCGACCATCCTCAATCCCGCGGGGAGCGAGGTTGGGCGGGACCCCGAGATATTCGACCCATGTCCCCGAGACAAACTTCAGTTCCCCGGGGATCCCGTCCCTGTTCCCCGGGACATTCAACAAACGAACTAAGAAACGTTCATCTTAGGACCCCGGGATATTCTTCGTGTCCTTGGGGATTTCATCATCTCTCCCCGCGAGATTCAACGACTAAACTATGAAATTCCGCAGAATTCCATGGGAACTTCACCAGTTCACCATAAGATTCGCCCTATAAATGCAAATGAAAGGAGGAAAAAGAAGAAAGAAACTTACTTGAAATACGCTTTTTGGGATTCCGGCACGGCGATCGTCGGTGGAGAACGGCGTAGAACGGTGGAAGGTAGCAGCGGAAGAACGGAGAAGAAGAGAGAGTGAGTCTGAGAGGAAAAGAGCAAATGGTGCAAATGAAATGAGGTGAGGTCTATTTTTAGGATCCTCACGGAATTCGAAGATTTTAGGCTACTAGAGTACACTACCCTAGCCTGGCTGCCCTACGCAATGATGGCGCCTGACACGTGGCGTACATGCGATCCTTCGCTCCTCAACACGCGCGTCTCTCCATTCGCTCTGACACCAAAGGTCAAACTTCTCGCATCCCCGATGAGTCGACCATCCGCGAGCTACCACGCTCGAGTCCGTACCCGCTACTCTCTCCCCGACGATACGACCAGTGGATCCCAAACAAGTTCCCCTCCTCGCGGTCACGCGATCGATACTCCCTCGACATGCTTGTTGGCCCTTAAGTCATCACTCCAACACGTCGGAGCAACGACTTGGGGGGCTCCAGTTCTGGACTGAGCCTGGGTCTGCTCCTTAGTCGAGCAGGCCCAACCCACACGTCCTGGGATGGCCCAACCAGGGCCTTTTAGCGCGACCACTGTCGGGCACTTGCCCCTTCTCCACATTGTCGGGCACACGTATGGCATAGAGCGTCGGGCAGGGGTTAGGCCTCCCCGAGCTCGTTCCTCCTCGACACTCAGGTGCTCCTCCCCTGCGAGGAGCCACCTCCTTCTCGCACAAGAGTCCTCCCCCGCGAGGACACGTCTCTCCCCGACACACAAGACTCCTCCCAGCGAGGACACGTTCTCATGTAACCACCCACTCCCATTGGAATCGGTCTGCCCTAATTCCGGAGATCTAGGAACGATTACCCCAGGGCGAAGACCACGTGCTGGTCTTCACTACGCCACGTAAGCCCTGGCAGTTACTTGGATTGGGCCTAGCAATCCAGCCCAATGCAAGTGACCGTTGGCCCCGCGCTGGGGGCTCTCTATAAATACCCTCTCACTTGAGAGGGTCAGGTTACGCACACTTTCCTACTCTAACCTTTTTCTTCTGTACTTGCTTTTTCTCTGACCGTTACCTTACTTGAGCGTCGGAGTACCTTGCAGGTACACCTCCCCCCCTCCCCCCGCCGTCTTTCAACCGCGGCGGAGCTGAAGCCCAGACGACGTTGTTGGCCACCAGATACTGTCTGATCCAGGTACGATCATGAATATTTTCAAAATCATATTTACTATATGAAAAATTTGGAATATTAGTATTTATATGAATTTGTGCAAACACTTGTTATATTTTTGAAAAATATGTCAATAAAATATTGAATATGTTAAATGTTGCAAACTAATTTTAAATAAACCAAAATCTTTTAAAGTTAAATATGATTGGATTTATATGAATGCCATTTTATTAAATTGAACTAAACTGTATACAATAGATTTTTCAAAAGATTTTAAAGTTCAAAGTTTTGATTGATTTTTCAAAAGAAAATAAAATCGAACTAAATTTTAGAAGATTATAAAAAAGGGGACATAGTTAACATAAGAGGTTCAAGGAATTGTCTGAAGATTGATCGTTCCAATGGTGAGGACGAATCAGCAAATAGAGTCTTGTTAATAGGCTTGAGGAGAAGGCTAGAGAATGCCAATGAAAAATTGGTAGAGGAAATTTCACATGTCCTTTTGGGCATCAAACTAAACCCATTCTTCCACAAAAGAGACTTCATTATGAAACACGTATGGAATTGAAGCGGTGATCCATGTCGAGATAAGGGGAGTTAGTTGGAGGACCTCACACCACATGTCTAGAAAGACTAATGAATAAGGGTGCAAAAAAGAGCTCGACCTTTCTCGAAGAATGCATGGATTGAGTCGTAATAAGCAAAGTGATTATAAAGCAGCAGATGACATCAAAGTATGTGAATTTATGTGCTTGCATGTAAAACTATATGCAATTGCCATATGTATATAGTGGTTTTGATGATAACAACACCATATTATTAAATGAGGGAAACGATCTAGAGGGGGTGAATAGATCGTAAATAAAATTTTCTTCGATTCAAAATCTATTTTAAATATTATTTACTATGGCAAGTAAAAGCAATTCCGGATTGACACTCGTCTATCCCGAACCGTTATCGGAAGAATCGGATATGGGTATTAAATCGTAACAAAATCTATCACAATGATGAGAAACCAAATCAATATATTTTTCAAAATAATATTTGAACTATGTCACACTATGATAGTCAATTTCCAATAAAATTAGAAACAAATATTGACTAAGACATTTTGTTAAACACTTGGTGTGCAATAAACACTAAACTGGTTTTCTTTTGTGTTGATGATATGAAACACCAATTGCAATTGTTTAGATTGCAATTATTTTACTAGAAAACAGTTTGAAATATTTCAACACAAACAAAATTATCAATGTAGTAAATTGCACACAAATTGAATTCTTTAATTGTAGAGAGAGAGAGAGAGAGAGAGAGAGAGAGAGAGAGAGAAAGAGAGAGAGAGAGAGAGAGAGAGAGAGAGACAAAATAAGGATTTATTTAGGTAGTTCCCCAATTGTCTTCACTATAGGCACGTCTATCCCCAATTCCAAATGGAATTGAGATATTCAATTAACCTTTGTGAATGTTGTATACAAGAGAGAAATAGAAATCCAAACCCCCAAACCTCAAGTTTGATGTTGACCCTATCTTCTTCTCGCCCCTTAATTTTAAACAAGATCAAGTGGCCCAAGATTTCCAATTCGATCCTCCGGTTACTGCTAATCCTTTTATAGTACCCCATTCTTCAAAGCTTTCACTAGATTTAATCCTCCTTGCAAATCTTGTACAAAAACCACCAAATCAACCTTGATCTTGGAGGAAAAACCCCAATTGGTTTTATCAATGAAACCCCCAAAAGAATTCTCAACCCAATTTGATTACAACAATCCTAAATTGGACCTTATCAATCTTGTATCGAGATGGCACCTAACTAAAATGACTATGTTTAGTTGTTGTGTGTATGCAAAGAAAAATATTGAAGATGATGAAAACTTCTTTGTATGTTCTTGATTTCAATTAATTCAAAATGATGCATGAATATATATATATATATATATATATATATATATATATATATATATATATATATATATATATCTGTGTGTGTGTGTGTGTGCGCGTGTGTGTGTGTGTATGTGCGTGTGTGTGTGTGAGAGAGAGAGAGAGAGAGTGCTTTTGCGTGTGTGTAAGAAAGAAATAACAAAAAAAAACATATTTTTAGCAATATTAAAAGTTTGGAAAAATTAAAACACTATGTGTTGACCCCAAGAGATCATGTGTCAACCCACATATGTTATGTGTCGACCTAAGAGCCTTGTGTGTTAACACATAAAAGGCAACAACTTTAATTTTAAAAAGCCTTCACTATGTGTCGACTTCAAGAACGCAGGAGTCAACCTCAACATATTATGTGTCGACCTAATGGACTTATGTGTTGACACATAGAAGGAAAAAAATTTGATTTTAAAAGGCCTTGAGTATGTGTCGACCTCAAGAGTGCAGGAGTCAACCCATAACCTTGTTTTTCACATAAAACATAATTTTGACTTGTAAAATTGATTTTAACATGATTTTAAGTATCCTAAGATGAAAATGCACATCTAGACATAGAGGATAAGGTCTAATGTACACAAATACTAAGTGTCATAGTTTTGACATCATTTAAAACATTTCTAAAATGATAGTGGACTCACATACTCCCCCTTTTTATGATGGCAAAACGTATGAAGTATTTGATGTCTTGATCAGAGCTCCCCCTATATATGCGCACCCTTAGATCATACTTCTATCTTGTATGAACTTTTCCCCCTTGACAGCATCAAAAAGAGACAAAGATGGAAAACATTAGAAGTATCAAGTAAAACTTACAAAAACATATATAACACTCAGAGGCGTTGCAAAGATAAATTGTTCAACAATAACGTGCACTCACATATCATTAGAATGACGTTGAAGTGAAGATTGCCTAAACATAAATAAAAATTCAAATCATACAAGATTACAAGGAGTTCATTACAAACACATTATGGCATTGTTAGAACAGAAAAGCATAAGGACGAAACATAATATCATGAAGGACGATAAATAACATGATTAAACACCAATAACTTCAAAATATAATTCTAATGTGAAGATATAATAGCATGAAATACATATGATACTGACATAATAACATGAAGTCACTATAACATATATATTGAAAACACTTAGTTTAACAATGAATTTTTTTTAAGTGAACATACATGAAATGTATCATTTATCAAATGTAGCACACATATTTGGAACTTAAACATGAAATCACATATAAGAGACATATAAGTAACACATGAAATAAAAACTTACGAATAAAGAGATAAGTGAAATGATAATACCTCATAGGATGAAAGAGAGAGAATTCACTCATGTGAAATGGAACTTTCTAATGAAAGCTCTATATCTTTTGACGTCAACATCCTTACCGCTTTCATTTTTGTTAGTGGGCATTTGAGTGTCGATTGACTTTGCATTTTCCATTTCGAAGCGTTTAAGCAACTCTTGGCAGTATTTTGATTGACACACAAACATCCCTTCTTTGAGCTACTTGATTTGAAGTCCGAGAAAGTAAGTCAACTCTCCCATTAGACTGTTTTCAAATTCACCCTGCATTAACTTTGAGAACTCTTTGACCAATTTCATGTTAGTAGAACCAAATATAATATCATCAACAAAAATTTGAAATAGTTTGAAATATTTAGAGCATGCAAAAGCTAGTAAGAGGCGTATAGCCTCGAGGCGGGAAACCGGGGAATAAGTTTTCTCATAATTTATGCCATCCTCTTGATTATATCCCTGAGCCACTAGTCGGACCTAATTCCTTGATATCACTCTATTTTCGTCCAGTTTATTTCTAAAAAACCCAATCAGTGCCTATAACTTGATGATCTCGCGGAGGTGGTACAAGGTCCCACACATCATTTCTTTTAAATTGATTTAACTCATCTTGCATGGCCATAAGCCAATGCTTATCAATTAAGGTTTCTTTTGCATTTTAACGTTCAAATTAAGACACGGATGGAAAGTTATAATAGAAATTACTTATCTTAGAGCCTGTAGTCACGCCTTTGGTGATGTCTCCAATAATGTTGTCAATTGGATGATCCTTGGAAGTCCTCCAAGCCAAGGGAAAATTATCTACTTTAATTATACTTTCTTCTTTCTATTTTTTTAGGATCGTCATCTTTCTACTTCTCATGTTTCACCGTTTCAAGTTGATCAATTCCTTCATCGGTGTCTTTGAGTATGTCTTCTGAAGATACACCTGCATCATGAAAAGAAATACCTTTCCCGACATTTCTCGGATAAAATGCATCAAAAGTGACATGCACCGACTCTTCAACAGTAATTAATTTCTACACTACCTTTACCAAGTATAACACCCTTACTATTGTCTCCGTATGTCACATAGCCCTTATTCTTTGCCGTGAAGTCAATGAATAGGGAAATGTCACTGATAGCTTCTCAGCAAGTGTACCGATAATGTCGCAGTAATAAAAAGATATTGATTCCACTGGACTGCTATTTAACAAGATAATAGTTGTACGATTATAAAAAGTAACGATTAAGGGGTTGAGTTTGAATGCGAGAAATTAAAAGTTGTTCTGAAATAATAAGAAAACAGTAAGGCTTTGAATAGAATCCCTTATTTCTCTCTTGTTAATGTCTAATACATTAGATGAATGAGAAAGTTATTATATTTCCACAGAGAATTAACATAACTACTATACACAATCCCTTTGTGTATAGCTCACTAATTACCATTCGGGGTCTCATATCCCTATTCAACCCGCGTAAGTGAAATTAGGCGATGCCCAAAACGTTAATTCACCTGCCACTACTCGGAGTCTCCTATCCCTATTCATCCATCGTAAGTACAACAATTGCCCTAGTTTCAACACATATACTAATGGTCAGTATTCCAAATGTGCCTAAGATCAGATTAAAAGAGTACCTAACATAAAAAACATTATGCAAAATAAGCAATTGAATAGAAATATAACTCCAATTATTCATGCAATGACAAATTAAACATATGTCCCAACAGGTTCAAAATAAGTTCATCAAACAAAACCCAACTTAGTGATATTTAACTACTCATAATGATACGATCAAATACCAATTGATTAGATGAAGATTGCATCTGAAAATACTTGAAAAATAGCATCCAATGCTCTCAAAATCACCCTCTTGGTGCTCTTTACTGTCACTTTCAGTATAA
The DNA here is from genome assembly GCA_022829125.1 of Lathyrus tuberosus. NCBI lineage: Eukaryota > Viridiplantae > Streptophyta > Magnoliopsida > Fabales > Fabaceae > Lathyrus > Lathyrus tuberosus. Next base: position 1,328,931 of record JALAZF010000699.1, on the reverse strand, counting down.
AAATGCAGAACCCTTGAAAAGATGCCAAAAAACTCCCTCTTATATCAAACAAATCAGTTCAGAACGCGTCAGAATAGGCCCAGAAAAGGACCTATCGCGCTCATGAAAACTTGCATCGCACGCGCGATGCTGACTTTACTTTTTTTATCACGCGCGCAATGTGGCGCATGATTATTCCAGCAGTTGTATGTTTATTCTCCTTTTTCCATCTGATTTTCACTAAGTCCTTATTTCTTCATACTTAGTCATTTTTTCATCTTTCTTTGGTCTTTATTCTTCAGTTTTGATCCTCTTTAACTTGTTTTGATTCATTTCTTTGACCGAAAACATGCAATGACAGAGTGTCATCTGCCACCCGTCATATGCCTTGAGCATCCAATGTCAAGAAACCACATTCTCTTCATGGAGCCAAGACATTCAACCTACAAGATCAAACAAGAGTGCTAGGTACCCAATTTTCATTAAGTCTTTGAGAATGAGTGGAAACATTGTTGCACTTGGAAAACCATTAAAATACATCTTTAGGAATCAAGTATCTTTTAAATTTGCATTTAGCAATGGTATGGCCTTTCTTGCAACAATAGTGACAAGTCAAGTGATGATGAGAAGTGGCTTTCGCTATTTGATTCCCTTACAACAAAATTATAATTTTTGTACAATACATTTAAAGATTTTTTAAATTTTGTTGAATTAATAGTGAAGGTAACTTTTGGTTCTAAAGCCTTGTTCGATTTGACTTTTAGAGTAATAACCTTTTTTTGCCAAATGTGACAAGTTTCACAACCAAACCAAGAAGACTTCTAATCCTCAACATCAACTTTTTAACCCTCTAACATGGTTTTATTAACAACTTCCACTTGTTTTTCAGTTTCTAAATCTTTGGCTTCTAAGCATGAAAAATAATCTTTTATTTGAATCCAACCTTTTAAAAGCTTCTATGGCTTCACCATGTAGGTTTTGATAAACAATTTGTAAATTAGAATAAGACATTTTATCAATAGGTTCATATTTGGAATGACTTACATTCTTCTTCTTGTGATAGGCCATGAGGCAAGGATTTTCCCTTTCATCACTTTCACTTGAGCTGCCTTCATTTGAGGATTCACTGTCACTTTCCCAAGCGATGTATGCTTTTCTAGGCTTGCTAGACTTCTTTTGTTGGCCCTTTCCTTTATCATTCTTAAGCAATGGACAATATAGCTTATAATGACTGACTCTTACACAAATATAGCATGAACCTTTAGATTTTCCTTCTTATTCTCTTCTTCCTTTGAGGTATTTGAATTCCTTCTATAGTTAATGAGATTCTTGTTGGAATGCTTCACTCCATTTTTTTTAATGTACTTATGGTACCTTCTAACAAAAAGCCTCATTTATTCATCATCTGAACACTCATCATCACTAGTTCCACTATCATCTTGCTCTTTAGTAGAGGACTTATAATTAGAAGCCATTAGAGCAATTGATTTCTTGTCCACCTCCTTTTCTTTGTTATTCTCCTTCTTAAGCTTTTTCTCATGTTTCTCCAAGCACATGAGCTCTTGCTAATATTCTTCAAGCTTACCAAACAAATTAGCAATGTCTAATGTTAAGAGGTTGTTAGCTTCCTTGATTGTGGCGACTTTAGGTTGTCATTCCCTATTAAGACATCTTAAAATTTGTTAGTAGCAATTTCATTAGAAACAGGTTTATCAAGTGCATTTAAATTATTTACAAGATGAGTGAACCTCTTTTGCATATCGGAATTGGTTTCACCATGCTTCATATGAAAGAGTTCAAACTCTTGGTTCAAAGTATTGCTTCTAGCTTGTTTGATTCATTTGTGCCCTCGTGAGAAACTTGTAATGAGTCCTACATAGTTTTAGTGGTTGTACAATGAGAAACATGGTAATATTAGTCAACCCCTAAAGCGGATATTAGAATATTCCTTGCTTTCCAATCACATGACCAATTTTTCTCATCATCAGCGTTCCATTATGCTTCCAGTTTAGGTAAAACAACACCATCTGCATTGGTCATAGTAATTTCAAATGGACCATTTTGGATGGCGTTCCATACATTTCAATCAATAGAATTGATATGGACACGCATACAATCCTTCCAATAACCATAGTATTTGCCATTGAAAACAGGCGCTCTATCATACACCCCTTTAGGTTCGAAAGCCATAATCTAATAAGTGAGTTTGAAGCACAAGATAAATCGGTGCTCGTGATACCATTTGTTAGACGAGGGCAACGATCTAGATGAGGGCGAATAGATCACAAATAAAATTTTCTTCGATTAAAAATATGTTTTAAAAATTATTTACTATGGCAAGCGAAAACAATTTCGAGTCGACACTCGCCTATCTCGAACTATTATTGGAAGAATCAGATATGCGTATTAAACCATAACAAACATATTACAATTATGAGAAACCAAATTAATATGTTTTTCAAAATAACGTTTGAACTATGTCACACTATGATAATCAATTTCCAGTGAAATTAGGAACAAATATTGACTAAGACAATTTGTCAAACACTTAGTGTGCAATAAACACCATGCTGATTTTCTTTTGTCTTGATGATGTGAAACACCAATTACAATTGTTTAGATTGCAATTATTTTACTAGAAAACAGTTTGAAATATTTCAACACAAACATAATTATCAATGAAGTAAATTGCACACAAATTGAATTCACTAATTGTAAACAAAGAGAGAGAGAGAGAGAGAGAGAGAGATGGAGAGAGAGGGAGAGAGAGAGAGAGAGAGAATGTGTGTGTGTGTGTGTGAGAGAGAGAGAGAGAGAATGTGTGTGTGTGTGTGTGTGTGTGTGTGTGTGTGTGTGAGATAGAGTGAGAGAGAGAACACATTTGTTTAGGGACATCCCCAATTGCCCACACTATGGGAACGATTTCCACCAATTCCAAATGGAATTGAGATATTCAAGTAACCTTCGCAAATGTTGTATACAAAAGAGAAATATCAATCCAAACCCCCAAACCCTAAGTTTTATGTTTATCATATCTTCTTCTCTTCCATTGATCTTAAGCAAGATCAAGTGACCCAAGATTTCTAATTCGATCCTCCGGTTACCATTACTCCTTTGACACAATCCCATTCTTCAAAGTTTTTACTCAGCTTAATCCTCATTGTGAAATCTTGTACAACAACCCCAAATAACCCCTGATCTTAGAGGAAAACCCCCCAACTGGTTTTATCAATGAAACTCCTAAATAATTTTAAACCCAATTTAATTACAAAAATCCTAAATTTGTCCTTATCAATCTGGTATCCAGATGGCACCCAACAAAAATGATTATGCGTAGTTGTTGTTTGTATGCATAAAAAAAGATTGAAGATGATGAAAACTTCTTTGTATGTTATGGGTTTAAGTTGTATCAAAATGATGCATAAATACATACATATATATATATATATGTGTGTGTGTGTGTGTGTGTGTGTGTGTGTGTGTGTGTACGTGTGTGTGTGCGCGCGCGTGTGCGCGCGGATGTGTGCTCTCGCGTGTGTGTGTGTGTGTGTAAGAAAGAAATAACAACAAAAATAAATTTTTAGCAAAATTATGAGTTTGGAAAAATTAAAGCAGTATATGTTGACCCCAAGATATCATGTGTCGACCCACAAATGTTATGTGTCGACCTAAGAGCCATGTGTGTCGACACATAGAAGGCAACGACTTTAATTTTAAAACGCCTTCAATATGTGTCGACCTCAAGGGTGCAGGAGTTGACCTAAACATATTATGTGTCGACCAAATGGACTTATGTGTTGACACATAGAAGGCAGAAAATTTGATTTTAAAAGGCCTTCAATATGTGTCTACCTCAAGAGTGCATGAGTCGAACCATAACCTTGTTTTTCACATAAAACATAATTTTGACTTGTAAAATTTTTTTAACATGATTTTAAGTATCCTAAGATGAATATATGCACATCTAGACATAGAGGATAAGGTCAAATCTACACAAATACTAAGTGTCCTAGTTTTAACATCATTCAAAATATTTTTAAAAGGATAGTGTGCACTAACAAACACACACACACACACTTGAAAATGATTTTAAACATATGTCTTTTGATAAAACACCTTCAAACCTATGTAAGAACTATCAAGGTGCATGTGAGATTAACTAAGAGTGTTTCTAATCATTTGGGAAACATTTGTACACTTGCTAATTAGTGAGGAACTTATTCTAATCGATTAGAGCAAGGAAAAAGGTTTCTAAATTGACCAAAAATACTCATAATCGATTAAGACACGCAACCGTTTAGGATTTCCATTTTTGTATTAGGGTTGTCGTCTTTTTGAAACTCTTAATCGATTAAGTCATTAAAAGGCCCGTGAATCTTTTTCCTTTTTTAGTCAAACTTTTCTCCTATAATAAATGGTTTCTCCTCATTTCAAAACACACCAAAAACCATATTTCAAAAAATACTTTATAACTTTCTACTCTGTCTACCTCATCTTTTTGTATTTATTTACAAAGTTGCCTTACTGTTTTGAGAGTGAAAATATATATGAGATTCTTGTTGAACTAGTGTGGTGCTTTTATTGTAAATTAATCAAGAGGTTTTGTCTCTTGTATAATATCTTTGAAAGAAATTGATAATTGGTTATTGAGTTTAACTAGTTAAAAGCTCTATTTAGTTCTTGAGATTATCCAAGTAAAATCTATGTTTAATTTGGTTTTTGAGCTCAACCTGGTGTAAAAACTTTTTTCGATTATAAGATTATCCCAGTGTAAAATCTCTTATTTAGTTTACAAATTAGCCAGTATAAAACCTCCTATTTGGTTGTAAGAAGTTTTATGAGTATATCCTATGCAAAACTCACATCTCATATAGTGGAAACTCTCGAGAAGAAATGATTGGAAACTCTAAAGGAGAAACTCTCAAATATTTGGTATAGCTGGGTTCCTTTCAACTTCAAATTATCCAAATGATAATGTCATTTTATTCAATGATTGTAATTGAAAGTAATGATAAGTAAAAATTTAGTTTCAACATAAGTAGCAACATATTTTAGTATACACAAGAAAAGGATACACAACAAATGAAGTCAATTGTGGTTGTTGCAAATGAATATTGGTGTATTATAGAATCCGTTGTTTATAGAATATAAAAAGATAAATGTGTAACTGTAAAGAATTGCTAGTGTTTTTGAGAATCGTTAAAGCTCATTGTAGAAATTCAAAACTCAGACAAAGAAGCATATTAGAGAAAAATGCTAGTGATTTTGCAAAATTTTAAAGCTCATGGTAGACATTGAAAACTCGGAGATAGATGTATAAAATCATAATAATGCATAGAAAGTTTAAATGAGTTTTGAAATTACACAAATAATGTTTAAGTGTGTACAAAACGTTATAATATAACATAATTAAAACAAGGATGTTTGGAAACAAAATATATTAAAAACAATACATATTAGCAAAGATGTTAAAATCAAGATCTTACATAAGATCGGGAGAGAATATCAAGATATTCAAATATAAAATCGTAGTTAAGATCGGAAGATTCTACCCAATTATTTTTATAAGACTGAGAGGAGGTAACAAGCAAAAAAAATAGTAAGATCTTGCTAAAATGAAAAAATAATAATATATATTTAAAGTATTTTTACATTATATATGTTAGTAGCCAAGTGTATTCGTGGGAAAATGATTCTTTTTCATATTCTTTAGACATGTATGATTGAGTTTTTATATTTATTACCAACACATGGAACATTTGTTAGACATTAAAGACATGTTTGATCAATTACTAGGATTATCATAAGTCAATTGGTTAAAACAAACCCTATAAGTGAGATGTTTATTCTCAAAACCCTAAATCTAACCATCAAACCAAAATTGTTGCACCTCTGCATCTTGTCATCCTTTTCACTTTTTAATGATAGTGGCCGAAAAACGACCAATCATAGTCGAAACTGGCAAAGATCCCACAAAATCAATGATTTTACGATTTTTTCACAATTTGGTTTCAACATAAGATTCTACCTAAGATCCAGATCGTTGGGGGTGAATAAGATCGTAAAATCTTAAGATTTTAAGATCTAGATCGAGATCTTGACAACCATGCATATTAGCATGTCATTTAATCTTCTCAATCTTCACTTTCTTGATCATCTTCAAAACATACTTTTACTCTGAAGTTGACTCTTGTGTGGGAACTAATGTGTTTTTTTTAGTGTTTCTCTTTTTTGGAGTTGGAATTATGGCGACGACACCATCTTCAGGATCATAATCATCGCATGTTGAAAGAGAGGACTGCAAAGAAACACATCATTGTTAATTTCATAATCATTACGTGACAAAATAATAAATCAAATGTATAAAACCTTACTATTATACAGAGCAATTTTTTACTATTTTGAGATTAATCAAGTGGAATGTTTATAACCATCTAAAATAAAAGAATATAAAACAAGTTTATTTGAAAATATTTGAAGTACAAATTAACACTAAATGAGATACACTACTAATAATTAACATGTTCCTTTTCAGGTACAACAATCTCAACCAACTTGAATGTATTATGAAGAAAAAAAAACTCAAACAGAAAATAACAAAGAGGAAAATAACAAATCGAGAAATATATGCTCTCAGAATTGATAACTAAAAAACTCAAACCGAAAGTTACTAGAGATCACCAAATTAAAACTCAAAGCTCTGTTAACTTGCCATGCCTTATCGAGAAAAGCCGAACCTTTGTGACACTCACATAAAGCTCATGAAAGAATCGAGAAAACTAATCGTAAAGAATTCAATTGGAGGAGAGAACCCCACATAAAAAGAACAGATTTATACTTAAACAGAGTGCCTGGGATTATTCATATCCTTAATTATTACACCTAAGATTATCATATCTAATAGCAATTCTAAGACAATAGATATGAGCATTTGATACAAAATTAACAAGCATATAAGTGTTATACAAGATGGTATTGGTGAAAAGCTAAGCAAATAAATCATTGTAAGAACAAGATTTACCTTTCTTTTTATGACTGGACACCACAAGTAAATTTCTTACAAACAATTAGGTCACTTCACCTCTAGCTGCGTAACTTTCTTCTCCGGAATTGTGATCCTCATGATATCCTATTTGGAAGTACATAACAAAGTATGTTATACAGAAATTGCATCATACATAAAACTATAAAATACAGGAAAATACAAAAATTACGTAGAATGCACATAACAGGTTTGCCATAATAACAAGGCTTTGGCATAGGAAGACAACCTTCCTGTTAGAAGTGTTGTTGGATTTCAACTTGGAGTACCGTTACCTGGTAAAAAAGAATAAAAAATGGGAGTGCTGTTAGTTCTGCAGCTATGCAATATGTATGTTGGCTAAATTTTGTTAAAACCTTTATGTTAGCTCTTATGTCACTGAAGGTGTTTTAACATGCTGTATGTGTATCTGCCATAACAGATTATTTGCAGGTTGTGAAATGTCAAGTAGGATGTCTTGACATGTTGTTCTGCAGTAACTGGTTATGTTCAGTTTCTGTCATATTGGTTATATGTCAAGTGTGATGTCTTGACATGTTGTGCTGCACCTACCTAGTATGAGTGCATGGTTGTAATGGTGTGACAGAGATGTCATGAACACTTCACTGAACCTGAATGTTTAAGTTTATGTGACGTGGCTGTCTTTGGAATGTCATGACAGAACATCTTGATCTGGTACAACAGGTACTGCTGCTCTGTGATGGTTAATCAAGATGTTAAAGGAGATGTCACAACATCATTGTCTGTTACAGCAGGTGCTGCTATTGTATATCTCTTGACAGATTTGATTTGATCTGATGAGATCTTTTTGGATATACCTCATCATTATACACAGGTCAAAGAGATTTATTAGGAACAAAGTGCAGATTTAATTGGATTTCATAAAAAGGATCTTGGAGACTTTTTACGAAACTTTTTGAAGATTTGTTCCTAATTATATGGAGAAGATCTTGCAGCTGTATTAAAAAGTGAAGATTTAAAAGATACATAATATCCTGGAAATATTATGTAACTGATTTATAGGTCTGGAAGATTCAAGTCAGAATCAAGAAGAATATTGAAGAGTAATGACTTTCTAATTATGGAGATAAATTAGGAAGGATTTGATTGAAGACCTATTTTGTAGGAGAATCATTTGCAGATTTGTAGCAGCTGATATGCTGTGATTTGAAGCCCAAATCCAGTTGGGTATAGGTTATAAATAGAAGCATTGTAACCTAGAAAAAGCAAGCCAACCATCATGTAAATTATAAGGGCTGTGTTGGTCGATGAACCACTCGGTCTGTGGGATGGTCATCGTGTTTATCTCTAAGCCTGTAGGTAAGAGATGTATTGTTCTTGGAGGAAGCTTTTAAGCAACTCCAAGATGGTGTTCTCAGTCAAGAGTCTTGGCTGAGTATAGGCATTGAAGTGTGTCTTCTATTTTTCTGTGATTGAAGAGTTGTTGGAAATCAAGCTGTTGATGCAGTGGCTGAGGTGTTGACTGCTAGACATCATTGCGATGATTGGAAGTGAGATGGAGTCTCTTATCTAGGGTGGACTTAGGTAGAAGGGTCATTGGGTAGTGATTAAGTGACTAGATCATCAACGGTTGTGTTGATTGTAGGGTCTATGAATTGATGCCGCTGATAGTGAACTTCCTTCCTAGCATGGTATGCCCCCAGATGTAGGTTGTTAGACCGAACTAGGTGAACAATTCTTGTGTTGTTTATGCTTTTCAGTACTGTTATTGTTTATACCTTGCCATGTTATCTGTAATAGACCAGATGTCTCGACATCCTGTAGGACATCTGGGATCTGTCAATACCAGAATTTCAATTGGTATCAAAGCAGGCATCCTGTTCATTTTTCTGGGTGAGATCCTAGGGAAGATACTTTCTGGTTCATGTGCAAGGAAAATAGTTTTGCTGAGAAGTTGTATGGACTTGGTCAATTCATATGTTGTTTGAATGGTCCCTTGAAGTGGAGGATGGACTATTCCTGATAGGGTGTGTATTGGCACTGTTTGAAGTTGTCAGGCGTGTAGCATTGTTGGTGAGTTGCTTTGTGGGGTGATTTATTTTCAACCTATGCTGACCTATTGCACCCGGAGTGTGGTGTTTGTGCAAAGGTTATTAAGTTTTGAAGGTTGTAGAGAGGTTTTCTTTATCTGTGTTCCGCTGCATTTGTATATGTCAGAAAACTCCTGGTGGTTTTATGTGTTGAGGCCACAACACTCTGTTCTCCTCTGAAGGTGTATCACATGGTGTGGTGATACTTGAGGATATCTTCAACTAGCTTGTTAGAGTTGTCAAAGATACTTGAGGTTCATCCCACGTCCACTCATAAAGGAAATTTTATATGAGCTTGTTGAAAAGAGATCTGAAGAAAGTTAGAAGCAGTTTGTTCTTGCTTCCAACCCTACAAGGCCAATCTCTGGGCTTTGATAAAGGATCTCTTGGTGTGTTTCTTGAGAAGGGACCTTATGTCCTACCAGATGTTGGAACATAAAACAAGCAGATTGTGCAGAATCTTGTTGGATAAAGGTATGGCATAACCGATGCTTGGGGGCTAAATAAATGTGTATTGATCACATCTGTTTGGAACCTACTCCTGGCTTGGAATAGGAGGCATCTGGGTTGTGTGTCTAAGAAGTTTCTTTCAAGAAACATGTCTTAGATAAATGTACTGGTCAAGATATGATCATCATAGTGTCACTCATTGGATCAGTGTATTTTTTATCCAAGTGAGTAGGAGTACAAAGGCTGTTTGTTTTTATGAAGGTCAAGCTTAAATGTCAAGGACATTTTCTCTGAAATCTGAAAGTTCCTTCTGATCAAAGCAGCCAGATGTATGCAATCTTGGTTATGGCCATGGAGTAAATTGTATTTGAAAGGAGTTCTATGTGTGTACCAACCATAGGATGAGCATTTCAGATTTGTGTTTGGAGCAAGGAGGAGTTGGTATTTTTTTTGGGACCAAAGGATTATGGTTCCCTGGTATTTGCATGAGAAGTTTCTTCTTAAGCTGGAGTTCAGTATGTGGTGTCCTCACATAATGGAACATTTTTTTGCAAGGATTGAAGAGCATCCTTAAACCAGTTAGAGGGAATCTCATCATTAGGTGCAGAAGGATGGCATCCAACATCTCAAAGTCAGACAGGGGGTCTGAACATTAGAAGTTTGAGAAGAAGATTCTTAGGATGTAGAGTATGCAGGTTCCTGCATGTGTGTATGATCTGGTTTTGAAGGATGATCAGCTACTGATGGTTGATCCTCTTGTGTCACTTGCAAGAGATGTAGGTGGATTACTATAGTTGTTGTCTTCAAAGCCATAGTAAAATCCATATGATTTAGATTGATGTCGGAACTGATGTTGAAACATCATTTCAGTTAATTGCTTCCTCAGCCAAGGAAGTTTGTTTAGCTCAGGATAGAGTGAAAGGTCAAGACACTGATCTAATCCGGAATGCCATTGTGGTGTGAATGCTTTTGTGGTATGAATGGTTGTCATGATGGTTTGTCATGAAGAAGAATCAGCAGATGCCTGATGTGTGCGAAAGAAGAATGTCAGACCAATTATCCTACCTTGTGTGAGAAGGTAGTCTTATCTGACTAATAATAAATACTTTGACGAGAGCTGAGTATTCGTCTGTCCTTTGATAAGGGTGTGCATCTGACTAATGATAAATACTTTGACGGGAGCTAAGTATTTGTCTGATGTGAGTATGCAAGGCTGCAGTTTGAACTCTTTGCTTCAGAGAGGGTGTATGAGTTTATTTCTCTCTATGGTGTTTAGGTGTTTATGTTAACCTGAATAAGGTGCTCTGGCTGTGTTTTATTGGGAGCTTCTTGAAGGACTTCTATGTGAAATGAGTCCTTTGAATGGTGATGGGAAGCTGATGTCCCAAATGATGATTGTAACATCATGATTATTTATGGTTATATTTGGAGGATGATTGAGATTGTGCACTTGGAGTTGGATGCTCTAGCATTTTTGTCAGAAGAGGTGTTTCTGACTATGTGGATTAGAATGTGGAGATTCTGATCTTGTTTTTAGTAGTATGTTCTGGCAAAGCATGACTACTATTTTTGAAGACCTCACTAGTATCAACAACTACTAGTGGATGTAATGGCAGGTGTTCTAACTTGGTGTTGGGACATTATCTGGGTTAGATTTCCTTGGTGAAGGATGATTGTGGTCTGGTTCAGGAGCTTGGTGCCTACATTATGCCTAAGGAGCATCTACATAGTCATACGGAGAATGATGAAGTAGAAGGTCTGCCTTGGATGGAGAATGTAGAGAAAACTGAAGCAGATAAGGTATTGATTGCTTGAAAGTCTAAAGGTGAAGATACTCATCAACTGATCAGGAGTATTCCAAATTATCATACGGGAGAATGATAGGGAATGATTGCCTTTGGAGAGTTGGGTGAGAGAATACTGTTCTTGTGTTCTTGTGATCTTCTGTGATGTGATGGGTTATGATGTGTTTTTGTTCTGGTTGTTTCTGGTCCCTTGGCTTAAGAGGGAGCTTGGAGATTCTGTTTTTATTTGAAATGTGGTGTTTTTCTTAGTACAGCTGGATTCTGTTCATGATGTCAAGACTGATGTCTTAACATCTGCTGACAGAATATTCTGTTCAGAATGTTATGGTTTTTGTCTCCAGAGAACACAAGCTTCTATTTGATTTATGTACTATTGTGGTACATGGTGTGCTTGAGGGTCAAGCAATAAGTGAATATGTTCAGCAGGTGTGTTGAACAGAGGGTGCGCTCTTGAAGACATGAAGATGCGTCTTGTGTTTTCCATTCATTTTGGGTGTTCTTCTTGCAATGGAGCATTGGTTATCCATGATAGGGAGAGTACTGTATCCTATCAGATTGTACAAGATTCTGAGTTGGATGTGTTCTGCTACTGACTTGCTTGCTTTTGGTTGATTGTCCTTAGATGCATAATTGCTTGGTTTGGTATATTATGGCTAAAAAGGGGGAGAAGTTAGTAGTAGTAGTGTTCCTTGGTTGTTTCCTTGAGGGGGAGCTGGTTGTGTTATCCAAAGGTTGTATGGATATTGCTCTGGTGTGCTATTGCTTTGTCAAATATGGCTAAAAAGGGGGAGAGTGTGTGATTGCATGATGTGCTGATATCTGATGCCACTAATTGATGATATGCTAACTGGTGAGCTAGTGTGAGTGGCTGTGTGAGATTGTAGTTGAGTGTTGACATGTTGTTGTGAAGTTTCTGCTGTTGTGTGTGTGATTGTGCTAACAACCTGTGTTGGTCTTCTGATGCTGGTATCTCTGATTGTTGGTTTTAGCCAAAATTTGCCAAAGGGGGAGTTTGTTAGTTTTGCAGCTATGGAGTATGTATGTTGGCTAAATTTTGTTAAAACCTTTATGTTAGCTCTTATGTCACTGAAGGTGTTTTAACATGTTGTATGTGTATCTGCCATAACAGATTAGTTGCAGGTTGTGAAATGTCAAGTAGGATGTCTTGACATGTTGTTCTGCAGTAACTAGTTATGTTCAGTTTCTGTCATATTAGTTATATGTCAAGTGTGATGGCTTGACATGTTGTGCTGCACCTACCTAGTATGAGTGCATGGTTGTAATGGTGTGATAGAGATGTCATGAACACTTCACTGAACCTGAATGTTTAAGTTTATGTGACGTGGCTGTCTTTGGAATGTCATGACAGAACATCTTGATCTGGTACAACAGGTACTTCTGCTCTGGGATGGTTAATCAAGATGTTAAAGGAGATGTCACAACATCATTGTCTGTTACAGCAGGTGCTGCTATTGTATATCTCTTGACAGATTTGATTTGATCTGATGAGATCTTTTTGGATATACCTCATCATTATACACAGGTCAAGGAGATTTATTAGGAACAAAGTGCAGATTTAATTGGATTTCATAAAAAGGATCTTGGAGACTTTTTACGAAACTTTTTGAAGATTTTTTCCTAATTAGATGGAGAAGATCTTGCAGCTGTATTAAAAAGTGAAGATTTAAAAGATACATAATATCCTGGAAATATTATGTGGCTGATTTATACGTCTGGAAGATTCAAGTTAGAATCAAGAAGAATATTGAAGAGTAATGACTTTTTAATTATGGAGATAAATTAGGAAGGATTTGATTGAAGACCTATTTTGTAGGAGAATCATTTGCAGATTTGTAGCAGCTGATATGCTGTGATTTGAAGCCCAAATCCAGTTGGGTATAGATTATAAATAGAAGCATTGTAACCTAGAAAAAGCAAGCCAACCATCATGTAAATTATAAGGGCTGTGTTGGTCGATGAACCACTCGGTTTGTGGGATGGTCATCGTGTTTATCTCTAAGCCTGTAGGTAAGAGATGTATTGTTCTTGGAGGAAGCTTTTAAGCAACTCCAAGATGGTGTTCTCAGTCAAGAGTCTTGGCTGAGTATAGGCATTGAAGTGTGTCTTCTATTTTTCTGTGATTGAAGAGTTGTTGGAAATCAAGCTGTTGATGCAGTGGCTGAGGTGTTGACTGCTAGACATCATTGCAATGATTGGAAGTGAGATGGAGTCTCTTATCTAGGGTGGACTTAGGTAGAAGGTTCATTGGTTAGTGATTAAGTGAGTAGATCATCAACGGGTGTGTTGATTGTAGGGTCTATGAATTGATACTGCTGATAGTGAACTTCCTTCCTGGCTTGGTATGCCCCCAGATGTAGGTTGTTAGACCGAACTGGGTGAACAATTCTTGTGTTGTTTATGCTTTTTAGTACTGTTATTGTTTATACCTTGCCATGTTATCTGTAACAGACCAGATGTCTCGACATCCTGTAGGACATCTGGGATCTGTCATACCAGAATTTCAATTGGTATCAAAGCAGGCATCCTGTTCATTTTTCTGGGTGTGATCCTAGGGAAGATACTTTCTGGTTCATGTGCAAGGAAAATAGTTTTGCTGAGAAGTTGTATGGACTTGGTCAGTTCATATGTTGTTAGAATGGTTCCTTGAAGTGGAGGATGGACTATTCCAGATAGGGTGTGTATTGGCTCTGTTTGAAGTTGTCAGGCGTGTAGCTTTGGTGGTGAGCTGCTTTGTGGGGTGATTTATTTTCAACCTATGCTGACCTATTGCACCCGGAGTGTGGTGTGTGTGCAAAGGTTATTAAGTTTTGAAGGTTGTTGAGAGGTTTTCTTTATCTGTGTTCTGCTACATTTGTATATGTCAGAAAACTCCTGGTGGTTTTGTGTGTTGAGGCCACAACACTCTGTTCTCTTCTGAAGGTGTATCACATGGTGTGGTGATACTTGAGGATATCTTCAACTAGCTTGTTAGAGTTGTCAAAGATACTTGAGGTTCATCCCAAGTCCACTCATAAAGGAAACTTTATATGAGCTTGTTGAAAAGAGATCTGAAGAAAGTTAGAAGCAATTTGTTCTTGCTTCCAACCCTACAAGGCCAACCTCTGGGCTTTGATAAAGGATCTCTTGGTGTGTTTCTTGAGAAGGGAACTTATGTCCTACCAGATGTTGGAACATAAAACAAGCAGATTGTGCAAAATCTTGTTGGATAAAGGTATGGCATAACAGATGCTTGGGGGCTAAACAAATGTGTATTGATCACATCTATTTGGAACCTACTCCTGGCTTGGAAGAGGAGGTATCTGGGTTGTATGTCTAAGAAGTTTCTTTCAAGAAACATGTCTTAGATAAGTGTGCTGGTCAAGAGATGATCAACATAGTGTCACTCATTGGATCAGTGTATTTCTGATCCAAGTGAGTAGGAGTACAAAGGCTGTTTTTTTTTGTGAAGGTCAAGCTCAAATGTCAAGGACATTTTCTCTGAAATCTGAAAGTTCCTTCTGATCAAAGCAGCCAGATGTATGCAGTCTTGGTTATGGCCATGGAGCAAATTGTGTTTGAAAGGAGTTCTATGTGTGTACCAACCATAGGATGAGCATTTCAGATTTGTGTTTGGAGCAAGGAGGAGTTGGTGTTTTTTTTGGGACCAAAGGATTATTGTTCCCTGGTATTTACATGAGAAGTTTCTTCTTAAGCTGGAGTTCAGTTATGTGGTGTCCTCACATAATGGAACATTTTTTTGCAAGGATTAAAGAGCATCCTTAAACCTATTAGAGGGAATCTCCTCATTAGGTGCAGATGGATGGCATCCAACATCTCAAAGTCAGACAGGGGGTCTGAACATTAGAAGTTTGAGAAGAAGATTCTTAGGATGTAGAGTATGCAGGTTCCTGCATGTGTGTATGATCTGGTTTTGAAGGATGATCAGCTACTGATGGTTGATCCTCTTGTGTCACTTGCAAGAGATGTAGGTGGATTACTATGGTTGTTGTCTTCAAAGCCATAGTAAAATCCATATGATTTAGATTGATGTCGGAACTGATGTTGAAGCATCATTTTAGTTCATTGCTTCCTCAGCCAAGGAAGTTTGTTTAGCTCAGGATGGAGTGAAAGGTCAAGACACTGATCTAATCTGGAATGCCATTGTGGTGTGAATGCTTTTGTGGTATGAATGGTTGTTATGATGGTTTGTCATGAAGAAGAATCAGCAGATGCCTGATGTGTGCGAAAGAAGAATGTCAGACCAAATATCCTACCTTGTGTGAGAAGGTAGTCTTATCTGACTAATAATAAATACTTTGACGGGAGCTGAGTATTTTTCTGTCCTCTGATAAGGGTGTGCATCTGACTAATGATAAATACTTTGACGGGAGCTAAGTATTTGTCTGATGTGAGTATGCAAGGCTGCAGTTTGAACTCTTTGCTTCAGAGAGGGTGTGCGAGTTTATTTCTCTCTATGGTGTTCAGGTGTTTATGTTAACCTGAATAAGCTGCTCTGGCTGTGTTTTATTGGGAGCTTCTTGAAGGACTTCTATGTGAAATGAGTCCTTTGAATGGTGATGGGAAGCTGATGTCCCAAATGATGATTGTAACATCATGATTGTTGATGGTTATATTTGGAAGATGATTGAGATTGTGCACTTGGAGTTGGATGCTCAAGCATTTTTGTCAGAAGAGGTGTTTCTGACTATGTGGATTAGAATGTGGAGATTCTGATCTTGTTTTTAGTAGTATGTTCTGGCAAAGCATGACTACTATTTTTGAAGACCTCACTAGTATCAACAACTACTAGTGGATGTAATGGCAGGTGTTCTAACTTGGTGTTGGGACATTATCTGGGTTAGATTTCCTTGGTGAAGGATGATTGTGGTCTGGTTCAGGAGCTTGGTGCCTACATTATACCTAAGGAGCGTCTACATAGTCATACGGGAGAATGATGAAGTAGAAGGTCTGCCTTGGATGGAGAATGTAGAGAAAACTGAAGCAGATCAGGTATTGATTGCTTGAAAGTCTGAAGGTGAAGATACTCATCAACTGATCAGGAGTATTCTAAATTATCATACGGGAGAATAATAGGGAATGATTACCTTTGGAGAGTTGGGTGAGAGAATAATGTTCTTGTGTTCTTGTAATCTTCTGTGATGTGATGGGTTATGATGTGTTTTTGTTCTGGTTGTTTCTAGTCCCTTGGCTTAAGAGGGAGCTTGGAGATTCTGTTTTTTATTTGGAATGTGGTGTTTTTCTTAGTGCAGCTGGATTCTGTTCATGATGTCAAGACCGATGTCTTAACATCTGCTGACAGAACATTCTGTTCAGAATGTTATGGTTTTTGTCTCCAGAAAACACAAGCTTCTATCTGATTTATGTACTATTGTGGTACATGGTGTGCTTGAGGGTCAATCAGTAAGTGAATATGTTCAGCAGGTGTATTGAACAGAGGGTGTGCTCTTTAAGACATGAAGATGCGTCTTGTGTTTTCCATTCATTTTGGGTGTTCTTCTTGCAATGGAGCATTGGTTATCCATGACAGGGAGAGTACTGTATCCTGTCAGATTGTACAAGATTCTGAGTTGGATGTGTTCTGCTACTGACTTGCTTGCTTTTGGTTGATTGTCCTTAGATGCATAATTGCTTGGTTTGGTATATTATGGCTAAAAAGGGGGAGAAGTAAGTAGTAGTAGTGTTCCTTGGTTGTTTCCTTGAGGGGGAGCTGGTTGTGTTATCCAAAGGTTGTATGGATATTGCTCTGGTGTGCTATTGCTTTGTCAAATATGGCTAAAAAGGGGGAGAGTGTGTGATTGCATGATGTGCTGATATCTGATGCCACTAACTGATGATATGCTAACTGGTGAGCTAGTGTGAGTGGCTGTGTGAGGTTGTAGTTGAGTGTTGACATATTGTTGTGAAGTTTCTGCTGTTGTGTGTGTGACTGTGCTAATAATCTGTGTTGGTCTTCTGATGCTAGTTGTAACACCCCCAATCTATACCCCTAATTAAATAAAGCAGTAAAAGAAAATTCAAAATTTCATCAGAGTATATTTAGAAATTCACAGCATAGACCGAGGGGTCACATCAATTTGAAACAAACATACAACACCTGCTCATAAAGATATGCAACACTCGCAGGTAGAAAATAAACAGAGGAACTTAGTTCCTACTACCCACAATTCAAATACAGAATAAAGCGGAAAATCTGTACTGAATCTCATATATATATATATATATATATATATATATATATATATCACATAAAAAGTTTGTCATACATCAAGTCATACATGTACAATCCAAAAGATACATATACATATACACATCAACCTACAAAACAATCCCCCTGACTACCCAGTGCCACATATCAGAGCCGACCGACAAAAGAATGAAGCCCTAAGCTTCACAAAAAGACCTCCAGCAACTCTAATCTGCAATGCCTCATAGAGCATTATAAAACAGCAGAAGGGTGAGAAACATAATCATCATATAATTGCATACAATTATATATAACAACAAAAATACACATATATACTGTTCTCACCACAACTCATACCAGAATTTTAACACACAACAACACAATGTAATTCATTTTTCTATCACCAAGGTATACCAACCAAGCACAATACCAATATCACCAACCATATACATATATCAATATATCAATTTCATCCACAATTCCACACATAAACAAACCATTAATGATTTATGCAAATGCAAGAGACCGACACAACGACTCTATGCATATGCACATGCGGTACCGACTTCCAATGTTTCTCATCACTAGTTCACTCAGGAACTTTGCTGGAATCATCGCTCGTTACATCACTGTAACTCCCCGTCGAGCATACGATGTTCCCCGTCGCTCACACCCCACACGGGCACACGACGTTTATGGATCGCTCACACCCCACACGGGCACACGACACGATCGCTCACACCCCACATGGGCACACGATCGTCTATAACCATCCCTTTCGGTCCTCTTATTTTTAAGGCGATTCATACCTCTTATTTTTAAGGCTCACGATGTTATAGCCGATTCCCTCTGGAATCCATCCGTCAATCAGGACGTCACAACAATGCATATCATGATGCTTGGCATACAATGACTCATGACATTCCAATGCACACATATATGCAACCATCTCACTTAACATAAATCATGCTTTGCAATTCAATCCCAAAACAATGCATTTATACCATACAACAGCACGCAAATCATACCAGACCCATATCAACAGCACATTGCATGATACACACCAATTACACACAATTATAACGACAAAAGTCGACAAAGCGACACGATTCCAAATTCCCGACATAATTAAATCGGCTAACAATCTCAAAATTATTATAATAAGAAAGTACGGTTCAATAGCTACTCAACGATACCAAGAACGTTAAAACGGATAGACGGAACACGAGTTACGGACTAAACAAGAAAAGACATCGCGGAAAAACCCCATTTTGCAATTTTCCTGACAATACGCGTATTTCCATGAGCCATACGCGTATTGCCCTGATTCTCGCCCATTCCATATGCGTATTGCCCAAGGTCATACGCGTATGTGCAGAGACCCATTTTCCCCCAAAATCCACGTTAAAACTCCAATACGCGTAGTGCACTACACCATACGCGTATTGCCCTACACCTTACGTGTACCATATGCAAATGGACAGATGGCCGAGAAATTGAAGCTTTCATACGCGTATTGCCCATTTTTCTTCAATGTCATACGCGTATTGCCTTGATCAATACGCGTATTGCCTTGAGTAATACGCGTATGGGCAGTGGAAACCCAGAATTTTTTCTGCAGAATTTCTTCTACGTTTTTCCAACCAAAATCAACCCATTTTCACCTATACACCAGAAAATTACCAATACAAGCCCTACCAACATGTATCTATCATGCATCAACAATAAGGAACACTTAAAACATGATTTCAAACACATTTAATCGATTTCTAATCAATTTTTATATATTATGGTTTTTACTATATATTTCCATTTCAATCCAATAACAATAAAAAACTTACATACATAATCATACACAAGCATATAATAATCAAGTTTCGCACCCTTACCCGATTTAATCGTGTTTAGAAAAGTCGGGAGATTGATTTCTTGATTTCCAAGTTTTTCTCTCTTTTTCTTCTCTTCTTCTCTTTTCTTTCCCTTTTCCTTCTTCTCTTTTTCTTTCTCTCTTTCTATTTTCTATTTTCTAACTTAAGGAAAAATAAGATAAAATGACCAAAATACCCCCACACTCAAATATCTCGCAAACGTTCCTAAAACGCGATAAAATATCACAACATTGAAAAATAACATATTTCCAAATAAAAGTCGAAAATAAAATATAATAAAATGATAATAAAATAATCAAAACGACTCAATTAAATAAAAACTGACAAAACTGGGGCGTTACAACTCTCCCCCACTTAGAAATTTTCGTCCTCGAAAATATACCTGAGACGAACAACTCTGGATACGACTCCCGCATCCGACTCTCCAACTCCCAAGTCAAATTGCCCTCAGCAGCGCCTCCCCACGCCACTTTCATAAGTGCAATATCCTTGCCCCTCAGCCGCTTCACCTCGCGATCCAAAATCCTAACGGGTAATGCCTCAACCGTAAGGTTCTCCCTTACCTCAACCTCGTCCATCGGAATCACATGCGACGGATCCGGAACATACTTCCGAAGCTGTGAAACATGGAACACATCGTGCAAATTCGACAGATATGGCGGCAACGCCACCCTATAAGGCACAACACCCACTCTCGCAGATATCTGGTAAGGACCAATAAACTGAGAAGTAAGTTTCTTCGATTTCAATGCACGACCAACGCCCTTTACCGGAGTAACTCTCAAAAATACATGATCGCCCTCTTGAAACTCAAGATCTTTTCTTCTCCGATCATGATAACTCTTTTGCCTACTTTGAGAAGCCTTCATTTTCTCACGAATAAGCTTCACTTTTTCCGTAGTCTGTTGCACCAACTCTGGTCCAACAACCGAACTCTCACCAGATTCGTGCCAACACAAAGGTGTTCGACATCTTCGTCTATACAGTGCTTCAAACGGTGCCATTCCAATACTAGAATGGAAACTGTTATTATACGTGAACTCAATCAATGCAAGATAACTATCCCACGCACCACCTTGTTCAAGAACACAAGCTCGCAACAAATCTTCCAACGACTGAATTGTTCTCTCGGTCTGTCCATCCGTCTGCGGATGATAAGCCGAACTTAATCTCAATTTAGAACCCAACGCCTTCTGTAAACTTTCCCAAAATCTCGAAGTAAACCTCGGATCTCGATCTGAAACAATACTCAACGGAACCCCATGCAACTTCACAATCACACTGATGTAAATCTCAGCTAACCTCTCCAAAGTAAAACTGATGTCAATCGGAATGAAATGAGCCGATTTAGTCAGCCTATCAACAACCACCCAAATAGCATTATGCCCTCGCTGTGTATTCGGTAACCCTGTCACAAAATCCATGGAAATGTTGTCCCACTTCCACTCAGGAATATCCAACGGTTGCAACAAACCACTAGGCCTCAGATGTTCCACCTTTTATTTCTGACAAGTCAAACACGCATAAACAAACTGAGCCACATCTCTTTTCAAACCCGACCACCAGAAAATCTTCTTCAAATCTTGGTACATCTTATTAGCTCCCGGATGTATACTCAAATTACTCCGGTGTCCCTCTTCCAAAATCATCCTTTTCAACTCCACATCATCAGGAATACAAATTCTACCTCAAAATCTCAACACACCATTAATATCCACTTTAAAATCACTATTCGCATCTTTTCCTCCAACCAACATCAAATCCACAAATTTCACATCTAGCTTCTGTTTCTCACTAACAGTCATCAGAAAATCATTTGTAATCGTTAGCATTCCAAGCCTCGCGCTATCCGACGTCACTTCACAAACCAAACTCAAATCTCTAAATGATTCCAAAAGTTCCCACTCCTTAACCATTAAAGCGGACATATGCAATGATTTTCGGCTCAATACGTCGGCTACCACATTAGCTTTACCAGGATGGTAATTCAAGCCAAAGTCGTAGTCCTTCAAAAATTCCAACCATCTTCGTTGCCTCATATTCAATTCCTTCTGATCAAACAAATATTTCAAACTCTTATGATCACTAAAGACTTCAAACCTTGCACCGTAGAGATAATGCCTTCAAATCTTCAACACAAAAACCATAACCTCTAATTCAAGATCATGAGTAGGATAATTTTTCTCATGCACTCTCAACTGCCTCGAAGCATAAGCCACGACCTTACCGTCTTGCATCAGAACACCACCTAGACCAATCAAAGACGCATCGCAATACACCACAAACGGTTCATTAGGATTCAGCAAAATCAAAATCAGAGATGTCGCCAATCTTTTCTTCAGCTCATTAAAACTCTCCTCGCACCGAATATCCCAAATGAATGCTTGCCCTTTACAAGTCAACTGGGTCAAAGGAAGTACTAGCTTAGAAAAACCTTCAATAAACCTTCGATAATATCCGGCCAAACCCAAAAAGCTTCGAATTTCAGTAACAGATCTCGGAGCCTCCCATTGTAGAACTGCTTCTACTTTAGATGGATCCACAGAAATACCATTACCTGAAATCACGTGCCCAAGAAAACTCACTTCCGACAACCAGAATTCACACTTGGACAACTTGGCAAAAAGCTTTCTTTCTTTCAAAACCTGCAAAACAATACGCAAATGCTCCGCGTGCTCCTCCCGAGACTTAGAATAAATCAAAATGTCATCAATAAACACAACAACAAATCGATCCAAATGCTCGTGGAAAATACGATTCATGTACTCCATGAACACACCTGGTGCATTAGAAACCCCGAACGACATCACAAAATATTCATAATGACCGTAACGTGTCCTAAAAGCCGTCTTCTGAATATCTTCCTCCTTTACCCTAATCTGATGATACCCTGACCTCAAGTCAATCTTACTGAACACACACGCACTAACCAACTGATCCATCAGATCATCAATCCTTGGAAGAGGATACTTATTCTTAATCGTCACCTTATTCAACTGGCGATAATCAATACACAACCGCATACTTCCATCTTTCTTTTTCACCAACAAAACTGGAGCACCCCAAGGAGAAACACTTGGTCTCACAAACCTCTTTTCCAATTATTCATTCAACTATTTCTTTAACTCAACCAACTCCGATGCCGACATACGATAAGGTGCCATAGAAACAGGTCTAGTACCAGGGACTAGATCTATAGAAAACTCCACCTCTCTCTCTCTGGCGGCAAGTCTGAAATATCCTCAGGAAACACTTCCGAAAATTCACACACAACAGGAAACACATCAAGTGACACTTGACTATCCACAGTCAAAGATGCGAACAACCCGAACAACTGAGCTTCATCCGCCAAAAGTCTCTTAAACTCTTTGGTAGATAAGAAACTCGAGTCTTCGTCTTCCTCAAGAGAAGGAAACCTTACTAGCTTATGATAAAAATCAATATGAACCCGATTGAATTGCAACCAATTCATTCCCAGAACCACATCTAAACCCTCCAACGGCAAACACACCAAATCCATCTCAAAGTCTTTACCATAAATGGTCAAAGGACAACTCAAACAAACCAAAGAAGTAGTTACTGACCCCATTGCTGGAGTATCAATAACCATCTCACCATCCATCAAAGATAACACAATATTCAAACGCTTCGCGCACTCAGACGAAATAAACGAATGAGTCGCTCCAGTATCAATAATAGCAACTAAAGAAGTACTATTAATAAAACAAGTACCTCTGATCAGACGATCTGCACTTGAAGTCTGAGTTCCTGCCAAGGCAAACACTTTCCCACCAGATTAAGCCTGCTTCGGTTTCGGACACTTCGTACTAATATGACCAGGTTCACCACAGTTGAAACACTTCAGCACATTCTTCCTTGCACAATCAGCTACAACATGTCCTAAACCTCCACAATTAGTACACTTCCTCATATCTTTCCTGCACTCAAACTGACGATGCCCCAACTCACCACATTTATAACACCTCAGAGGACCAGACATTCCTCCTCCACTTGACCTTCTCTCAAAATTTCCCCTTTGTTTACCCTTATCAGCTGGTGTTACATACGGACCACCATGAAACTGTTGCTTCCCTTTCCTGTCGCTTACACTCTTATAGTGGTAGAACGAGCCTTACTATCCTCCTCATAAATCCTACAACAATCCACCAAATCAGAAAACCTCCGAATCCTTTGGTAACCAATTGCCTGCTTTATCTCAGGACGCAATCCGTTCTCAA
Organism: Lathyrus tuberosus; assembly: GCA_022829125.1. Taxonomy (NCBI): domain Eukaryota; kingdom Viridiplantae; phylum Streptophyta; class Magnoliopsida; order Fabales; family Fabaceae; genus Lathyrus; species Lathyrus tuberosus. Next base: position 1,305,272 of record JALAZF010000699.1, on the reverse strand, counting down.
ACTTTACACACTTAGAAAATTCCGCGGTCGCTTCAGCATAATGAGGATAAAACTGTACAAGTTCCACAAACTTAGCAGTATAATCAACAACAGTTATATTACCTTGTTTTAACTCCAAGAACTCAATTTCCTTCTTTCCTCTAACATCTTCAGGAAAATACCTCCTCAGAAACTCAATGCTAAACACAGCCCAAGTGATCTCCTCCTCTGCAGCTTCCAACACATGACGTGTACTAACCCACCAATCATCAGCTTCTTCCAGTAACATGTAAGTACCCAGTCTCACCTTCTGATCCTCAGCACAATCCATCACTCGAAAAATTCTTTCAATCTCTTTGAGCCATATCTGAGCACCATCAGGATCATATCTTCCTTTGAAGACAGGCGGTTTGTTCTTCCTGAACTCATCATTACCTGCAGCATTAGGTGCACCCTGCACAGCCCGAGCCATAGCTTGCATAGCAGCAGCCAAAGCAGCGTCATTCCTACCAGCCATATTCTGTTCATTTCCAATAACAGCAACTATGGTTAAACAAACAGCTCATCCAAACACCAAGACCGACAAGGACTGACACAACTGACACGGACTGGCTCTGATACCACTTAATGTAACACCCCTAATCTATACCCCCAATTAAATAAAGTAGTAAAAGAAAATTCAAAATTTCATCAGAGTATATTTAGAAATTCACAGCATAGACCGAGGGGTCACATCAATTTGAAACAAACATACAACATCTGCTCATAAAGATATGCAACACTCGCAGGTAACAAATAAACAGAGGAACTTAGTTCCTACTACCCACAATTCAAATACAGAATAAAGCGGAAAATCTGTACTGAATCTCATATATATGTATATCACATAAAAAGTTTGTCATACATCAAGTCATACATGTACAATCCAAAAGATACATATAGATATACACATCAACCTACAAAATGATCCCCCTGACTACCCGGTGCCACATATCAGAGCCGACCGACAAAAGAATGAAGCCCTAAGCTTCACAAAAAGACCTCCAACAACTCTAATCTGCAATGCCTCATAGAGCATTATAAAACAGCAGAAGGGTGAGAAACATAATCATCATATAATTGCATACAATTATATATAACAACAAAAATGCACATATATATTGTTCTCACCACAACTCATACCAGAATTTTAACACACAACAACACAATGTAATTCATTTTTCCATCACCAAGGTATACCAACCAAGCACAATACCAATATCACTAACCATATACATATATCAATTTATCAATTTCATCCACAATTCCACACATAAACAAACCATTAATGATTTATGCAAATACAAGAGACCGACACAACGACTCTATGCATATGCACATGCGGTACCAACTTCCAATGTTTCTCATCACTAGTTCACTCAGGAACTCTGCTGGAATCATCGCTCGTTACATCACTGTAACTCCCCGTCGGGCATACGATGTTCCCCGTCGCTCACACCCCACACGGGCACACGACGTTTATGGATCGCTCACACCCTACACGGGCACACGACCCGATCGCTCACACCCTACATGGGCACACGATCGTCTATAACTATCGCTTTCAGCCCTCTTATTTTTAAGGTGATTCATACCTCTTATTTTTAAGGCTCGCGATGTTATAGCCGATTCCCTCTGGAATCCATCCGTCACTCAGGACGTCACAATAATGCATATCATGATGCTTGGCATACAATGACACATGACATTCCAATGCACACATATATGCAACCATCTCACTTAACATAAATCATGCTTTGCAATTCAAGACCAAAACAATGCATTTATACCATACAACAGCACGCAAATCATACCAGACCCATATCAACAGCACATTGCATGATACACACCAATTACACACAATTATAACGACAAAAGTCGACAAAGCGACACGATTCCAAATTCCCGACATAATTAAATCGGCTAACAAACTCAAAATTATTATAATAAGAAAGTACGGTTCAATAGCTACTCAACGATACCAAGAACGTTAAAACGGATAGACGGAACACGAGTTACGGACTAAACAAGAAAAGACATCGCGGAAAAACCCCATTTTGCAATTTTCCTGACAATACGCGTATTTCCATGAGCCATACGCGTATTGCCCTGATTCTCGCCCATTCCATACGCGTATTGCCCAAGGTCATACGCGTATGAGCAGAGACCCATTTTTCCCCAAAATCCACGTTAAAACTCCAATACGCGTAGTGCACTACACCATACGCGTATTGCCCTACACCTTACGCGTACCATACGCAAATGGACAGATGACCGAGAAATTAAAGCTTTCATACGCGTATTGCCCATTTTTCTTCAATGCCATACGCGTATTGCCTTGACCAATATGCGTATTGACTTGAGTGATACGCGTATGGGCAGTGGAAACCCAGAATTTTTTCTGCGTTTTTCCAACCAAAATCAACCCATTTTCACCTATACACCAGAAAATTACCAATACAAGCCCTAGCAACATGTATCTATCATGCATCAACAATAAGGAACACTTAAAACATGATTTCAAACACATTTAATAGATTTCTAATCAATTTTTACATATTATGGTTTTTACTATATATTTCCATTTCAATCCAATAACAATAAAAAACATACATACATAATCATACACAAGCATATAATAATCAAGTTTCGTACCCTTACTCGATTTAATCATGTTTAGAAAAGTCGAGAGACTGATTTCTTGATTTCCAAGTTTTTCTCTCTTTTTCTTCTCTTCTTCTCTTTTCTTTCCCTTTTCCTTCTTCTCTTTTTCTTTCTCTTTATTTTTCTCTCTTTCTATTTTCTATTTTCTAACTTAAGAAAAAATAAGATAAAATGACCAAAATACCCCCACACTCAAATATCTCGCAAACGTTCCCAAAACGCGATAAAATATCACAACATTGAAAAATAACATATTTCCAAATAAAAGTCGAAAATAAAATAAAATAAAATGATAATAAAATAATCAAAACGACTCAATTAAATAAAAACTGACAAAACTGGGGCGTTACACTGGTATCTCTGATTGTTGGTTTTAGCCAAAATTTGCCAAAGGGGGAGTTTGTTAGTTTTGCAGCTATGCAGTATGTATGTTGGCTAAATTTTATTAAAACCTTTATGTTAGCTCTTATGTCACTGAAGGTGTTTTAACATGCTGTATGTGTATCTGCCATAACAGATTAGTTGCAGGTTGTGAAATGTCAAGTAGGATGTCATGACATGTTGTTCTGCAGTAACTGGTTATGTTTAGTTTCTGTCATATTAGTTATATGTCAAGTGTGATGTCTTGACATGTTGTGCTGCACCTACCTAGTATGAGTGCATGATTGTAATGGTGTGACAGAGATGTCATGAGCACTTCACTGAACCTGAATGTTTAAGATTATGTGACGTGGCTGTCTTTGGAATGTCATGACAGAACATCTTGATCTGGTACAACAGGTACTGCTGCTCTGTGATGGTTAATCAAGATGTTAAAGGAGATGTCACAACATCATTGTCTGTTACGGCAGGTGCTGCTATTGTATATCTCTTGACATATTTGATTTGATCTGATGAGATCTTTTTAGATATACCTCATCATTATACACAGGTTAAGGAGATTTATTAGGAACAAAGTGCAGATTTAATTGGATTTCATAAAAAGGATCTTAGAGACTTTTTAGGAAACTTTTTGAAGATTTGTTCCTAATTATATGGAGAAGATCTTGCAGCTGTATTAAAAAGTGAAGATTTAAAAGATACATAATATCCTGGAAATATTATGTAGCTGATTTATAGGTCTGGAAGATTCAAGTCAGAATCAAGAAGAATATTGAAGAGTAATGACTTTCTAATTATGGAGATAAATTAGGAAGGATTATATTGAAGACCTATTTTGTAGGAGAATCTTTTGCAGATTTGTAGCAGCTGATATGCTGTTATTTGAAGCCCAAATCCAGTTGGGTATAGGTTATAAATAGAAGCATTGTAACCTAGAAAAAGCAAGCCAACCATCATGTAAATTATAAGGGTTGTGTTGGTCGATGAACCACTCGGTTTGTGGGATGGTCATCGTGTTTATCTCTAAGCCTGTAGGTAAGAGATGTATTGTTCTTGAAGGAAGCTTTTAAGCAACTCCAAGATGGTGTTCTCAGTCAAGAGTCTTGGTTGAGTATAGGCATAGAAGTGTGTCTTCTATTTTTCTGTGATTGAAGAGTTGTTGGAAATCAAGCTGTTGATGCAGTGGCTGAGGTGTTGACTGCTAGACATCATTGCGATGATTGGAAGTGAGATGGAGTCTCTTATCTAGGGTGGACTTAGGTAGAAGGGTCATTGGGTAGTGATTAAGTGAGTAGATCATCAACGGGTGTGTTGATTGTAGGGTCTATGAATTTATACTGCTGATAGTGAGCTTCCTTCCTGGCTTGGTATGCCCCCAGATGTAGGTTGTTAGACCGAACTGGGTGAACAATTCTTGTGTTGTTTATGCTTTTCAGTACTGTTATTGTTTATACGTTGCCATGCTATCTGTAACAGACCAGATGTCTCGACATCCTGTAGGACATCTGGGATCTGTCATACCAGAATTTCAAGTGCCATGGCTTATTGTTATAAGAGTGTGTTTGAGAGCGTGACACTATCATTCCTCTTAGATACAAACACTTTAAACATTTATTTCTTATCCTCAAATACCAAGTTTCAAAACACCAAACAGATCTAACAAATTTTGTTTTCAACCTATGGAACCCTTTTGAATATTGAAGCCACCAAATAGGTTCACTAGATTCAAATGAGACTTATGGTTAAGATCCCTATTCGAAATGTATTAATCTAGTATCTAATTTATGTCATATGCCATTTATCCATTGTTTAGGTAGTGGTCCATATCAAGGCAGTGAACCAAACTCCATATCAGAACCTATGCAAATGGCCACTATATTGAACTGAAGTTGTAAGTAACCTATCACAGGGTAGAGGAAAATATAGGTATACAATAACTTCACTCACATGAAACAGAGTAATCACTGTCACTCCAAGAACAACATGAACACATGGAGTATTTGAAAACTCATAAATTCGAACAATCATGAATACAAAAACTAAAATAACCTAGAGAGATGGAATCAAAATACAAAAACTAACCTTATGTACTTGTTTCTTTAACGCATCTAGTACGTGAACGCCGAAGAGCTTGAAACAAGAAATGATCTAGGTCGAAGAAGCTGCGTTTTTTATTTTAGGGTTCATAGTTTAAGGTAAATTTTTCTGTAATTTCTAAGTTTGAGAGTTTGAGATGAAGAAATCGAAGGTATTATGTTTAGGGTTTTGGATTTTGGAGAAGAAATTTCTAAATATTTTTTATTCTGGCGCTAAATTTTGAGCTGGGAGGGAATAGTGAAATATATTTAGCGTAAAAGTTTTATTACCGCGTTAGATGATATTTTGCTTAAGAGTGGCTTACTTGTTTTTCTATTAGGAAGGCCATATAATAACGGCTTTATTTATAATTAATTTATTAAAATTATAAAAAATAATATAAGAACAACTTTTATTTGTTGTTAAAGGAAGCCGTTCTCATTGTTATTTATCATAACGGTTTTTAGCCGTTGCAGAATATTTATAAAAAAAATATACTCTATTAAACCAAAATATAAAATTCGTTGTCGATTATACTATACGGGAATAATTTTTTTACCTTTAAAAAATTAGGCGTTGCTGTAGAGCTAAAATGTTGTAGTAAGGGTAATGGTAGTAAGTATGTACATACACTGAAAATAGATAAACGTAAGTAACAATTATACAACCTTTTTTAAAATTATTGAACTTCATCAATGTTGGAATTTATAGACAACTTTGTATCATTTCATGCATCACCAATGGATACTGAGTAACACTCCACAAAATTAATACACAAAATATGTAAGAAGCATCAGTGATATAACCATATTAGCAGGCACAAAGACTTGTATTTGATGTCCCTAATATTAAAAGAAAAAAATTAACAAATTATATTTGTATGGGGATAACAATTGTATATGTATATATAAGTACCTCATTGTCCAACAGAAGCATTTCCAAACGTTTTCCTTCACTTTACTGAAAACAGACCAAAGATCTTAAATTCTAACATGCAACTTTCATATTTCTTTCATGTCAGTAACATCCTTGATGAGGTTAATTGGTCTAGCCATACTACATTCAGATAAAAAAAAACATATTATCCATATATGATGAAAAACATACATATAGCAAAGATGAATTATTCAAACTGACAACTGAAAAATATAGTTCTGGACAAAAAACTGTTATAGTAGTATATAATATATGTTGTAGTGAAATATAATACAAAAAAGAAACATTCAAATTATGAGATCAAAACACAAAAAATATCTATTTCGGATTTTCCTTCTTTAACAAAACTTTGTTGGGTTTGTCTTATTTAACACTAATTGTTGCAAACAAAATCTTATTTAACACTAAATGTTGCAAAAAAGAAACAACAACCATACGCATTAAAGAAGATCTCCAACAATGATATATAAGTAAAAATATGAGCTTTGAAAATGTAAAAAAACACGATCAACAGAAAAGAAGGAGAAACGTTGCAGAAGTTCAGCGGCGATGAGTAAGAACAAAAAGAAGAAAATGAAAAATAGAGAGAATGAGAAAAGAAAAAAAATAAAGTTCAACGGTGAAGAATAAAGAATAATATGTTAGATTTATCTAACTTTTTATGGACTACAATCAATTGTTGTTTAGTTTGTGAAAAACGGGTTAATCGTGATTCTGATGAGATGCATATATAAGCCCTATTAATAGTTAAGTAATATCTTTTATAAGTAAAAGATGAGTATCTGAAACCTGATTGGTGTGGGTAAAAGTGTGGGCTTTAACTTTGAGCCCATAATGAGTAGGGACTAGGGTTATATATATATATATATATATATATATATATATATATAATATGGCTAGGTCCCCTCTGTAATCACAATAAGAATCGAAAACATAACTGACGACTCCACAACTTGCCCCATTGAGAGTTTTTGTTTTTGATAAGCAACAAAATATATTCAATGGGGCACTAGGAGTGCCTCAATCCTTGTACAAAAAATTGGCCAATTTCCAATAAAAATTAGGAAATCACCACCTATCTACCCAAAAAATACATTGGATTTTTAAACCAATCATAATACGTACACTTTCTCTTAGCGTGTCCCCATACATACAACCATATCCAAGAGGTGTGAGTAATCCTAAAAAACATATCCATAACAGCCGGAACATAATCGTTAAACAAAATTTGATTTCGACTCCACCATATAGTCCAACATGTCGAAATCCAAATAAAACATGCAGCGTCTACGTCGCACTGTCTATTCAACAAAAGAAACCAAGCTAACAATGATTCGTTAATGGAGATTGGGGTGTGCCAATCCAACCCCACCCACTCAGCCACTTTTACCCAAACACGTGAAATGAACTGGCAACGACAGAAAAGATGAGTAATATCCTCCACTACTCTAAAACAGAACACGCAGGCCGTCTCGTGAATATTAGAGATTACGCCCATGGCGGCCAACAATTGTCGCGTTGGTAATTTATGAAGAATCAACCTCCAAATCAATACTTTAGCTTTTAACGGAACTTTGGATTTCCAAACTAACTCCAACGCCGTCTTGGACGTAATCTCCAACTCACACAAATCAACCACCTGGGTAATGCTAGAGTATGCGGACGCAACGGAAAATGAGCGACTGTTATCCAAATCC